>OW203764.1:15758760-16958760 GCA_934045905.1 Leuctra nigra | reverse complement strand
TGGTATAATGTAACAATATGTAAAAGGTAAATGTAATATGTAATTATGTAATATGTAAAGGTTGCACAAGGAAAGCGTATGGTTTAGGTAAAATTGTAAAATTTTGGAAGAAATAAAATTGTATTAAAATTGAAAATTGAATTGTTGAAGATTTTCTAAGGTAGAGAATGTTAGCGTCTTTCTAATGTCCAAAAATGTAAATTTATTTTAATAACAAATAATCACTAATCGATTTTGTTGACAAAATGATCTATTCATGTACACGTATTAATAAAAGAGACATCGATACTGAATTCAAAAGAAACTCTTTAATCCAATACAAGAATATAGTAACTTTACCTGGGATCATATTTAAGTCCGTCTAGAAACGTGTTACTCTGAGGTCACTTCTGTTAGTCGTCGGGTCAGAGACACAACTGACAGCCAGAGAGTCGATCTGTGTCTTCTGCATGAGGAAAATCTTCATCTTGTGGAGGTCAGTGCTCAGAAAACGATCTGGTTCACCTCGTGGCCAAGAATAAGGAGTGGGAGGAGGAAAGATTTGCATGTGGTTCAGTTGGGTTTTCCAAAAGCGATTTGAAAACTGAAATATAGGCGTCCACTTTCGAATTATATTAATGACGTCAATAGTTTAATAAATACGTAGAAATATTATTAAATGTATAACAAATCATTACATTATTGTTACCATATTACGCGTATATGTATCAAATGTCCGGGCTATTCATGTACACTCCCCCAAATAATAAACGGTACTTGGTACAAAACGTATTGTCTGCTGGGCCGGTTACTTGACAATCAATCCTTGTTATTATCAATGAAATCAGAGTTCACCTAAAAGAGTTAGATAATGCGTTAGCACTGACTTCATGGGATGATGCCATCAAACCTTAATCAGTCAATTCATTTTCTTTCGAGTACCGTTTATTATTTGGGGGAGTGTACATATCGATATATATTTTCTTTTACTCAGGACGACTACAAGTTACAAATATCACAATCTACTTTGTTCACATATCATTACGAATATCACAGTACAGGTACACTTTGCTAAAACAAGGCTGATGTTAATACTGACCATAATAAACATGTTACATGCTTTATTTAATTTTTGGATTAATTGACAAATATATAAACATCTAAAAAATAAAATAACATGTTTAAAAAAAGAAAATTAAAGGTAATGGGGGTTTTCACTGGCCGCACTGGGGCTGCACTGAAATGACGTCACCATACAAATCTCAATGTAAATTTCAAACCGAGTGCAGAACTAGTGCGGCTCAGTGCGGCCAGTGGAAAACGCTACAAAAAGAATAGTAGATAGTAAGGAACATACATAATTCAATAAAAAAATAACACAAAAAGCAATATAATTGAAGAACTGTTAGACGAAAATCAGTGTAAATTAAAGCCGCTTTTACATAACACGCGTTTCGCGTTTTGCGTTTCGCGTTCTTTTTTATCAAAACCACAGAAAATTTCGCCGCGCGCGTTTTATTTTTAAGCCACCTTATCTCGATTGTCGGGAGGTATTTTCAGTACCGCCCGTGGCGAAAATGACGTCACTATACGTAAACTATTAAATAAACTATAAAATAACTGCAAAATAAGACTATAATGATAATAATTTCTTACCTGTGCATATTATTCCATCTAATCATATCTAATAACACCCATATTGTTACTAACAAGAATAATAAATGTATATCAACATTCGTTTTTCGACGACCTCTTCTAGGCGTTATAAAAAAATAAAAAACGCGAAACGCAAAACGCGAAACGCGCTTTATGTAAAACGGGCTTAAGAATTAATTTGAACAAATCCCTGTAACAAAACTAGAAGTGAGACATATATGCTACGGGGAGTCTTTTACCTCTACCAGAAAAATGAACATGCATAATTAAAATAAATAATAATAATTTCGAGACAGAAAGACCGAAAAATGATTTTTCATTAGAATATCAACATTTAGAATCTGCGATAGCTCCCATCACTTCTCCTGTACAATGTTGACCGCCCTCTCTGTAACCGCCGTAGAGGCGGCAGAGGAGGCGGCACATCCGCCGACGAGGACATCACTGGTTCCATGTACCCAGCATCACTCGATCTTCTCACGCACGATCTAATCTGATCGCAATGCCACTGCATTCGCTCAACATACATGGGTTCAAGAACTGAAATGTACGTGGCACTGCTACGATCTGAACCGATAACGGATGCTGCATAGGCATCTCTTCTTCGTGGAGGAACTTGTATCACCTCCGTGCCCTGTTGGTCGGCGGTCTCGGGTAGGACGAGGACTTTGAGGATGTCTTTGCCGACCACGACGACACGATCACCTTTCAGGTACTGGGGAAACCTCGCCAGTACCCGGATCGTGGTCCCTGAAGACAGCAGTGTAACCACGAGCACCACGAATACCTGAGGAAGAAATCTAATCAGTCATCGTTGTTTTATTATGTCTGTAGATTACTCTGTCATTTTAACTTGGTAACTGACAACTGAGGATGATTTTCGGTAAAATATGATAATAAATTCAAGACTTATTGACATTAAATTAGCATTTTATGCTGGTTTTGAAATATTTGGCAATTTATTCAAAGATATTTCAAAGAAACTATCGACGCATTTCGTGATTCTTCACAGGGGTTCCAAATACATGTAGAGCAGCAACTTTCACCCGCATTTTAATTCTCAACACGTTACACATCTCATGTTTTTAACGCGTTACACCTTTAAATATTAATGGTTACGAGACAGTAAGGTTATACAGAGAGATAGGAATCCTTACAGTGTGTATATTCAAATGTTACACCGAGCTTATTCAACTTAGTATCAACTTTGAAATATTCAAAGGTATCAAGTGAGAAACGCAACACAAGCGTCAGTCAGGTAGGTGTCAAGAAAACCAAGAAGATCTGTACTTACTAGGATGATGGCCACTGTCGTAAGAGTGAGCCAAGTCGCGTCCACTCCCGCCCGAATGTGGTACAGACGCGGTACCGTCTCGCCGTCGCGAAGGAAGAAGAACAAGTAGCTTGCTTCGGGATCGAGACCTGTGAAGGGAACGTCTCCTCTTGCTCCTGGGACACACTTGGCGTCGCCATCATTCTCACTGTCGGCGTTCAGCATCAGCAGAGTACCAGATTCTTCACCCAAGTGGACGACGGTAGAGTCTTTATTGTTCACTTCCACCAATGAATGTGATCGTTTAGAGAATTTAACTTCTAGAGGATCTGGAAATGATATATTTTCTTTAGTGGAAGGATTATGGCATTCAGTAAATATGTTTGGTAATATTGTCGTGGTTGGGTCGGAAGACCCATCGATTGGAGTTGTAGTTGGGTCAGGACTTGAATGAGTAGTTGGAGTCACTGTAGTTGTTTCGACTGGAGTAGTTGGAGTCATTGTAGTTGTTTCGACTGGAGTAGTTGGAGTCAGTGTAGTTGTTTCGACTGGAGTAGTTGGAGTCAGTGTAGTTGTTTCGACTGGAGTAGTTGGAGTCAGTGTAGTTGTTTCGACTGGAGTAGTTGGAGTCAGAGTAGTTATTTCGACTGGAGTAGTTGGAGTCAGTGTAGTTATTTCGACTGGAGTAGTTGGAGTCAGTGTAGTTATTTCGACTGGAGTAGTTGGAGTCAGTGTACTTGTTTCGACTGGAGTAGTTGGAGTCATTGTAGTTGTTTCGACTGGAGTAGTTGGAGTCAGTGTAGTTGTTTCGACTGGAGTAGTTGGAGTCATTGTAGTTGTTTCGACTGGAGTAGTTGGAGTCAGTGTAGTTGTTTCGACTGGAGTAGTTGGAGTCAGTGTAGTTGTTTCGACTGGAGTAGTTGGAGTAATTGTTGTTGTTTCGACTGGAGTAGTTGGAGTAATTGTAGTTGTTTCGACTGGAGTAGTTGGAGTCATTGTAGTTGTTTCGACTGGAGTAGTTGGAGTCAGTGTAGTTGTTTCGACTGGAACAGTTGGAGTAATAGTAATTGTTTCCGTTGTTTCGATTGACGTTGCTGTTGTTGCTTCAGGACTTGAAGCAATTGTAGTTGGTTCAAGTGTGGTTGCACTTGCTTCTGTTGTTTCGTTTGGCGTTGTCGTTGGTTCTGGAGTTGTCGTTGTGCTGTTGCACATGTCTGCCTCTATCAACAGATCATTATCCAGGTTATTGCACTTTGGTTCATCCCTTATCGTGATTGTTTTGTACTTCATCTTGTTCTGAAGCCACTGAAGAGTGCAGTCACATTCATATGAATTGTCACCTAAATATATAGCTGGGAATGTAGGATAATATTCATACTTCTCGAAAGTTTTAAAAACATCCTCGTGAATGCTTTCTAGTGAACACTCTCTAAAGTATAATGACTGAAGAGACGGAAGACCTGTGAATAATTCCAATGTCAGATGTTTCAAGTTTGTATTGAATCTAAAGTCTACTGATTTCAACGCAGCAAGATGTCCATAGTTTGTTAAACTCGCGATCATTTCCTGGGATATCTTTGACATTTGAATCATCTGTAAAGTTTCCAATGTCTCTGCTAGAGGTTCCAAGATACGGGGTTCTATTGTGTCAAGGTCATCGTTGGAGTTTATCGCCAGTTCCTTCAGACCTGTTATGCCGGCAAATGTGTTCTTCGTCAGAGATTTCATCTTAAGACCAACAAGATTTAATGATGTTTGTTTTTGTGGATCAAATTTCATCCCTTTGAAAGCATTGTCTTCGATGTAGTCGATCTCACAATTCGTGAACTGCAAATGTTTGATTTGTTTGTCCCACTGCAGCCAACCAGGTTTCAGTGTTGAATTCGGAAACTTGCAGGCCGTAAAGGTGAATCCATATTCTCCAGGTTCTTTGCATTGAGGCTGTAAAAACAGAAACATACAATGTCAATAAAACATAAAAAAATATTAGGTTCATTTTTTAATTTCTTTAGGGCTAGTTTTTTTAATACTCTGCGCTAAATTTTAAACAGTTGATTAGGACTTTATTGCCATGTCAACAACCAATGACCCAAACACGATCCACTCTATCACAGAAATGTCAATAAGTGCATACGTTCTTGATTGATTTATATGAAAATTTGTAAAATAAGAGAAAATGGTAGTCTCAATGGTCATGCAAATTTTGAACTTGATCTGACCATTTTCGTTTTACAGCCATAGAGAAATGGAGAAATTAAAGAAATTATAGAGGCAAATAGTAGTTAACTTTATTTTATTTCGTGTTCTAACAAGAAAACAGAAAACAGTGGTCCATGTCAAAAGAGTCAACAGGAGTCACTCGCTCAATTACTTTAGTAAAAAATCTTTGGTCTTAAATTGGATTCGTAAAAAATGGGGTATTAGGCAAATGCATCAAGTTCGAATGTTTTTTTTCAACCCAAATTCAGACTCAATGTTATGGAAAAGCGCAGCTCCTATCTTAGTTCAGAAAGTCTCAAACAAGTTAGGACAGGAATCTAGTTGTATCTAGTTGTCAGTCGTACCTTGTGATCTTCTATGTATTGAAGTGCTTGGGCCGCACCATCATCGGCGCCTACGCAATATACACTGCATGAACTCGGTGTGTAACTACAGGCTTGTGTTCGTGCTCTGACATCTCTAGACGACGCGACCTTCTCGATGCCTCTCGACGTCGTCCCGTCCTTCTCGTGGACTTCGTCGCGTGCCTTGTGTCGGTCGTGGAGGTTGAAGAGCAGCAGTGACATGGCGACAGAGATGATGACGATGACGATGACGATGACGACGATGATGATATGAAGTCTGCTGCGGTTTGCTCGGAGATGTTTCTCCCAAGGTACTCTGCAACCCCGGATAAATATTAGATTAGATTAGATTAATAGGGTTTAACGGCGCGTCAACGACGAGGTTATATTGCGCACATTAATTATTTTACTATAAACTTTGTTGAATTAAGTGGAGGAAACTGGGTGGGGGTTGACCTAACAGGCCCGATCCGGGGGAGTCCAGCACTGGTAGGAAGGCCAGGCCGGAATGGGGACGGACCGGGGGGTGTAAGGATTCGGGCCGGCGGAACCCGATTTCAGGGGGATCACCATCTCGAGGGGGAAGGCCGGCCCGATGGGGACCGCAAAATCAAGGGAGGACATGGTTAGGCCAACCCTGGCTGCTCTTTGTCTGGACCTCACCACTGACCTGTCCGGCATGGGTAGCCCTTACACATGAGCCTATGCTCGCCGGCGTAGCTGCAATGGATCGTTGGCCAACACAAACCCCACCACCGCGATTAGGTGGCAGCCGTCGGTGGGGTAAATATTATGAACGCGCCAATATCACATTCACGTTTCGCAACGCCCTTGACTCGGTTGATTCCAATCACTGTTTATTGTCATGTTATTGGCGATTTACAGATCACACCTTTTCTCTTATTGTGAGAGATCTGAAGTTTGTGCATGTGAAAAACCTTTACTTGTGTTTCCAATGTAAAGTTTTAACAAAATTCTCAGATTGGTTAAAATTTTAAGAAATAAATCTTCTTATTGTTTTAAAAATCAGGCCAAATCGATCAAGAACTTAGACGTAACCTACTGAGATTTCCAATCTTTTTCAATTCTGAAAAAAATAAGATTCTGAAAAGATTTTGGAATCTTTTCCAATTCTTTTTCAAATAGCTGTCAAGATTGATGTATTGAAAAGTTCATGGCACTGCACCGCACCTTGACATGATTTTG
Source organism: Leuctra nigra (assembly GCA_934045905.1). NCBI lineage: Eukaryota > Metazoa > Arthropoda > Insecta > Plecoptera > Leuctridae > Leuctra > Leuctra nigra. The sequence continues at coordinate 16,952,082 of OW203764.1, read as the reverse complement.
TTTTTGTTCTTTTAGTTGGCTTACTTGTTTTCTGTTTTTTACATGATTTCGTTTCGAGGCGTTGCACATATCGGTGTATTTATGTAGTTTTTTCCTCGTTACAAACTTGGGATTTTGTTACTATAAATATTTATTTAAATGTTTTTTTAATATCTCTTCCTCGTGTAATATTAAACTACAATTTTGTTTAACTTGTTGAGAACATAATGATAGTATGATAATGATGGATGAATCTATATCAGACAATTTCGACATATTGTCATGGATAATATATTTTCAAGAAAATATTTTTAAAACTAAATAAAATCCTTTTGTTTCTAAGTCCAAGCACTCAATATAAATAAACACTAACTATCTAAATTAACTATAACTAAACAAATCACTTGCCTTGGTAGTTTGCTCATGTTTACTTCAGTGCTTGTTGTATTTTTGAAAATGTCCACAGCTGTATGTTGGAGGGTTGTGCAACAACTAGTATTGAACTTCAAAGAATACACCTTGATAAGATTGATCAGTTCCTTTATCTACAGCAATAGAGGGAGATTTACAACAATGTTCTGGATTTAGAAAAGCAAGTGAGGATTATCTTATAATCCCATCATTCACACCAAAAGAAGTTTTCCTTGTTTTGTTTATAATTACGTCACGATGTAGATTACCTCCGTCATGTATTAGTATACGTAATAGAACGTATACAACGTAAAGTGGGAGATTTATCAAATATAACTCATTAAATATTTATTGCGTTATCGTCTGAGGTATTATCGACAACAATGGGTTTTATAATGTCAACGATTCTTAATCAATTATCAAGCTTAAGAGACCTGAATGTTAAGGATTAACAACTTTGTACCTCAGAGGTAGAAGGGCAGAAGCTATTTCAAAGCTTCTGGAGGTAAGCTCATAAACCAGTAGTAATTCTACCTTCATCCAATCATATTAGTAATGATGGCATTAGTCGTTGTGTCAGAGAATAATTCAGTATAATTGTTATTGTTGACATTGATAACGTTTGATTAAATCGTTCCAAAATTATGCAACGCAAAATCGAGAAAATGGACTTCCGCACTTCTCATTGTGAGGTACATAACTATTTACGCAAATGTTATATTACCCTATATGATGGCATCAAAGAAATTACAGAAATGTACAGTTTATTACAGTTTTAAAAATTTAATCAAAATTTAACTGCTGTCTCTTTGGTCGTTTTGCACTTTTCTTACAGAAGAACTTGATAACATTTTAAAATTGAAACAGTTTGCTTGACACTTAGAACAAATATAACGTCTATTCGATTTTCTATCATCAAAATCACTCCTCTTAGAAAACGAGAGATTTCCGTTTTTCCACAAGAAAATAATGACTAACTTCCTTGGATTTGACTTGTACAAGAACCATACAAAACAGAGACAAGAGCTCCTCTCAAATAAACAATTTTTGAAATTATCCAACTCTCATCGCGGATATTTCTTTTAAGAAAAAACATTTAAGTCTCCTCAATCAGGATTGCCAATTGTTCTCAATAAAGATCTTAATACTTTTCATCTCGACATTAGTGATGGGAAATCATCAAAGATTGTCGGCCGTCAAGCCAAAAGCTGCAATTGCATGATAGGATTATTCTTTGACACTCGTAAAAAGCTCTTATTTCGGTGAGATTAGTTTTAATTGTGTATGTGACATATTTTAGAGTACTCTGTACTATCTATCGTTACATCTACGCCCAGATTAGTATTGCAATGTAATATAAGAAAAAGGAAAACAAAAACGCTTCAAGTAAAACTGAAAGCCACTCAATTATTACATTGTAAATATATATATACATGTAATAAAAACATATAATGTAAAATATTGATAACATTTTTTTTCAGGCAATTCACATCTCCTACTCACATTGTGAATTGTGAATTTGATTTAATTGTTTTTGGAATATTTTAAAGAAACTGGAAATACCATTTGCGTACCTGCAAAGAATTTAATACTAATCAGCAATAGCTTACTACTATCTTAATCCGGATTTGGCATTGTTTAAATGATTGTTGTAATGCTAAGGCCCGGAATAACCAAAGTTAAATTGTGCTGGATTAACTAACTTTTGGATTAAATTCAATTGTTTCACTCATTTTGAGGTATCTGATTGGCTGTGCCGTCAATTTAGTCCAATATTTAGTTAATCCGGCTCAGATTAACTTTGGTTATACCACTTATACCGGCCCTAACGTCAACCCCGAATTCTTCGACTGATACGGAGTGTAATTGAAAGGTTATACGAGAATAAGCCCTGCCATAATAATAACAAGCTACCGATAATCATCTGCCTGACGTGCGTTTAATTAGCAATTTAGGTGATTTAGGTATTTGACGGATTTTGGATATGGACCTGTAAGAAGTCCAAACAAATGTAAGGAGAATAAATGTTCACAATATTGACTGCATGTGAGAAACCATAATTCATAGTTTTGCACGAACTTGGTTTGTTTTACGTCACCAATGCAAAAAGTATTAAATGATCCCTGAGGACCAATAGGTTGACGCTTTTGACAGATCAGATTTGACTTAACATGGAAGTATATGAAGTGTACAGGGGAATAACGCTATAAGTCACATTCGGATGAAACTGAGATAAACGAAGTTTTAAGTTGAAATTTGATATCATGAATATTATTGATATTGATTCTTCATGAAAGACCATTTAAGCAAATATATAAACGCAGATATTCATTAGTAGTAACCGAATTGTAAATTGCAATTTTTTTAAAAGGATTTTTAAATTGTTCATTCGATATGTGTCATAAGTTTTAAGAATAAACTAAAAAAATGATTGATATCCCCATAAAAAACACTCCGTGTAAAAATACCAGCCAAGTCTCTCAACTAAAAAAAAAATGATATCTAAAAATTGCTTTTTTGAAGACACTGTAGCAATATTTTCTAAAAAACCGAGGGAATATTCTGATAACTCATAAAAACTCATAAAAATCACTGCAAGGCGACACCTTAAACTACTATTTTCAAAAAATTGACTCATATTCATAGCGTTCTTCCCCTGTATCCTTCATATCGTTGGATGTTGGTAAAAGGAGTTATTCCATTACATGTTAAAGATTTCTCCGGAGCCTACAATCGCACAGGGTAATCATTAAATACCATCTACATCACCAAAAACACAGATATGACAGCTATTCTGACTTGTGTCAACAATGGAATTAGATGGAAATTATCACAAATTCAACTTTGGTTTTCTCCACTCTCATTAATCACATCAACAACAAATACCAGCTATTTTCTTATCTTATGAATCGTGTAGGTGGGCGAGCAGTCTCAACTCGCAATCAACTTGCTAATGTGCGCAAGAGATTGAACAACTGACGCAATCTGACGCACGTTGAGTGACATGCTATGCTAAATACTTCTCCCTAAAGTACCGAATAGCTAACGGCAGAGATGGGCAAGGAAAAAGTATCAAGATACAAGATACTGATACTCTTAAAATTTTCAAATAAATACTTGATACTTGATACTTCATTAAATTTGAGTATCAATTGATAATAGTATCAAAGTATCAAAAGATACTTTGATAGTATCAAAGTATCAAGTATCAAAAATTGTATCAAAGATATTTTATCAGAGATACTTTGATACCGCTGCTAGGTGAGGGAGGGGGAGATCATTGACAAAAGTGTTCAGGGGTTGGGTGAAAAAAGGATATATGTATGGGCGGAAGGGATTCATAGAAAAAATACCTGAGGTTCTAAACTGTAATATTTTAGTCCAAAATTCAAGTTTTTGTACGTCTACAGGCATTGAGAGAAGTATGCATTACTAAGTATCAAAAGTATCTTTTCGGTAAAAAGATACTTGATACAATTTTAAATATTAATTGATAATTGATAATCAAAGATACTTGTATCTTTGACAGTGCCCATCTCTGGCTAACGGCTAGATTACTTAGAAGTTATACATATTGACAAGAGTTAATTATATTTTAATTTTACCAATCCACTTTTTACCCAGAAAGAATACTTACTCTACTCCTTATTATATGTTATTATTTAGTTGAATCTTAGGTATTACATTAGAATACCAAAATGCAATCATCTAAGCCATAACATTCTTTCATGTACTAGCAGTTCTGTGATCATAATTTATCATTTTATAACGTAGTTTTTAATTAAAATTTCCCAGTAAGAAATTAATTTAATCGAGTATTTGAGTAAGCGATAAGGTTTCTCAAATAATAACCTTTTTTTATTTCTAATAAAGCTGTGTTTTAGTACTAATTACTTTACCTCTGTTGCAGCAACGTTAGTCCACGTAATTCAAGTCAGTGGCTTTGTGTAAGGTTTACTTTACACAGATCTATTAAACTAGGAAAACGCTCAGTGTAATGCGTTAATGAGCGAGCACAGATCCGCGCAACATCCCCAGCCAAACATTTTCTTTGAAAAATTTTCACTCTGGTTCTGTCGTGACTTTGGAACTTTTCCAAAAATCTCTTTTGACAACTCTTTCTAACTCTTCAAATTGCAACAAGTATGTAAATACTTGACCGATTGGGTTGAAAATGTGTAAAATGGGAGATAATGTTGGTCTTGAGCACCATGCCAAATATGACCTTAATCAGAGCGTTTCGATTTTCGACCAATCGGAAGATTTTTTCAGCCAATCGGAGCGTTTGGCTGAAAATCTATGAAAGATAAGACAATGTTGGTGCCAATGAATATCAAAATTTATCGGACCAACCAATCGAAAGATAATTTTTAAAAATTTGAACCATTCAACAGATGATAAAAAAATTACGGACTGAAAATCCCAGAAACAGTCCGTACATGTGTGCAAAATTTCAGATCGATTGAAGAAAAATGTGACCTACAATCGGCAGTAACAGAAAAAAATAATTCAAAAAAATAGAGGTCCCTGCCGAAAGAGCGAAAAGGAGACGCTCGCCTCGCACGCTCAATAAGGTCCGGTTATTCAATAATTTTCTAAATTTTAAATATTTGATTATTCGTCATTGTCATGGCAACAACCAAATACTGGTTGTAGCGGAGTATTGAAAAACTGATCAAATAAAAGAGTTTGGAATAATTTAACAGAAAATGAAGAAAGAAGCGTATTTTCGTGATTTCAAATGGCCAAACCAATTATTTGCAAGTTCGGCCATACATCAAAATTAAAACATGTTCTCAAAAAATTTAAGTTTTTCTATCATTGAGATCTTGTAGGCCAAAAATCCCATGTCTTCTGTAATTGCAGAGATATTTATCATCAATGTGTTAAGAATAGCAGAGTGGTTCTCCCGTACCATTACACTAGATTGTTCTTGAAGCTTTTAGTATGCGAATAAAATTTTCAGTTTCAGTTTCAGTTTCAGCATCTTTATTTTGTTTGTTTACAAAAAAGGCGGCATTCAATGTTTAATCCTAGGATTACATTGCTGTTCCATGCAAACCTCCTAACTATTAGTAATATTTCTATGACTATAATTTGAATATTTACAAAATAGAATATAATATATATTCAAAATATAATTTACAATACAATTACAAGTAATGATAATATGATAATTCAGAAGATTGAAGAAGAAGGGTATGATGTCATATTTATATTGTATAATTTGCAGCTATCACAATATCTATAATATTTCATGAGAAGAAAGAAAAAGAAACAAAGGAAAGACACAAAACAAACAGAAAGAGAAACAGAGGAAACAGACGAACAGAGGAAGAGTGTTCATTCAATCTTCGGAATTTTTTTCTTCTCACTCATCTTGAGGAATCTTGGGAAACTTTTTACTCCCAAACTTTTTACTTCTTCAGGTAAACTGTTATACAACATTGCAGCGGTGTACGTGAACGATGACTTGAAATGTAAAAAAATATAAATTATATTTATTATAAAATTATATTTTAAATGTTAATTTACCAACACGTTTACAATAAAGTTAAGTTTTCTCAAGTAGAATAGTAAGCATGATGTCACGCTCTTGTTATAATATGTTAAAAACATACCACTTGGAATATGAATTTCCATGTTTCAGTAGCGACTCATCGCCTTGTCTATGAGTTCATTCACTGCGTAATTATCGTCGATTAGTTGAATAAGTTGTCAAAGTAAACTAGTCTAATATGACGTATTACATCGTGACATAATGCATGCATACCGATGACTCCATTCAAAATGGAAAAATTAATTTCTAATTCAAACTAGAAACGAGCAGTAGCTTCTGGTCACAGGCAATACAAACAACTATCTTCAATTTTGTGAAGTAATGAAGAAAAACATATTAAAATACAGTCAAGTACTTATATATTGAATGTATACTACTATCTTTAAACTAAAGTAATCGCTGTTTTTTAAAGTATTTCTGACAACTTTATGATAATATGCTTTTAGATATGATTAAATTATGTTTTTCCTGTAAGTACAGATTTGTTTTTGAAATTCAAGTAAGAATCGTACCTTTCTGTCGATTTTATTTTATAGATTTGCTTATTTTTCAAATATTTATCACAAATTTTAATTCCAAAATGACTGACACAACATTCTAAAACCTTCTGCCATTCTGCCTTTTGAGATTTCAATAGTTTCACCCCGAAACCGAAATCTCAGATACCTGACCAATCTCGATTGTTTTATAATGATATTTGTCAATGTCGATGTTTATTGTTTACAAAAGACAGACAATTTAGGTAACCCATTTCGCCACAGACAATTTTATTCGATATGACCTAATTTTTGGCTTACTTTACTGTCTTTAGATTGGGATAGATTTCAAGTATATGTTGACAGAAGCTAGTGGTAAACTAAAATAAGCACAATAAAGGAAGATATGAAGTGTTTGCTAAGAGAAAGATTAAAGTGACAGACTACTTTTTTCATGTTTACAAGTGGAAAATCTGTAAACACCTGATCTGATTGAAAACAAGGATTGATTTCAGCACTTGTAACAGTCAATTGTTCATCATTCAACATTAGTTTTACAACAAATTGACAGGTTTGATAGACATTTTTAGTCTAGGTTCTTACAATTAGGCTTATAACACGATATGCATCTGCAACCCGTATTTGTAATATATGCTTTATTAAATTTTAAAGGAACAGCATTATCTATTTGCATAATTTACTTTTAGAACTGAATTTTCTTGATTTTTAATTTTACCTGAAATGTCACAACGCAGCTGAAACGAGCATAATTGATTCCGTATAAAACGGTACATTTCTTCTCAGAATGTCAACTCATGTAGGTATCAAAATCAGTTGCAAGTTGACAATTTTTGAAATTTTGTTTAAACGTTCAATAAAAGATTCTCAATGATTTTCAATCTCATTTCAACGAAGATGAAGAAAATGTTCAAATTTAGTTTTATGGAAGACTCGCCGTTTTTGCTGTGATGCCCAAGGTTCTGTGGTCCAATTTCATCAACTAACCCAACAATACTGAGCCCTTATTATTGACCATCCACATGCTCGATTAAAAACGCGACACATTTGTCTAAACAATTGTCATTGTTATTAGCATGTATAGGAAGTAGCCACCCAAAATGACATAACTCAGTGGACTCTATGTATTACAAGCTTCTATTGTATTTTTATGCTATTAACTTTACAAAGACACTTTCACAAAAAAAACATAAATATTAATATTTTCCACATAAAAATGCCTTCCTCATACACTATGCTCGTGTCGGGTGTTAGTCGAGGTGGTCTAATTGGTCAAGGTGGCATGTCACGTGACCTGATGATACGGAACGATCGGTCGGCAAATGATTGTTTCAAACAGAGAAGTGAACTTGAAGAAATGTCATTAGTCAGGCGGCAAGCGTTGCAGCTACTAGTCGAAAGAGCAGTCATTATTAGTGCAAGTGCAACTCAATGAGAAGGGTTGCACGGTGGTGGGGGTTTTAGTCATTGAAGATCTGGCTTGGGGCATTATTTCTTAAGGGAAGTTTAATAAAGTTTAAATGCAAGACTCAAAAAAGGATCAAGTTGAAGCTTATATTAATCAGAATTTGAGACATAAAACTGAGATTTTGAAAAACTGCTGTGACAAATGTGTTAGAAATACGTGAAACAGTATTTTCGTGTCTTAAGTCCTATAAGAATTAGTCTAATTCCAACTATTGCTGTCTGACGTTTGAAAGAATTTGAAGGAATATCAAAATAATTTGATATTAAAGTTGAAAACGCAGCAGAGCGCGCGGCGCGTTTTCGAAGATGGTCGACAAATTAAAAGGTGTTCCTGAAAATGAAGTTTTGGAAATGCAGCTTTCATCAAACAGTTTGGCCACGAACGGTAACAGTGTGTCGAACTTATATGACGCCAATTCCACTACAAATCTCTGCAACAGGAAAATCTCTTTGGTGCATTTGACCATGGAGGCACTTCCTAGAGAAGAATATTACGAGCATAACTTGAAGAAAAGTGTAGGAAGACCTTCATTAGGCGAATTACACGGGGAAGATAATGTGGGGAAGGTAAGAATTAATCACATTTCTTGATATCAAACACATTTATAAATCACCTTTGTGGTAGGACTTGGTTGATAAACCTATGACTTAGGTAGCACTCGGCAATTAAATATATTTCATATCTCCATTGATAAGCAATGAGTAAATACTTACATTAGATTTACTTACAAATACATCGCGTAAGAGAACTTGCCACTATTATTATTTAAATCGCGGCAATCGCATGCATACCTCACATTGCAATAGAAGCTGACCTTGAAACAGTGTGATAAGGACGTGCCAATGGAGTACAAAATATTATTTTTTAACTCTTGTTTAACTTCTCTCGACACTTCCGCTAGTCAACTCTTGCCCTGTATCGGTCCTCGGATCAAGATGAAACTTGCCAAGATCAATTTCAGAATCAATTGTTTTACAGTAATTTTCAAATCCTTTCAAATTGTATTTTTGTCCAATTTTTGATGCCGAGTGACTAATTGTGAGCTAAATTTGGCATAATTGTAAGATCTTATGTTAAATTATGATAAATTAAATTATCACATAAAATGACACAATTACTCTTTAGTCCTATATATTAACACTTTTGAGTGTCTCCTCTACACATCCATCGTCTTCAGATTTCAACTAGAGTTGAAATCTATATACTCGATGCACAACCAAAGTCCTATCTGAGTGTTATTGCAAACATTCTCCCACTACATTCTTATTTTACAAACAGTTTGTTTTACGAGTTACGTCAACACAGTTGTTTTATTATTTAATTTTAGATAAAATTCTAAATAGTTTCAGAGTAAAAGATAAAATATTATGAAAATTGCAGCTGGTTTTAATAACCTTGTTGTGGTTGAGTGCTGACAATTAGAGGCCAGGTGTAACAATGTTAAAAGCAACTATTTAACAAAATAAATGAAATCATTTCTTGCCATCAGAATTAATCATTCATCAAGGCTTCTGGAAGTGTGAAAGAGCAAGGCGATGGACCGTGCAGTTTCACTCTAAAACCTGGGTACTTCCACGGATCAGAGATGCATTAGTAGCTATAACTTGGATTCAAATTGAAAACGCATTGATTGTTTGAGCGTATTTCATACTATCAAGATGTGACCTAAACATGAACTGAAAACATTAATAATCAATTATAATTTACCATGTTTTAACCCATATTATTTACATGCAACTGCCGACCCCATTTTTTAAATTCTATCTTTGTAATCCTAAATTGCTTTCTTTTATTCAAACTAAATGTATTATATTAGATATCTTGTATAAAATAAACATTTTACAAATAGTAACAGCGTATGTACATTATCAAAGTATATTCCACAATGTTTTTCGTCGTTTACAATTAAAACAATTGAAATCCATGCCAGACTAACTTTTAATTAAAACGAAGAATCTGTCTACGTTATTCATGAATTGATGCGTATTCAAAGTCTTCATTCAGAGGATAATGATGTTGACAGTCCGATCGTCTTCTAGCAGTAATTGTCACGATGTCGCATCTTAGACATTTGTGACGTCATACAACTCATTAAGTGCTGCTACATAGCTCAGTGATAACTGAAGATCACAAGGAGATTTAACTGGTATTTTTTACATTTTCGTTGGGGAAACAAGTGGCAGTTGAGTTTAATCTATTCTATTCGGAAATTTCGTATCAGACAATACCTACTACCTCGTAAATACTCGTCTGTTATAAATTTGGAAGTTCCTACGAGTCATCTTCTTTTAATTGCCATAGAGATCATAATGTTGTAAAACGATATTGGCGTTGAATAAAGATTGTATAAAACAAAAGACTGATACGCAAGTACCTACACTGATGTAATTAATGTGGTTTGACAAAGTTTTGTTTATTATAATGTGGGAGTGAAAATGATAATATTTCAGATATACAATGTGCGTTAAAACCCCGGGGCCGTATCTTTGGATGTTTACGCAAAAATTAACATTTCTTAATAATGTACGAATCAGTCATTGGTCCTGAAACCTTAGGATTTTGAAAACTTACTAAGAGCGATGGACGCTGGCAGGATTTCTGCCAGGGAGGGGCAAAGCAAGGAATACGATTTTTCACGGGCTAGGGGGGGGGGGGGGATTCGGGGGCGCGCCCCCGACATGCCTCGCAAGGCGATTTTTGTTTTTTTGACACTTTGAAATCAATTTTGAGACGATTTGAGGTGTATGTATATTGTTAATATATATATTTTTTTTAATTTGAAGCTTTGGGCTGGTAAGGGGCTTGACACCCCACTTTGCCCCGCAGGGATTTTTTTTATACTTTGAAATGAAGTTGTTGTGATTTTTTTGTTTACAAAAATGCAATTATGCGTAAAACACCACAAAATTTTACATTTTTTGACATCTAGGGGGGGGGGGCAGCGCCCCCCTTGCCCCCCCCTCCACCCGGCGCCCATGGGGAGAATAAAACTAAACTAAAAATTATTTTTTTATTTTAAACTATACTTTAATTTCGTGTGGAGTTATAGGTAAGCAATATCTTTAGCTATTTTCCAAATGTTTTTTGTAACACTTGAGAACACGTGAGTTGGATGTGAATGTTTCCCAGGACCTGGAGAGTGCCTGTGAGAAGGACCAGGAGGAACATGGCCACGCTGGACACATCAAGCTGGGCTGGATCCAGGGATGCCTCATCCAATGCATGCTCAACATCTGGGGAGTCATGCTCTTCCTCAGACTCTCATGGATCGTCGGCGAGGCGGGAATTTGTAAGATCAATAAGTAGATCGATTATCACGTACATATCAATGCATGAGCATCGCTCATTCTATTCGATCAACATATTATTTGTTCCAAATGAGTTAACTTACACATAATATGCTTAGTGTATCCATATAGGAAAACACTTCGTGCAAATACTCCTACAAAAGGAATTGTTATAATTATTATTTTTTGATACAGTTCCATTTACCATGTTTAAATAAACGCTTCTAAACACTCCAACAAAAATAAATGTAATTATAATTTGTTTTTGATACCGATCAATTTCCATTTATATATACCATATAAAAAAATAACAAAATTCAATCCTTTTCTTTGAAATTTTCTACACGAAACTCAGCTGCTGAAATAAGAAATATTTTATTTGAGTGTCTCTACTATTGTTGTTTGTGTGGAATCACTTAGACAAATATTATTTGTTTTTGCAATTGTTTATTAACCTTTATTGAATATTGTTCATTTTGTGTATTACCTTTCTCATAGAATAATAACCAAGAAATCTAAATAAACACACATTTCGAAATGTTAGCTGTCAAGATATTCTTATATAAAACATTGTCTTGCAGTGGAGTCGCTGGCTGTAATCGCGGTCTCGGCCGTGGTTTGTGTCATCACTACGCTGTCCTTGTCGGCTATCTGCACCAATGGCGAAGTCAAGGGAGGTAGGACATAAACCAGCAAGATATCACACTACTCAGACATATTAAATCATCGACTCTGTAACAATAGTTGCACAGAGCTGTTCATTTGTTGTTTATATTCAACTGTCATCGAAATTGGCATTCTAGAGATTGGAAACAATCGAAAGAGAAAAATATTTTAGAAAATCTTTCCATAAATCATGTTGGTTGAAATCTAAATGTCAACTTTGGAGAAAGAAAATTTTGTTGTTGAAATAAAAATCTTCTTGCAAACTAGCTTTTTGATTCTAGATTTTTTGTTTAACACAATTTTTGAATATTTTTCAAGACGATTTCTACAGATTCTTCCAAACAAAATCAGGAATAAAAAACAGCAATGTCTTAATATTTCTCCAGGTGGAATCTACTACATTATCTCGCGATCCTTGGGACCCGAGTTCGGTGCTGCAATCGGCATAGTGTTCGCGTTTGCCAACGCAGTGGCGGCATCTATGAACACGATAGGGTTCTGCAGTTCCCTCAACGAGCTCATGAAGAACGAGGGATACAGAATCATCGATAACGCCAATAACGATATCCGTATCGTCGGCGTTGTTGCATTGGCGTTGATGTGCGTCATTTGCGTGGTTGGCATGGACTGGGAAGTTATTGTGAGTACATTTTCCCAGTTAAAATACGAAACAAAATATTTCATCACAAAGGTAGAACTGCTATGCCCTGTAATATTCAAAATATATCCGTCACCAGAGACATAATAATTATTTTACGGAAAATGTTGTATTCCAACTAGTTAATGGTAAAAACTTTTTTTTATGATTTATTTAAACATCTCTATTCGTATTTCAGCAATATGACTGAAGATAGTCAGCTTGTTAAATTAATTACAAATTACCTACAGTTTCATAGAACTATCAAGGCTAAAATTTCAAACCGTTTACATCTTATTTACCAGTAGTTTTGTTTTATTTAAGGCGAACGACATATTTATGGTAGTGATTTCCGGAGCCATCTTAGACTTCCTGATTGGAGCTGCTGTAGGACCTCGAAGTGACGAAGATCGAGCCAAAGGATTCATTGGATTCAACAGTAAGATTCATTCATAATCCATTCATTAATCATTCATAGAAGACATATTATCAATCTGTTTCTTTCCAGCGACGGTTTTTAAACAGAATTTGTACCACGACTACAGGTTTAGTGAAGGAGTTAACCAGAATTTCATCACCGTATTCGCCATATTCTTTCCGTCTGTGACTGGAATCCAGGCTGGAGCGAACATCTCTGGCGATCTCAAGGTAATACAGCTGTCGTTGACAAGATACAAAATCTTGTCATTTCTGAATCGTATGTCGTGGAGCAAGTTTGGTCAGGCTGTAACGCTCTGAACTGCCAAGTCCTTGTGAGATATGTATTGGTTTCTTCCATGTTCCATGTCTCTCCTTCATCGAGAGGCAAATACTGACAGAAAACTTGCTAATCCCTTTCCTTCTACCATTAAACCTTCTCTATTCATAATCAGCCACCTCATAATCATTCACAGACGTAAAAATAAAATAGCATTACAGTCAAGTGTCTATGAGCAATGCATTTAAAAAAACATAATTGAATTACAGTGCTTTGACTTGTAAGATTTAAAAACATCTTTTGCATTGATCAGATTTAAAAAAATCTTTTCAAGTAAAACGAAATAACTTTCACACATAGTTTTGTAAATGCCTGCAATATTTTTCGAAATAGAAACATTCAACCATAGAAGTATACTCACTCGTTATTCAACACTGCGTACGCGTGTTGAAAACATATCCGTCATTAATTTTTATAAATCCTACCTGTGCCACCAATTGTAAGACCTATACCAATTCTGCCACCATTTGTAATATTGCATTTTGATTCATTTTTATAAGTACAAATCAACACTTGTGTCACTTGTGTGTAGAACGCAGCCGAGGCGATACCGAAGGGGACTCTGTTGGCGATCTTGATCACCATGATCTCCTACGTCGTGTTCGTGGTGTTCGCCGGAGGAGCAGCGCTGCGGGAGGCGAGCGGAGTCGTTGACGAATACGTCGACGGTACTTTCACCAACTGTACTGGACGCGCTGAACATTGCCAATATGGACTTCTAAACAGCTACTCGGTAAGAATCCAAACAAACGTTGATTTTATTATGTAAGCAAGCATGACGAGCGTTACGGCACTTTCTCTGTTTCTTTGTGTAAGTTTTTGTAGACCATGCACAGGGTACACAGTACAATCAAACGTATTGAAATTTTGTACACGCGCTACAGTTATAAAAGCGGTATAGTTTTTTTTAACAAAATCCTCGGATTGCTAAAAAAAAATGTACAATTTATACTCCGCTTTACTGATAGATAATTTGAAAGGAAAGCTGTGGAAAAGGTCTTCCATGCATTTTTTTTGTCTGGGGCTTAACGTCGCACTGTTCTGCAGCGAGGCTAATGGCGACGGATGAATGATTATGATGATGATTGGGAGATGTTGGTGAAGAGTAGGTAAGGATGTAAGGTGGGAAGGAGGCGGTCGTGGCCTATTAGTAGGGTACCTTCCCAGCATTTGCCTATCAATGGAGGGAATACCACGAAAAAACCCCAGTCAGGAAGGACGGCCGCGGGAATAGAACCCGGACCTCCGGGTGCGCTTTCTTATCAACTATTAATTTTCTTTTAATACATAAATGTTGTGACTAACTAGGTGATGCAGCTGATGTCTCTGTGGGGCCCGCTCATCTACGCCGGCTGTTTCGCTGCTACGCTGTCGACTGCACTCACCAATGTCCTGTCAGTCCCCAAGATCCTGCAGGCTCTGGGCAACGACGGCATCTATCCAGGATTCAAGTATCTCGCTAAAGGATATTTCAAGTCTCAGGAGCCTCTCAGAGGATATGTCCTTACTTACTTCATCTCTGCGGGATTCTTGCTCATTGGTAGGTCATGACTAGAAGTAGGAAGTTGATGACCTTTAAAACTGCCAGAAAAGCTCGGAAAAATCTTAAAATATGTACACATGAGATTAAAATCTTCCAAAAAACAGAAAACAAATGGAAAGTAAAATGTATACCTATTTACGAAATAAAGTTTAATATCTCCGATTTCAATGGGCTTTTATAGGTTTTCCTCATTCCTAGAAACGAGGATAAAAACATAAATAGACGTGCAAGAAAAATAACTAAGTATTATTATATATCTTTGGAATATATTTTTGGAATCAGAGTATTCAAACTCTATAATTATTAATTGCTTGGAATTGTTGAGAATTAAATAACAATTGTTTCGTACATTCTTCTTCCATAATAAGACGTAACGAAGCATCACTAACTCTTCCCCTCTTGATTTACTTTCAGCTGATCTGAACGCAATTGCCCCTCTAATATCAAACTTCTATCTTGCTTCGTACGGAATGATCAACTTCTGTACTTTCCACGCCGCACACGTCAAGCCACTGGGATGGAGACCAACTTTCAGGGTAAGGATACGAAAATGATGGATACTTTCAAGTCAAGTCAATATTTGAATTCTCTTGAAACCCAAATAAAACTTCTGTTTTGTGTGTAATACGATAAGTAAGTAAATTAGAAGAATATGTTTTTCGTTATTTATCCAAAATAACAACCAGGGGTGTCATTCCTGTACGTTTTTAGTCTCTTAAGTTAGCTATCTTATCTTAAAATTTGTTAACAACGGTTGCTACTGTCTTAAATTTTAAGATAAGAGAGTGAAAATGCGTACAAGAATCACCTCCCAGGTAGTTAAGTCTTGATCAAATGTAAATAATTTATTTAAAAAATGCGACTGTTTTCCCGACAAATGTCCCACGATGTTTTTTTAAATAATTAAATTGGTATTGATTTTGTGGGTGTTCTATCAAATAATTAGTTCCAAATACATGACAAAAATCTGAATCCGTTCTTTCAGTACTACAACAAATGGCTGAGCCTATTCGGCTGCATCACCTGTGTGGTGATTATGTTCATCATCAGCTGGATTATGTCATTAATCACCTTCATCATCGTGATCGCTCTGTACTTGCTGGTTGTGTACAGAAAACCAGGTATGTAGTTGAATCTGTATTCGATAACACAATGAAATGAAGAAATCAAATCAACCAGATAAAATATAATGACTGCTATAAACTAGACATCTCCGATCAGGCATAATTTACTATAATACTATGTTCAGTGCTCATTTATGTTGATGATAAAGCAGCAAACATAGTTTTAAAAAGTTGCCTTTAGAATAATATTGAAACTAGTAGGTAGCTCTAAAGAAATCTGCTAAAAATGAAGATTTGCTGACATTTGTTCTGCGTTTTAATTTGTAAAATTAGCTCTCTCTTGATGCCAGACACATCTATGTGAAAAAAGATAGCTAATCTTTGAACTTAAACCACTTCTTGTACTATACCTACCTCCAAGTAATCTCATCCTCTACATACAGATGTGAACTGGGGTTCGTCTTCGCAAGCAATGACTTACAAGACAGCTCTTCAGAGCGCCCACCACTTGAACAACATTCTGGACCACGTGAAGAACTATCGACCTCAGATCCTGGTCTTGTCCGGCAAACCTCAACATCGACCTCCTCTCATGGACCTCGCGTACCTCATTACCAAACACAACTCGCTCCTGGTGTGCGGCGATGTCTCACAGGTAACCAAGGAAATTTAACAAAAATATTATCGTTAGAGAAACAGCCCATCTGCAATTTTTGTTTTATATGAGAATGTTCTTCTTCTTTGAATGACAACTTTTTAATTTCATGGGCAGAAAGTTTGGAATTACTAATCCAAAAATAAAATTTTAATAGAAACATCCCTCGATTTTTGTTCCGAAGTAAAATGTTAAATCATTCAAATGATTTACCTAAATACACCTAAACTCACCTAAATACTTCTGATACAACTCTCAGTCATTCGTGCAGTTTAATCTGTTTTTCATGAATCATAGTTTTAATAAGTTTATACCTTCTTCGCATTCGCACTTTTTGTAAATTTTCACATAATTATATTACCTACTTCTAGTGTTGGGTATAGCATCAAAACTTATCTTTGGTACTTTTATCTTACAGTTAGGTACTTATCAAACAGGAAAATTATATGTGTGCCACCTGAAGTTCTTCACTGCATTTTTGAAGCATTTTTCTATTTCATAAAGTATTTTAGACATAATTCAAACCAATTTTTATTTTCATTGTTCCTATTTTAGCTTATAATAGATTTGTAATTAATAGTTTAAAAAAGTCAATAATTTTAATTAGTTCGTTGGATCCAAGTGGTCAAACTTTTTTAAAAAGGACAGCCGTAAATAAAGTGATTTAATAATAAAAATCACTACAAAAAACCTTAAAATACAAGAGCTCTCTGTCGGTGTTTTGCAGAAACCTCTCTCGAACCGCGAGCGCGAGCACGAGGTGCAGAGCAGCTACAGATACTTGCACCAGAACAAGATCAAAGCGTTCTACTCGCTTGTGGACGGCATCGACTTCGAGCAAGGAGCCAAAGCGTTGATTCAGACGTCTGGGATCGGCAAACTCAAGCCCAATGTACTAATGATGGGATACAAAACCAACTGGCAGACGTGCGATACGGAGGAGCTCACAGCTTACTTCCATATTCTACAGTGAGTAAACAACATAGAAACTACTTTCATATTTACAAAAATTAAAAGGGTTTTTCTATCTTTAAAAATAAAACTATTTAACGGTTACCAACTTTGAGTTTGAGTTACCTACTTTGAGTTTGAGTGGTTTGAGTTAGGGCTACAATAACATGTAATTTGTACTTTTCTAAATAAATACATAAAAAAAAATTAAATGAAATTATAAGAATATTCTATTTAGCTAGAAAAATCATGTATCAACCATCATGTATCGGTTATTTGGACACATTATCGAGTCCAATAAATATAAGATATTTTCGGACCAATGAACATCCCTGATACCACCCCATCATTTAAAATAAAATTGTATTAAATCTAATGCAATTGAGTTTAAATGTCAACAGTGAGGCTTTCGACAATCGGCTGTCAGTGACTATTCTCCGTTTTGCCGAGGGAATCAACTACTCTCTGATGATCGACGACGAAGACGAGGGTATAAATAATCTGGCGTATTCAACACACTCGCTTTCGGTTCCGAGAGGCCTCTTCCCCGCAGACTCCAGATCCTGTCTTAGTCGAAGTGTTTCGGAGGGAACGATTCAACTTGATGGTATAAATTCATACTATTTACAAACCTACTTAGTTATGGTTAATTTTCCTTTCTAAATATTTTGTGACTGCCAAATATCAAGAAAACTGTTTAACTATCGAAACAAATTCAGATATTTGAATATTTCTTGGTTTAGTTTCTGGGGATTTTCTTCCGCTGGACAGTCCGGACATGACGAGAAATCACAACTTCAAAAATCAAACTAGTCGCTTGAGGAACAGCAAAGATATCTTCAAATACATGAAGAAAGACAAAGGCGATGCTTTTGAGACCAAGTATGAATTTGTGAGATACCTATCTTATATTTCTTGACTGAACTGTATAGGTATTTTTTTGATCCATATAGAGAGCCTTTTCTATTGTAGGAAGCCTGTACAAATCCCAGCTGAGATGATTCAAAGTATGACCTTCTTCAGAAGGAAGCACAAGAAGGAGATCATCGATGTTTGGTGGCTGTATGATGATGGAGGTTAGCAAGCAAATATCATTTTTATAAATAATCTGTATAGAAGGCAGTATTAAAATAAAACTTCCTCTTTAGGTTTGACTATTCTTCTACCACACATAATTTCCATTCGCAAGAACTGGCTCGGTGCAAAACTGCGGATCTTCGCGTTGACTAATAGAGAGCGAGAGTTGGAGTTGGAACAACAAAAGTAAGAATTCTGTCACATTCAATCATTACAGTTCTGTGTCCGTGTTCAATAGTACTATGTGCGGTTTACTTGATTTTAGAATGGCAAAATTGTTGGACAAGTTTCGCATTGATTACGACAGCCTCACAATGGTGAACGGAATCAGCGACAAACCTCTCGAGTCAACCGAGAAACAATTTCATGAACTAATTCAAGGATTTATGTCCGATGATGAAGATGATACTGGTAAGTTATGTCCACAGTTGTTTGACAGGTAGATAAACAAAACTTTCTATTTGAAAATGCTACAAATTACACTTACAGATTGCACAGTGACAAGTTTGGAGTTGAAAAAGCTTGAAGACAAGACATATCGACAACTAAGACTGCGGGAATTGTTGCTCAAGTATTCTAAAGATGCTGGGTTAATTGTCATGTAAGTTGGGTCATACAAAGTGGTACCTACACAATTATTTTCTCGTTTCCAGACGCTTGAATAACCTGCACATCATGTTTGCAGGTCGTTACCGATGCCAAGAAGGGGAGAGGTATCAGCTCCTCTCTACATGGCCTGGTTAGAAATCATCACGAGTGATATGCCTCCATTCATTCTTGTCAGAGGAAACCACACTTCAGTGCTCACATTTGCTGCGTAATGTGCTACTACCTAGAAGAGACAAATGTTTAGTTCAAAGTCTATTTATTGTTTATTGTTGTTTGTCGTATTATTTAATTTTATCTTTAGGTTAAAAACTAGAATAAGCATAATATTGTAATTTCTCATTTATGAAACGCCTACGTCGATTATAGGTAAAATAGGAAATTTGAAAATTGTAAAATGTATAAATGGCTAAAACACATAGACTGCTTTGTGCCGTAAAATTATTTTATTAGGTATATTGAGAAGTCTTGGTTCAGTCGGACATTTTTACATCTTTCCTCTAAAATTCCAATTCCTTATTAAAAATACCATTAGTTGACATAATTCACAAATAAACAAGCATTCAAAACAATATAATGCTTAATAAAATTACTTACACTCTCTAATAATGAAAAAACAACCTCAAACATGAACACATTCAAAACTTTTAAAACAATATTTTATTACCACTGCTAAACAAAATACCTAATATCAATATAAAATGAATAGTATTATGGTCCGTGTCACACGGAGTTGTCCGCCAGACATTGCAAATGTTGCAATGTTGCAAATAACCGTTTTTTGTCCATCCCTCAGCCGCTGTGTGCGATCGCGCGGTCTTCCGAGATCATCCCTCTCTCTCGGACAAGGGGTACTGTACTACTCAAAATATCTTAGCGGACAACTCCATGTGACACGGACCATAGGTACTTTGTACTTGAGCCATAAAAATTGAACACAAATGAATATTGATGGAGCATGAATATTAAGACTTAAGAGGTTTCGTAGAGAGTTTGGAACACGGTATGAATCTCCTTGATCATATCGCTAGTAAGCGTGCTACGACCAGTCTTATTGAACGCACGCAAATTACACTCGCGAGTTAGTCTACAAGCTGCATATCCCGCAATCACTCCTGGAGCGATGGCTCCTGGTTCCGTCCCCCTCTTCTCGGCTGCGGTTGCCCAAGCCAGGAAAGTCCCCAAACTTCCAGAGAGCAAGTCTCCTTGGCCTCCACACCTTCTCCCACTGCCAGCCGCTGAACAGAAGACGCTTCTTTCTCCGGTAGCAATCTCATCTTGAGCGCCCTTGCGGACGATGACAATGTTGCAACCAAGAGCAGCAGAAAGGTTGACAACATCACTTCGACGATCTCCTTCAGGAGTTACATCACTGCTCGATTCTATAAGAACAGACTTATAGAGCCGAGAAAATTCCATTGCATTTGGAGTCAGGACAATAATCCCAGGATAATTTTTAACAAGTTCAGGATGCTCAGTTATGAGAAACAAACCATCTGCATCGATGACAAGAGGAATACTTTCTTGTTGTCCTCGACAATGCTCGATAATCGAAGTAACAGTCTTGAAAATGCTCTCCTCCCGACCCAAGCCAGGGCCAATGATTAGAGCGTGAAGTCGCGGCAGCCATGGTGTTATAAGATCGACCGCATTTTCTTCGTCCAGTAATGGATGCACAATCAATTCTGGACTGTACGATTTAATGACAGGTGCTGCAGCTTTCTGGCAAAACACATGAGCTAAGTCACAGCCCGCTTTCAACGCAGCAATGGCGGCGAAATATGGAGCTCCCGTATACTCAATCGAACCACCAATGACGCCTATTCGACCAGCGGAACCTTTGTGCTGTTCGGCTGACAACTTCGGAATGATACCTCTAGCTGCATTCAATAGTGATTCGTCCATTTTACTAAATCTGTATGTTACTGTGTGGATATAAAGACGAGGGAGGGGTTGAAAATATTTTGGAACACTATGAGCAACAAATTTCCAGCCTTGGTTCATGGATGATGACCGTCAAAAAAAGAGAAAAACTGTTTGTCAGTATTGTCAGTAGGTACTGTTTGTCAGTAATACTCAAAATTTAAATAATATATTGCTAGGTACCTTGCGTTGATCTACGTTGATGTCACAGCTGTGCCACAATCTGTCAACAAATCAAGTCAATCAAAACCTCAAAACTAACCAAACCTGTTGCATGTGCTCGTCCAGTCGACTCTCCAGGCTTACAGTTACATCACTAGATGGCAACAGCGTACATACAATGACACGACTTGTACTAATGCCGGGAAAATATATGAAACTATAAATCATACATTCATTATTACATTTTACATTGCTCTTGAATAGCGATTCAATCCAGCCGAAGAGGAATTCAATGCACATTATTTAGAATATTATGTCTGCTAGTACCTACTATCATGAAAAGTGAAAACGTTTGATGAGCGAGCAATGAGAAATTAGTACCACAGGAAATCAGCATCTAATAGGCAACATCAAAATAAAATATCCTGATTTTCATCGAAAACAAGAAAAAGCAATCCATACACTATGAAAAAAGTGTAAAATAATAGATTCTGATACACTGCAAAATTTGAACGTAATCTGGACCCTTACCTAATAAAATGTTTACACTACGACGGTCTTAGAGCTACGACAATTCCTTAGTCCCGATTTAATATAAAAATGTCGTAGCGCAGTCCGCCAAAGCATGCTAGAGGTCTAGTCCCCCGGTAAGACGGTCGTAGCACCAGTCACGTGACATTTAAATTAATATTAAATTCGGACTAGGCTAAGACTACCGTGGACCGTCTTTTCTTGGTCTTACCGTGGTCGTAGTGTGCAAAAACACGATATTAGGTAAGGGTCCTGAACATTTTGATGTTTCAACAAAATCGTTTTTATATTATTTGACCAATCAGAGGATTTGGCTAAAATGTTGTAAATCATGATGCTGATCTGGATGACCGTGTAAAATTCCAACAATTTTAATTTTCAACCAAGTGATAATTATTTCAATTCTAACCAAACAGAGGATTTGGCCGCTCAACATTATTGGATCATTTTGATTTTTCAACCAATCGAAAAAAGTTTATTTTCATTTGGACAAATCAGAGGATTTTGTTCAAACATCAATCTGCAGACCACAGCTTTTGGCCATATTTTTGTAAGGTAAATCAACGGGAAAATAATAAAACTTAGACTTAATCGTACTTTATAATTCTAGGTTTAAAAAAAAATTATCCTGTTAAAAATTATACATGATACCGCTCATCATATGACATTTAAGTAGGTGTGCACAATATAAGATCAATTGGTTGAACGGTTTGATCTGCCATCAATTCCGAGAGATATTTCAAAAAGTTAAAAATGTTAATAAGAGTATCTGTTCTCTCTACTGATTGAGCTGAACATTTTTAAAAGAAGATAAAATTGTAGTTTTAATTGCCATGCAAAATTTGACCTTGATCTGAAAATTTTGATGTTCCAGCCAATCAGGATAAATTTATTTTAATTTTACCAATGAACGGATTTCCATGAAATGTATAGCAATAAAACTATAAGACGGCCTCAAGAATTGTGAATAATTTCGATTTGTTAGGTCGAACGGTGCGAGGTACAGAACATTTTCATTTTCAACCAATCACAGGATCCTGCTCAAAAACTATACACAAGACCGCTTAGATTACATTAGTATATGTGCAAAATTTCAGATCGATTGGTTGAATGGTTTGACCCACCACCTTCAGAGAGAGAGAGTGCGTGAAGAAGGAGGTGGTTTGACCTGGAAACTGCTGGCAAAAACACCAAAAATCACAGAGAAAGTGGCATATGAGTACCGTGGTGACGCTCGCTCAATTACATTTGACAACCTCAAATATAATGTTGGTTTATAATATAATGTTGGTCGCAATGACTTAACAAAATTTCGAATCGATCGGACCAACCAATTGGAAGATTTTTTTTTTAATTGAACCAATCGACGTATTTAAAAAAGGGTCTGCAAAGCCCAGAGATGTCCGTACTTGTGTGCCAAATTTCAGATTGATCGAAGAAAATAAGTGATCTGTAGTATATCGGCAGTGACTGACAAAAATACGATACAAAATAAAAAAGGGCTCCGTGCCAAAAGAGCCAAAAGAAATCGCTTGCAATTCGCTCGCTCAAAAATTGCTATTTTACATCATGTATTATGTTTTAAAGAGCAGTAGGTACCTAAATGTTTTTTGAATTTTCCGCCATCAAAAGGCTTCTTTAATAACGTTGTGCCTTTTGGTATGGATATAGGACATTGTTTATTATTAAGTAATTTTACTTCTATTATTAGTGTGACTAACTGTTTACAGGTGCTTATCTTGTTTATATCTTTGTACCTACTTGTTGATTTTAATATGATTCTTGTGTTGTTGTCTTTTAATTGTTTTTGAATGCATTATAATATTGTTTTGCGCTTGTGGGGCTGTTGCCAATAAAGAGTACATAATCACAATAATTCATCCAAGAACGTGATCAATCAATATAAAAATGACGGTATGTTTAATTTGTATACGAATAGAATACGTTCATTTCAAATCTCATCTATCACGAGAATCCGTCTTAAAATGCTGGTAAATTAGCACAAAGATTTTTCGCCAGGTAGAAAACGTGAATTCCATTTGAAGGGTACAGATATGGTACAGGGGAACGCTAAAGTCACATTCGGATGAAACCGAGAAAAACGAAGTTTTATGTTGAAACTTGTATTAATATTTTCTAAAAACCGAGGGAATATTCTGAAAGCTTATAAAAATCACTACAATATTACACATTAAACTATTTTCTTCAAAAATGGACTCATCGCGTTCTTCCCAATTATTTTTAAAAATTGACATAAGTCTACCATTTAATATATTAATTAGTATTAAAGAAAATACTTTTGTAAATATAAAAAAATTAATTGGTGACGAATGTGCTAAATAAAGTTGGTCTGGAATCCCATTTTACGAATAAGATAAGAATGATGCACAAGTAATAAACTGTTAGGTCACGGTTGACACCTCCAAAGTGAACAGAATTAAGACAAGAAAACACTTTCGGCCACAAATCGATCATCCCACATTCCTCGCAAGAATTATTGTCCTCTTTGACGTTCTCTCCCCACTATTATTCACGCTAACTGCACCTCTAGCACAGTTCGCTCTAGCGACCTTGACTCGACCGAGAGCTCATATTGTCATTAGAGTAATCTGCAATGAAGTGTCGTATATGTTCAAAAAACATGGCCCATTGTCATACTTTATGTGACAGCCGGCTAAATTACTGAGTACTTAAGTATTAGATAACTTATTTTTCACTTTTTCCAATTAATAACCTAATTTTATGCTAATATACACTTCAATTCTTATCGTATGCGATCTGACATTATTGCCGCAAGATATATGGTAAAAAGCAGTTGTAATGACTTAAAGGATCATACTCTCTCATTTTTGTCTTATTTGTCAAATACATTTAAATCAGTTCAATGTTACTGATTCTTTTGTCTCACATTCATCCTAAGACAATATTTTATAGGGAAGTTCTTCTGACGTCACAATTTGAACTGACAATTTGATCGGTTAGATGTTTCCAGGCAATAAATAATGGGTAAATCATTTTCCTCAGAAGAGCATTTAACTTAAAATGTAGTATGTGGACCAAATTTACTTCTCAGGTTCTTAAAGCTCTTAACTTGTGATTCTAAAACCCTTGTTTAAAAATATATCAAGCTTTAAAATAAATAAATACAAAATATATCAATGTCCACACTTGGCGTAACTTTGCAATTGCAGGGCTGGATGTTGGGGGGGGGGGGGGGGGTGATGCAGGGCTGAGGGGGGCCCGACAATCTGGATTAAATGAATATCATCAAAATCAATAATGTCGATAATCGATACTAATGAAAATAGTAGTAATTAAATAAATTAAATTATAAAATCGATAATTTGTGTTTTCATAATTTGTGGTTGAATCGCGTCAAAATGCACTAAATTCTATTAGTGAAATACAACAAAATAAAGGTTTGCGCGGCCCAGACTCGCGCTCTGTTGTGAGACCCTCCCCCAGACCCAAATCGGACCTAAAATTTACCTTCTGCTATTATCTACCGAAACTACAAAACTCCACAGCACGCAACTGGATTTACTATAAACGAAAAAGAGTAAAAATGTACTTAGGTACTAGACATTAACACAATAAGATGCACATATTAATATAGATTTTTACGATATAGGCAACTAAGAAAGTAGTGGGGCCCTGAAAAAAATCCTGCGGGGTGGGGGGGGGGGGGGGGGGCAAAATCTGACGTTACGCCACAGCATGAAACACCATTCTCGATCAACATGGATTTCAATCAGTTGAACATTCTAACTGGTTGGTCATTTGCAAAATAGAAGGTCCTCTTCCAAGGTACGTTGTCCCTAGGGGTAAGTGGCGCCTGGATAATAGTGATTTGGTGTGATAACTTTTGTATGAGATGTCATCTTATGAGACGGCAGGAAGAAATGCAAGATGCAGGAAGACCCAATCAAAGGTGGTAAGATCAAATCAAACGGGATGTAGAAGAGGAGAAATGTGGGAAGTAGTAGAGAAAAATGGTGGGAAGATGGAGAGAAGTGGAGGGAGATGATTGAAATGGAGGAGAAAACAGAGGAAATATGATGAGTAAAGACTGTGACACTGGCGCTAATCAGTGAGGCCCTTTTTAATGGTTTTCTAATTGTATAATTTAATTTTTTTGTCTGGGGCTTAACGTCGCACTGTTCTGCAGCGAGGCTAATAGCGACGGATTTTTTTCCGTTTAAGCCATCAGTTTTGAAACAGACGCAGGGATTTTCTTTCAGATTATCCATCATTAAGCGGAGTAAAAACTATAATGAAACCAAGAGACCGATCTTGCTAGAAATCAATTGGTTAAATGACTGGACAATATTGAATCTTTGTGAAAAACTTGGTCTGATCCGTTACCTACTTCGTTTAGCCTGCAATGCGAAAGGAAGAAAACACACAGACGAAGAGAGATTCAAGCCAAAACTTTCAAATGGCGTACATCTTAAAAGCTTTGAATCCTTCTTCATAGTCATATTTTTGAGCGAGCGAAGCGAGCGTCTCCATTTGGCTCTTTTGGCACGGACCTCTGTTTTTTTTTTGTTTGTTTTTTTTTTTTCTGTTACTGACGATATACAGGTTAGAGTTTTTCTTCGATCGAGCTGAAATTTTGCACACATGTACGTAACATTTCTGATTGTTGCAGACCCTAATTTTTTTGAAATCCATTGATTGGTTCAAATTTAAAAAAAATTAACTTTCGATTGGTTGTTTTGATCAAATTGAAATTTTGACAAGTCATTACCCCCAACATTGTACCCAATCAAACAAAGTTTCAGCCAAATCCTCCCATTGGTTAAAATTTAAAACCATCTTTCCTGTGTTTTTAGAAATTTAAACTATAACCGATTGAACGATCAACTTATAACTTCGCATGATGGTTGGGACCAACATTATCTGCATTTTTGACAATTTTCATACTAATCTGTGTTTAAATCCAAACGTTATTGACATTTTACGGACTATTTGCGTGTTGGCTGTCAAATTCACGGCGACTTAGACTCTTCAGTTCAAGGCAAGGTAGTTAGAGCAGAAACTTTCAAACGCAAATGAAACTGATAATGACCGTTTAACAGTCGATCTGATATTGTGTAGACACACTTATATCATATGAGTGGTCTCAGGTATATTTTTTGAAGGAGATCCTGTGATTTTTGAAAATTAACACGGAACAGTTCAATCATAAAGGTTCAATCGATCAACTTAAAGCTTTGCATGGTTATTTGGACCAATATTTTAGGAATGTTTTGAGATTTCTATACAAATCTGTGGCGAAATTTTAGAATTATTGGCTTTTAATGACATTTTCGATAGACAGAATTTCGGTTCGAGGTGTTGCGCGTATCCGTGCTCGCTCATCAACGCGTTACTCAGATTCATTGGTTAAAATTTAAATAAATATCTCCTGATAGGCTGAAAAATGAAAACGGTCTTCGATAATTCTGATCAAACTCATATTTTGCATGATCATTAAGACCAATATTGTCTCTTATTTTACAAAATTTCATCCCAATCAGTTAAGAACGTATGAAGTTATTTACATTTTTAATATCTGTCAGTAATGAAGTATCGAAATGAATGTTTTCCAGTGCCAATTGAAAATTGATTCTGATTTGCTTTATGAACCAGGTGCTTAGATGCTATTTTAAAGTTTCGATGAAAAGCATACACTTTTAAGTTGATATCATAATCAATTCCATATGGATGTATATGTTTTCTGTGCGTTGTGTACGCATTTCCGGTTCGAGAATTTGCACGTACCCGTGCTCGCTCATCAACGCGTTACACTGAGCGTTTTCCTAGTTAACTATATACCCTTTTAAAATGTTCATATTGTTCACCAGGCCAGTCGTCGAATGCTAAAATCTCAGTAAATATCATAATGACTCACGCGTCACTTCATCAATACAATCAAAGCCGAAATAACCGCTAAAACTACAAGTGGCTCCGGCCACAAATATTCCCACGTGCAAGATAATAGCTTCATTAATCATCATCGAGAACATATCGATTTTCGTACAACTCGTCTAAAAATCCCAGTTCCCTTAGCCGAGGGGAGTCGCGTATGGATCACTCCAGTCTAATGTAATGAATGATCCTTGAATGAACTATTGTCGTGTTATAATGTCAGCGTCTACGGGGACCTGTGGAGGAGGTAGGAGGCGATGAAGGGGGTGGTGCTTGTCACACGAAGCGGTTAACAGTCATATAATGGTCAGTAGATAACGAAGCGTGGAGATCACTCTACGTAGTCTATCACAGAACGCGATCGTAACAACAGTCCTCGCGATCTTCCGACAATGTTCAAGTCAAGCTCGACGGGTGGTGAACCGCCGGAGATCAACTTATTACTTGATAAGAAAAATAGTCGATTTCAAGTTGCTAAAGTTGATGTGGACGATGGTAATAGTCTTCAACCGAATTCGAATCAAGGGTCGTACAATGCGTACGATTCGCGTCGTGCACAGTTGACGGCAGAGTTACCGCCCGGTTTGGACAACTACCGTGAATATACGTCGGTCCAGCACATCTATAGACCCACTCTCGACGAGCTCCACAGAGGGCATAGAGGCAGCTTCCAGGCTAAGGTATGATCCCTTACAAATCCTGACCTAGTGAGACCCAGAGATGCAAACCGGCATTTTCTCCTTCCTGTATAGCTCGAAAAAGAACATGAAATGCCAGTTGTACGAGATTTCAATCAACATTTTAAAACGAAAACAAATATTTTTTATGTTGCGTTTACAAGATAGAAAACTGTCACCACTGTCGAATTACATTTTAAAACGATTTTTTTAGAATTACAATTTTTTCTTTTTTAGGCCTCAAGTTTTCTTTTGTATCAAACTCGTGTAGGTACATTTCTCAGAAATGAAGAGAAAAGATTGTAGACCAAATTTCAGAATTCCTTTATTTTGCCACGGCTAAACAAATTCAATACTCTGCTAAAACCAGTAATTAAGTTAACACAGTCATTCTAGGAATTTAATTGGTTGTTGTCATGGCAATACAGTCCTAATCAACCGTTTAAAAGTTAGCAAAGTATTGAATTATGTAAATTATAAAATTACGAAATTAATATTGAATTATGTAAAAGCGTGGATTATCGACATAAATTTGTTCATAAACTACTGCACAATTTTCACAATCTTGAATAACTTTACCTGCCTGCCTTGTTATGAATTCCAGAATTGATAACTTCCACTTTGAACGTATAACAAGTGTCATTATATCGCTTAATTCAACAATGTGTCGATCGTTTCTGATCTCAAGGTCAGCCTCTCGCTGCTTCTCCTTTCATTCATCCATAAAATTACGCCGATAATTATTATTAGTGCCATTTATTTAATAGAAATCTGACACATCAAAATATTGCGTAACAATGGGGAATGAAGAATTGTAAAATTATTTATAAGAACAAAATCAGAAGGCGCTCGAAGTGTTGGTAATTATACGGAAATGCGTTGATCATATAATTAAGTTAATCACTGTGTAAAATAACATAATTATTTTTAGAGCATGCAATAGCTTCAAACATGTTTAATAATTGTACGACATGTAAATTATTTCAAGGTTTGATTTAAAAAAAAAAATGTAAAATAATAATAATATGAATATTTCCAATCAGCTTTTGAATGTACTTTTGTTACGCCAGGTAAAAATAATCTAAAACATGTAATGACATTGTTATCATCAGTCCAGCACCCACAACATATGTTTAATTCAAACTAAAAGAAAACTGGGAGTACAACATTACGCAGTGATTGAGACTCAACCGGTATTGATTGTTGAATATAATTGGCGAATTAAAATAGGATAAATATACTGCGGAATTAATTTTTTTCAAACCAAACTCGTGTGAGACTATTTTTAAAATGGTTTACGTAATAAAGCCCCAATTATTTGGCCTACATATAGGTACGTGAAAGAGCTAATTTGTTTGATTACGTGGTGGAATGAAAGGGGTTGTTATCTGTCTGTTATCTCGTCACCATGTCAACTGATAGTTAGGGAATAATTAGGTTCAGAGACCAACTCGATTATACCGTGTGTGTGTGTGAATTCATGTAAATACTGATAATGAGATGTTAGTATCATGCTTCTTGCTTTGAACAATAATTGAAAGGATTTCCGTTTCAATCCAGGTCATGATGTTGTCAAAACTTCAACTTCAATCAAAACAATACGCTAGCTACTTCCTTTTTATTTCTCAACACTTTTCACATTTCGCTCCCGGATATTTTCTTCAGATCAATGTCAGCATTTTCAACTTTGCATAACCGGGACTGAAACTAGTATACCTAAACTAGTAATAACTAGAAACTAGAATACTAGAAACTAGGTAATTCTGCTCACCCAATTTTCTTATTCTGCTGTTAGATGAAGAATTAATCTAGAAAATCAATTGTGTTTTAGGTAGGTATCGAAAATCTTTCATTTGTCACAATGAAAATTAAAACATTTCAAACCCCCATAGCAAAACTTGCAAAATTAATAATTATGACTGCAAATTAAAAAACATAACAAGGTAAAATATTTTGATTAATTGAAACTTTTTCAAATATAATTGTTTTATTTTTACCCCCAAAAAACTTAAAATGTCACAGAAGACTACATTTTCTTCGATTTGAGCAAGATGGTTCAAACTACGTTGAATTAGGTACTGAAACAATTGCTTCAGTCAAGATTTAACTCTCTGTAATTATCTAATATTACAGAAGGCGAATTTGACATTACTTATTTTTTCATTTCTCTAACTTCATGAATTGTCTTCGCTAGTCTGTTATTATCTGGGGCAGAAAGGAAATGCTCGTTTTAAATATTTGCAGAATAAATAGTTCATTTATCTTCCAAATTAAAATTTTAAGTATTAATTCCAAATTAATTCCTCGTGTAAGTGTTCATATTATTTCCGTAATTCATTCTTTTTTATATTGAAAATATTTCGGAGATTTATACATAAACCCAATTCCAATTTTATACACAGATAAGTCCCAATTATGGACTTAGGGTCGGCATTACCATTAGTTTAATCTTCAGTTTAGTTAAACTCCACTTGGGAAATGTGGTATACAGCAATTGAATTCCGGAGCTTAGTTCCTCAGCTTAAATTAATCTCAGGCTACATTGACTGCAATTTTTTAAAATCTATGCCGCAGTAAATAATAGTAATACACCACATTTCCCAAGTGAAATTGTACTAAACTGAAGATTAAACTAATTGTAATCCCCTTAGTGGAAGAGTGTTGGTAATGTATAAACTTTTGTGTTTAATAAAGATAAGTTCAATAAAAAAATTAATGAAAGAAGTCATTATTGTAGGGGATGAAAAATCACGCTTCTCAGAATTAGTTCAAATGCTAATAAAAATACCTAAATGTGTTCATGGATGACACATATAAAACACAAATCACATCACAGCTTTACTACATTTCTGTAGCAAGGTACATAATGTATAGACAGTCAGTTACACCGTGGGAGTTCATCGTCAACCACATAGTACGATAATAACCACCATTAAAATCCGCCTTAATGTCTTACCCATTCTTCACTAAGTGGGATGACCGCTTCTCAAAGGCATTATTTGATAACAAGCAAAAATTGACCATTTTCATTCACTGTTCACGGATGCATTACCCCTCTCCTCCCCCACACAGATGATGTAGGCCAACAAGTGGCCGTCCAACTGTAATAACAGATTTATTTATGACTATGAAATAGGGTTTGATTACTTTGGACATGAGCTTTGAATATGTAATATGCCAAAAAAATTAATTAACTGCTCGGTTAGTATTATGAACGTGAGTGGATTGTTCTGTAGGCTCCAGTTGGTTACGCCGGCTACAATCATGGCTAGATTGGCCGCTTCCTGCATATTGGCGAGCTGGAGAGCTCTCAGAGGAGAATGGAGATCTGTAACGAGGATTTATTGAGCAGTGACGTGTGAAGATTGGGACATGGCCCATGCGAATATTCAAGAGATGATGATGGGAAATATGTTGAGATTTGGATTTTTAAATGCATTTTTATTTTTAGTAGATAATGTGGTTATCAACAGAAAATAAAAAATAAAAAATCATCCGCCTCTTCAGGTTAAAAATCAGACATAATTATCATGAGAAACTGGAGTACATCTTCCAGTGATATCAAGATGATGAAGGGTTGTTAATATCATATTTATCAATAAAATCATAAGAGTTGAGAATATAACAAATAAGCACTGGAACAGATTCAAACTTTTTGTTTCGAAAGTATGCAACTTACAGTAATATACAACTCAGTCAGCTTGTATAATATTATAATATTATAAGTCACTAATAATGTGGTATATGATTATTTATTAAATTAATTACTTCTAACAAATTGTCGAACTCAGTTCTTCTCCTTTCACGCAAAAAATCGGAAATTTCATTTATAGCTGAAACGGCGTTCTAACTCCATTATAAATCGTGCGTAACAATGTGTTTCCGAGCGGCGCTATCATTCTTGGAAATGAAGCCAGCTAATACTAATCCATAACCATCCAATCTCAAACCATCTCAAAAGCATCCAATATTGATTGATTTTATTATGATTGTGGGGTTCAAACGCATGGCATCACGAAATAGGGGTGAGTTTCGAATTGGTTGCATGATTCTTAAAATCAATCGTCGAGACAAAATCTAATAAGACTTGAGTTTGAATGAATGGTTTGACAGAAGGGAATCTGTTGCATAATATTTGAAATTACGATTCAAAATTGCTTCTTTATTTTCAGCCAAGACCCCAATTCATCCCAGAGGAGCCGAAGAAAGGGAAAGTGATACGATTCGGATGGCTGGAAGGAGTGTTTGTAAGTAGCCATGTCCTGGTTGTTGATGTTGTTGTGAGAATAAGAGAGTAATGTGTCCTCTTGGTCCATCACAGATGAGATGTCTCCTCAACATCTGGGGGGTGATGCTCTTCCTGCGTCTCTCCTGGGTCATTGGACAGGCGGGAGTCTGTGAGTCAATACAAAGAATATCGGACAATGTTCTGAACTTCAAAATATGCAATGACATCTTTTCATTACGCGAGTGTGTGATTATAGATATTTCGAGACAATATCTTCATGTTGAGATAGATGTCGATATTCAATTTAAATTTTATAAAGTTTTCTATAGAATAAGGGGCCATATTTCCATTAGTTTAATCTTCGGTTTAGTTAAGCTCAACTTCGGGAAATGTGGTGTTGCGGCACAGCTTTAAAAAACTGCATTCAATGTAGCCTGACTTTAATTTTAACTGAGAAAATAAGCTCCGTAATTAAATTGAAGCATATAATCTTTATGATATACCTAACTTTTATCTAAAACAGTATTTTGAATCTAGAGTTGTAGAGTTCTGAATTGCTGTGACAGAAATTTGACCTATAAATCTGGAGTTGGTTATATCGGCCCTTATTCTTATTGTAACATGCACATGTTTCAGTGGGACAAAGATTTTTGATATATAAATTACGCAACACGTGTCCTAGAATACCTCTCTTATAATAATATTGCTATTTAATTACTGCTCGAACTAAATAATTCTCAATCTAATTAAAACAAACGTCACTGCATCTACAATTAAAATTAATATAATCTCAAGAAAATATCCTATTTTAGAGATCGTTATAATAGAAATTAATTTGTTGTTGTTTCTTAGTGGAAGGAGCTGCTATCATCTGCCTAGCCAATGTCGTGACTCTCGTAACTACAATCTCGATGTCGGCTGTCAGCACAAACGGTCAAATCAAAGGAGGTAAGAGAAGACATCTTGCAACTGTACACAGCAGAACGAGAACATTTCAGTGAAAATATCCACGGCTAATTTGTATGGAAAAGAGTCTAACGAAACACAATAAAAACTTGTTATTTATCCAATTAAGGTGTACTTTTCGAGTTGGGTACCTAATCAAAAAGTCAATGGCGATACCAGAGCTCGACCGTTGGAGAAAATGGAGAATGTTAAATGAATGATCCATAAGTGGGTGTAACTCTGATAGGGTGTTCACATGATCAGTAGCATTGTATATTAATAGTAGTACTTTTTTGCAACAAAAACGCTCTGTCAAAAATATGCTCATAGGGAACGATTGGAGACCGAACCCGTAAACTAAATAATGCCAAATTTTAATAGCATGATTTTCATGGATGTCCATATGGTTGTTACTTCGAGCAATTATTAAACTAATTTTTTTAACGCGCTCAGCAAGAAAAGAAATCCAATTTTTTTTACAAAAAATTATACAATTAATAACTAACAATGAAAAAATGAATTACGTTTCAACCCTAATTTGTCTTTTATATAATCATGATGAAAATTTCAGCTCATGTGGCCCATCCACTTCCTCTTCAGTAGTTCTTAAACAAATGTCTGCAACACGCATTAAAATCGATCCCGCTTAAGGCTGTTTCATTGATATTTAAATCAGTTAAAAATGTGAACTTGAAGCCTCATGTTCATGGCAGAATAAAAGGTATTATCATTAGTCACACCGAACTTTATCTTTCTATCAACAAATATTTAATTAAGATACCAAAGATTTTCCTAAACAGCAACACACAATAATTTATTACATTATTTTTGTGGTTACATAATACGCGTACTTGACGCTAACTCGCAGTGAGCAAGTAACAATCTTCTTCCAGGTGGCATCTACTACATGATACGATGAGACGCGATGTCTTCTTCCAGGTGGCATCTACTACATGATACGATGAGACACGATGTCTTCCAGGTGGCATCTACTACATGATACGATGAGACACGATGTCTTCCTCCAGGTGGCATCTACTACATGATACGATGAGACACGATGTCTTCCAGGTGGCATCTACTACATGATACGATGAGACACGATGTCTTCTTCCAGTTGGCATCTACTACATGATACGATGAGACACGATGTCTTCTTCCAGGTGGCATCTACTACATGATACGATGAGACGCGATGTCTTCTTCCAGGTGGCATCTACTACATGATACGATGAGACACGATGTCTTCCAGGTGGCATCTACTACATGATACGATGAGACACGATTTCTTCCTCCAGGTGGCATCTACTACATGATACGATGAGACACGATGTCTTCCAGGTGGCATCTACTACATGATACGATGAGACACCATGTCTTCTTCCAGGTGGCATCTACTACATGATACGATGAGACACGATGTCTTCTTCCAGGTGGCATCTACTACATGATACGATGAGACACGATGTCTTCCTCCAGGTGGCATCTACTACATGATACGATGAGACACGATGTCTTCCTCCAGGTGGCATCTACTACATGATACGATGAGACACGATGTCTTCTTCCAGGTGGCATCTACTACATGATACGATGAGACACGATGTCTTCTTCCAGGTGGCATCTACTACATGATACGATGAGACACGATGTCTTCTTCCAGGTGGCATCTACTACATGATACGATGAGACACGATGTCTTCTTCCAGGTGGCATCTACTACATGATACGATGAGACACGATGTCTTCTTCCAGGTGGCATCTACTACATGATACGATGAGACACGATGTCTTCTTCCAGGTGGCATCTACTACATGATACGATGAGACACGATGTCTTCTTCCAGGTGGCATCTACTACATGATACGATGAGACACGATGTCTTCTTCCAGGTGGCATCTACTACATGATACGATGAGACACGATGTCTTCTTCCAGGTGGCATCTACTACATGATACGATGAGACACGATGTCTTCTTCCAGGTGGCATCTACTACATGATACGATGAGACACGATGTCTTCTTCCAGGTGGCATCTACTACATGATACGATGAGACACGATGTCTTCTTCCAGGTGGCATCTACTACATGATACGATGAGACACGATGTCTTCTTCCAGGTGGCATCTACTACATGATACGATGAGACACGATGTCTTCTTCCAGGTGGCATCTACTACATGATACGATGAGACACGATGTCTTCTTCCAGGTGGCATCTACTACATGATACGATGAGACACGATGTCTTCTTCCAGGTGGCATCTACTACATGATACGATGAGACACGATGTCTTCTTCCAGGTGGCATCTACTACATGATACGATGAGACACGATGTCTTCTTCCAGGTGGCATCTACTACATGATACGATGAGACACGATGTCTTCTTCCAGGTGGCATCTACTACATGATACGATGAGACACGATGTCTTCTTCCAGGTGGCATCTACTACATGATACGATGAGACACGATGTCTTCTTCCAGGTGGCATCTACTACATGATACGATGAGACACGATGTCTTCTTCCAGGTGGCATCTACTACATGATACGATGAGACACGATGTCTTCTTCCAGGTGGCATCTACTACATGATACGATGAGACACGATGTCTTCTTCCAGGTGGCATCTACTACATGATACGATGAGACACGATGTCTTCTTCCAGGTGGCATCTACTACATGATACGATGAGACACGATGTCTTCTTCCAGGTGGCATCTACTACATGATACGATGAGACACGATGTCTTCTTCCAGGTGGCATCTACTACATGATACGATGAGACACGATGTCTTCTTCCAGGTGGCATCTACTACATGATACGATGAAACACGATGTCTTCTTCCAGGTGGCATCTACTACATGATACGATGAGACACGATGTCTTCTTCCAGGTGGCATCTACTACATGATACGATGAGACACGATGTCTTCTTCCAGGTGGCATCTACTACATGATACGATGAGACACGATGTCTTCTTCCAGGTGGCATCTACTACATGATACGATGAGACACGATGTCTTCTTCCAGGTGGCATCTACTACATGATACGATGAGACACGATGTCTTCTTCCAGGTGGCATCTACTACATGATACGATGAGACACGATGTCTTCCAGGTGGCGTCTACTACATGATACGATGAGACACGATGTCTTCCTCCAGGTGGCATCTACTACATGATACGATGAGACACGATGTCTTCTTCCAGGTGGCATCTACTACATGATACGATGAGACACGATGTCTTCTTCCAGGTGGCATCTACTACATGATACGATGAGACACGATGTCTTCTTCCAGGTGGCATCTACTACATGATACGATGAGACACGATGTCTTCTTCCAGGTGGCATCTACTACATGATACGATGAGACACGATGTCTTCTTCCAGGTGGCATCTACTACATGATACGATGAGACACGATGTCTTCTTCCAGGTGGCATCTACTACATGAAACGATGAGACACGATGTCTTCTTCCAGGTGGCATCTACTACATGATACGATGAGACACGATGTCTTCTTCCAGGTGGCATCTACTACATGATACGATGAGACACGATGTCTTCTTCCAGGTGGCATCTACTACATGATACGATGAGACACGATGTCTTCCAGGTGGCGTCTACTACATGATACGATGAGACACGATGTCTTCTTCCAGGTGGCATCTACTACATGATACGATGAGACACGATGTCTTCTTCCAGGTGGCATCTACTACATGATACGATGAGACACGATGTCTTCTTCCAGGTGGCATCTACTACATGATACGATGAGACACGATGTCTTCTTCCAGGTGGCATCTACTACATGATACGATGAGACACGATGTCTTCTTCCAGGTGGCATCTACTACATGATACGATGAGACACGATGTCTTCTTCCAGGTGGCATCTACTACATGATACGATGAGACACGATGTCTTCTTCCAGGTGGCATCTACTACATGATACGATGAGACGTGATGTCTTCTTCCAGGTGGCATCTACTACATGATATCCCGCTCTCTGGGCCCGGAGTTCGGCGGGGCGATCGGACTGATGTTCACCCTCGCCAACTCCATCGCCGTCGCCATGTACATCGTCGGCTTCTGCGAGTCGTTGCAGGACTTGTTGAGGACGTTCAACGGCTTCGTCTTGATCGACGGAGACGTCAACGACATCCGCGTCGTCGGCATCATCACCTTGATCCTGATCCTTGTGCTGGCCATCATCGGCATGGACTGGGTCACGAGGGTGAGCTCCCTTAGAGTATCTGAAGGAAACACGGGCATTTAATTTCGCTGAAATAAAATTATAGATGTATTAGTAGTTTTCAGGCAAACGAATTACACTTGGGTTATACATATTTGGCATTTAAAAATGCCACATTGAGTGGCCGAGACACTTTGGTTGGAACTCCAAAGGAAATCTTTTAACTTTGAACTTGGTATTTAAAATATGTATTTCCATTCATGAAAACTGTGTCTTAATAAGATACATACCTACCTTCGTCTGGTTCCAAATCTAGGACATAATTGTAAGAAAAACTTAGGTTTAAGTAATCACAAGAAAAACTCGTGTCAATTCCCAGTAAAATTCAAATCTTGCAAAATGGTTGTCCATATTGGTCACTGGAATCTATTATTTTGTTTCAGACGCAAATGATACTGCTCGTAGTTTTAATCGCCTCTCAGGTGGACTTCGTGGTGGGCAGTATTCTCGGACCCACCAGTGATGAAGACACCGCTAAGGGATTTGTTGGTTACAACAGTAAGTACACTCGTAACATTCCAACACCAATGTACACACAACCCTGATCAGTATTCTTCTAATAACTCAACCGCACAATTTCCCAAGTTAAACCATTTTTATATCAGCATTGAAAAGAATGTACTGTTCACGAATTAGTAAAACGAATGAACTGAAAAATTACTGAAACTCTGATGACTTCGATTTACTCGAGTTCACAGTTTCACTAATCACTCAAATGCATACTTACCTACTGTTCAAGTAAGAGGTCGCAGGATGTATAAATGACTGATGTTTGATGTCACCTCCAGCGGAGACGTTCCACGCCAACATGCACGCCGAGTACCGGATGTTCGAAGGCGTCGAGCACAACTTCTTCTCCGTCTTCGCCGTCTTCTTCCCGGCAGTGACAGGCATCGTGGCCGGCGCGAATCTGTCGGGCGATCTCAAGGTAACAGGGGTTCGATTCCAATCACATGACCTTCTTCCCTGTGAACGGATTAGATTACATAATGGGATCCAGTTCTTGGGTTTCAACAGATTTTAAGTTCAACCAATAAAATATATTTAAATTGTTGATCAGGCCAATTTTATTAGAAAAGATGCATTACTATAATCATCTATAATACAGTTATATCTGCGAATTGATTTCTATAGCTTAGTTTCACCGGAAAGTTGCATTATATTTCATACTCCGTTTTACTGATGGACAATCTGAAAGTAGTTCGCTTATTAGTATTATTTCCACATTTTGAAGGCCTTATCAACGAATTCTCTCAGAGGCTTCTTCGTACCTATTAGTTATTGACAATTTACTTATGATTTCAGGACCCAAGCAGCGCCATCCCGATAGGCACCCTCCTCGCCATCTTCGTCACCTTCTTCTCGTACATCGCCTACGGCATCATGCTGGGAGGCTGCGTCCTTCGCGACGCCACCGGCAACGTCACCGACCTCCTCCAGGGCAGAGCGGAGGGTGACCCCTTCTTGTACATCGCCAACTGCACGGGCAAAGAGTGCATTTTCGGGACGCAAAACGACAACCAGGTCATGGAGTTGGTGTCATCGTGGGGGCCGCTGATCTATGGAGGATGTTTTGCGGCGACGTTGTCGTCGGCGATTGCGAGTCTGGTCGGTGCGCCGCGAGTGCTGCAGGTACGGCGGGAATGTAAAAAATATGACCGAAATAACTACTCAGTTGGTAGATCTGGCCCCCACAATAGAGAGGTCCTGGGTTCGAGTTCCGGTTCGATCAGATTTCTTACATCTTACAACGCTCTATTTTATCTTGACTTGACTTTAAATTACCCATGGACATGGTCATAAATCTTAACATTTATAATAATTTAATCAGAATTATAGTGTTTACAACGCACTCCCCAATACAACTGGAACAAATATAGCTACAATAAGATCATATTGTAAACTCAAGGGTTATTACTTTAATTGCAAATAAGTATTGATTGGATGGATTCATTATGATTGAATTTCTCTAATCCTGATTCATGCCGATGCATTCATTCTTGCGCAATAGAGTCAACAATGGTGGAGGTGCCGCATTTAGTTGAAAGCTTTGTATTTCTAAGATTGTTGTTTCCAGGCTCTGGCTAAGGACAAACTTTATCCGTTTATCGGATTCTTCGGAGAGGGTTACGGCGCAAACAACGACCCTGTACGAGGCTATGTTCTAGTCTTCATCATCTCATTCGGATGCATCCTCATTGGTTTGTAAAACATTCCACCTTTTCACAACTTATTACGTGTAGTTCGTCAATTAATGTCATTATTCACTTAATCCAGTCTACAACTTATGCTCTCTTTTCAGCTCAGTTAAACGCCATTGCACCCCTGTTGTCAAATTTCTTCCTAGCTGCATACGCATTGATCAATTTCTCTGTCTTTCATGCTTCGGTATCGAAAAGTCCCGGATGGAGACCTGCTTTCAAGGTAAGCTGACTAATAATTAACCTTTATACCTTGATTCCTCTTCGTTTCTTAATATGTTAGCAAAAAGTTCTAGTTAGTTCTAGTTTTGCATGTACAGTCAAAGAAAATAATCAATAAAGCAATGAGGGAGCAAACAATATATTTTTGTAGGAACGTTAGATATTAATTTATTTTAGTAAATACACTTTATAACATACAAACACAAATTTGTGTGTTTTTTCTTAACTTATTCATAACAAACAATAATGTTTGAGACAGGTCTATGTTACGTTGAACGAGTGTGTTCGATGTTCAAACATATGTGTTCTAACAAGTGTGTTCTCTCCACAGTTCTATAATGCTTGGGTGAGTTTGGTCGGAACACTTCTGTGCATCGTGGTGATGTTCTTGATGTCTTGGGTGATGGCACTCGTCACCATCATCGTCGTAATCACCCTATACCTCTACGTGCAATATCGCAAACCAGGTACATCTTATAGATGAAACGCTTTCAGACACAATATCACACTTAATCCAGATTAAAACTGTCAACTTGTTGCCAAATCGAAAAATATTGCAAACAGGTTTGTTTGGGGGTACTTCCTGAAATAGTTATAGACAATGTTAACATTTTATTTTAAAAGTATTATTATCACGAGAGAAGAGTAAAAACAGCACCATAATCTATTTATTGGTAACATCGTAATTATTTCCAACTTGTAAAGATGTACTATTGAGATAGAAACAAACATTTAGTCATATTTTGTGGATTATATTCGTGGTATATCTGGTAGAAGTTGAATGAACGTACTTCTTGTTAATATTCCCGATTCTGTTTGATTAGAGGTGAACTGGGGCTCCTCTACGCAAGCGCACTCGTACAGCAACGCTCTGAAGTCGCTACAAGAACTGAACCAAGTGGAGGAACATGTGAAGAACTACCGACCTCAGTTGCTGGTGTTGTCAGGCATGCCCTCGCATAGGCCCTCGCTCATTGACTTTGCATATCTCATCACTAAAGGGAAGTCATTGCTCATCTGCGGACAAATCATCAAGGTATTATTACCAACTCTTAATCGAACCATATCCAGCAACTTACCTACCAATCTAGAATTGCAACTTAGAGTGACTTGAACAATGTAAATGCTGGGGAAATGACTGAAGGCTGGAAAAAACATAGAATTGAGACATGGAACAAAATTCCAATAAGTAGGGGAGCCGGGGGCTGAAAGGGACAGGGGTTGAAAAGGACAGAGTCAATATCTTTAGATTGTGAGCATTTGAAAATTAGATATTGATATTGGATTTTCCTAAATTGATATGCAAATGATTACATAGCAAAATATTGAGAAGAGATTTCACTTTGATTCCAGGGCCTGAACGCTCAGAAAGTCCACGACGCATTCACGGAGAA
This sequence comes from Leuctra nigra, assembly GCA_934045905.1. Lineage (NCBI taxonomy): Eukaryota > Metazoa > Arthropoda > Insecta > Plecoptera > Leuctridae > Leuctra > Leuctra nigra. The sequence goes on along the minus strand of OW203764.1, from coordinate 16,910,453 downwards.
AGCAAACCGGTGGCTCATCAACAGCAACATCAAGGGATTCTACACTCTGGCTGAAGACGACAACTTCGAGGTCGCTTCTCAAGCTCTCATGCAGATCATCGGCCTCGGCAGACTCAGACCCAACATGATCCTGATGGGCTACAAGTCAGACTGGCAGACTTGTGACAAGGACTACTTGAATCAGTACTTCAACCAAATTCAGTGAGTCGCAAGAGCTCGTTGTATCCACATTACTGCCAACCATTCCCTTCTGACATGCAACCTGTTTAGAGGACCTAATTCGCCGATAATATTCTCTTCCACTGGTAAAAGTCACAAGTTCAAAACAAATTTGGAACTTAGGGAATTCTGAAAGAGAATGAGGATAGAAAATGATCTGTGGATTCCACCACCTTCTTCATGCACTCTCCATCATCATCATCATCATCATCATTCTTCATGCCTTCTTCATGAAGAAGGTGTTGGTGGATTCCAACGATACTAATAATAACTAAATAATCTCAAAAATATCACTTTGGGTGCTCTGTGAAAGACTGGTACGTCAGAATAATTAGTCAATAAAATCAGTATGACAACACTGAACTAAAGATGAAGATATTTTGCTTAATTTTAATATGAACAACATCTCAATTTTAAATAAATACTCTTATTAATTGCAACAGAACAAATAATCTTGTGTTGAAGCAAAATTACATGGTGACAGATGTGGGATTTTAAACGTCGTTATCTAAATCCGTAACTTTATAATAACATATTAATATTAGTTGAGTACCAAAAAGATATTAACTTAAAATATTGAATGTCTTTAATTAAAATCGAAATATTGAAACCCAATATTACAAATGGTGGCAGAGGTAGGATATCAAAAATTTAATACCTATTGTAAAAATTCTTTCTTCCCCTTATTTAGTTCGGATGGTTAATCAAATAAATCTATTAAGACTTTTCACAAACTATTCTTTATTTGATCTGACCAAGAATTTTATACGTTCAAAATTTAAATTAAATAAGTCCTTGACGATAACACGTTTCATGATATTGATACATCATCGTGTAATAACATTATTTTCTGTGATCTTTAGCAACGCTTTGGACAGACATCTTGCGATCGGAATTCTGCGAGTTCCAGAAGGTTTCGATTATTCCGAAACCATCTACGACGAGGATTACATTCCCGTAACGACTCTCAACGAGACAGGAGCAAAGGAAGAGATGAAGAGAAAACTCTCTGCCGGACAACTAGCTCAGGGTATGAAGTTGACTTCAACACACAAGTAGTTGGTGATTACTATTTGTACGTCCTGGGACAATACCACTTGTACCGCTAAAGAAGAGCCTTTTCCACACAAAATACGTCCATTTATTGGGAATGGTATGCGCATTTACAAACTTTTGTTGCAAAATAAAGTCAACTCTCTAAAACTAAATGGTTTGAGATGACTTTTAGCAACAACTCCAAGAATGGATCGTTTTGTGTGGATTGTATTTCTTTCCTCAGGGTAGGAAGATTTTTTTTTTCAAATCTGAAGTCATATCATATAATATTTTTACTAATTTCAACCATCATCATTTAAAATTATATTGTGGTATTTGGCTTAATTTTTAAAGTTCAATAATGGATCACTTTTAAATAAATATAAAACCAACAAGCAACAAGAGAATAAGTGACAGTTTTTCAAATCTCTGCTAAATTTTATACAGTCGATTAGGACTATATCGTCCTTGTTGAAACTAAACCACCGGTATAAAAAAAGCATTGAAAAATCGGCCCTTAGATTACAATTAATTGCATAAAATATATACTCTGTTTTTCTAATTTCTAAAATTAGTGTGCGAGATTTTCAAAGTTATTTCTGTCTATTCTCAGAAGAGAACAACGACGTGGACACACCTCCATCGACGCCTCCAACAAACAAGCGCGCAGGAGCTGTCAAAGTCGACGTCGAGGCGCCCGAGCAGAATGGAGAGAAGAAAAAGAAGAAGTACAAACCCGCGAAGCATGGATACATGGGACGAGATGGAGCACCTCTTGGTAGAGGAGTAGTCGAGAAGATCTCGCAATTCAGAGAAAAACAGAAGAAAGGATTCATTGATGTTTGGTGGCTGTACGATGATGGAGGTAAATAATTAAGCTACAAAAATAAACACAATTTGTCGAGTTCACGAGGTCGCATATTTTAACTCGTGTCCTTTTTTGACGATTATAAATATTAATATTGTCCAATTATTTTCAACGATTTCACATTTCACGAAGTAGGGTTTTGCTGGCACAAAATCAAGTAAGTGTGTACGAAAATTCTAACAAATAAACAAACAAACGAATAAATAAATAATGACAAACGAATAAATAAAATTAAAAATTAAATATATTAAATAAACACACGAACAAAAAAGTATATTCATTTAATATTCGTCGTTTGTCAAAATTTCAATATTTCTTTTCAACCAGTCGAAATACATTTTAAAACATACAACACTCACTCCTCTAGTTTGTGGATTCTACATTGTCACTAAAGTGTTAAGTTTGTTGTGTATTAATTTAGTGTTCTCTTTGTTTCTAGGATTGACATTACTTATCCCGTACATTCTAAGCACACGAACAATATTTACCGAGTGCAAACTCCGCATCTTCTCCTTGGCGAACAAGAAGAATGATTTAGATCGCGATCAACGAAAGTAAGTTCCCATTCATCTTCATAACACCGCGTAAAGTGTTAATATCAGCCTCAAACTACTTGATCCTCTTCTTTCAGCTTAGCAGCCCTTCTCGCCAAGTTCCGCATCGACTACAGCGACGTCATTGTTATTCCTGACATCACGAAGGCAGCAGGACAAACGACCAGACGACAGTTCGAATCCCTCATTAAAGGATTCAGAGTCAAAGAAGGAGAAAGCACGGAGAAATGTAAGGACTTTATTGTGTCATCAGCTCCACATAATGCACACCGAATACCACCCAACGTGCAATAAATAAATTGAAGCAAAAGGTTTATGACAATATATTACCAAGTCAACTATAGACAAAAAAACTTGATTTATTTAAATTTAATGAAAATTACATACCCACAAAAGCAGGCACCGTTGGAACTACTTTCATCATGGGGGGGGGGATGGCGGCACCCGGAAGGGGGGTCTGAGGGGCGAAGCCCCCCAGTTATAATCTTGCGCCGTTTTTTATAATTTAAACTAGTTAAAAGTGATTTTGAAGCTTTAAAATGCACAAACTGAAGCAAAAAAACTCCAATTGTTGTCCCCGCAGTTATTTCGAATACAAACATTTAAAAATCGATTCTTTAAACTACTCAAATTACAACTAAATAACTCCCTATTTTTGCCCTATTTTTTTTTAGAATTTAAACAATTTTTAATTTATTCTTGGACACTACCCCTTCCTACGCGCTTGTACAAAAGGTTATATAATTTTTATAACTACTCAACCCTTTTCTTAATTAAAGATTAGTTGCCTAGTAAAAAAAGTGGGTAATACCGATGGACATATTTTGGTCAAACTTGCTTCTTTCAGAATCTGCCGTCTGATTAGATGGTCAGAACTAAATCCATTGCTTGATGAAATAAAGTTTCTTACGATGATTATTGTTTGTTTTCAGTGACTCCTGGAACGTACATCACCGACGCTGAATTGGACACTCTACAAGCGAAAACCAACAGACACATGCGCTTGCGTGAACTTCTACTGCAATACTCCAGAGATTCTACCTTCGTCGTTATGTGAGTCACTCATCTACTTGTTATCTAGAGCCAGGTTGCATGTGCATTGCAAGTGCATGTGCATGTGATGCACCGTGATTGCAACATTTCGGTGTGTAATCTTTCCACGGCCATGAGGATAACATGGACCTGAAATGATTCCAGACCGAAAGATTTCGATGGCCACGGGTGATCGAGCTTGTGGCAGCTTGTGTTTGCTGTGAGACATTATACGTACAAATTGAACGACCTGATGCTATTTTAACACATTTATATTGGCTATATTGAAAATGTAAAATCGAATTGAATAATTAAATTTTGGTAAATTTTGGTGTTGCTTGTTTTGTTTTATTTTACGTGGTCTCATACTTTGCTCTTTGATAAATACCAGTTTCGTCAATTCATTATAATTTTTCAAGATAGTCTAACTACATATACCCAACTCCTCAGCCCAATACTTCTGTTGGCAATACCCTCTGAAATGATGATTTTTCTTGTGTTTCAGGGCACTTCCAATTCCGAGGAAAGGCATCGTGTCCGCCCCTCTGTACATGGCATGGTTGGAGCTACTGACCAAGGGAATGCCACCCTACTTGTGCATCCGAGGAAACCAAACATCAGTCCTCACATTCTATCACTGATCAATACATTCACAGCATTCTACTCGTAACAAATCACTTCGTTCCATATCGACAAGATACCATCAGAGAGTTCACAACTTGTTTCTCATTCACAATTTGCTTTTAAGTTCTGCTTGACTTTAATTTCACAAATTGCGTACATGCAGTATTTCAACTTGCCAAGATATTATTATTTTTTTTAGTTTTAAGGCCATTTATAAATATATTTTTTGCCCTGATATAAATAATTCACTAGAATAGTGCTTTTACTCTTGAAAATAAAGCTGAACCGATCATTGGTAAATTAGATGTACCTTTTAGAAAGAAAGTTTTAAATAAAGTATGTTTATTATTATTACATTGTGATGTGGCTATACTTATTTTTTATGTGCCGTTTGTAACATTCCTTATTATTTGGCTGAACAATCTAGTTGATAAAATTATATTAGGCCCAATCCACAGAACATTTGGTTGATCAATTTGGTTCTGCACATGTGCAGAGTCACAATTTCGTCACAAAAGTGACTGCACACGAGCAGAACCAAGTTGATCAACCAAAAGTTGCTAGTGTGGATTGGACTTTAAATAAAAATTAACATTTGGCTTTCAGTGATTTTATTGTGTTTTTGTTTCGTTTTACTTTTACATACAATTTTTTTGTTTTTCAATTTTTAAAATAAAAAACATTGATCTAGTTTAAAATACCTATAAACAGGATACTAGAATTAATCTATCGAACAAGCCCAGCTGTTTGTGACGTTTGTGACACCTCTAACATTCATAGAGTTCACAACGTCATCATAGAATTTAAACGAATGTATAAAAGATCCACGAGATGGATGCTTATTGAAGTTGTTGTAAATCTTCTCTTGTCAATCCTACGCAACCCGGGATGAAAACTTGGCTCATCGCGTCCGAAGTCGTTGACATCGTTCAGAATCTCCGGTCAGGGAGAAACTCGGCTACAGCTCAGCATCCACAGGCAAGAAGATGCTCTCGATGAGATGACTCGACTTCAAGTTGTCGAGAGATTTCTCGAAGACGTTCTTGACAGTTGCGAAGACGTCTGGATCGTAGACGGACTGGGCAGTGTTGGTCAGATCGAAGGGTTCTGAGGAACAGAGAAAATACCAAATGGAGGGATCAACTAAAATTAAAAAGTATTAACAAAATTATTAATAAAACATATTACCTACGTTATTTTATAATGGTCACAAACATGTCAAGAAATATGACATGAGAAATTAAAAACGGAAAAAAATTACTTACCTAACACTGAATTTTAAAATTAAAAAATAAATATCAACGAATTAAAAATTATAAGCGCTAAATTTAAAAATAGAAAATAGTCACAGAAATTATCTGATATTTAAAACTCAAAGAAAATAAACAAAACACAAAAGACACAAAAATAGCAAAACGTACAAAAATCAAATTTATTCACTAATATGACAGGGCCCAACGATTGTGATTTACGTAGCTCAACGTCAGAATGACTCAGATTAATATACGGATGATAAAAGTGACGGAGGGCTGATTGAATAGATTTTTTAAAGAACGTTCCAGAAATCGAAATTGCCGCTCGAAAACTGATGTTTTTCGAAAGAGTGTAATTTCGATATCCGATCGTCAATGGTAAATTCTTCATAAGACTCGTCGTCCGGGTGTTCCCTGGTATACCGATCGTCTCGTCAACTCATTGACGCTCGGTGTTCTCAATCACTGCCTCCTACATGACTTGTCGCTGTCATGTATGTTCAGCGGACTTACATTCAAGGAGGCAATGTCCATGATGGCCGAAGTAAACAAATGAGGAACTGTCAAATCTGTTTTCAATAATATATTTCACGTGAATTTTCACAAATAGCCTTTTATGCATGAATTAAATCATGTTAATAGTTAATAATGAGTTTGGTAATAAGATTGTTGACAACAGAATTAAGCTCAGTGTTGTTTTGAACAAAGCAAGAAAGTTTTCGTGTATTGGTATTGGATTTAAATTGGCAAGCATCATTTTTCAAAGATCGTTCCAGATTTCAAAATTGCCGCTCGAAAACTGATGTTTTTCGAAAGAGTTGTACTTCAATATCCGATCGTCAATGTAAAATTCCCCATAAGACTCGTCGTTCGGGTGTTCCCTGGTATACCGATCGTCCTTTCTACTCATTGACACTCGGTGTCCCGAATCACTGCCTCCTACATGACTGGTCGCTGACTGAATGTTCACCAAACTGGCATTCAAGAGACCCTGTCCAAGATGGCCGTTGTAAACAAACGAAGAACTGTCAAACTGTGTTTTCAATAATATTTCAAGTGCATTTTCACTACAAAAACGTTCATTTATGAACTGATAATGTAATACAAGTGTAGTTATAGGAAAAAATAAGTTTGTAGATGTGTGAAAAATCGTTCCAACTCCTACGTTTAAACAAAACAAGTGATTAGTGAAGTTTTGAGGTTTATCAAAACCTCAAGGACATTTGTTTTGAACCAAGATATAAAAGTAATGAATATCGTTCGTTATATTTTACCCGTGGTCCGTCTACGTTAGTTGATCTTAGTTTTCTACGGGGAATATTGAAACAAAAGTGTTTAATCTTGTTTGTTCCGCTTACCCTCGACGCAAAGATATGTCCACTGGTGAGGGTCGTTCTTGAATGACTGCGCCTGGCGACATTCCTCGATCGGGATCCTAGAGGCTGTGCGCACAGAGATGGCGTACTCGTCGTAGCTGAAATACAAAACAAACTCAAAGTCCAGAAGAAAATAGGAAATCTGTAACCATTTATTTAACTCTAATATTCAAATAATCATATAGCAGAATCGTTCAATCAATCACCGTAATCTCATATTGCAATGTTTATGAAACAGATGTGATCTGTCCGTCAGCTTACTTGAAGTTGACGTAATAGTCGAGGAAGTCGTGCAGGAGTTCGCCAAGAGCTTGACGATTGTCTGACATGAACGACGTGCCGAGCTGCTCGTTGAGGTCGATCTTGTCGACGTCGGAGTCTGCGACGAACTTGCCGTGGTACAGAGTGTGGAGGCAAGGCAGGACAGGAGGCACAACGCCGCCTACAAGAGAGAGAAGAAACATCGAGATCGTCAACATGTCGACGACGGCGTGGTACAGAGTGTGGAGGCAAGGCAGGACGGGAGGCACAACGCCGCCTAAAAGAGAGAGAGGAAACATCGAGATCGTCAACATGTCGACGACGGCGTGTTACAGAGTGTGGAGGCAAGGCAGGACGGGAGGCACAACGCCGCCTAAAAGAGAGAGAGGAAACATCGAGATCGTCAACATGTCGACGACGGCGAGGTACAGATTGTGGAGGCAAGGCAGGACGGGAGGCACAACGCCTTCTACAAGAGAGAGAGGAAACATCGAGATCGTCAACATGTCGACGACGGCGTGGTACAGAGTGTGGAGGCAAGGCAAGACGGGAGGTACAACGCCGCCTACAAGAGAGAGCTGAAACATCGAGATCATCATAAGCGATCTTGTCGACGACGGCGTGGTACAGAGTGTGGAGGCAAGGCAGGACGGGAGGCACAACGCCGCCTACAAGAAGAGAGCAGAAACATCGAGATCGTCAACATGTAGACGACGGCGTGGTACAGAGTGTGGAGGCAAGGCAGGACGGGAGGCACAACGCCGTCTACAAGAGAGAGAGGAAACATCGAGATCGTCAACATGTAGACGACGGCGTGGTACAGAGTGTGGAGGCAAGGCACTTCACTGTATTGTTTACATCATAGGGACTTACATTGCAAGAAGTGGATGACCATCAGGACCAACGAGTAGCTGGATATTGTCATGTTCTTCGCGTCATTGATGCGGTGTTTTTGTGCCCACTGTTTGATGATCAGCACCAGCGGCTTCACTCTCCAATCCACTGCACACAGAAACGTCACTCATTTTCACTCACTCACTCACACAAACACTCACACTCACTCACATCACTTATGATTGATGATAAACTAATCAATGAGCTTGGAGAACGTTTGCATTGCAAATGAATGTTCTCCCATTGGGTTGGACTTACACTGTGAATAGCAGTATTGCAGATGTGTGTTTCGAATCCCAACGGCATTGTTGCAATTGAGGTCCACTTCGAAATCACCTTGCATGTCACGAAACCTCAGGATAGGGACCTTGGCCTGGATCATTTTCGGGTCCAGAACGATATCTACAAGTAAATTTTGAACCAATATTCAATATAATTGGTTAGATTACTAAGCTTCCAAGAAGCAGTTGCAATAGCTAGAAATATAAATTGTCTCAATTTATTCCATTCATAGATAGAGGTTTTGAAATGCGTTTCGCAAAATGTTTAATAATTTTGCGCAAATTTAAACAAACGAACACGATAAAAATAATACATCTCCTCGCGTTTAAATAATAAATTTACAACCAAGCTATCAAAATAATAATATTGTCATCGCAAAAAATATGAATTTCGGGAAACCAATTATAGAGAAAGAACTGAACTCACTGCACTCCATCAAGAGTTGCAACAACTGTTCGAGATGCATCACAGCCTCGCTCCTCTGGTCCATGAACGACTGTCTGACGAGAAGACAGAGATCGATGTCACTGTGGTTGAACCCGAACCCGCTCATGGTTGAGCCGACGAGGAAGAGTCCGTATGTCGGATACATGGCCTTGACGAATGTCCACAGATACTTCCAGAGCAGCAGTTTGTTGCGGAACGTCGTGTTGTTCTGGTAGTTCTTCGAGTACTGATCCCAGATTGACTCGGACAGCTGGGGATGAGGAAGACATCACAGAAAGTAATAGAAGAGAAGAAGATCTACCACAACAATTTGAAGATGTTTCTATCTTCTTCATCTGGTGCACACTGACGTGAAATCCACCTCTACCGCCAAACCCCAGATAAAAACAGCTGATGTAAACAACAAAACCGCCAGCTCAATCACAACACAGATAGCAGCTAACAGGCTAATAAACACACCGTGACACAGCGACATAGAGGCGCAAGAAAATTTCCTGCCCCACTATCATAACAACACCCGTCAGAGCGCACTTTTTTTATTACAAACTGATCACCATGATTCCGAAAAAAGTAAAAATATTTTTAGAATATCATAGAAAGTATGTCATATTCGCGGAGGGGGAGGAGCATTGTGGAAGTTTGTATATATGTAGCTTTCCCCTTTTTGTAAAAAAAAATATTTTTACATAATTCAGTGCTGGAATTATCAATTTACATATGCTTTCTTCAATTAAATTATTTGTGTAACACTTTCCGCGAATCCTCATTGTCGAACATGGTTGGGAAATTATGCTTACGCGGCAACAATAGGGAAGTCTCATGAAATTTTATTCTAGTAAATTTCTATAAATAAACACAAATAATAATGACAAATACACTTATTACCTGTGAAATCTTAAATTTTCATTCATAAAAATCGAGTTCAAATATCATATGATTTTTGGCGGGAAAAACGGCCTTTAACAAGAATCAGAACTGTGATGTCATTTCCAAGTCTTGAACATTGTGTTGGCATGGGGATTCCCTTGTTGCCATGGCAATATAGCAAACTGTGATGTCATTGCCAATTTTCCTGTTTTTAAATGAGAGGAGATCCATCAAACTTTGTAAATTAATTACATGAGAACTATTCGTCCAACAACAAAAATAATACCACATCTGTGTTCAGCAACATCTCAAATTTCATAAAATAAATATTATTCTGAATTCTAATCTTCACGAGACTTCCCTATTATGAAGGGAGAAGAAGGGTTCAAAATATGTGGAACATATTGATTTCGTGATTTAGGTATTATGCATTTCGTGAGTGTTGGGAATATTGGAATAAATAGGTAAATGTTTGAACCACATCCCACCTTGTCCCAGACGCCACCGTTGAAGAGCCTCCCCGGTGAACGAGGACTCTCATCCCTCGCATACCTCGACAAATACCGATCAGGCAGAGCAAGATTCGCCAATCTATCAACATACGGCACCACCTCCGTGTTCCCGTAATACCGTCCTCGAATTGCCCGGTGCGGTACCGGCGGTGCCGAAGACTGGCGCAGCATGGGCGTGCGACGCTTGCCGCCGTGCCGCGCCACGACCAGCGTCGTCGAGGCGCTACTGGCGACGGAGGCGCCTTTAGTCGGGGATCCTCCGTGAGTGTTGGACTTTGTCGAGGGCCTCTGGGATGAAGTTGACTTCTTGCTAGGAGAAGAGTCTTCCGCGATGTTATCGCAGCTTCTGTGAGTGGTGGAAATTGACAGATAAAATCTAGGAGGTCCTAAATGAGTAGAGGCAATAAGCTAAACACATACTAAAATCAGTATTCAAGGTAGCTACTTTAATTATGGTCACAAATTTAAATGTGTAGTATTAAATTTTGGCTTACACTGTCAATTGTGCACTGTCAAATCAATTGTGCAATTTGCATGAGGGCACACCTACTTGGATGGGAATTGTAAGTACCTACGGTCAAAATACTACAAAATAAAGTATAAAATATCTTACATGTGTCCTTTCTTGTAGGTTTTCGAAGATCCAGCAACAACTTTGTCAGTGTAATTCATGATCACTGGAAATCCGTGCAGACCCATATCGTATGTTTTCGGTTTAAGACTCTCGGAGGCACAAATCGAATCACCAGATGGATTCATGTGTCCTTTGTTCACTGTGCCGCGTTCATTCCTAGAAGAAATACTAAAAACAACTCCCATGTAAGAACATGACAACTTTTACCTACATGTAGGCAAGTTTCTCTAAAATATTTCTTACCTAGAAGTAGGAGTATTGTTTCTGCTTTTAGAATTATTGTTATTCCAAACATTTTTCTTCGAAGTCAAATTCGGTACTGGCACGTAACTGTAATTGTATGCAATCATCTGCGAGTTCTGTTGTATTGGTCCGCTCTTTACAACCTGACTTTCATCTCCGTAGTTCCAATTGTGCCATCCCCTGTTTCCTCCTCGGCCACGATTTTGTGAACCAAAGCTTTGACTACGAACCAACGGAAGTTCAGTACCCATAATGGCAAGTTGATTCTTGAGTTTATTTGAAGTTGGTGGGTGTTGATTGTTCAATCTTTGGTTTTTTGAGCTATAATTGTATCGTTGATCTGTATAATGTATCATTAATGGAGGTTTGTACAACCAGCAAAACATGCCCCTTCATCAGTCCATGCCCATGCAGTTGGTATTTGAAGAAGAACGAGATGGCTCATTTGCAATTGAACTTAAGTCAGTGGTAGGTAGATGGGTTCGTACGGTAGGTATCGTGCACTTTCCAAACCTCGCTTGATTCGCCGAACTTTTAAGAAAATTGTGAAATCAAAGATTTAGGTAATTTGTGACAAGAAATGGTCAGGTCCTACCTTTCTTAAAATTTGTTGGGTAGCCTTTAATCAAATAAGCAATCAGTGTCAAGAAGAATTTCCAGCTGGGTCTTGCTGGCAAAGTAACTGGTGTTTCCAATTGAGGAAAACAAAATTTCTGATTATCCAAACGAGTATTACCTGGAAAGGAAAATGAGAAGAAATTAAAACGAAATCGTGTGAAATATGCTACATTATATAAAATAAATTATTAATATTTACCAAATGCAGAAAATGCCGTCGGATCGAGGGATGGAAAACCAAAAAACAAACTTTTTGAAAGAAATAAAAAACACTGACAATTAGTACGAAAACAAAAAAATATTTTAAAATTGAGCCTTGGCCCCAGTGGCCTTCTAGATTTACATTTTGTAAAAAAAAAATCGTTGCATATACCTTGGTTTCTAACTTTCACATAACATGGTAGGTTCAACTGGTAAGTGGTTTCTCAACAGCAAAATATTAAGAAGTTAAATATATGGATCAGAGAAAATGGGTTTGTAGAATTCAGTGAACCAACATTAATTAATTACTTCTAAATATAATTAATACCTGTTGCTTATTCAGAAACAATTGAAAATTATACAAATACACTCCAACAGAAGAGCAGGCGCAGAAGCAGGAGGGGGGGGGGGGCAGATCTTTGGCAGGCAATGAGTAATGTTTGCTTGATTTCATGTGCAATTGGGAACTAATACTATTCTTGCGAAAATAATTTGCAAAATAACAATCATTAGTAGGTACCTACTACTAACCTAGTTATTTAGTCTAAGCCTATACTGTGTAATGGATTGTGGAATAGGAATAAATAACAAGTATGAAGTAACTGATTTCATAAGGATTTAATATTTTTGGGAGCTGCACAACACAGCTGCACAACACAATCCAGAAAACAAAATGGTAAATTACATGACAACAGTTTAATTTATTTAAAAGCATGCACCTGGGAGAGGTCCTCTAGCACATGCGGATATACGGGGTCCCAGTTTCCTGGGGGCCCCAGGAAAAATTTATTAAATATATCTCGAGATCAAGTATTTTGGTTTTTGGACAAGATCATGTTATTGAATTTAAGCTGTATTCTGCGGAACAAAAGCATCGAAAATTATTTTATTAGTAAGTGTATTTCTATAGTACCTAGGTAGACTGCATCGTGGTATAGAACCACTTAGGGGCCCGCAGGTTCCCTGTGGTTCCCAATAAGCTTGAAAAAAATTAATGTTAAAAATAAAATTTAATAAAATTATCAGAGATGGAAATCAATTTAAAAAATGTTTACAAAATGAAATCAATACATTGTCAAATTCCACGCTGTCTAATGTACAGTGAATTTGTTTATTATTCTGTGTTTATTATTCTGTGTGTGGACTTATGGGCGTCGTCAACCTTATAAAAAGAATTTTATTCTTCGATTCAATTCACACAACACAAATAAAGTACAAACAATTATTACATTAAAAGTAATAAGTAAAGTAATATAAAGTAATATTAAAACTACTAATCATGGAGGGATAATTCAAAATTATAACTCCATGTACTAATAATCTATTTCTCATAATATCTACAGTCAACATATGGTCGTTGACAGGCAAAGATGAACCCTGTTTAGCATTGCCAGGTATAGGCCAACCCATGCTAGCGCGGGTTCATCTTTGCCTGTCACCGACCATAGTCAACACTTTCTAGCGTATGCAACAGATTAAATTTCCCGCCAAATACACTGCCAGCGCGATTCAATCGAGACACTGCACAGCAGCAGATTTTTCTTTGGCAGGCAGTGAATGTTTGCTTGTTGATTTCTGAAGTTTGTGACCGCAAAAAAGGTGCAACTTGAGTGAAAACTGTCAAAAGTACAAAGAATAGTTTTAATTTCACACTGGAAATCATTGAAGATTGATTATTATACTTATTCGTCTTGAATATTATCTGCAGTTATTGCTAGTTTTCTAGTTTTCTAGTTTTCTAGTTTGCTAGTTTTCTAACCTCGCTTTGTGCTGTCTGATTTACAAGTTCTCCAACGAGACAATACTTCTGTTCAGAAAACGTGAATACATTTTCTCAAAACGTCGACTGACATGCCACCTAAGTATAAATTTCAAGAAGGTACAGTACCTAGACTACCTATCTCATTTGATCTAATGAATCTACCTAGATTTCATGAACCTAGACATTCAAGTGTCACACCGAGAATTTCATAGATTTCCCAAAGGCTTACTTTATCTTGTTACCTTACCAATTAGTATATTTGATATATTTACATAGACATAGCATAATCTAATGATTTCCACTGAAGATGCTGGGTTGATGATTATGCAGACCTAGAACATCTGACTAAAACGTTGGGCTTGACATAGCACGTGCGATAGTTAACTGCTAAGGTGTGATTCACAGTTTTGCGAGGGGGGAATATAACATGACATTCAGTGGTTTTTCATTGGTCACCAAAACATTTATCTTTCTACTGTTACCTGGTGTATTCCTACATAGTTTCTTGATTCTTTAGGAGAAAAGGTTCTTTGCTTCCATGGGCCTCTCATTTATGAAGCAAAATGTTTGGAAGCGGAAGTGAAAGATAAAATCGTGCGGTATTACATACATTATGCTGGATGGAATAAGAGGTATGTTTTAACGACATCTACCTAATATGTATAATCATGCTGCTCTTCAGTTTGCAGTAAAACAAATACCTAATACTGTACACTGTAATTGGTTCATAACATACTAGGTACCTACCTACTTGTGACATGACATACATTTTTCTATTTTTAGTTGGGATGAATGGGTGCCGGAGACTCGAGTTCTTAAATATAATGATGTAAACGTACAAAAGCAAAAGGAAGTTGGGAAAAGCCACAAAGCCAATCCACAGTATGTCTAATTATAATGATAATGCAATAAATATAAAGACATTTATCAAGTTATTGAGAAGGTAATACCTAAATATTTATTACTATTTCAGAAAAAACAAAAAGGCCACAGGTGGTAAAGCTCGGAAACCGGATGGCGGTGGACGGGATTCTGAAAGTGGAGCCTCAACTCCGTCTATCGAAAAACCAGCAAATTTGAAGACACCAACCTCATTGTCAGAATCTGCGTCCGAAGCCCCTCGCAAGAAACGTGGCCGTCAAGATCCTACCGTTGAGACCGTAAGAACTTGATTTTAAACAACAATATTTTATACAAAAATATGATGTATGCTTGACCCGATTATTGTCATTTAAAAAATGTAATTTGCATCTGCTGAAGAAATCAGAAACAGCATTGCATTGAGGACTACTATTTTCCATTGCCTATCAGTTTGGTACCTGACCTTTGTTGATTGATCTCTCCAAACATGGAACACTTCCCTCACAGCTTTGGGAACTCTATGCTTTTTAAAGTTCTTTGACTGCTAGGAGCAGAACACATCTTTTGTGAAATCCGGGGGTTTTGATAAAGCAACTAACATATTGTTTGATCTTTTCCTAGGAAGAACAGTTTCTCACAAAAGTTGAAGTGAAGGTGAAGATACCTGATGAACTGAAGCCATGGTTGGTTGATGACTGGGATCTTATTTCCAAGCAGAAGAAGGTGCTCATCTCAAGTTACATTGTGCAGTTGTCGATACTTATTCTAGAATAACATCTTTATTACAATACGTAAAACTGAATTTCTTTTCACAGCTTGTGAACTTACCGGCAAAGGTGACTGTGAATCAAATATTGGACAATTACATCAAATATAAAACCTCGAGCAAAACAAACACAGTATTAAAGTAAGTTACCTATATATACCTATACATAAATAAATATACATACTACACATACATACCTACATTTGTATGTAACTTCTATAATTTTCGTAACTGGACAGGAATTTCGTTACAATGTCTAACCACATGTAGTTGCGACACATTTTCAAAGTTTCAGTTCTGTCATGCTCAGTGCTTGATTTCATTTGACACTTTCAAATAATACCTACCTGTGGTGTGGGGGAAGTAAAGTTTTGCCCCTCATCCCCCACCCTCCGTCTGCCCAAACTTGGCAACATCAGCTAAATGGACTGCATAAATTATAATTTATTCCTAACATTTTTGTCACAATGTTTCAATTTTCTTGCCTACTTTTTTTACAGAGAAACTGCCCTTCTTGAAGTAAAAAATGGGATCAAGGAGTATTTCAATGTAATGCTAGGATCGCAATTGCTTTACAAATTTGAAAGACCACAATACGCTGAGGTAAGCAAGCATTACTATGAATTATGTATCGACATATGAGTATGACCATATTTTTCTTTTATATGAAATATTGCATTCAATTCTACTCTATTGTGTTACATCCATGATCCTTCTACTCACTTCACCTGATTTTTTTATGTCGTGCTGTAATTTTAGAAACTAGACAATAATTCTGTAATTATTCCACAGATTCTTCAAAAGTATCCTGACTCACAGATGAGTGAAATTTACGGAGCAGTTCATCTCTTAAGATTCTTCGGTAATTAAAATGCAGAAACATACAGCTTTCTTTTAGCCATAGAGATAAAGAAGGAAATGTTCAATGTATGATGATGTTTCTGACAATGTATGAATACTTTCAGTGAGGCTTGGCAGCATGCTGGCTTACACACCTCTGGATGAAAAGAGCATTCAACTTCTCCTCACTCACGTCCAAGATCTTCTCAAGTAAGTAAATCACTTGCTGATCAAGTCACAGAATGCGCCACACTTGTGACAGGAATTACTTGCCTCTCGCTTGTGGTGTGTAAAACACTTGAGCATAATTTTCCGATAATATTCTCCAGCACTACTTTAGCTGGTTACTACTTGTTAATCTACCCCATTATTACATAATAATCTACCTTCATAAAATATTTAAATGATAAACACACATAGATAAACACTTAAATTTCTAAATTTTGTTTTACCTTTCAGACAATTGGGAAGAATATTCTCAAATATGCTCTGAGCATAATCTCTATGAGAATATTATTGGGCTATATCTCTTTATGCTCATTCACAGACATTAAAAAATTGACTAAATATTTATATATATTTACTTACTTACTTTACAGATATCTCCACAAGAATACGCCCGGTCTGTTCAATATTCAAGAATATGGAATCGCCCCGCCGGAGTACCACCGAAAGGCTATGTAACAATATATCGAGTCCTAACATTCCAAAGCAGTTTGCTTTGGGGAGCGCTGCATGCTGTACTCTCTGCTGTACCGGTTTCACTTACTGTATCTCCGAAATACATTTTACAAGTCACTCGAGGGCTATTCCAATATCATGTCTTCTGTAGAAATAAAATAGGCATTTTTCAGTAGTCATAACTGTCATAGACTTCTTCATGTACCAATGTAAGGTATTTATTTAGGAATGATCCAATCATTTTGAGAATTGTAGAATCTTTATTGCAAAATCTTAGAATCTTCCATGTGCTACTGCTAGTAAGAACTGTTCCTGTAGGTAATAGTAGGGGAGCAAATGTAATTCCGCTCGATTGGAGTGCCGAAATTGATTTTTTCATAATTATCTATTGTTTACATCATTCTTAATATTACCTGACGTGCCTTTAATTTTTTTGGTGGCCATCTTGGAAAATATGGCGGAAAACGAGCGAAAAACGTAAATTTTACAAATTATTTAATTGTTGGTAGAGGAAAGATTAAAAAATTATGAAATAATTCACTAAAACTAACTCAAATATAGTGACTTGAAAAAAAAACGCCGTCAACAAAAAATTTTAAATTAAAAAAAAAAAAAAAAAAAAAAAAATTTAAACGCATATTGTTCAAAATGAAATTGTCTACAAATTTTAATTCTACATATTTTAGTCTAAGTCCACGCGTTTCATAATAAATTGAGAGCAAAAAAACACAGAAACGTGATTGGTCAATTCCAACAATGAAAAAATGAAATTCGTTCACGGCATATTTTTTTTAAGTCCCCATATTTGAGTTAGTTTTAGTGAATAATTTCATAATTTTTCAACCTTTCCTCTACGAACAAATTAAATAATTTGTAAAATGAACGTTTTCTGCCATATTTTCCAAGATGGACACCAAAAAAATTGAAGGCATGTCAGGTAATATTAAGAATGATGTAAACAATCGATAATTATGAAAAAATCAATTTCGGCACTCCAATCGAGCGGAAAGCATTTTTTCTACACTTGAACCTGCACTATAAGAAGAGATAGATTTTTGTAAATTGACAAAACAAAAATCACTTTCGGCAAATTAAACGAAATTCGCTCAAATGATGATCATTGTACAATAATGTTTCATGTTTTGGGAAATGTTTGTCCTAAAACTATGTTTTGTGTACTTATGGAAACTAATTTTAACCTCTAGATATTTATATTTTTTCTAGTTGATGTAACCATAGTGTAACGATTTAAATTGCTATACAAATACTCGTAATTCTTAGAGGTTGAGTAAATTATCATTACAATTTTTTGATATGAGTCAAAGTTTTATATATATTTACAATTAATTAAATGGAAGCAGCCAAGTCGATTTTCTGGCAAAAGTTGATTTTTTAATTTCAAACGAAAATGTATATGTACCAATCGTACAGGCGCAAAGGAATGAAAGATTTCATGGGGGCTGGGGACACTATCCCTGGTTCGGACAGCCCCATTTAAGTTCTTGCTTCTTTTGGCCCCTTAATTTATGTTATTGCAGCGTTTTTAATGGAAGAGAAGCACCATTTTAGCGCCCCGGATTCTGTTTTTCAATTGGTAAAAATCCAAGACCGCCCTGCAAAGCTATCGGGGGTGACTAAGTGACAACCCTCAATGCCTTCCCTAGGCCCCTGTACGCAATAGCCAGATCATTGTGAAAATTACTAAGAATATGTACTAACTTAATAAAATCAAGTAATCATTTTAATCTCACGAAATGACTCATTTTAACACCCTTCATAAAATATCCTTTAAAGGCAGGACAACTTCCAGAAAGTATATAATTTGGAGGCTTGCCATTTAACCTTCTAGTAGGTATGGTATATTTGATAACCTCCATCATCTGATACTTCAAGACTTCTCACGCAACTTACAAGACCTGACCTTGACATCACAAATCTACCTGTGAACTTGCCTCAATAATTGATTCAAGAAAACTGATGCTGATAAATGGAACTGATAAGACATTTGCATTTTATTAAACGTATTTAATTACACTTGATGTTTAAGATGTACTTATAAGTATGAGTATGAGGAGTGGTAGATACTTTTTTTACGAAATTGATATCCTAGTATAATAGTAGGGCGCGCCAAGTCATAAAATACAGATGATCTTGACGCCGGTCTCAAGTTACTTTTACCAGGAGAAAATATTTATTATAATTTTTTAATTTTCGCTATTCTTGTACCAAAATTTTTTGAATCAAGACAAAATCGTTTTTTTTATTATAGTCACACAGTTACACACAGTACATTATTACACAAAATACATCAAAAAATTTCCTGCAAAGCCATGCAAGGCTTATCTGCAGGTGAATACCAAAAAGAAAAATTAACAATACAAATAATGCGGTGTGATAACACAAGAAAAATCCAAGATCAAAAAAACTCCCAACAACAATTAATACGTACCAATGCCATAGGCAGCGTGTTTAGACTACAGATGGCACTGCTAAAAGTACAGACAGAGCCACCTAATCTGTGGGAAGGAAGCTTACCTTTTGGCAAGGCGTCCAAGTCGCTGCAGTTATATGTTATGTTGCTGCACATATTACGCATTATCAATTCTTAAAATTTACACAAGTTTATCTAATGTTTATTCGCCTACAAAATATTAATAATAAAGTGTTCACAATTTCACTGAATCTGATCACAATATTAATTTGCGCGACTAAGTTCTGATTCCGAAATATTTTGAGTACATTTGTTGACATCTGATCGGTTGCTAGGTCACGGCCAATGAGAAATGAAACAGTTGACGATCTTCCCACAAATGTTGCTAATTTCTCTCACTCGTGGCGAACACTCGGTGCCTATAGTGAATAACAATATACACAATAATATATTATAACAATATAATTATTAATTTCGAAATTCCTACCTTTTTAAATTTACAATATTGTTTATTTTCCATTGGTTTTTACCGGTTTTACCCATAAAACAATTGGCATTCAACAATTGAAATGTTTAAATGGTAACTGTGTATACTTACTTACAAACAAAAGAGTTGTTGACAGTTGATCTATGCAGATCCCACCCAAGAGAGCGTCCATCAATCTAACTTCCATGGACGCATAAAACACTTGCCTTCGCTTTGTTTCAACTGTAAAAATGTTCAAATTACGTATTCATGGATTACATTTTCGAAGCCATCGCCCATTTTCATTATAATTGTTATCCTTGGCATGGCAACAATGTTTTTAAATCATTATGCAGTCTAATGGGAAACTATACTGTATTTTTTTTATTTTATAGTAGGTACCAAAATGTTGAAGTGTAGAAAATCAAGGTCTATAACGTGGGGAGATAGCGCCATCTCAGCCAAGTCGTACGGTACCTACACACAACATTATGTGTAGGTATGCTTTTTTTTCGACAGTCTCCTTTGACAGCTCGTCCTCTTTCAAACTCTTAAAATCACAAGAAGTCGAACAGTTGACCGATTTGGCGGAAAATGTGTAAAATTAAAAATGTTGGAAGATTTAAATTTTCGACAATAAGTATAAACATACTATACATAACACAACATAAAATTGCATATAACTGTAATAAATGTTTGATATTTATCTATTATATACAGGTCGCACCGTTTCTCCGATCGAGCTAAAATATTGCACACATAAATACCACCTATAGCCATAGGTGGTGGATTTTTCTCGAAATCCGTTGATTGTTCAATTTTTTTTAAACTTATCCGATAAGAAGATCCAATCAATTTGAAATTTTACAAGCTGTCCTGTCAGTCAAAGACTATATCAAAATTATATAAACATTTACAAAGTTTCAGATAAATCCTCCAATTGGTTAAATTTTTTTTAAAATCTTCAAATTGTTTGAAAATCTAAATGTTCATATTGAGTTCAAATTTTACATGGTAATCAAGACCAACATTATCTCATATTTTACACATTTTCAGCTCAATCGGTCAAGTACCTATACAGACTTGTTCTCATTTTAAGAATTTGAAAGAGCTGTCGAAGAAGATTTATCGAAAAATACCATATTCACGGTGAATGGAAACTTTAAGGTGATACTAGCGCTCGGCCGTTTTAGAAAATTGAGAGAGAAAAATTGTTTCATACGTGAGTGTAACTTTTACAGAATGTTCACATGATCAGTCTGATTGTATATTAGTAGCCCTTTTTAATTCTTGCTTATTGCATCGTTAATTAGGCGCCGGTTATTCAACAAAACCGCGCAAAACGATGAAATTTGCGATACGATTGGAGACCAAACCCGTAAACCAATTGATCTCAAATTTTAATCATGATTAGATGAAAGACAAACTTAGGGTTATCCCTTGGCACATTTTTGAAATTTAATTTTTTACGGCGCCCAGGGAGACGAGAAAATAGCTAATTTTTCACCCAAAATCCACTAATTATTATTAATTAACGAAGCAAAAAATTAAAAATGTACCAAGGGATAACCCTAAGTTTGTCTTTTATTTAATCACGATTAAAATTTTAAATAATTTGGTCAACCCATTTCGTCTCCAATCGTATCGCAAAAAGTGTCTACAAAAAGCAGCAAAATTCGCTTGCGCTTGCAGCACCTTAAGTTGCAATAAAGAAATAATCGGAAAGAAGTACCTACCTCTACCTAATTGTCCTTGGTGGAGAGAACCGTGTTTGGTTGGAGATGTGCTCGCTCATCAACGCCGTACACTGAGTGTTTTCCTAGTTTAATTTACGTACATTAGTAAGTTGCATAATCAAGTATCCACCAGATCTTGATTGTTTTCCACCAGATCTCCATTTTACTTGCTGCAAAGATCAGGCGCCGCCCATGCCATACTAATAATAACTGTCTAAAATACTTTTGGCCTCCCAATTTAAATCCCGATATGATCTATTTTGCGCTCCATCATGAATTAAGTATTGATTTACACTTCTGTAGCCGCTAATAATGGTTTATATGAGCAGATTGATTGAATGTAGGTTAGTGAGGAAAGGTCGTTCGTTGCTCGTAACATTATTCCTGATTCAGAAATCAGAAGTGACTTTTTTACCTGTCTGATGGTGAGTTATTTGCCATGAGTCACTCACGTTGTAGCAACAATATTGATTGTTAATTGATAGTATTGTCAAAACAATGCTAACCATGATTTGAGGTGGTAGAGAATGGCTAGCGAAATTAAACAGAGAAACGTGTGAATCGGGTTATGATATTGATTTAAAAACAGAATAGGAAATACATTTTTTGGTGTAGTTGATTCAAGAGTTTTTGATATGATATCAAAACTGAGAATATTTGTAAAAATGTTTATTGCCAACTTTGAGGGGAATATTTATAAATTTCAACATTTTAAAAAAAATATTGAATTTTTAATATTGGTATGACACTTTTTTACCTTTATTATATTTCATTTTATGCAGTTATTAATTGAAATCGGACCCGAAGTTATTTCAAAATGATTTTATTTGACTCTACCTACATCTGATTGTAACCATCATGATCTGATGTAACTTACTTATCGTTATTTACATAATTTTTTTCTAACCCCAGCTTAAATATAAAATTCATTAGCATGTAATCTTATTTGGTATGCGCTACGAACAGTAAATCATTTGTATAATCAAATTCATTAAAAACACATCGTCCCGTTTCTTGTCGTTGGCATCTTATAATAATGAATTATTAAAATGGTCTTCCTTAGCTAAGACACACTTCTTAAAATTACATTGACCTTCCAAACAGATAAGTCAGAAATAATTTAAAACATTACCAAATAACTTTAATCCCGCAAAGGAATAAAATGCTGCACCAGTACATGTTACAATAAACGATATGCATGCAACTCTGACCCTCTGAACAGATCTGACGTAACAACTCCGCATGACTAATAATCTGTTATTGTTGCTGCTAGCCACTCTTCTCAATAATATCTAATGTTATTCCACATCTGAACTCAACCATCGGGACCTCCATCATGTAATTTCAACGGCCTAGTAACAGTTTTAACAAATGCGACAAGAAAAGAGTGACTATCTACCCACATGTTTGCATTTCAAATCATTTAAACTACTTGATTCCATTGTAACTTATGCTTATTTCGTCGTATGAATGTGTTTGCATGTGAATAATGTATTGTATGTATTTTTAATGGATAATATTGATCTAGTTTGTTGTAAATAAAGATATTCTTAATATTTACCGCGTTACTTCACCTAAGGTAATAGTTACATGACTGTAAGCGAAGAGAGAGCAAGTCCTTGGCCACTGAGTCTGTCTCCACAAAACACTTTTATAGCCATCAAAGTGATTGATCATAATTCGATTACATATTCATTATTCTAACATTGGGTTGCATTTTGTTTTTTTGTTGAATTCATATAAAAAAGGTACCCAGTAGAATTTTGAAAGATGATTTTGAAATTCGTAAATTTCAATTATGAAATTAAAATGAACCCGAAAATATATCTCGGATTGATTTCTTCGTCAGAGAATTGTCCCGAACTCGTTTTTAAATAAGGTTAAATAACGCGAATTCTAAATAAATTTCGATTTCAGTTTTTACGCTCTTCAGGCAACGGAATTTCTATGCAAATTCTCGGAATTTGTATACAGAAATGACGTATGGGAATTACTTCGTGGTGGAGAAATGTCTTGGCCAAGCGTGATGGGTAGAGGTGAGGAGTAAATGATTGCTTTTTGAGATCACAATACGGTGATACACTGTGATATGCACCTACTATGACGTCGTAGAATGTCACTTCATTAAGAAAGTGAAACGTCACGAATTACAAGGCGTGCGAGGTACAAAGTATAAAAAAATCAATCAGAATGTATCGTATAGTTTTGTCATGTCCATATTTTAAGGAATTATTTATATTACAAATAAAATTATGTCTTTAAAATTCTCTTAATTCTCATATTTCAACATTTAAGACACTAAACACTAAACAGGTTTACGCTCTCCATTTCTAGCAACAATCATTGTTATCCTACCGACTTACTCATGATTGGCGGGTGGCCATAGCATTGTTACACTTCAATCTCATAATGTCTCCATATGAAATATTCATTATTGAGATATTAATTGCCATTTTGTGCCAACTAGAAAGATAAAAAATCGTGACTAAACCTTATATGGCGACATCTCGTTTTCTTACATGGCAAACTCAACGTCTGGAATACAATATTATGCGACGTGGTGTAATAGCAACATAGTTTATATTGTCATAATCGGATTAATGGCGTGAAGGCATTGGTTGCCTAGTTACCACGATGACAAAACTCACCGAGGAACCGAAAAGTTGTCCTACAAACATACAAACTGTGGCTTCTATTTTGGTTGTTGACATCTTGCCCATTCTTTCCTCGAGATTCTTAGAGATTGGTAAATCAAGATTTACACAATTTAAAGAAGAGCAATACTATTTCAGTTTGTAAAACTTACACTTA
The DNA here is from genome assembly GCA_934045905.1 of Leuctra nigra. Lineage (NCBI taxonomy): Eukaryota > Metazoa > Arthropoda > Insecta > Plecoptera > Leuctridae > Leuctra > Leuctra nigra. The sequence goes on along the minus strand of OW203764.1, from coordinate 16,886,179 downwards.
GGGCTTCTTAAAACCAGTTTTTCAAAGCTCTGCTAAATTTTGAACAGTTGATTAGAACCATTGCTATGGCAACCAACAACCAACAACCAAACCATTCGTTGAATGACCACTTATGGTCGGTTTTCAATCCTCTGTTAAACAAGTACCTAGTTAAGTTAAAGTGTCGTTAGGATTGACTTTGGTTGTTGCCATGGCAATAGTCTTAATCATTAGTTTAAAATTTAGTAGAGAATTAACTAGTGGTTTTAACAGAGCATTGAAAAACAGGCCCTTAGCATCGTTGACCATCGTCCTGAATCCTGATAGTTGATAAATGTGTCAATTGTTGTCCATCGTATGCAATAATGTGAAGGAATGATCCTTTCTTAGTCCTTACCTTTTACTAACAGCGTCTTCATATCAAAGTATCTTCCTGCTCATTGCAATTATTTATAGACGCAATCATTTATTTTTGAAAGATTTTCACATAATATACGAGTACCGTGTACGTTTAAAAATTAAGTTTATTTATGACTGACGTTCCTTTCTTTTCATATTTCAATAAATTACTACAAAATTCTTAATATTATCGTTTACTACATGGTATGTATAAAAACGGATTATTTAACAAAAAGTATACATATTCACAAAGTAGGCTTCTAAATATTATCTTCTAAACAAATAAATTGAAAATACTTCCATCATCTAAAACTGCAACGTGTCAGGTTTGAAATTGATTAAGGTATTTCTACCCGACTTGATACATAGAGTGGCCAAACATGAATTGCCAAGACCTCTAAAGATCCGATCAATCATGTTCTCAATCAGCTCGGTGAATTGGGCCAGCGTGAAAAGTGTTCAATCGAAGTGTAACATATTGCAGCCGTGGTGATAATATGCATATCATCGCACCTCCTTTCATTAAATATACAGTTGTTATCACTAATTGGATCTGACAACGTGACAAAAATCTTCGTCGAAGACTTGATTAATGAATAAACTATTCCTCGTCAGTGTATAGAGTGTTTTAATTACTTTTGACATTGTTAATTATATTATAAGAGTCATTCCAGATCGTCCAATTAGTCAACGTATTCTGATGACTCATATGATAATTTTTTAATCACTTTCATTTAGTCATATAAATAATTTACTTCACTTCAGGTTACATTTTATGACCAAATATTGTGGAATAGGTCAGGTTAAGACAAGGCAAGTTGATAATTGAATTTTTAATTACTATCAATTTATTAATCAAATCATATTTTAAAGGTGTCAGTTTTTTTTTCTTATCAAGGTATGCAAATTATACTTGGCACTAGCACCTAACTCAATTAAATTATAGTCCATAATGTTTGATTACGGATTTCCCCTATATCGCTCCACAAATTAAATTTATAAAAAGCTGAATCACTTGCCATGAAATTATACAACATCTTCCAAAAAATCTAACATTACATTTTCTATCTCAAGGTGTATCTTAATGAGCTACTTGCCCTGACATTGCTACAGATTTTCTAGATTAGCACAATTTCTAAATTTAAATCACCTAATATATGTCACAATGATTCTAGTCCAAAACCCAACGTTTATGTGAAGTGGGAGTCTATAGAATCTTGGCAATGGGAACTGTGTGTAGTAGTGGGAATTCTGTGAGTGGTAGTGGGATCACCATGAAACGAGAGTATACCGCGAATTTAAACCGTGTTTCAAAGTCTCCGGCGACTAAGTGGGAGAGAGCTCTAAGGAGGGGGATTGAAGTTGGTCCATCTTGACGTATCCCGTGCTATTCCTGGTAAGGCGAAAGGAAAGGTGATCTGCCTCCTTGCTAGAGCCGAGTAAACGTCGCCAGTCGTCAATTGACTCGTGATACAGTAACAACACGCTAGTGTTCACTGAGGATCATAGCCTTCTTTCAGGTGAGTCAACAAGCAAATGTTCTTTATTACATCACATTCAATCCTTAAATTACACTTGAATTATTTCATATTTTTGTAATTTTTTTTATAAAAAATTTAATTTTTATGGGGTAATTCCTTTCATGTTGTTCACGAAAATAATTTTGTAAAGACTGATAAGTAGTCAAAACAATAGAATTTCAATATTTACTCGAATTAAAAGCATTGTGGGTCAAGCGACTTTGATATCATTCAATTGGCGCCATATTTTGTATTGAAAAAAAATCAGTAAATTCACAGCAGTGTTGGAAAGTAAACTACCATATCATTATTAATGGCAAATTTCTATTATAATACACAATACGCTGTTGATGGTACTGTTTAATGATAGTATTTAATGGTGGCTCATTGTGTACATTGTGTGAAAGTGGCAGGTAAGTGCTTGATGCACGCTTCAACACAATTACAAAACAATCAAAATGTATGCATTTCACGCACTCCCAAATAAAGCGGGCAGCTGAACTGGCAAAATTTCATTCGCGATTTCTGCTCCAGTTAGGAACAAAGTAAACATATATTATTATGTTTTATTGAAATTTCATAAAATGTATTTGGTGAGTAGATGAACTAGACCATGGAATTTTATGTAATTAAAAATAATTTCAAGTATTGTGGGTGTAAGTTGCGGTGTCAGATTATAAAAATATCCATTATTATAAATAAAAAAAAAATTGGAAAATACGTAAAAACTTATAATATAGGACCATATAGGAGCATAGACATTGTAATCAATACGAAAGATAATAAAATTTACTTATCTATTCTCTTATCATATTTCGCATAGATATGACTCATTCAATCCTCAGCCTGCTTAGCGTAAGTACACATAGATCTCACTACGTGAAATAAGAAAAATAAAACTACTTTTTTGTTGAAGTTACAGCCACGCTCCGATCAAAAGCACAAGATTATATTGCAAAACATAAGCATCACGTTTATTATTCTCTAGGTACAATAAAACGCACACTTGTCATAAAACAATTTCATACATGTGGTTATATTTTATAAATGACACGCTTCTAGCGATTAACAACTTACGAAACACAAACTAAAGCTTAATTTAAACCACAATTCAGATCTTAATCTGTTGAAATTTACACACGATTGACTGTGACATCCATGATGAGTGATGACATATGTTTAAAATATCAACGAATTATACATTTAGAAACTGCATTCTCTTACGTATGTTTCCTTGATTCCTTTTAAAATGACGTAATGTTAACTCTACATTTCTTGACTAGCAGATAAGGAATTGTCAACGGATATGTGTCTAAGTGTCTTCACTGGAAATACTAATGCTGGCTTAGGCATTCTGATAAAGTTAAACGTTATCGCGGTTAATGTAGAAATTTAAATGATATACCATGAAATATCGTAATTTTTACCACAGATGTCTAAGAAAATGTATCGCTGAGTCATAATTCGTGAAAAGTGAGAGATGATCACATAAATGTCATTCACAATACTTCATTTATAATTAGTGATGGCATGTAGGTTATTCACAATTAACTTATCGTTTAATTAATTGTGAATAGAAACTATATGAAATTCCACACAATAATAAAGATTATTTTTTTAAAAGTAAACAATGTAAACAATTCTTTGGCATACTTTCTTCATAGTCTTTAGTGAGAGTCTCTCTGTTCTGTCAATCAACAATGCAGTGTATGATGAATATTATGATTGTTGTAGCCAGAAGTGACCAGACAGCTCAACAATGGACGCGATCAAGAAGAAGATGCAGGCGATGAAGCTGGAGAAGGATGGAGCTTCCGACCGTGCTCTCCTTTGTGAGCAACAGGCTCGTGATGCCAACTTGAGGGCCGAGAAGGTAAATACATCCTGGTGGTACGCCACTGGAGGTCTCCCGCCCTTTAACAATCGCACGTGGCCCCACGTGCGGGGTACAGTTTTGAGAATTGTCGTGGGAGGGAAATGGGAGTGGGTTGAAGTTTTCAAAATTATGAAAAATAAAATTCGAACCTTTGGTTCTTGTATAAACAGACTTTCTGTAAATGTAAGTCAAACAGTGGCGTAGCAGAATTTCATCTTGTACCTCCTCTCTCCTACCACAGAGGTACAAAATGTGTCCGTCAATACTGCCGTTTTTTATATGTGATCTTCAAAATCGATAATAGGCTTTGAAAAAATGGAAATTGTAAACGTGTTTTTCAGATAAGAATGATAGGTACATTTAAAAAAAATATTTGTTACGTGTTTTCAATAAGTAGATAATTTTGCATAAATCGCATTTATCTATGTGATTTCATGAAATATTTGGTAGCACCATCAACAAACTAATACATGGGACTGTAGGTAGCTAGTTTGTGTAACGTAAAAAAGGAATACAACTTCATAATGATCGGACTACAAATAACCAACATATAAAAAATAAAAATAACACATCGTCAAATAGGTTTGCGTACAGCACATTGTAGGTTGTTAAATGTATCAGTAATATGTTACCACTCCCTCCCCTAAAGTTGCGATAGGTCCTCTTGGGGACCACAGCCCACCGGCACTGCGGACGTTCCTATTAAGTCATTCCGCCACTGAGATCAATTCAATCTGGAATCGCATATTTTAAATCGGTTTGTTTACATGTAACCAAAAAGACAATTCCAAAAAGCTGCACTACGGGTTTGAATGTAGGTACCTATAGAATTACCTATAATTGCATTACTTGCTGATTTACATCATCATTGCTGATACATCTTGCATGCATCTCGTGTCTCATTTGATAAATTACCTTCATCTTCAGAATGCGTTTCTCAAAAGATTAGTACAACGACGTTGCCTTGAGTTGATGGTAGATTAATAATTTGATACTGATTATCTGCTTATTGTAATCAAACTTTACACTCTCAGTAAATAAAGGTAAATCCCATCCGTCACTGAAGTCTAGGCTGTTTGATATAGATCGGTACCAGGTTCACACCCAGTGCATGGCTATGTTCTAGGTTGAAGATGTGTGCAGTGATGGTTTTAGACATTTTCCTCAGGTGTGGGGGGAGGGGGTAATTTTAAATTTAAGGAGGGTACAAAGATTTGAATATTATTTACGGGTTTACGGGGAAACTTTTCCGCACGCACAAACGCAACGAAAGCATTTGGTGTGGGGAGGGAGGGTAAGGGCTATACCCCAGTCAAACGTGGGTCTGGGGCCAAAGAGTTTTAAGTATTTTTGTCATGACATTTTTAAAATGTCTTAAACAGAAATATACATTTTGTAGAAAAAATTTCAAAAACAAAAATAAAAATCAAACTTTAAAAATCAAATGTTAAAAATCAAATTTCGAAATCTTCAAAGTTTCAAAATTTCAAAATTTCAAAATTGTTAGATTATGACAAATCTATAAACCAATGCTTGCAATATAAACCAACCCAATGCTTGACTCTAATGACCGTGTATCTTCTAGGCTGAGGAGGAGGCTCGTACCATGCAGAAGAAGATCCAGCAGATTGAGAACGATCTTGACCAGACTCAGGAGCAACTGACAGCTGTCAACACCAAGCTGGATGAGAAGGACAAGGCTTTCCAGATCGTGAGTCCAAAACTAACAGCTTCTTTGCACTCACTGAGTCAAAACATACAGCTACGTACACTCACTGAGTCAAAACGTACAGCTTCTTACACTCACTGAGTCAAAACATACAGATTCAACTCACTGCTGAGTCAAAACATACAGCTTGCACTCACTGAGTCAACACATACAGCTTCTTTGCACTCACTGAGTCAAAACATACATATTCAACTCACTGAGTCAAAACATACATATTCAACTCACTGAGTCAAAACATACATATTCAACTCACTGAGTCAAAACATACATATTCAACTCACTGAGTCAAAACATACAGCTTCTTACACTCACTGAGTCCAAACCGAGTTCAAGCTCGGTGATGTGCTATCAAAATGTGCGATAATAAGTACGGGCCCAGCTTCTTCGACTCACTGAGTCAAAACATACGTCTTCTTCAACTTACTGAGTGAAAACCACTTCTTCTTGAACTCACTCAAGGGCGTCCACAGGATTTCGGCCATTGCTGTGGTGGGGAGCAAGTTGGCATAGTTCAATGGGGGAGAGTGGGGAGGCCCTCTAAGCCATGCGTCCGGGGCGCACAGTCCCGGGAAATAATTTTGTAAAATTTAACTAATTCCGAGCATTTTGGTGCGTTTGGAACAGAAATTTGCCTAAAATTGATGTTTCCTTCTGATTTGAACAATATTGTTCAACTCTTTTTAGAATCATGAAAATACGATAATTCAGAAATTACCAAAAATATCAAAAGAAGGAGCAATTGCATTCACTTTCCTCCGAGAAAGTCAAACAAAACATAATATGAAATATGATTTTTACTGAATCCCTCAGTTAGGTGAATGTTAATAAATACCAACTGCAATGTGAAAAGATTTTCACTCGAGGAAAATCTTTTCACATTGCAGTTGGTATTTATTAAAACATAATATGTTTTGAGTATTTTTTTAAATTTTTCTTTCTTTGGGGACTTACAGGGAACAAATTTCTCCCTCTGCCCCCCCCCCCCCCCCCCCGCACTTGGACGCCCATGGACTCACTGAATGAATTTCTAGTAATTGAGAAGGAGTATAATTTCGATCTTAGTGATGAATCGCAACATGGTCGAAACTCGAAATATTCTTGGGATTGGGGCTTGTTTCCGTGACAAAAGTCGACAAATATTCACCCTAACGTCAACCACATTATTTTGTATTGAATTACGATTTTTTTTTTAAATTATCGGGAGTGGGAAATAACTTGAATAAACTGATTTCTCCTCAATACACCGATTACAGGCTTGTGTAATATCAAAACTAACTCAGACATTATAAAGTAACGTCGACAATTCGAACACGAATCCGACATTAATATGATACTAAGACCCAGTTTTACGATGCTCATGCTAAACAGTTATTTAGTGGTGAATCTAGGAATGCATTTGGTTGACGCCTTCGAAAATGTAGGTTTATTTGGATGTTCAAAGGCTGTTACCATCTGTTACCATAGCAATCGAATCCATAATCAATTGTTTAAAAATTGAAAAATTGTGAAGAATGTATTTTAAAACTGAAATTCTGACGTATTTAATTGAGTCTTTGTTACAATTTGTATTCTTTTCTTATTTTTTTTACTTTTTGGACTACAACTTTGCAGATAATTTTATGGCTGATTTTCAATGCTCTGTTAAAACTATTAATTGAGTTTACAAGAAATGTCGTTGGTTGTTGCCATGACAATCTAGTCCAATCAACTGTTAAAATTTAGAAGAGCATTGAAAAACTGGCCCTTAGACTTAGAGGATTATTAAGGTTTGACTTCTTTGACCGTTCGATTACATTTTACCTACTGGTATTTGTGCATCGGGATAATTAATTATACATTCTTCAAAGACGACTCTGATCTGCCCTCCATTTCTTCGTGAACCAATAAATAAGAATAACCAAGCATAAGTTTCGTTCGGATTAAAAGTGAAATCTGTGGAGTCTTATGATTAGTCACTCATTGTCTTCTTGAAGGCGATCTTCTCGTGAGTTGAGGACATGTGTGGAATACGTGATCTTCGTTGCACATTGGAGACAAGAATGTCATCGAGACGAGAATTCCAGTCCGACTGGTTATCCTCGCCTCAGAGACCGACTCCGGCGAAAGAGAAAGAATCATGCCGAATGATTTCAAATTTACTTCAAATCCTTGAAAATATGCCCATGAAAACTGTGCTAAATTCAAGTCAAACAGAACTTACAAGCCGAGCCTCGCACATGATAGTTTGACTCGCCCAAATACGTAGAAAAACTAAAAAATAAGTATGGATCTTTATGCAAAACATTCGAATTCTTGTGAATTTTTTTAAATGATCATTTCATTTCCGTTGATGATACCACAAGGCACGAGCAAGGCGGTGTTTCTGCTGACAACGTCACGACAGCGCCTTGCAACGATTGGGAGGCACCCGGTGTGACATGCACGCAAGGCGGGTTGCCGCAAACCAATTCCACGGGGACTTTTTCATTTCATTAACTCTCTGGGGCTGGCGTCGTCTTCCTGTAGGGAACTCCACACTACACTAGTCGGGAATCGGGAATACAGATCTTGTCCAGTGTAGGCGTCGTGATAGACATGCATAATTTCACGAATCGTTTAAAACCAGCTGAGTTTTGGCGTCGAATGTAACGGAGAACGTCTAATTCGGGAGACCCGGGGACGTCGTCAGCTATATTTAGACGATTATCAACACGGCGCAACGCGTGCAGCCACCAAATATGGACCAGATGCCAGATGTGTACGTCAACCTTCGGGATAGAGGAGAGGGGAATTTCGCAGATTCCAACAGTTTTCCTGTAATTATTAAAACTTAAAGCATGCTGTTGTCTCCACCGACAGTACTGAACACCGGCGTCGCAGTGAAGTGTTCGAAGTGATTGAATTGTCAGTGGGGGAGATGGCGGTGACGAAAATAGTCCACTTGAGTCGGTGATAAGTATACGACGGTGCGCCACTGAGAACAACGAACCTTGGGCAAGTCGTTAGTGATGCTCGTGGCCGTCAGACGGCGTGGTCGACAGTGTAAGATGCAGTTCAAGATGGCAGCATGAACGAGTCGACGGTGATAACAGAGGATGGCTGACAATAACAACGGGAGGCGGCCAGGGTCTGGATATAGTAACGGTTACACAAGAGGAAGAGGTCGAGGGAATTCCTACAGGAACAACAGGAATGTCGCGACTACATCGAATCAAGTCAACGGTCAACGAACCCCAGAGACAAATCCGACTAGGAATGATTCGACAGAAAGTTATAGACCGCGACGACGAAATTCTCGCAACGCGACAACATCGCGTACAGCAACAAGTGTGTTGACAGCTAACGACAATGTGATAGTCGATGATAGTGTCAGTGATGGTGTGATAGTGTTGAGCGATGATAGGCCGGCAGCCGATGGGAGTAGTCTGAGCGATCTCGAAGATGTTGATCCCGAGACGGAAGAGCTGGCACGACTCCGTTGTACGAGCGAGAGGGTGGAGGTTGTTGCCGAGAGAGAGACGAGAAGGAGACAGAGAAGATGCGCCGATTATCCGGGTTTCAATTTCGGTTCTTCTATATTCGGTTCCGATACGATCATGAAGTTCAACATCATACGAAACGAACTTCAGAACATTAAAAACTCGCAGCTGAAAAGGGTTAGTATGAAATGTTTTATTAGACTAGTGTGTTTCGATTGTCATAAGACATACGTCACGCCTTGCTATCTCATGTAGGTCGGAGAAGGATGTTTGTGTTATTGTATGGCATTAAATGGACACATTCTTGTCTCGTGTCAAAAGTCACGTGGTTATGTTTAGGGGCGGGGCTAAGTTTAAACGTCACGTCCTGTCTAGGGGAACCAGATGAGAGAAAAAAAACGCATGAATAAAAGAGGTTCTTTTTGTTCCGAGTCCTGTTTTGAATAAGACGTGCTTACACTAGGCAGTTTGATTTGCATGTAATTGACGTAATGTCTCGCCACGGTTGAACAATGGCTGCCACCCACACACACACGTGGAATGGGAAACAGGTGTCATGAGCCGCGCGCACACTCGGTTCGAAACAATCGTCGACTTCGACTGCAGTGCAAGATGACATGCGATCTAATTTCCATGAGGGTTCGATTTCCGCGCCGTGCGAGATTCCCCCCGCAAAAGGCAATGACAACTCTTGTGACGGCGAGCAAGCCCTACTTGGGCATAAAACCGATGTCTGGCCTGACGTGACGTGTTCACGATTGCACGTTGCACGATACATGGAACGTTTTTCATTAATTTTTTTCTTACTAGTTCTTTGCTTTCCCCTCGTGATTCATGTTGCACATGGAAAATGAGACGGCGCCTCTACTTGGCGGGGTCGATTGCCGGTCATTCTGTCTAGCCCTGTCTAGCCTCTTCATTCCTGAACGATTACGTCACTCACTGAAAAAATTCTTACGTTATTCGCGTTTTATTTTTATTTTAATTGGTAAACTAATATATTTATAAATAATTTTCAATAATTTTTGTATTCAAAATATGTAATAACACACCTAAAGGGACGATTGAGAGATTAAAAATATATAATTTTATAATATCTGCTATTTTACTGTACTCTGGACACTTCAAAAAACCCCGCCCATTTGTCTGCGTAGGAATACACGGTTTAATGTTGACATTTTAGTAATGTCATATATTGCAGTATGGATACGACATAATAACAATTGTTAAAGGAATATAGGCACTGACGAGTATTGTAATTGATTTGCTTGGATTCACTTTCTCTTTCATCCCATTTGAAGCCACAATGAAGCTAACTGGGACTACTTTTCACAAGCAACGTGACGTACAACGCGCAATGTGCACACCATAAGTGGGTGCAAAGGCTCAGTCTAAGTTGCCGAGTCGCGTTGGAGAGTAGGCGACCATCTTGCTTGACAGTGCACAGTGTTTGTGTGAAGTTACGTGTTGTTCGACTAAAATTAGGTAGCAAAGATGACTGCTAACGTGCAGCAAGGTTCCCTTCTGGATGTTCTCAAGAAGAAGATGAGGCAGACAAAAGAAGAAATGGAGAAATATAAAGACGAGTGCGAGGAATTCCACAAACGTCTACAGGTTGAAATCATGCGCCGGGAAGAAGTAAGTACGGGGCGAGGCCCGGCGGTGAATATTGGTTATCATCTGAAACACTCTTTATCATAATCTCCAAGGATTGAAGGTTTATCGCCTACTGTTGATACGGACTGAACTGAGGAAGAGCTTTGAGCGCATTTTTTCGTGCCGCAAATGTCATTTTCTTCGGGCTATTCACCTCGGTGGCTTCAACCACCTCCCTCGACCGCTTTCTTCGTCTGTCGGGTGCAAGCGATCGATTTTGTGTCCGACCAATTTATTTTTATAAACTTTTGTATAAGGTCAAGTCACAATGTCCTGATACAATCAACTAATCCTCTATATTGGACTTGTGGCCACAATCAGTTCAAATAAGAAAATTAATTAACATATTTATTTTCTATGATTATAGTTTGTTTTCATCAAGTGCTGTCGTCAACGCTTACCTACTAAAATAAGTATGACAACTTTTTTTTTGTAAAATACTGTAGGTATACCAATAAAGACACCTATACCTCTAGATAGATTAGGTATATTACCCTATCTACCCAGTACCGTATAGACTTATACTTTTGCATCAAATTTGGTCAATTACCTGGACATTCAAAAGTAAAAGTAGGCAAACAGCCTTCAACATTTTAATCTTCTTTAATTAATCACTTATGAATACTACTAGAACCATCTGTGTACGTACTATTTTCATGCCGGCCTATGTGAGGTGAGATATTGAATGACCTAAATTTTATCGCTGTGCATTTCATTCTAAGGTATGCACAGGTGCCTATCTTTTGAATCTGATATCTTCTACATGATAGACACCAAATAAGGCATTACACCTTCTCGAAGTAGGCACTTGACAAGCGGAAATGTAAAAATTCACGATCTGAGTGTTTTTACACTTCCTAAGTTCAACTTGAAATTGATTAAATTTAAAATTAGCTACATAATAAGACTCGTGGGAAAATCTGTCGTGAAGCACAAATATTTACTATTTTCATGATACCTGATTGAACAATGTGATCACGTCAAACTGAATTGCGTGCGTTCACGGACAGACAATAATATTCTGGCCCAACGCCCAAACGAGTAGAACCTAAACCGTCTAAAACACAAGGCAACAATTTCCAACGAACCGGTACGGTACGCTACTGAACAATAATTCGTTCTGCTGAGAGTCAAGAACTTGGATGAGATGAAATTACCGTTCATAAAACCCGTTGGGAGCAACTTTATGAGATTTCAAACAGCCTACTGGCGCAGGAGTCTAAACTTGGTCTAAACTCACCTTTCATAATTAGTATGCGAGGTCGCCACTTATTATTTACATTTCATCTTTGTAAAGACGACGTCGGTTATTTTCGAGTAGGTACCTAATGAAAGGTCGGCATTCAATGATTATTATATTCGTCAATAGAACATAGATATTGTGTGGTTTTTCCACCCTGTCAAAGGAAGGGTGGAGTTTTCCAGTTTTATCCTGGTTCACACAGACTATGATTCCATTGTCAACAAGTGTTACCTCACCCATATAATTTATCTCTATGCTCATCTATTGTGTGCTGTGTGCACATTTCCGAGGGCAGGAAGATAAAAGCACCTTGCAATTGCAATTCACGTTTTAAACCTCACAATACCACTGCTAGATTAATAATTTCAATTTTCAAATAAATGCGATTGTTTTCGTGTAGGTAGGCACCCATTTCCGCAAGTGAGAACACTGATACGGGCGTTGTTTGAGAATTGGGTGGAATCGGATTCGGATGTCCACGTCACGTCAATGGGATGAAACGCATGAATTCACGCACAGTTTCTATGAGCTCCTCTCATTGAGGAATGCAAGTGCAATCTGTTCATGATCATGAAGAGGCCTCATTCAATCAAACTGTTCTTGTTATCGCCTCCACTCCTTCGAACTGCAGCTTTCTTCTCACTCCAGTCGATCGCATGCCATGAACACTCCGTAGGAATTTTATTATTCTCTTCAAGATACAAAAGACATTGACCCAACACTTGGCTGTTGTTCGCCTTTAGCTCAGTCATTGAGCATGTTATTTACCTTCCTCTTCGCATTATCTCACAGTGAGAGACTGTTCAAATTGCAGTCTCTGATGCGTTATTAAGTTGACAATACAATTCTCATTAGCCTACATAACGATGTCTGCACAATCAAGTTCATGCAATAATTGTTTCGTCTTTTGCCGTTTTGTAGCTGAAATGTTCAACTATTTTGGGAGTTCTAGAAACTCGCACACCCTCCAGCTACGAAGTTTCTTGTCTAGTCTGTGCTGCAACTTAGCGAGGTCGATCGGATTGTTATTAGTCTAGGAATGTCGGCCATGCAAGCTAATCATACAAGGAATTCCAGAGCTAAGTCTAAGCAGGCATATTTATTCTAGAATAGCACGTTCTTCAAAGCTCGACGATTGTTGCCAACTCTTGCTCGCTCTCTTCTTACTTTACTGTTCAAGGTTGCATCACAGGTATACCTAAGCTCAGCCAAGCTATTTATTATCACCTTCTTCTCAAGTACCCTACGGTGTTTCTTTGACTTCCCCATAAGAGGGCGTTTCTTTATCGGTAAGCCAGAAGATCTCTTGGAGCAAAATTTTACGTCACGTTTTCGATTAGAATCTCCGTTGAGAAAGTTGAGTCATCAAGCTGACCTATTTCTGGTGCGCGCAGCAGTATGTTCGCATCAAAAGAAGCGGCCATGTCTGTGTGTCCGTGATATTGAAGTGGTTCTCGCGCTCAGGAAGTGGCATTTGTGACGGTGGATGTCCGGCTTTGTGGTCCGGTTCACTCCTTGTTACGTCGACCACCAATCAGCCGTGACCGCATGTCGATGTGATGAAACTATTTAGAGACAATTTATCTATAATATTGAATTATAAATTTGCATTATTATTCATAACGTATCTTTCGAAAGATAATAAAGATTGTGTTTTGTGCTAAACTTGGATCTATGTGAACTAAAGTTATTGTTGGTCATCAAATCGTTCATCTACTCAAATATTGTTGGCACAACAATTAGTTCAAAAATAGCACTAGAAGAACTTGAAGAGTTTGTAGAAGGTACCTACCCAATTCATTAGCTCTCATTAGACACTACAATAGCTAACTCAGTCTTCAGCTAGCTTCAAGCACTGGTTCAGATTTAGCAGGGAAATGTTCTAACTGAAAGCAACTTTGGTAATATTGTGAGCAAAGCAAGCAAGCTTTAAACAAATTGTCATCATACCCGAGACCTAAACACTTAGTGCCTAGCTCTCCACAAAATATCTCCATGTTCCATTTCATTTAGGGTACGTACACTTTGTAATGATTTCCTATGACCTTGATTAATTGTTACAATTAATTGATAGGTGTGAGCTTCCACACACCATTGTTAACCTGTAGTACCTACCAAACCTCCAGTCGCCCTATAATTGAATGCTTGTTTGTGGAACACGCCCAGTCCATCCTCGTAATGTAGGTAATTATTTTGCCGCCACTAACTCCGAGCTCTTCTCTCCATTTCCAGGCTGAGGGTGAGGTCTCCGCTCTCAACCGACGTATCCAGCTTCTCGAGGAGGACTTGGAGCGTTCAGAAGAGCGTCTGGCCACAGCGACGGCCAAACTGGCCGAAGCCTCGCAATTGGCCGACGAATCAGAACGGTATGTACCTACAGCATCTGGCAAGTTTTGCTAGCTTTAGTTTGACCCAGTTAAAAGTCATTCCATGGTCAACTCACTTTAAGGACCTTGACACAGTATCAATCTGTGGTGTTCTCTCTTATTAAAGCATGCAAATTTATATCACATGTTTCATGTATTACCTATTCATCAAATATTACATTGCTTTAATTTGTTTGTACAACAAATTAGTAAACAATGCATCCTTGAAGTTGATGTAACTTAAAATTAGTAAAATACGGTAGGTACACAATACAAGTCATTGCACTCTCAGCCCACATTCCTGTTTGCTTCCTACTCTTCTCAGAAAACTGCACTTCAGTTCAGATTTCCTTATGCATTATTCACCCACTGTACTAACTTACTAAGTGTCTTAAGAATCTCATAAATAATCTGCAAATCTGGCAAGATTCCAGATTGTTGAGCTACAAATATGGAGATCTTAGGTTAAGCACTTAACCTGTGCAGTGTCGGTTGCATAGTGAGCGAAATGCATCCTAAATCCATTCTCAATTAGGAATGCTGTTTCAACTCAATTGGCTTAGGAGGGAGGGGCAGTAGTGCCAACTGCTAGTCTAGTGGACCCAGCGAGAGTGTAGACTTTCCTTTTAATAAGTCGAGCAGTATTGTTCGACCATTGTTCGACAGTTAAGCTCTGACAAGATACAACTTGAGTGATGACCTGCCACCCCCTTCCACCTGCACTGTTGCCATTTTATACAACTTTCCGTGAATTTTAAAAGTCAACTGCATTGAAAGATATTTGGCACCACAACAAAACAACCCTTTCCCGAACACCTGCAGTGGTTGAGAGATATTTACAACCGGACACGCGTCAAAACACTAGAATTACAAGCTAAGCCCATTGTTGAATTTTACACAGCATTTGCTGAACTGGCTCCATGCTCGCTGGGTCCACTATAAATCCTGGATGAAATAAACAATATAGTGGTGTCAAAAGTAATCACCTCATGTAATAAGTTTCAAACCATTTTGATAGTAATCCTGGTTTTCCAGTTAGTAGTGTAGTTTCTACCCGTGCTTGACAATGACTTAGAAATAGACATTTCTACTTGTGTTGATTGATTAATATCTCCTCTGTGAAACCAACTCCTCGTTAACTCTGCTCCTCACTAACTCGTGTGGTGTGCGTGCGCTGTTTTAGGATACGCAAGTCGCTGGAGAATCGCACAAATATGGAGGACGACAGAATCGCCATCCTCGAAGCCCAACTCTCACAAGCAAAACAAATAGCCGAGGAGGCAGATAAGAAATACGAAGAGGTAAGAGGTGATCACATGTTAATAATAATGTCTTCTCTACAGGTGCCTTTGGAAGCAGCAGCAGAAAATCCTGAATCTGTTGTGGCATGTGGCTAAAAGAGAATCTTTGGTTAAAAATTGATGGCAGAATTAATATTTTTTTTTACATTGGGAGCATTCATTTACTAAGTTAACTACAACCCATAACATTTGGTTGTCTTACATTGCCCAAAATTATAACCACGTCTCTCTAAAGATCGCTACATGCCGACACAGATAGACCTGATGTTTTTAATATCGTGAACTGTGGCTATAACTTGTTCTCTGGGTTTGGTTTGGTGCAGCGCCCGCAAGGTTCTTGAGAATCGCAGCTTGACAGATGAAGAGCGCATGGACGCCCTGGAGAACCAAGTGAAGGAGACCCGATTCCTTGCTGAAGAGGCCGACAAGAAATATGATGAGGTAGCGAAGCGGCTACGCACGGACGCATGACGAAACTCTCTCTCTCTCTCGTTTAAAAAACAAACACTCGCTAAGAGCGAACACCATGGAACCACACTGACAAGTATAACACACTCGGAGTCGGTGGCGAGTTGCGAACGTATCGGAAACGGAGTAGACTTGAAAGATCGATTTCGTTATACAGCTGACTTCGTCTTTACCTGGAGAGAACAACGTCTTAAATATTGAGGAAGATTCTTTATTTGCAGCATCTAATTTTATGTTATAATATTCTAGTTAGCCCAATATGAATTAATCTAGGAGTGTTTTAGAACTGGTAAAGCCAACTCTTTTTGTGAAGTGATCACCACAATGTAAATTAACTGTTGTCATGCAGGCCCCTTAAAATGATTGTTACAATTCTTAATTCAACTAGTACATTACATTTTGAGCTGTGTTATTCTGATCAGCGAGGAGAATGGCCATATGTGGGTCGCTACTTCACCTACCGTATGTAGATTATGCATTTCTTTATTAAGCTTGATTATTATCGTACTTGTTAATTGTTCCATGGTGCTCGTTACAACCAATTGTCTAACCATTTGTTGCATGTCTTTGCTGTTAATCATTAATCAATGTGTTCTCTCCATAGCTGATCCATTTACCCAATAATAACTTTTAATCAATACACATTCATTAACTTTTCAGGAGCAGCAAATCTGTGAACTGCAACATTAAATTACTAACCAATGTGTTACATTTTTTTACTAAAAACAATTTTTTTGTCCAATACCTTTAAGACTAAATAGTATTACCTAGATATGTGTAGGTACTAGACTAGGTACCTCTATATAACTTAACTCGATGATCTTAGAAACCAGTTATAGGAATAATGACTCATAATTAGGTACCTGTGTTTGTGTGATTTTAGACTTGGAATTGCCTGTTAAACCCACTATTGTTTAACTAGCTACCTTGTAATTTTGTAACAATTAACCAAGATTCTCAGAGTTTTATAAAAAGCTTCTGTTGAAATTAGACATATTAGTAAAAAAATGTGTCGAATACATATCTCTCTTATAAATAACTAATTAGGTAGATAGGTAGTTATTTTGTTAATTACTATTCCATATACTTTTTTTACCTACATCATGATTGTTATTTGACATAAATTCTCAATTCAGCAGATGAAATAGGTAGATGTGGTGGTAGATTAAAGCTAGAGCTATGTATGAGCATTAATGATCTGGCTTCCAGGTAGCGCGTAAGTTGGCCATGGTGGAGGCTGATCTGGAGAGAGCCGAGGAGCGTGCCGATGGAGGTGAAAAGTATGTTTCCACGTCTACCGAGTTCCAGCTTGTTTGTGTTACTGTGATGTTATTTTGTTTTCCTCATAGTAGTATTGGTGTTGTATTAATTTTGTTGGAAGCATGATGATTTGACTAGGTTTTCATTAATTATTGTGTAGTAGTTTATTTTATTATGTTTTATTTACTTTCAGTTTTTAGATAGTACTACGTGTACCTTTTTATTTAAGCATGTTTGTTTTTTATTTACTCATCAAGCAGTACCTATAGCAGTTTATTGCTCAACTTTTTTTGTAGTTTGTAATTTTTTTTACAGAATAGGGTGCAGTACTACAGACAAAGCACTGGGTCTCACATTCAACATTTAGTTTCTGTTTATTTATGCATGACGTAGTTTTGTGTTTACTCAGTCGCATGTTTGTGTTTTGCGATGTTTGCGTTCAGGTGGCCCGTAAACTCGTTATGATGGAGCAGGACTTGGAGAGAGCAGAGGAGAGAGCCGAGAGTGGAGACGGGTATGTAAAACAATACAATCCATAAGTGTAAATTACACTGTTGTATATCTATTCTTGATTAATTGTGGGGTATTACTTATTAATCTACCCCATTTCTATATTTCTTAAAATTGATATATTTCTAAATACATAACCTACATGAATATTTCCTAGTAGGTAGTAAGTAGTTACCTACATAACTGGGAAATATTATTTGACTGGTTTATCAATTCAATATCTACTACACTCCATACGTGGCCTTAACTATCAAATTCTCAGAGAAATTGTGATTTTTGATAAATAATAAACAAATTTTGACTCTTGTTTTACTTTCTTTGCAGCAAGATCGTGGAACTTGAGGAAGAACTGCGCGTCGTTGGTAACAACCTGAAGTCCCTTGAAGTTTCTGAGGAAAAGGTACATTAATTCATTAATATTATTAATATTCAAACTCTTGTTTGTTACATGTCATTGCGACAAATCAGAGCTAATTGAGAAGAATCTTTTTGTTAATATATTCACCTACATATTTTTGATAGTTTGTTCTCAGCATTCTATGTTTGGAGGTTGTAGTGTATGATTATCACTCAGGGATAGTTGGCTCTCTGATAACGGAAGTCAACAAAGCTTCTTCACACTTAGCTCTTGTTGACTTAGTGAACGATGACGTTGCCTGGCATTAGAGATTCATTGCCTCTGCAAAAGTGCAAACATTGCTCAGAGATGAAAGTGTCACTCAACATGAGTGACAAGAACAAAATGGAAACTAATTGAGAAAATTAGTACCTACCTCTGATATTGTTAAATGATGAAAAATAGAGTTAATGTAATGTTCAAAATTGAGACCAGTAGAATCACCCAGCTTTTTTCAAAAATAATAAATATTTTTCAAATTTGATATAGACCTATCCAGTAACTTGTAAAATTTAGATTTCTGGGTGGCCTTCTATTTCTCAATGTTTTAATTAATATGTAAAGGCAACTCAAGTTAGACTTACAAGACTTGTAGGCTAAGACTGTCTACAGACGAAGTCTACATGCTGAGACTTTTCTGGACTTACAAGTTAGACCTAGTAGCTACCTAAGCAAGCAAGACGAAAATGCTAATATTAGCGAGTATCACACATGTTTTTCTCTCAGTGTGGCTGCAGCTGTCATCTTCGCATACAATGTGATTCATGATAATATGTTTCTTGCGTCTAGGCTAACCTTCGAGAGGAGGAGTACAAGCAACAGATTAAGATGTTGAACACCCGGCTAAAGGAGGTACCGATCGTGTGCCATTGCCAACCGTGTGCCATTGCCAACTGTGTGCCACTAATATTCCCTAGTTGTGTTCACTGTTCACCAATCTCATTGATTTCTCTCTCTCGTTTATAGTTTTGTTTACAAAATGATTGACATATTATGTTTCAAAAGAAATCGATAAGATTGGTACTGTAGCTTCTGCAAATGACAGCATGTTTATAACGGATGTCACCTAACATGTGTTCTAGTTGTTGTTTTCAGTTTTTATTAACCTCTGTGTTTCTTAACAATAACATTGCAGGCAACACACAGAGAAGAGACGTTTGAGGAGCAGGTCAAAGGACTCGGAAGTTCGCTAAGAGAGGTAACGAAACACCGAACTGCCGTTTCCGATCTCCGACGCTTAGAATTATTCTCTCTTCTTTCTGTGCAATTATTTTCCTCCCAGCCTGCCTCTTACACTCTCCCCATTTCCAGAATCTACGTCAGCGGATCACAGTGCAGTTCCTAGTTGCCCGTTTTTCTTTCGTTAATTTGTATTCGTTTTTGCACGTTTGTCATTATGTGTTTCAGTGTGTTTCTGTCGTACGTTGGACCTTCGTAAACCTTAGTTAAATAATAATTGAAAATGCAAAATTCTAAACAAGATGTGAACTTGAAAAGTACTTTGTAGTAAGTAATACATGATAATAATGCCACCGATTTATATACAGTATGTATTCATCGCTATCTATACATTTCTGTACATTTGACTTTGTCAAAAGTTTCAAAAATGCCGGGATTTATACTTGATGGCTACTTACAATACTTACCGAGTTAACTTGTTTGCAATACTGTATTATCAAGCACTTACGTGATTCTGTTTTGCATGATTGCTGTGAGTTGTGTTGTCTAAACAATCCCTTTTTGTGTTTTGTGTCTTTTTATGGCACCAAAAACAGGCCACTGCAACAAAAGAACATTGCGAGGACAAAATTCACACGATTAAAGATAAACTGACCGGAGTAAGTATGAGGGTTTCAATGCGGCCTTGAGAAAAATCTAGATCTTCAATCATCATAATGCATGAACAATTGGCTGATCAAAAATTAAGCACACTATTCTGTTTCTGTGATCTGAAATTGCACTCAAAAATAATAACATCTACTCTAGTCAGCACAACCGTCGGATAACTGGCGACAAACGTCCATTGAGTTATCCACGAGATGTAGGACTTTCATATTTTTTAATCAGTTTAAGTTCATATTCTTCAAGTTCATTATATAGTCGTCATGGACTTTTGACACATCTTGTAGCATTGTAAGAAATATGCTATGGCCGAGGCAACTACCTATTTAGAAAAATGTGTGAATGGTACGGATACCTCATCTACTATTTGGGCACTAGGAATCTCGCTCCTCGTTTTTGCTCGATTATCATCGGTAGTTTAATCATCTTTTCACACCTGAAAACTGCAAATGGCCTGCTTTCTTTGCACTCTCCGGTGCCCTTCCATGACTCTCCTTGCTGCATGACCTTTTAATGCTATTTCTCTAGTCTCTAGTGACATGATTCCCATTTCCTAATTAGCACCATATCATTTTAATTGAACTAATTAGTAGGTACTTTAGTGATTAGTACTTTAATAGTAAAGTTATAAAGCTAGGTAATTTCTAAGAAACAAGAGCAGTAATTTATTATTACCTACTTGTTAATTATTTGCAAGTTTATAATGCATTGTTAATACTTTTGAATTAAAAACTATTAAAACACAGGAATTTGCATAATACATTGACTTGATCTTGTAGTATATTGTAATTTGCTCTGTTGTATTTTTGTGTTTGATACTTCATGAGATTCAAATAAAAAAGATGTAAGTTATTAGGTATGTTGAGTGTTACTGCTGGCTGTTCATACTTGGTTTCATCTTGACAGGCTGAAGCCCGAGCTGAGTTCGCTGAGAGGTCCGTGCAGAAGTTGCAGAAGGAGGTTGACAGACTCGAGGGTGAGTACAAGATGTTGATCAATTACCAACAATCTCTTCTTGATGTTACTATCAATAAGTTAAACAGATTGCACATTAAATACATACTTTCTCTTACTGGAAGTTCATATCACTTCGTTCAGTCAATTCTTATATTGGTGCAAATTAATGATCATTATCATCAAATAAAGTAGTATAATTTTATTGTGATATACCTAATGAATATATTTGAGTTTAATAAGCAGGTGTATCGTTGTACTCTGTAAGTATGGGGGAGATAAATGTTCCTAACTCCGTTCAGTAGATAACTGGCAACTTAACATATCATCTATCCAGAGTTAATGCAAATTGTGTGTCGTTTGTGTAGTTAGTAACTCTTGAGTGTTGTTTGCCGCTGAATTTATGATTTTCGCATACATTTTCCCCAAAGCCCCGCACTAAATGCAAGCAAGATGTTATTCATTTTCAGATGTTGTTACCCATACAGTGCCGTTTTGTTCTTTACCCTATACCGTTCTCGTTTCAGAATTGCGTATACCTTTGGCATGAGAGGCAAAGCGACAATTTGAAATGTTTCAAGCCCTCCCCTTCTTTTAATATATTATGGAGAATGATCTGTATTAGCCACACCAAGTTACTTGCTACTAAATAGTAAATACTACATAATAAAATATGTAAATGTTTAAAATTCAAGTAACCTGTGGCCAATATAATTTGTTCTCTAGCACTAAAGTGAATGTTTTGTAACGCGTGTCCCCTGTATTGTGACATTTGTTTTCCAGATGACCTAATTGCCGAGAAGGAGAAGAGTAAAATGCTGTCGGAGGAAATGGAAGCCACCTTGCATGATATTCAGAACATGTAACCCACAAGTAGCGTGCCTGCTCTCACACCCCAGGTTTGATAAGAATTCTATCCCAGTAATCAGACAAGAGGCAACACAATCAAGTTTCATCGTTTACGCATTTCTCAACAGATGTGTATATCGGTGCTCTTCGTAATTCCTACTGAAATTCCATTAAGCATGTTTTTTAAATGTTGCATTATGTTAAGTAATACTATAATTTTGTTGATTGATACTGGTAACAAACATATTATTTGTCTATCACAATGAATTGCTATTGAGTTTCGATTTACCTATTTTTTATTTATGGAAATGTTATTGTTTCTTTCCTTTATTTTGCTTTTATAACAAGTGCATGATTACAATTAAAATTACCATTATATAACTGCTACCTACAAACAAACCTACTGCAATTATGTGCGGCAGTGACAGTTGTAAGTTATTTTGTCATTTAATTGTATGTAATGGGCTTGCATTGTGAGTAAGATGCTCATTTGATTTAGTTTAAACTTAAAATCAATGCCTTTATAATACAGGTAGTGTGATTTATTAATAATTAGATTATGAGTGAGGACAATAATTGAAATGATTCTGTTTAGGTAATAGTACCTACATTGGTATTATTTCAAATGATAACAAACGAGTGCATTGACTAGAGATTTGAACTAGGAATTTTAAAGCCATGTTAGATATATTTTTTACTAATGTTGATCTTATGATTGAGCTTCTTTACGCAATGTAGTTATTGTTTTATAAAATAAGTAATTAACTAACAGTCACTTTAATCATAGAATGTCACACAACAATATTGAAATTGTAGGAACATTTATTTGCTGAGTTCATTGAAACCATTTTTCTATTTTGAATTGTAATGTGCAAATTTTATTTCAATATTAATTTGGCATGGTAATTAGTTGTGTGTTTTTTCCAATTCTTCCTTGATCCTACTCCACTATTAGTTCCTCACATCCTGAAATCAAACTTGGGGAAACAGATACCGATTTTGCCCTCCCGTTCGATCTACATTAACTGTTCCAATTTTCAGACGAGCTGGTCATTGAAAAGGAGAAATACAAGAATGTTGGAGACGACCTGGATGTGGCCTTCAAAGAGTTGTATGACTACTAAATCGATCACCAGAATACTTTTATCGATGAACTTGATAATTTAATTTTTGAATTGTGTCCTGGCCACATTTGTGCCATCACTTCTGAACTACAACACTGACCGGCCATGATCCTCAGGCGATGGGCCCTTCTTGCATCTGATTATTATGTACGCTTCTTGCTAAACGCTAACCTGCACTAAGGTCCAAGAAGTAGCGCTTCCAGTTTAATTATCTTTATTAGCTAGATGCAAACGTATTTAACAATTTTGTAGATTCATGCTGACATTATGTTATTTTTCATTTCATTTATGCTTTCACTTTATTTTGTGAATACCATCGAGGTGACTATTATGTATTATTGTAACATATTATTTTGTAGATTTGAATTCCTTGCTTATTAGATGATATTATGATTTGTATTAGTGTACGCTTACGTTGCTTCTTTATTTAACAATAATTGGCTAATTACTGAACACCAGGAGGGGGGGTTAACATACTTGTTAGTTTACTGTAAGGACATGCAAGAAGGTTGCAAAATTAACAATTAATAACGAGTTGTCTCTGTGCAGTCAACTCGTCTTCTAACATTCTTTGGAATCATCCTAACGGAGCGTATGCTTCTGTCGATTATTTCCAGATGAACTGGTTCACGAGAAAGAGAAGTACAAGTTCATCTGCGATGATCTTGATTGTACCTTCACGGAACTCATTGGCAACTAAATCCACTGTTTTACCAACCGCCGTTGTGAAAGGTTGGGTCCACATAGGTTCAACATGGGTGCTAGAGAACTTGAGCAGTGTTGTTCACAAATGTGGCTATGCTGACCCAATCCTTTTTGGCCATCATGACAAATTCTGTATCATATTAAATAAAATATATTATTTACTATAATTTATTTTGTTATCTATAGTTTTATTAAATGTACACAATTTATTTTCCTTAGTTGCATTTGCAAGTTGATTTTATACAGAAAATAAGTAACTTATTTTAATTCTGTTTGTCATTTAGTGCATATTTATTTTTTATTTTACCTTTGTAGTACTTTTTATTATTAGACTTTTTTTGAAATAGACTTCTAAAACAAAACTGCACTTTCTATTTCTTTGTAGATATTTTTTAGAAACCTATAGGTAAATTTTACTGCAACTTCCTATTTCTTCCCAAATTCAAGTTAAATTACAGATTTGTAGAGAAGAAAACTTCAAAATGCGAGCTGCGAGACCTCCAAGTAAAAAATGTTATTTGAAAATATCTGGAGATTAAAAAATTCTCGCCTTTCCTGCATGGATTATTTCAGACGACTTGTTGAACGAAAAGGATCGGTACAGGGCTATCGCAGACCAAATGGACCAGCGGATTGCAGATTTGAGCTGCTACTGAAGTGAAAATGTAAAAAAACCGTCACATTCCAGCAGACATTCCAAAAATGCTACCTATACAATTCATGCAAATTTGCAAATACTATAATTTAGTTTTCATAAAAATAAATGCACAAGAATCCATTTCAAATTATACTAACGTTTCAGAGAGAGGAACCGGATATTTTATTTTGGTTATTGTCGGATTGTGACATCACAAACTCAAATTACCTTAAAATGCAGCCAATAATAAACAAAAAGCAATGTAGTACCTATTCGATTTATTTATACTTTGCTTTGAGCTATTAGCACTGCCATTGTCACCACGTCATGCATATAAAAAAGATCGATGGATTATCATTTTATTAGATAACAAATCGCTAATGGATACCTTATCTTGAGACGATAAGCAAAGCTAAACATAAATCACTTGGGCTGGGTTTGACGGAAGAATAGTATGCTTTAAACTGACGTAGCTACGCTCAGCACCATCATATTGAACTTTCGTATTTTTATGTCTGCAACACGAAAAGTTCAAAGCAGCTATGGGGAACGTACGATTCTGAAGTCGTGGTAAGCATTCCAAGTTAAAATAAACTCTCGTAAGATTATTGAAAAAACCAATCTATCATCAATTTACTACAATATAATTTAATTAATCAATATTTTTCATACATCATGTTCAGTTAAAATAAGGCGATGTTCCTTCGTATAATAGATAATAGCTAGTAGTTGGACGTTCCATTAATTTATTACATACCTAATTATATAAAGATTAATAATAATGCATTTAAAATATTGTGATTCTCAGGTTTCCAAGTACCTAAATTATCGTATTACCAATTTTGTAAAAATTACAATATGTAAAGATGAATGAGTTACAAAATTCCCTTTAGAAAAAAAGGAGACTTAAAATCTGGATCTAGGTATGTAGTTAATAATATTTTCAATTTCTTGCAACTGGTGAATTTTTCACGTATGCTTGCGCCGCGCAGTGCTGTGAAAGTAGAATTATCAACTAAATTGCTAGTCAAATAACAATTCAACATTCCTAGAATAATATTCCATGATGAGTGATGCTATTGAGTAATAAATCAGCTTTTGTAATCAGTTGTCATCAATAGATAATCAGTAGATCCCTAGCTCAATTAATACCTTCGTAGAATTAATAAATAAATTGAGTGTTTTGAAAATGATTGCTTGTAATGCACTTCAATTGCCTTAATTTGTTTAATTCCAAAATGTATCTAATCAATAAAGTATGTTGATTTTTTGGGAATTATTACACATTACCTACTTTTCTTAAATGTGCCTTGTGTACAGATATCCTGTTTCCATGGGCGTCCACATGATATGCCAGTGTGGGGGGGGGGGGGGGGGGGGGGGCAAATTACTTACATGTTCGAGGGGCTGGGGTTAGGCCCTCCAACGCATAGACATGGAAAACTTTGTACAATTTAAGTAGGTATTGGAGAATTTTGAAAAAGGCATCAAAAATATTTTACTAATTATATTTGAACTATACCTATATATTTTCCCACTTTTATTGAATTATAAACAAATGATTACATACGAATACGATCATTAAAAAAGTCTAACAATAAAAATGACAATGTGACTTTTTCATATAATTTTACGTATTTTTCTTGTTTGTACAATTCTAGGGAGGAAATCGCCCCCCCCCCCCTATCGTGGACGGCTATCCCTCTTCCTATAATACAGAACATTATTTCTTAATTTTCTGAACTATTGTAAATAACATCTCTGCATTCAAATACCTAAACACAAATTTATTGAAATGCTGACAACTTCTTATTTTGATCAAATTGAGTGATTTCACAATTTTAAAACGCTTCGACTCATTGGCAGTAAGGAAGCATAGGGATTAGCACTACTATTACATCATTGACGTAAACGTGAAATAGAGTGTATACTTTGGAGTAACTTGAGCATCCAACGCCGTCTATGTGACGTCAAACATTATTTTCAACCGAGTAAGAAAATCTAATAGTGGAGCCCAGCAATCTCGCCTGGTTTTCTCAAGGATTGATGTAGTCTGGCAAAACGGCCACGACCCGAGGAAACGAAGCTAACTCTTGAGATTAGCGCTTTTATGATGAAGGTCCGGGTTCGATTCCGACTTCTTCCTGGTGCACAAACACCTTTACATACAAGACCAGTGGTGAAGTCGAGGGTATACGCCGACCGTATAACTAAAAATTGTTTTTGACCTGTGCGTAGATTTACCCATAAATAATTTAGTCTATTGATTGCTAAAGAAAACTTTAAAAGTTTAGAAATCTGATTTGTATTTGAAGCATGAAATAACTAATATTGAAGAAAATCGCAAGTAATGTATGGAAACGTAAAGAAATAGAGAAAAATCAAGGCTTTTATTACTGCAAAAAGGTTTCAAGAAATCGTCACAATGCACCAAAACAAGTGACCATGAGGAAAATTTTCTTGGGAGCTTCGCCCCCAAACCCCCCTAATTTCCTTCGCATGCTATTTTTTTGTATAACCCATAATTTCTTTTATGACTAGGTACTACACCACTGTATGTTTCACGTTAATAGTTCAATCACTTAGATAGTTCTTTGAACAGGAGCGATGGTAGCTTAGAATAAAGTAAAATGACCTGCCTTTTATTGAATACTTTGGTTTATTATAAAATTTATGAGCATTATCATATTTATTAATTAAAAACTTTTTATATGTATCTCATGTAACCTAATCTTGTAACTGCACTGATAACAAAGTTCTTGATTGCATATAGTAAATTATGATACAATTAATGGGATCTTAGTCAGTAGATAGGCTCAGACGTTTGACGAGATCGCTGTCAATGCGCTGTGCTAAAAGTAGGTCGTCGCGGCGTCGGCTTCACGGAATGGAATGCAATTGTTTTCAATGGCGCCGCGACGGAAGGCGTCGAAGTGAAATAGTTCATGGCTTCCATCTGCCAGTGGCGTAGATCGTAACATCTTCAACTGCAATACCAGTGGCGGGATCGGGAGCGAAACCAGAGGACAAGAAAAACAAAAGATTATTATGTTCATTCCGTTTATGGGAGACGCAATGTTGGGTTAGAATCATATCGAATTGTGATTAAAAAGCGTCGGTATGGGAGGTTTCCTCAGACACCGCCACTGGGGCAATAGGATGGTTTTAGACGCCCTCGACGGGGAGGCAAAGTGACGTCATTTCAGGGGCGTCGGAGGGAGTCGAGGAGAAATCACACCTACTCGATGGTTAGGACGCGAAATTAAGACCGACTTTAAACTTTGTCCCTCGTCTTGTTTTCTATAATATAGTTTGAGATCGTGCTTCCCCTCTTGAGCTAGTGGCTCGCCATTTTTGGGCGGCGGGCGGGGACTGGGCTTCGAAGTCGACGGCGACGCCAGTGCTTGCCTGCGACGCTTCGTAGCTGCTGTGTTGAGCACTCCTTCGTCGGCGTAACTAACAGGTAAGAAACTACACGAAACGAGGAAAAACAATTTCGTAACTTAGCAAAATAATTTTCTGAAAATTGTTTTTTGAATTTTTATGTAGATTTCTATATTTCTGCATACTTTACGTTACGTACACATCATTTCGGCAAACTTATAGACTTAAGGAAACCCGGTTGTCTTTACTTATTCTTTGATGTCAATTACTTGTCAATATCTGTCAATTTACTCATATATTTCAGTCTAAATTCTTTTGTACTAACCTAAAAAACCATGTAACTTATTTTAAAAAAAAAATCTTTGTGTTATAAACAGTGTCACTACATCTATTATTAAAAACTAAATGAATTTAGAAGATTTCCATCATGTCTCATGGTGGACACGTAGCTATTCAACATACATTTGATATGATTACATTAGTTTATTATTAGCCAATCAGTGCCTGCAGGTCAGTGCTTTGAGTAGGGGGCGTGCAAAGGTGATGCAAGGTTATATTACACTTCGAGAGGTACCATGTATTTACACTTGCCTGTCAAAGGTACACTTCCACAACTTAAGGTTAAACTGTCATTATATACAGATGACATCTTCTACACATTATCATATTAATATGTTAACTCTAATTAAATTATTAATTTTTATATTATTTTGATTCTATTTATTTTTAAAATAAATAATATGTGCTAACGTTTCTACTTTCTCTCGATAAAAAGCGATTCTTCATAAGCTTGTTGAATGACACAATCGTTTGAGTTTAAAAGTTATTTGTTCTTCAAATTAACCGGCATTGTTTCAAAGAAAGAATGAAATAACATGACGATGCCGCCTTGAAAAACGGTGGCTGCTCTCGACTAGATATAGGACTGTCTATTTTTATCGAGAGCTAAATTAGTGTCTTCTTCTGTTTGTGATGCTGTAGGACTTGGCTTCACACTGTGGTGTCTGTATTCTATTAAACATTATAGACAGTAACTTTCACGTACACTAAAATAACATATCAAATGAAAGCAATTCAAGATCTAGAAACAAATTACACTTTATCATACATTTCTATATCTACCGAAATATATGACAACCACCAACCCTCGTGAATCGGTAACTTATCCTATTATAACACATTTTTTTTCTCGGTATTTCCTCCGTAGGTATCTTTTATTTGGGAGAATTTAAGAATTATGTTGCTATTTTGCTTGTCTATGATATTTGATACCCAACTAAGTTAGTGAAACGCAATGACTAATATATAATGTATTAATATTAAACTCATTCATTTACGTAAACTCCACTTAATTCTGTTCCTGACACTAAACATCGGAAACCTAAAATAACCGCGTGAGGGAGTTGCACTGCTTACTCAAGCGTTCAACAGCCGCTGTGACGAGGATATGGGTCGTATTATTTATAGAAATACTCCCGCAAACACGAAGATAATATTCTTCTCTCTTGTTGGCGTCAAAATAACATCTTTATCATCGATCAGACTATTTTAAAACGGATTGTCTGACAATTTAAACAACGAGTAGGTACTAATGGACAAAGCCGGATGCTAGCAATTTCTTGAATTCAATCTAGTTCCGGGTTTGCCAACTATGATTGAAGTACTGATCAAGTATTGAGTGTTAAAGTGCCATTCTAGATATTCCTTTGGTCGTTGCCGTAGCAATAATTGTTTGCTTTTGTTAAACGATGGTTTATTGAATAATTGGTAAAAATGGCCTTGAGCCTAAATTCCAAAATGGCTCAACTTCAGATGAAAGCTCAAGAAAAGTTCATATTAGCGTTACATAGTCAGAAACTCTTCTTTCTCAATTTGTTAAAACCTGAAATCCTAACTTGTCTCTTCTTTCTCCTTTCAGCCCGTTAGTTCTTGTTTTGCCCGCAACAAAAGAGATCACCAGCCGCCGCCATGGACGCGATCAAGAAGAAGATGCAGGCGATGAAGCTGGAGAAGGACAATGCCATGGACAAGGCAGATACCTGCGAGGGCCAAGCCAAGGATGCCAATCTCCGTGCCGACAAGGTGCATCTTCATCTCTTATCACTCATCTCTTCAAGTGAAGTGTTGTGAGGACTACATGTATCGAGACAAATGATTCATACTATCGATATCAAGAAAATATGAATATAACACAAAGTTTGTAGATACAAAGAAAATAAACAAAGTAATAGAGACACGTTTTGACATTATTGTGTGGATAGATCGCAGAGATAATTAACATGTTTTAATTGTTGTGTATTTTAAAGTTTCTCAATAATAATAGAAAAGAGTATTATCTTAAAATATACTCAGAAATACAAATACTTAATGTCCACTTTGTTACTTATAACTCCTACTGGAATAACATCATCTTTAATTTGTGTGTATTTCTGTCGATTAAATCGCATGTTCTAATTATCTTCTCGGTTCTGTTGACAGCTTTATGAAGATCTCCGTGAGTTGGGAAAGAAACTGGCCCAAGTCGAGGCTGACCTCGTAAGCAACAAGAACGCCCTGGAACAAGCCAACAAAGATCTGGAGGAGAAGGAAAAAGCTCTACAAAACGTACGATATACCAAAAACACTCAAAAACATTAAGATCACGAAACTAAATCAAGCAGAAATATTTTATCAGCCACGTTTATAGAATACTGATTAATTTAATAGTTTTAGTTGTGCTGAGAACGATAGTCATTAGTCTTTAATGTGTTGAACACAACAATATAATTTTGTGATAGAGGATATCAGATGTAAAATTTTAGTATTCTGACTTCAAATGCTTGATTTGACGGTTTGATTAACTGTAGTGAGAAATGTAGTTGTAATTGATAATAAATATTGTTTTGTGGTGCTCAATAGCAGGTTATCAGCGCCAAGTTATTGTAACGTGATATGACTGAGTCATATTGTTGATTAACTTTGGTTTCCGTTCCAGGCTGAGAGCGAGATGGCTTCTCTCAACAGGAAGGTCCAACAGGTTGAGGAGGATCTGGAACGCTCTGAGGAGCGCTCTGGAACCGCCACCACAAAGCTGGCTGAGGCTTCGGAAGCCGCTGATGAAGCTGGCCGGTAAAATCACAAACACTCTCTCGGGGCCATTCTGAAAACCAATTGATCATTTCCACGAAAATGCGTTGAAACTATTGGTATTCAGTAACTGGAATAGCGTTAAGACTGTGTTTTAAAATATCAGCTAATACAATAATATTGATATAAGTGGAATGTAGGTTACTCTGACACAAAACGGGGATTTAAGTGGAATGTAGGTAACTCGGACACATGTTTCATTCTTGTATATTTTGGATCGTTAAATTGGAAAATAATTCATTACAAAGTATATAAAGTTAGTTTGAAAGACTTCTATAAAATAATATCAAGCTCACTAATTAATATCCAGAAAAAAAATCATCCCACTTGAAATCTCACTACTGTGTTCTCTGTGTGCAGTATGTGCAAAGTGCTGGAGAATCGCAGCCAGCAGGATGAGGAGAGAATGGACCAACTATCCAACCAACTGAAGGAGGCCCGCATGCTCGCTGAGGACGCTGACGGCAAGTCTGATGAAGTCTCACGGAAGCTGGCCTTCGTTGAGGACGAGCTCGAGGTCGCTGAGGACCGTGTCAAGTCCGGTGACGCGTAAGTGTCATACCAAGTCATGCCTCATGTCATACATGTCATACCCAGACATGGGCAAAATACTCTGTTTCAATGTATTTGGAATACAAGATACTGATACTTTTAATTTGGGTATCTAAAATACAAGATACAAGATACATTTTAGAGATGTATTTAAAATACAAGATACAAGATAGTATCTTTAGATACTTAAAAAAGATACATTTAAAGATCCTTTTTTTATTCTCATACATATCATCCAACAGTAAAAAATGTAGGGACTTACTTTCTAAAATAAATTTTAATCTAGTGGAGCGGTCGCTCCACGCCAGCCAAGTCGTACGGCGCGCGCACACTCTCATTTAAAAAGGCTGGAGCAACCCACTTTTACTGTAAGCATCAGTGGCATTTTCGGCCTACTGGATCTCAAAATTGGAAAATCTCACATTGTTGCGAAATCTCTTAATTTCGAGCTATGGCCCACCCCACCATATATACCAAATTTGGGAACAATGGGTTATGCCGTTTGCGAGCTAGAGGGCCGTGAAAACCGTGAAATTGTACGGCTTTCTTCAGATAATAATGATTCAGATTCAGATTCATCTTCCAATAAATTCCGCGGTCTCCGCCACAGCCTAAACGGCTGGCCCGATTGACCCGAAATTTTCACCACGTATACAGCTCGTCTGCCTGATGATACCTTATCCTTATGAATTTTTTGTGCAGCCATTTTGAAACCGGAAGTGACGTCATATCTCAAAAACGGCTTGACCGATCGGAACGAGATTTGCGCCAATCGATTCGGACGGTTATCTATATGAAATATCAATAGTCGAAATATTCATTTACTATTACCGAAACCGGAAATGACGTCATAAAAATGAAAAATCAGACTTCAATCACCTCTTACTATAATACCTACATATCCAGAAGGCTTATAATGATACAAAACATTTATATAAATAAATTCTTGGTGGCAGTGATTTCAGTCGCCATTTTGTTAACCGGAAGTGATGCCATATCCGAGGCCATATCGAGGCCATATCTCAAAAATTGCTGGACCGATTGGAACGAAGCTTTCGCTATTCCTCATAGAATATCATTTTAAGCATTATTTAGTACCAAAAAGTGTGAAAATCATCTAAAAAAAAGGAGTGATATCCCCATATATAAACACTCCGTGTAAAAATACCAGCCAAGTCTCAACTATAAAAAAATATAGGAAATCTAAAAAATTCAGCACTGAAAAGTAGTGATATGAAAAAATGTGCCAAGTCAAAACATGATTTTAAAAACCGAAATATACTTGGCGCATCGTTTTTTTAGAACATTAAGGTATATTATTTATATTTATTTACATTTGATTTTTGGCATATACCGTCTATATTACTTATACACCATGCGCCAAGTATATTTCGGTTTTTTAAATCATGTTTTGACTTGGCACATTTTTTGATATCACTACTTTTCAGTGCTGAATTTTTTAGATTTCCTATATTTTTTTATAGTTGAAGAGACTTGGCTGGTATTTTTACACGGAGTGTTTTTTTATGGGGATTTGTTCTATTTGTAAGGCAACATACTTAACATTTTCTTGATCGATTCAATACGGCAACGTGTATTATTTGATGCTTGTTTGAAATCAAGCACGAGATCAAGCTATCTTTGAAATTCTAGGCTCATAAAAATGTATCTTGTATTTTAAATCTTCAAAAAAGATACAAAATACTTTAGAAATGGGTATTTAAAATACAAGATACAGATACATTTGGCTCATGTATTTAAAATACTAGATACAAGATACAAATGTATCTAAGATACGTATCTTAAGATACATGTATCTAGATACTGCCCATGTCTGGTCATACCTCATGTCATACCTCATCTCATACATGTCATACCTCATGTCATACTCGTCATACCAAGTCATGCCTCATGCCATACGTGTCATACCAAGTCATACATCATCTCATACATGTCATACCAAGTCATGCCTCATGTCATACTTGTCATACCAATTCATACTTCATCTCATACGTGTCATACCTCATGTCATACTCGTCATACCAAGTCATGCCTCGTATCATACTTGCCATACAATTCAATGTCATATCTCAGGTCATACTTGTCATACCAAGTCATACGTCATGTCATACATGTCATAGCAATGCTCAGGGATTCCACATACATATCGTACAGTGGAATGTAGGTAATTTGGCATTAGAAGATGTTGATCAAAGTAATTAGAGCGTAGGTAACGCAGCCACTGTGATTATTTAGGTAGAATGTAGGTTACTCTGACACAAACGTAATTTAAGTGGAATGTGGGTTACTCTGACACTTCTAGTTACAACCTTGCGAATGTGGGTTGTGGGTTACTGGAATGTGGGTTACTCCGACACTTATAAGGATGCTTAAGTAGAATGTAGGTAACTCTTACACATAACGTTGATTTAAGTGGAATGTAGGTAACTCTGACACTTCTAGTTACAATCTTACTTGAAGTGGAATGTGGGTTACCCCGACACTTATAAAGATGCTTAAGTAGAATGTAGGTTACTCGGACACATAACGTTGATTTAAGTGGAATGTGGGTAACCCAAGCATTGTCCAAGCGAAGACAAATAATACAGTCACAATAAATCGGATATTTAGTAGAATGTGTGAGATGAAGTAGCCCTACGTATGTGTACAAGTTTGAAGTGGAAAGTTAGTTTTGTAATGCATGTGTAATAACGATGACGATGCTTTCAGCAAGGTGATGGAGTTGGAGGAGGAGTTGAAGGTTGTCGGAAACAGCTTGAAATCTCTGGAAGTATCTGAAGAGAAGGCCAACCAGAGAGTAGAAGAGTACAAACGACAGATCAAGACTCTCTCCGTCAAGTTGAAAGAGGTGAGTACTTATAACATAGGTTCATAACTTTGCCAGGATCGTGTCAAGAAAGTTCACGTTGATCACTAGCAATCCGACTTGAGAGAAAAATAACTTAAAATAACAAAAATATTACAAAATGTTTTATATTTTTGTAAATACATTCTTCACATGTAATGTATTTCTTACGTGTACTGTACATTAAAAATAGGATCTCGATTATTTTATAAGCCGTACGGAGTGGCCCCATTATTGACTAACTACATCGTACAGTGATTTGGATACCTATAAATGTGGATTGTTTCATTTGTTGAAAAATTGTAGTGTATTGTTGTATTCTAATATTTTTCTTATGATGCCAGCAATTTTTATGTAATATTTTAAATTTTCAAAAGATAGCTAATATTTTCTCACAAAAGAAATGTTTGTATTTTATTACTTAAGACATGATGTTTCTTCCCACAGGCTGAGGCTCGTGCTGAGTTTGCTGAGAAAACTGTTAAGAAACTGCAGAAGGAGGTTGACAGGCTGGAAGGTAGAGTATATCGCGGCTTGACCCGACACAAAGTAGACACCAGTTCGCTGATACTAATCATATTGACGTTGACTCGGTGTTAACTTTAATATGCTTTGCGTCACGATATAATCATTACTTTCGCAATAATTTTATCTTTTTCTTAGTGCTCATTTTAATAAAGTGAAGTCGAAATCTAACGTATTTACTGACTACATTAAAATCATACTCAGAATAGGGGACTGGATGCTCGTGCATAGACAAATATATTTTAAAAATTGAGTTCGTTTTAAATAAATATGGCAATTTCCGAATATATTTATTTTGGCAAGTGTCTACACTTTAAATTAACATAGTGCATTTTATTCCTATTTTCTTATTATTGAATACCAAAACTTTGATTCGAAATATTTTAAATATTATAAAACCAAACTTTTAAAATCCAACTATGAAAAGTATTTAGTAGTTCCGCTCATCGGTTCTAAATTCAATATCTACTTATTTTTCCAAAATATTAAAAAGTTACCAGTTGCTCAGATTTCATTAATGTTTTGGAGATAAGTAAATTGATCTCAGTTAAAAATAGAAGTATTCTATACATGTATCTTCCATTTCAACCATTTAAAACTATCAAAGTATAAATCATAAATACTTAGTGTCCAGTCCTCTTCTAAGAGTGAAGTTCTTTTGACTAGTTGCAGTATTAATGTTAATATTGCGCATAATAAATCGATAACTAATGATTTTGACAGGACATTTATTAACGATTAACCACATTAATCATTACTGTTGCAGACGACCTATTCCATGAAAAGGAGAAATACAAATCGATTACGGATGATTTGGACTCGACCTTCGCTGAACTTACTGGCTACTAAACATAAACACACAAACATACAAACAAAACACATTATTGCTACTGCTACTTCTTCACATGAAATTATCATACTTTTCTTCATTTTACGTTTCTTGTGTTTACTGTCCAAATCAAATACTTTCCAACACTTTAACCAAACATATTTATTTTCCTATTTTATGATTTTAATACATTTGACTCAATTCTGCTTGTCAGTCGACGCTACTGGATAACGAGGTAGTAGCTTACTAGCTTTTAACCGAATCATGGCAACACTTCATACTGTGTCGAATTCTTTCGAATACTTACTAATTTCTTTCTAATTCTCCATCTCCACATTATGGTTTGTTTACATGGTTCATTAATTCTTTAGCTATAATTGCATTATTAATTGTAATAAATAACATTTTCAAGTTGACATTAGAATGGCATTGCATTGCTTTTAAAAATTAATTTTAGTTACATGGCAACCAAAACTGGCTTACTCATCAAATGCATTTCAAATTATCTTATGATAATTTATAAACAAAAATGTTATTATTTCAGGAATAAGACGAGTTTTATACATGTCTGAATATTTGTGTTTTTCTGTTATTTTCAGATGAGCTCGGCATCAATAAAGACCGTTACAGGTCTTTGGCTGATGAAATGGACTCAACTTTCGCTGAACTTGCTGGCTATTAAACTGACTATGACTTGTATAAACATGAACGTAATACCATTGATTTCTGTTACTTCTGTGACGTATCAACAGAACACCAAGTGATGGCAGTATTTATTAGACACAACCACTCACACCTTTATGTTTATTTATTTTTTTAAAATAATATGTTAATGTTGGATATATTTTGAAGTTGTATTATTTAGTAAGGAGTCTCTTTTGTTCCGAGTGCTTTGAATTCTGTTCATGTAAGCTCCTGTCAAGTATTCTCCAAGATATTTTCTCGTGGAAGGGATCGAGTGGCAATAGAATGAGTTCTCCGCATTCACAATCATCTAGAATGTCATCACTACCATCCATTTCTGTAAAATAAGTTTCAGATAACTGAAATAAGTCTATCTTCAATTCGGTTTATTTCAAATGTAAAACAAGAAGTGAATAACAAACATCTGCCGAATTATGTGTTATTTATTTACTTTACTATTATTAATATTTACTAGCCTTTATAAAATAATCGGTTGGTTGTATATAAAGTTCTTTATTTAATAATTAAATTGTCTGAGATCACGTTATAAATAACAATGATTTTTTAGTAACAACCCAAAAATAATCTGAAATAAGCTTTTAAACTGTAATTAATTTTCATTTTAAATTTAGTTTTAAAAATATACTGTAGGATATAAAGTGAATTTTAAGATTTTGCAATGATACACTTAAGAATTTTGCCTTCATCACAAATACACAACCTTTCACATCTACAACTCTCCTTTAACTGTTACCACATACACCACTTGTACAATCTTAGTCGTACGTAATCAACCCCAGCTAAAATCCATAGGAATCTCCATAAACATAGTACCGATAAGAAACGACGCCACGACGCCTGTTCGACGTCGGTATGCGCGACGTCTCATTGCGACGCTTCCATTGCGACAACGACGACGACGCATGCCCGCAACATATTGTCAGATATTGACCGGCGCCTCGTCAAAGAGACGGCGTGCAACACTCTCGAGTTACATCACAGTAAAACACGACGGATATAAGTGGGAAGTAAAACATCGAATCTCAGTTTGATTTTCACTAAAGAATTACTTAACTAATCGCCCCTGTGGCGGGTGGTTTGACGAGAGAGGCGTTGGCCCAGCAGAGCCTAGTACCTCTCATAATGACGGAAGTGATCATGGAAGATGGACCGGACATTGAGGCGATCCAAGCAGGTAATCTTATGTCCACATTACAATGTGTCATAATCTTTTATTGATGTTAGATTGACGCGTTTTTAGTTCTCTTTGACATTTCGATCGATATGAGATGGACATTTGGTCAACACAATGGCAAATCGAATAAATAAGGTTGTCCTTGAAAGATCGCACGCAACCCCCTGAAACTTATGACTTTTTAATCAGTTGTATTAGCTTTGGGAATTCAAATTTGATATTTCATGTAGCAATTATTTGGACTTTTAACTTTATCGTGATAACATTAATTCTGTTGAAAACGAGACGACGACGGAGCAATAGTGAAGCATGTTTTTGTTTAGAACGAGATTGGATATTCATTTTGATATAATATCGAGACGTAATGGACGACAGACCAGATGTACAAAATGTTGAATGGTCAGTTTTTGCAATAAGAATACTAAATCTTATGAAAATGAAGATGATCAAATCGTATAATTACACTTTTCTTACTCGATATTTGACGTTTTGAAAACAAAAAGAGACACATTGTTACTGTGTTGAGGCAAGAGGCAAGATATTTTCCGAACCCTGGTTTTGAGTTTTGGCTTCGGTATTGGGAAATCTATGAAATACGTTTCTAAATATCTGGCAATTATTAATTTCCACTTTCACAATGGCGACTGTAATAGCAAGGATAATTAAAGCAAGGTAATAGCATGGTCGCAACAACTCTATTATTAATAAAATGTCGTTGCGTACATCCACCTTCCTTACAAGCCATAATCATTCAGCTTTGATTGCAATTTGGAAGTAATCACATGAAATGTCAACGACTGACAGCTGATAACATTCAGCGAGAAGTGTCAATTACCTCAACCGATAACGATTGATTTATTTACATAATCTTTCACGACTATGCGGGTGGTTGAAAGTATCAAGCATGACTTCTAATCAATTCGAGATGAAACCAATCAAGATGCATTAGAATATTGATTGAAGCCTGGATTCGAACTCAAGGCAAATTAGCTGTGTCTGTGTGTTTCCACGTCGCCCCCACCTCCACCCACCTAGCGTTGTCGGAGCAACCAGCCCAGATCAACAGACAAATTGATGCTATGAATAGACGCGAAGCAAGTGATCTCGATAACAGCACATCGAAGTTATCGACACTAAATCGAAAGATTCATACTGTCTCTACGTAGATTGATAGCAATTACACTGTAGGATCATCACTCTTGTTTATTATAATGACATTTTTGAGTTCACGATTTTTAATAAGAATTTAAAAGTTGTGATCTAGTATGCGCAAGTCATAAAAGTGATTCGAATAGTAATCTTCCAAGTTTTAATGAAAGCAGTTGTTTTCATTGTCTACAGTTTTCACCGTACTTACATTGCGAATTATGTAATTGAAATTAATTTCATTAAAGAGGTCGTTTTTAGTACATCACGTGAGAAGGAGAATACACTAAAGAGTAATGAGGCTCCATTTGAAGTGATATTCGTCAGTTTTAACGGCGTTTGAGTTTTCAGAAGTCCACTTAAAAGCAACTCATCCGAAACTTTCAGGTTTAACTGAATTCAAAGTGAGTTTCAGCAACTTAAAAGCATGTTATGTCGCATAACTTATGTCAAATTCAAAGAAATTGAATCCATTTATGAAGCCCATTTATGAATAAAAGTATAAATAGCACAGTTATAAGTCATGTAAAAACAAGTATTTTATACGGATTGTTATAGTTACAGCTTAAAAGCAGTTATTTGCTTCGAGTCTAAAAAATTCGAAAACCGTTCGAAAAACTCTTCAGTCTCTAAAACAGAGTTTTCCCCATTCTTGAATACTAAGTGATAGCAGCTTGTAAAATCCATTACGATATTAACCAACACCTTTATTGAAATTAGTTACTGAAAAACAAGACTTAAAGACCAAGCAAATTGTTTTCCTTTATTTTAATCAACCACCTTGATTACCTTAGCGTCGGTTCACGAGAATGAGATTGCCCTTGTGAAAGATTTCCTAATCAATACTCCGACACATCTCGAGAGCTGTTTTCACGCTATATCGGTGTTCAATCGCTCTTGCCGTTCTGTGCGAGCCTGCGGGATGGGAAGAAGTAAATGGGTCGAGTTGTTCCATTGTTCCTGTACGATAAACCTATCACCCCGACCCACATCGACTTTACTTCAAGCAGTTTCAGATAAGAGTGTAAAAACCAGGTGCGCTGCTCCGCTGAGACGACATTGAGGCTGCTGACACGATCCCGATGCAAGAGATAGGATGAAGTCTGAGATGATGTAAAGAGCAGATAGATACACACTTTAATTTTTTTTTAAATAACAAATTCGTAGAAAACTATGCTTTGCTACAAGTATTCTAAATGAAATATACAAAAAATACTTTTAACAAATTACAAAATTCAAAAAGATTGATCTTTTTCGTATTGTGTACATATCTCAACATAGACTCTGTACCTCAGTGGCAGTAGGCCTGATGTCCATTTCAATGAATCTTGACGCTACTCAAAAACCACAAACCAGTCATTCTGCCTACGTCCAATCATATTTGAAATTGTGACTAGTAATAAGGAAAGGAATCCTTAAATATGACTCTGTATTTGTTGACTTTAGTCAATTTGCAATTAATAGCGCTTGAAAAAATTACTCCAGATGTGTGCAACGCAAAATCTAAATAGTGAACTTGATGTGAAAGTGAATTATATTCTGTTTGGCATATTCATATTCTGTATTCGGCGGAATTGAGCCTTTTTGTAGATTCTCCCTCTTCTTTATGGAGGGAGAAAGAGGGAGAGGAAATATATATTTTAGAAGATACATTGTTTTACAGGTTATAAACAGTTTGTACATCATACTTAATTCACAGAGCTGGGCAGCAATCTCGGTAACTTCTTCTTCTGCTTATTGATGGTTTCGATGCACTGCACTCTAAAGATTGAAATTCCTGCATCTGTGAGAAATTACCCTGTCCTGTTGGTTTGGCCCATTTTTTGATACCACTATATTCTATCAGTGCTGATTTTAGGATAAAAATACCACGTAACCACGTGGCCTTGTACTTTGTACATTCTAGTCAATTTATAAGTTTTACTTAATTTCTGGGAACCGCATTGAGTAAAGTTTTCGCCAGTACGTTTGGTTCAAGTATACAGAGTTTATAACTAAAATTT
This sequence comes from Leuctra nigra, assembly GCA_934045905.1. Lineage (NCBI taxonomy): Eukaryota > Metazoa > Arthropoda > Insecta > Plecoptera > Leuctridae > Leuctra > Leuctra nigra. Next base: position 16,845,596 of record OW203764.1, on the reverse strand, counting down.
AGTTTTCCATAATGCACTATGTCGTCGTTATGGGAGAGACAATGTTCTGTTCTTGCTCATCAGTGGAAATTACATCGAGCTATTCATTCGCCGAGTAGTTTTACGAGAGTTGAAACGTTTCGGATGTGGGGCTTCCGATTCAATTGCATAGGAAGGAAAATAATTACACTGAAAACAATTGCTAAAAAAAGACTTAAATTAAAATGGGAACATCAAACTGGCGATATATTTATTATAGAAACGGTACAGTTTGAAGCGGATGTTAATAATGATGGAGGTTTGGTGGAGGTGCCGGGCTACCACTAATCAGTAATTACCATCTGATATTAGCATTAAACAGATTTGAAACTATTAGAGCGGGATAAATCTAATTCCATCATTAACAATTTGATTGATTACATTATAGCCGATGATTAATAATCAGTTTCGCCCTGGGGTGCCATTAAACCCCGGGCTCCGAACCATTAAATCTTATCGATAACCCTGTTACTTACGACCTCCATTTTGTCGCACATCTATACCATCTCAGTAGCTCTATTACGCCGCAATGACAATGTATAGATATAGAGTTGCTACTGGGCCTGGGCGTACACTGTGACGTCACGCACGCCCACGAGATGGGATGAGCAACACAAACTCTGTGACCGAATCAATCCTTCCCATGCGGCAGCTTGACGAATACGACGTACACGACGAGCGTACCGAGTAGAAGAGATGTTGGTTTTTATTGAGTCGTATGGGTTTTCAGACAGGGAAAGACACAAGTGTTACGGCGTCGTAAAATTGCCCGCAGTGCTTAAATGTATATAGCTGCCATCAATACAGTTCTGCGGTAGAGTGAGGAGTTTGGTGAGAGGGTTTTAAAATAAATGAATGCTGTATTACGTGATTAGTATCATTATTTGATTTATAATTGTTCTACCACTATATAGAGGCTTACTTCTCATAATACATACAAGTTGTGCTTTCATTAAGCACGTCTTCTGTTATTCACATCAATTTTACTAAACTTTAGTTTAGCAATTTTACTAAGTTCTAAGATTACAAAGCTTTTGCCGAATTATTGGTCAAAACAAACTAAACTCGTTTCATTTATCCGTTGCGTTTATATCAAAGGTAACGAGGTGTCATGTTACCAGTAGTTTTTCAAAGCTAGTACCAATTGACATGACAAGGAAAACAAGAGAACGATAGCTTATTTGAACCCGGATCTGTCAGCATCAGAGGTTCCGCAAGATTGAATTCCCATGAGCTATCGATTAGCAGCAAGATATGTGGGCTGCCAGAATACTTGCTGAAGCGTCGTAACTGCTTTCTCAACTCTTGTGAGAACACAACGTTAACATCGTTTCCAACATGAACTTTTTACTGTAATAAGAAGGAACCATTTGGTCAGTTGGAACTTGTGTTAGGAACTTACGGAACATTTGGTACACAGGTCTGAGTCCAGCGGAGCGTGTTAATGCAATCATAGAGGTCAGGAGTGATGACAAATTGCTCCTTGCGTGGCGGGTCAATATCAACAAGAAAATCTAACATCGTCTGCGGCAGATTGCACGAACTTGCTGAAACTTAAGGGGGGGGGGGGCTTAAACTATTTGTTTTTCGTAGGATTTTCATACTCTCAAAAAAGATGGGATAAGAAATGATGGCTATTACTTGGCTTAAAATATATTCAGTATTCCAAGAAACGAATTTCTCGTATGTCGAGATTTTTTATAATGTCATGAAACTTTGTCTTCACTATTCGTTGCATGTTGTCGTACGAAGTATATTCAACGTTTATTTCTAATATGACTTTTGAAACTGCAAAATAAGGGAGCATTTATAACCGAGTTAAGAATATGGAAGAAGAATGTTCTACATTTTGCTGAAATGGAGTGGTTTACAAATAATGAATTTCTTATGTTTTATTAACTTGATAACTTCAATATGAAGAAGTAAAACTCACTCAAGAAGTGACGAGTATTACATTTCAGTGGAAAGGAAGTGAACTAAATTATATTGATCTAGAGAGCATATAGCTCCTACTCTACTAAAATATAACTTCACATAGTATTAGTTCATACGTCAATTCAGTAATTAGTCATTAGTTCTTAGTTAGCACTTAGCAGTAATTAGTTTAAGTTCGTAATGCCAAAAGGATGAATACTTAGTACTACTTTTGGTTACAGCTGCTTTCAGAATTTACCCCGAGTTGGTTTCACAGCAGCTAAGAAGAACACAATACAAAATATCGCTATGAAATAATACAAAATGGCATCAGCGTAAACAAACGACAAGAGGGACATTCGACAATATGATGTTCATAGCAATACGTTTATGGATATTTCGTAACAAAATAGTGCTGTGACGAATATTTTCATGACAAGTTTATCTACGTATCGAAAATAGTCGAAAAGTTATGCGTCAAAATACACTATTTAAACAAATTTATTTTCAATCAAAGCGAGTAACTTTTGTTTTGAAACCAGAAACAGAGGCTGCTAGAAAAGAGTGCACATCCTAAGCGTCACGACCTCTGCTTCTAGTGGCCATCCCCACTGTGGTCGGCATCATCCTGGCCGCCATCATGTTTGTCCTGGGCGCCCTCTGGTTCGGCTGCTGCTGCTACAAGCGTCGGACCAAGCAGTCACGTATTAAGTGTCACGACCTCTGCTTCTAGTGGCCATCCCCACTGTGGTCGGCATCATCCTGGCCGCCATCATGTTTGTCCTGGGCGCCCTCTGGTTCGGCTGCTGCTGCTACAAGCGTCGGACCAAGCAGTCACGTGCCGGCGCCGAGAAGCCCCTGGCGCTGCAACATCGGCGTCCCACGGCAGTGAGGAGTCCAGCGGGAGCCGGTCCTGGGACGCATTACTTGAAGAAGACGCCGAGTCCGACAGGCGCCGCCAGGACATTGCCGGGGGTAAGCGGAATTAGCTTTGTAGCAGAAGGACAGAACTCCATATCAATGATTATTCAGAAGGCTGCTTTCGTCCAATTTTATTTGTAATGGTTTATTTGTAGTGTGGACTTCAGCCTATTTGCAATTGACGGATTTCCTTATTCCAAGTGGATGCTAACGAATAACTTAAAATCGAGTAATTTGACTTCCGCCCTTCTGCTTCCCCCCAAAAGATACAGTACGATATTTCAGTGTATAAAAGGATTAAAAACTTTGAATCGAAGTAAATTCATTACAAGATCGAGTAATACATACTTGTTATGCTAAATTATTTCTGTTATGAGTAATGTGATAAATCAATATTAGCTTCATAATATATTTCATATTTTCTTAATATTTTTACATAATACAGTGTTTTGATTTATTGGAAAAGAATATTGTGACATTTGTCACGATTCTACAAACGAATTAGAGAAGATATTGCAAATTAATTACAAATTGTCAAAAACATAAAAATATAATCAAACAAGGAACATAAAGTAGAAGAGAACAAAAACAAAGAACTAATCTAACAGCAGGCAACTTCTAGTTTCTCTGTCATTTCCTTCTAATCTAATCAATAAACTCGCTCTCAGTATCCAATTTCCTTGTCATCTCGAACAAAGTGCTTGTCTCAACTAACTCATCTCCTCTCTTCCACAGCCGGACGGCGTCGCGACGCCCATCGGTCACGTGACGCCGCCGCAACGCAACAGCCCGACGTCGGAGCATCATCCCAACGGAGAGACGGCGCCCGGCGCCTCGCTGGACGCGACGTCCTTCCACACCGAGAACGAGGTCCGAGATAAGCCGACGACGCCGTCGAAGGAGGAGATTGAGACAAATGAGAAGAATCTTGGTGGTTTGGTCCATCTGTGTGGAAGGCTTGGGGAATTGGAGTTCAAACTAAGGTACTACATTTATTCTAGTAATTTGATTCTTTGTTTAAATTTGCACTGTTTTATCGCGTAGAACTTTCACCCCATTGATTAAACGTTTCATATATGAAATTTTGAAATTTTTGGAACTATGGTCCACTAATATACAATGATAATTCACATTATTGAGAGGGCAAAAATCTCGTAATCAAACATATTTCAAAACAAGCATAAAATACCCGTCAAAATGTCAACAACTTTTGAAATTCTCCGAGGTCTGAAAATTATTAGAAAAAATTCAGATCACTTGCTTGAACGGTGTAACCTGGGCATTGCCGGCAAAAACACAGACAAACAAAAAATAGGAGAAAGAGTCCCGTAGTGAATTTAATCTCAGTTTTCAATGTCAAAAACGGTTACTTCCATCTAGTATTGAATACGATGTGTGATTACTATAAATGTTGCTTCCAGATACAAGAGCGAGAAGAACGCGCTGGTGGTGACTGTGGTGAAATGTCGTGACCTCCCACCCAAGGACCCTAACCTGGGTTCGAGCGACCCCTACGTGAAGCTGCAATTGCTGCCCGACAAGCAGCACAAAGTCAAGACCCGCGTGCTGCGCAAAACTCACAACCCCATCTACGACGAGGACTTCACATTCTACGGGATCACGTTCAACCAACTGCAGGTAGAAATCAGATAGAGATCCCGCAGTAGAGCGCGGAGTGAACCCGAACCCGTATTATTTTTTTGCCTGAACCTGAACCTGAACCCTTATTAATTTTTTGCCTGAACCCTAACACGAACCTGAACCCGTAAACGATCGGGTTCGATGCCTAGAATACAATATTTATTTATCTAGAACCAGAATAGCATTTTAAATGAATTATCTTTTTTGTTCACCAATTTATTTACAAATGGTGGCAGGTGTTGGATTTTACAATTGGTGGCAGAGTAGGATTTTTCATTTTGAAAAAAGGATTTTCTATTTTATTTTCATAAATAGGCCTTTTACCTATATCTTTTTGGTATAGGTGAGGAACTTGTTGGCGAGGGGCTGGTGACGATTGCCACGTAACGCGTGACTTGTACCAAGTAGGTAGTACATAGGCAGACTCGCTTGCTTTGTCTACTAAAAAAATACGGTCGAATGTAGTAGAAAATACACAGAGTTTCTTGAGATGTTGAACACTTTCGGAAAGATATCGGGACGCTAAAAGAAACATATTTATTTTGTTTTCAAAACTTTCAAACTTGTGTTTCGTTCTCCTTACGTTCCTCAGACTCTTTCATGCTCTTCAGGGAATTAAAAAGATCCCAAAAGAACGGGACGCCTGAATAATGTCGACTGGAATAATGTCGACTCACTCGTGTAACAGGGTCTTTTTATGAAGTGGAATAATGTCGACTAAAAGTCGACGTTATTCCAATAAAAGGTCTTTATAATACTATCAACTGGAATTACGTCGACTTTGAGTCGACCTTATTCCAGTGGAATAGCGTCGACTAAAAGTCGACATACTTCCAGATTTGGCACTTAAAATAAATTTTGATGAAGTGGAAGAAAGTCGACTCAAAAGTCGCTCTTATTCCAGTATCGTGAAAACACAGTCCTCGATTGGAAGAACTTCGACTCTCAGTCGACATTATTCCACTGGAATACTCTCGACTACTAGTCGACGTTCTTCCATTGGAATAATGTCGACTCCACTGACGTCACTAACGTATTCCACTGACGTCACACCTTGATATGGCGCCATTTTTAAACGTGTTTACGGTTCCCACAATTTAAAGTTTGAGCTTATTCTAACGCTGGACTTGTTTCAATGCAAAGCAATATTTCATGTAAAAAAAAATCGGGACGGAAATATTGGAGGTAAAAAAGGTCAAGTGGGATATAGAATCACTTATATAATGAGGGAAATACATTTTCTTCCTTTTATGAGCAATAGTAAGGCAAATTTCGTGATTTACATGCTTAGTCACGTGGTATCACTTGAATTCCCTTGACATCGCACTGTTCTGCAGAGAGGCTAATGGCGACGGATGAATGATTATGATGATGATTGGGAGATGATGGTGAAGAGTAGGTAATAGTAGTAGTAGTTTATTGTTTGTAGCAGAATTCAGCTAATACAATACTATATTATTCTATTCTATACTATAATAGAGTAATATACAATGAAATTTGATATAATTTACACTTAAAGAATGATAGCAAAAAGAATATCTAATACATTACATTGGAAATACACACTCTATGTTAAAGTGGTTCCATCGTTTCGGCATAGGAATGAGAATTTGCTGTAATTCACACCAAAGATTAATGAAACCATATTACATACAACTAGCAAAAAATATTTGCCCCTTACGGTATCATATAATTAGATCGTGGCCTATTAGTAGGTTACCTCCTAGCATTTGCCTGTATAGACGGTTTGCCTGTTTAGACGGACGTTTATATTTGCATGTCAATAGACGGCAATTAATCATTTATCTAATTAATCTATTAATTGCAACACCATCCTTATTGAATTGAAATATGTTCCACTCAATCAACATAAAAGTATTTGTTTTTGTTTTTCATTGAAACTTGAGAATTTTTATTTGTAATTTTATGTTTCTTTTTGTTTTGTTTGCTACCCAGAGCAATGCAAGTTACACCGTTTCACAAATAGAGCTAAATTGTGCACACGGGTTCGGATCACCTTTTCTGTTTGCAGACCCCAGTTTCTTTTTAAAATTCCGTTCATTGGTTAAAAATAGAATTAAAAAAATCCTCCTCTAATTGGAAGATAAACTAAAATGGTCAGATCAAGTTCAAATTTTGTTTGGGAAAAATTTGCTACCATTTTCTATTATTTTACCATTTTTCATCCTACACTTTTTGACACTTTTTGACACATAAAAATGTGAGAATAAGAAAATAGCCTCTGGCGCATACAATATAAATAGGCAATAAACTCGGGAATAATCAATAATACACAATATATTTAAAATCGAAATGTATTTAAACAAATAAACTTCTTAATAAACACAATATATTTAAAAGAGTGCACACGGTGAAAATAGCCTCTGACGCTATTTCCACCAACCGGTGAAAATAGTCAAGTCCTGAAATGAAATGTTGCTTTGCATTGAAACAAGTCCAGCGTTAGAATAAGCTCAGACTAAATTGTGGGAACCGTAAACACGTTTAAAAATGGCGCCAAATCAAGGTGTGACGTCAGTGGAATACGTCAGTGACGTCAGTGGAGTCGACATTATTCCAATGGAAGAACGTCGACTTGTAGTCGAGATTATTCCAGTGGAATAATGTCGACTGAGAGTCGACGTTCTTCCAATCGAGGACTGTGTTTTCACGATACTGGAATAAGAGCGACTTTTGAGTCGACTTTCTTCCACTTCATCAAAATTTATTTTAAGTGCCAAATCTGGAAGTATGTCGACTTTTAGTCGACGCTTTTCCACTGGAATAAGGTCGACTCAAAGTCGACTTAATTCCAGTTGATAATATTATAAAGTACTTTTATTGGAATAACGTCGACTTTTAGTCGACATTATTCCACTTCATGAAAAGACCCTGTCACACGAGTGAGTCGACATTATTCCAGTCGACATTATTCAGCTTCCCCAAAAGAACATGTAGCGTACCTACATATCTAAAAATGATTGCCCATATCTAGAGTAAACATTTGAATAAAAGGGAAAACTATACCGTCTTGAGAATAGCCGAGGTAGGTAAGAATGTTTTTGTAGTCGGCAGTTTTGTGAAATAAGAGAATACATCAAGTATAAAGTTATTTAAATATTTTAGTTCAGTGTTGTGGAAATCTCGCTCTTCTATGATCTATTGTGCCTATGATTTCATATTCTCGATTCGATTCGATCATCTTCATGGGAGTCTGCAGGATATCTGCCATAGGGGGGGGGGGGGGGGGGGGCACGGCTAGGAAAACAATATACCTCGTGATAAAGGGGGTGTGGTTGGCGCTCCACCACCCAGCTACGCAGGGCGTATTTGGTTTTTGGACACTTTGAAATCAATTTTGAGAAGTTATATATATATATATATATATGTTTTTTTTTTAATTTACACTTTAGGGTGGTAGGGTGGTAGGGTTTAGGGTTTAGGGTGGCAAGGTGGGGCATGTTTTTTTTGCTTCTTTGACACTTTTAAATTAATTGTGTTGAGTTTTTTTGCTTACGAAATGAAACTACTGTATGTGAAACACCACACAAATTTTAAGCTTTCCAGACATCCAGGGGGGGGGGGCGTGATCATCATTTCCAGCGCCCCCACTTCGAGTTCCTCTCTACATTTCACCATGATTCTCTCATCTATTCCAGCGCCTCCACTTCGAGTTCCTCTCCACATTTCACCATGATTCTCTCATCTATTCCAGAGCATCCACTTCGAGTTCCTCTCCACATTTCACCATGATTCTCTCATCTATTCCAGAGCCCCCACTTCGAGGAGTTCCTCTCCACATTTCACCATGTTTCTCTCATCTATTCCAGCCCCATCTTCGAGTTCTTCTCCACATTTCACCATGATTCTCTCATCTATTCCAGAGCCCCCACTTCGAGGAGTTCCTCTCCACATTTCACCATGTTTCTCTCATCTATTCCAGACCCATCTTCGAGTTCTTCTCCACATTTCACCATGATTCTCTCATCTATTCCAGAGCATCCACTTCGAGTTCCTCTCCACATTTCACCATGTTTCTCTCATCTATTCCAGCCCCCTCTTCGAGTTCTTCTCCACATTTCACCATGATTCTTTCATCTATTCCAGAGCATCCACTTCGAGTTCCTCCCCACATTTCACCATGATTATCTCATCTATTCCAGAGCATCCACTTCGAGTTCCTCTCCACATTTCACCATGATTCTCTCATCTATTTCAGAGCATCCACTTCGAGTTCCTCTCCACATTTAATCATGATTCTCTAATCTATTCCAGAGTATCACCCTGCACTTCGTGGTGCTCAGTTTCGACCGCTATTCTCGCGACGACATCATTGGCGAGGTGTTCTGCTCACTGGGAAATGTCGACATCTCTCAAGCCAACAACCAGCAGTTGGTGCTGAGTCGGGAGATCCAGCCCAGAAGTCTCAAGGTGGGAGACAATCACTCGTTGATAGTTACCTCGTTGATAGTTACCTCGTTGATAGTTGAGCTTTTCAAGTAAATGAAATATTACATTAATAAAACGGCTATGTACAATTATTCTGAGCTGTAAAAATCCATTAGTAAAAAATACAATGTATACACTCGAACACATTATGAACGGTATTCGAAAGAAAAGGATTGACTGAGGTTTGATTTGATGGCATCATCCCATGATGTACTAACATATCATCTAACTCTAGTACTTGAGCTCTGATTTCATTGATAATAACAAGGATTGATTGTCAAGGAACCTGACCAGCAGTCAATCCGTTTTGTTCAAATACCGTTTTTACTTGGTCCAAGTGTACGATTTCAAATAAATTTACAATACTCTGCATATTATATTTCCTTGACATTATGAGTATTTACCATTACCCGAAGAATTATTGCTGATCTCTGGTATGTGGTGTCTAGATACGTTCACAGGGTCGTGGGGAAGTGCTGGTCTCACTGTGTTGGCAACCAGCAGCCAATAGGCTGACAGTCGTCGTGCTCAAGGCCCGAAACTTGCCCAAAATGGACGTCACTGGGTTGGCAGGTAAAACATTTTTAACCAAAACTCGATTACACAGTTTTTAAAAGTTCGGTACCTTACCAATGTGATAATCAAAATATGTGAATGTAAAATTTGAATTAGAGAATCTTAATATCAAATACGTTGCTTTCAAATTAAGATAGCCTCCTGATAAAAATCGCAAGAGTTAGTTTGTTATGTTTCTTTTTGTAATACGTACAATTCTGTACACTTCAATTAAATGTCTAGTAAGGAACGATGATGAAGGATATTAAAAATAAAACTACTAATGATCAGTAAATCACTGTTTCATTTGTCTTCAGATCCGTACGTGAAGATGTACTTGATTTACAACGGTCAGAGAATATCCAAGAAGAAGACACACGTGAAGAAGCGGACTCTGAATCCCGTCTTCAATGAATCGTTCGTGTTTGAGATCCCGGCTGGCACTGAGGGACTGGATAACGTGAACCTGGAACTGCTTCTTTTAGACTGGGATAGAGTGACCAAGAACGAGGTATTTCAATCATTCGACAACTTCATTTTGTTCAAAATCTAGATTATAAAGTTTAGAAGAGTACCTACCTAATGTAAAGGTTTTAAAGTTTTTAAAAATTTGAATTTGAAAATCAGAAATTTCCATTTTAGAACGTTCCATTTCTGTGGCGATCCGCCACCTTACATTCTTATGTGGATTTAAATCAAAACACAACCTTCTTTCTTGATGTCTCCACCAACTGAATTCAATTTTTTTCGTTCAGGAATGAGTGTATTATCTGATTATTTATTTGTCTTGCAGGTAATTGGCCGCTTGGAACTGGGGGCAGCTAAAAGTTCGGGCTCTGCATTGCACCATTGGAACGAAGTATGTAATTCACCACGCAGGCAAATAGCAGAATGGCACAAACTTCGCGAGTAGATAAACCTCTACTATACAATCATTCCACCATCATCATTCCGTTTCGTGTCATCATATCTTTCAACAGATGTTTTAATCCCATCGTAAGTTTGTTTTAATTGTAGATGAAATGTTATTTTATCTTGTCAACACCGTGTAGACAAATATGGGTATTTAAAAATGCTACTTAGAGTTGATTAGAAAATTAGCGAGCTTATTTTTTATGTCATATGCATTAAAATGCCACACCAATTTCCTATACTGAATGTGATCTTACAACAATTACGTCCCATTTAGTTTTACAAACCAAATTTTATATACACTTTATTATTTCAACAAAACTGCACTAATATGAATAGCTATTCATAGATGTGAACACCTTTAGTAGCAATTTATAGCAATGCAGCTAGGATACAGCAAATATTTAGTTTATTATGTAGACACAGTCGTTAAAGGCTATAAGAAATACAATTAAATGATCAGCCATCATATCCCCGAGTGTTGTGACAAAAATGTAGAATCATGATGATTATATACTCAGTATAACTCACATTATCTTATTAATAACGAGTAGAAATAGCTCCACAATTACTTGTAGTATAATATGATGTGATAATTACGCTATACCAGGCTATACACACCTTGTATAATTGTACTGTATCTACTAAAATAAAATATGTCATGCCCTGTGTATTTAAATCTCTGACCAATAACATGAGAAACCAATATAGAAAATTAGTCAACTCCAGAAAAACCTGGCTTTTCTATAATGTATGAGCTACAAAGCATTTTGTAGTACCTAATAAAATGAAAATTCATAAAATACTATAATGGATACTCGTTTAAGGATATCAATAAAATAAAATGTAACCCCTTTTAACAATGTAATAGTGTAACTAAACATATTTGTATCACATTGAGTGCAACTTGCAAGCAACTTAAAATGAATAAGATTTTAGAAGCTGCAAAGCACACTGCATTGAACGAACACTATATCGAATTAAATTACTCGTTTTTAGTTAAGGACATTTCAAAGCAGACATACTTTAAATGTATTTTATCCCAGAAATATTTTGTATTTATAAATATACTTAGAGTACTTAGGTATATTAGTCGGTCTTGATGCAAAAACTTTGCATTTGCAATCTATTTGGTTGATATTATTTCATGTTTCAGAAGATTTCGTGTTATTTTATGAATTTGTTACCTAACTCTTGGTACTACGTACTGCTAATCAATGTGCTCTAGATATTAATTGCATTTCGTGTGTGAAAAAGCGTGCTAATTGACACATAGTAGTATGTGTTAACCACCAAAATATGTGTATACAATTCTAATACTATTACATGTACTTCATGTGACTCGCTTGTGAACAAAACAAACCTGGAATGCGTTTTACTGAAATATGTGCTTTCTTTGTGGCAACGAGTATATTTTTACTGACGGGAAATGATATTCAAATAATAAAAATTAGTAAGAAATAATTTAAACTTATTGATTTCAATGATAACCTTCATCCATAGAATTCTGTACTATTTTTCCAGTGAATTTTGCAAAGGCTGAGAACGCTCAATAAAATGCTACGGTATCTTTACCATCTCCCAAATACATCTCAATCATCATTAAAGTTGTAAAATTATTGTTTTTCAAATCGTTTATGAACACTTTATTGATCATCGATTCTATTGACTATGTATGCAATAAAAATGTTCTTATTTTTTAAGAAACTTAATTAAAGGAAATAGTTCTACATTCTTCGAAGAATCGAGGCAAATAATAAGGCTCCTTTTATAAGAATCCAAGTAAGGAGGATCCATCTTTACAATTTTTAGCTAGATTTAAATAAAAACTCAATTTTTGAAGAATCAAAATAAAAGCTGTGTCATTAGAAAATGATTAAACAATAAACATGATACAATGTACATTTTTATTGATGATGACAAAGATAGCACAAGTTGTGAAATATTTCACATCATGTCGTTCACAACAGTGTAGTTGAACTATTGTCAGAAGGATTCACATGGAAAACAGTCCGATTGACAAGACAGTTCGGAGGTCGAAAGTTATTGACTAAACACTTCTCATCAGCATCTTTCACGTTACGAAACACATCCAGTTGTTTCGTCGAGATGCCCATCGTGTTCCTGTTCATGATCCAGAGCATCGGATGAGAGCAATGATTCGTCAGAACAGATCCCCAGTAGAGGAAATAATCCGAATCGAATGCCTTGAAGAACTTGCTGAGACGGACTGGGAGAATTCTTGCCGAAGTGTGAGCTTTCTCAACGTACGACAACGAATCGATGATCACTTGCATCCATGGGTTTGGACATGGTTGTAATGTGTAGAAGAAACTCACCACTACCATCCCATCTCTCTTCTTCAAAGCTTCTTCTTGGCTTCCATAATTTTCTTTGAAATGAACGGCATGCATTTCGAATGGAAGGCTCTCTCCATCAATGGTATGCTCGCTACCTTGTGTATCGTCACTTCCCCAGTGAAAATGCAGTTGAGAAAATACAAAATTTCCCAAAAGGGGTCCAGCAGATATGAAAGGTCTTTGGCCCTCCCATTTAGCGCTCAATATAACTGTATGTCCAGTATTAGTTATTTTCATTTTCTTCGGTTTGTCATCGTAATGGTTCCATACTAATTTTGGCAGGGCAATTTGTTTCGTTGAATCGAGTGAAATATTTATTGGGGCTTCCAAAGTTCCATCTTTTTCTGCCAAACTCTGTAGAAACGTTATACATTCTGATTCAGCCATAATTTGCCAAATGTTTGAAATGTTTCATGCTATCGTACAAATAATTTCGAAGTGCCCATCTAAAATTGTTTTTAGTTTTCCATTTTCGACAGCACAAAATGTGTTTGAAATTTAGTTTCCTAGGCTACCTACCTACCTACATCATAATATTAATTTTTAGGAAATTGTTGATTTAAAATTATTTAAACAAAACTTCATTTTCAAGAATGTCAAAATGTAACATATCAATGATGTTGCACCTCACTGTTGTACCATGGACTTTTAACCCCTCCTACCATCATTTTGCATGATGTTAAGGATGTTTTTACAATAATAATGAACAAACATTATTGTTTTACTTATCGTATTTAAGATTTTCCTAAAGACGCATAAAAAATATTATTCACTGCTCTGTTATGACTCTCTCCTCTCCTTACAAAGTAGTAAGGAATACCTTTATTGTAATTTTGATGATTTTTGTCTTCAGTTTAAACGTTTGAACTTGTTTGAATTTCGGCGGCAAAGCGTTTAAGGCGCTATCTATACGTAGCTTTATGAAACCAGACGCTCAATATTTCTCGTTGGCTTGCGAGATGGAGCTGGGTCGGATATTTGGAGATTTCTTGCTTTGGTATGTAATGTAATTTGAATGTATGTTCGTAATCGTAAAATACTTAATGAAATATGTTTTAACGTATGGCAATAAATTCAGTGTTGAAAACATACTCGAAATGCCTTTTCGTCACCGCGCTTGGTCGGCTCATAGCGTGACCTTCATAATTTACACAGTCTGTATGTTGAACAATGGAAGAAAGCTAAAAATCTTTCCTCTTTTTCAGAATCTGCCGATCTCCTCTTCATTTTGGGCGCCTATGTTTCAAACATCAAATTAATTTATCATCGTGGACATGGGTGACGCGACAAAGAAGCAAGTGAAGGTGGATAATTGGGGAATGTTCTTTCTTCAGCGAATCCAACAACACTTTTCGAAAGGCGAATTCTGTGATGTTCGGTTACAGTTCTCCAACAATGAGATTGTTATGGTGTGTATTGTTATTAGATACTGGCTTAATAATATCTACTTATTAACTATTATAAACCATTAGGATACATAATTCTATGTATTCACTTAGGCCCGGTTGCACAATGTCCCGATAAGTAAGATAAAGTTCACTTTAGCCTAAAGTGAACTTTAGCGGTCTAGATGGCTGTGTTTCATTGGCTGTTGCCATGGTTTCAGCCGATAAATCCTACCGCTAACTTTATCGGGCAACCGGGCCTAAGTGAGTACGTACTACGTACATTTAAATTTAGTTTCGAGGTACGTATTACCGATATTTTAAAACGTTACACTTCCTAACCTCTCCGAATTTCCTGTGGAATAGTTACGCAGGTAGATAGCTAAAGTTCATTCATGATTAGAATAGCAAGCCGTAATGGCGGCGTGTACTACCGTAGTCAAGTGAACGTATACCTAAACATGTAAATATCAATATAATAATCAAAAAATGTGTATAATATGGCTGTAGATACAAATAAATCAATTTTATTGAATTTTTATAATATTTACTACTATTAAAAATTGTGTATTTGACATAATTTATAGTGATGTGAGTCGGTAAATTGACGGTCAGGTAAATTTACCGGTCAGGTAAATTTACCGTAAATTTACCAAATAAATTTTACCATGGTAAAATTTTCAAAATTATCATCATTATATTCTATGGAATCAGCCAAGTGCATAGGTCAAGAAAACAGTGAAATTTACACTTTAAATGAGAAGTGGACGGATCTAGTGAATATCATTAAAATGTTGCATTATACAATGTACCTATTGCACACATTCTCCGATGTGAAACCAAGGAAATAGTAGAGAAATACTTTCAGGGATATCAAGCAGACCTCACAGTAAAGTGAAATGTAGTCCATGTTGATTTGTAGGTGTTCATACATAAGTTTTATGAATTTGAATTTGTTATGTTTTTTAATTGGTACCTATACCAAAGTGAAATGTTGACCAATGTCGATTTTGTAGGTAGAGGTATGCAGAAAATGTTCATTTTATTTCATGAATACTACTTACTTAATACGTTAATTTTATCTATTATTTTATTTCATTTTATCTTCATTTTCTGTAGGTAGAGTACTTAGTTAAATTGTACTTGATTTCCCTAGAAGTGTTTCTTCATTATATTTTCTTTGGTTTCATAGCAGAGAAGTGTGCAAATATTCAAAATATAAACAAAAATGCAAAATTTTTATGATTTGTTTTAAATGAAGGTATTATTTAAATTGCAACTTGGAAATGACTGTAAGAGACCTGGGGAAGATAAGGGGAAGCAAATGGTTCTTCAAAGTGTATTGTTTGATATGTCTACACCCATATAATTTATGTGGACACAAAACTTGCAGAAAATATTATAGCTTATGACTTGAGGTAGGTACATTGTACATCTTCAAAACGTTAAATTCGATAAATAAATATTGTTAATTATAATATGTAATAAATGACGTTTTGAGAGTGTAACAGGGGCAGTAACTATGGCACTATTTAATTTATTGAGCTTTAATTATGTGCAAGTGTTACATTTTATTAAATTTTAGAGTGTGAAGACCAAACGATGCAAAAAGAAATCACTTGGAAGAACCACGGCATCCCCTTCATTTGCTGATCACTTAATACACATTTGGCACCCCCAAAACACTTTTAAAACAATTACTTTAAGAGCCAATAGCACGATTCCTGAATTAGACAAAAATAAAAAAATTTACCGCCTGACGGTAAATTTACCGGTAAATTTACCGGTAAATTTACCGAGAAAAAAATTTACGGTAAAATCCACATCACTAATAATTTATACAATTTCAATAATACAAAGAAGAAAGTCTTGCCATTGACAGGGCACTGGCAGTGTTCAAGTGACTGACCATTGAACGACGTGATCGACTAAAACGTCAGTGATATTCTTATCGTGAACGAACTTTAGGTACATTACACAATTAGTTGAAATTTCAGCTATTACTTTTATACCACTGTAAGTATACTATTTATAACATGAGAAAAAGGAATAATCTAAATAAAAAGATTGCTTTATGTGAGGTTCTTACATATTGACACTGGTTTTTAAGTTGTCAAAACTTCCCGAAGCCCAAACTCGGAAGCCATTCAAGTTTACTGGAAACAAAGCGTCTTGTCGACATTGAAAGCTGTTTAATTCTACACACACCCCAAGAAAAGCCAATTAATAAAGATGTTCCCCTTCCTTCGTACAGCTAAAAGGTATTTAATGAACTGTGATTAAATTTCTTAGGCTCACCGGCTCGTTCTCGACGTCTGCACAGAGTATTTCCAAATGCTGGAGAAGCAAGGCAACGTTGTCGATGACTGCATTAATATGCCAGCTGATATGGAGGCAGATGTGGTTGTTCCAGTCATTAAGTAAGTATGGATTACTATTAATATCTTGTAATCAACGATGATAGGATTATAATAAGTGTGGTCTGATTGAATTGTTACGGAGGATGAAGATACTGTGAAATACGTAGCTCCTAAGACAAGTGGTAAGCTGAAGGGGGGAGGGGGGGGGGCTGTTGTGAGCCCCTTTTCTTGTTAAATGTTTCCTTTATTCGGAGCCCCTTGTTAAAACACTGTTAATTTTGTCGTACCAACCGAGCCCCTTCATAAAAAAGTTGTTAGAAACAAAATTAAAATTAATTTGAAGAAAATCAAATTGCTGAAAATAACGAGTCCAAACCAAGTAGAAATGGTCTGAATAATTTGAAATTTTCTCGGGCGTGCGGTCCGGATATTGTTTTCGTCATGCAAAAATGGTAAAAAATCCCCCCAAAAAATCGTTTCGGAAGAATAATGGGTGAGGAGTAGGCTAGATAACGCCATTGGGTTACATTGTTAGTGTTAACAAATTGGCAGCTTACCCCTGGCTTAGACTATAGGGTCCCATCCATCACGTACAACGTCAACACAACACCACATGACAAATGCAATGCAAACAAATCAGATGCTTTGAAATGTCGAGGAATGAAAATCATACGTTGAAACCGTGAAATTGTACAAATGTTTATTGCTTGGCTTGTATTAACGCGTTTGCTTTCAGTTTCATGTACACCGGCCGCCTGGAATTCCGTGCCGACATTCAGAGCCGCCTGTACCTGACCGCTCAGAAGATGAAGATGACCGTGCTGACAAAACTGCTGGATGCTCAGTCGCTCAACACCAAGCAGCAGCAGCTCTTACAACAGACGAGACCCAAGTCGGCGACGATCATAAGAGCACCTCAGAAGAAGGTCTTCCCACCGGGAACGTTCACCAATCTCCAGGGGAAGAAAATTTCTCCGAGACTGGTGGATCCCAATCTTCCACAAACTTTACCAGGACGAAAGTAAGTAAAGTTTTGCATGGTAAAATGGGAGTGTGATTCTGACGTTTAATTTCCTTGGCAATTAACTACTTCATAGCTTCTTGCTGCATATTGTTACTATGAGAGGATTGGAGTACCTTAAATAAAATTAATCTTGGTTCAAAAAGTTTATAAATCAAGTTAACATTTGATTTACTACCTACATTGTCTTACTCACCTAACAGGTTGGGTGAGTGGTTAACGCTCTGAACTTGTATTCCGGAGGCCCGGGTTCGATTCCCGCGGCCGTCCTTCCTGACTAGGGTTTTTTTGTGGTTTTCCCTCAGTCGACAGGCAAATGCTGGGAAGGTACCCTACTAATAGGCCACGACCGCCTCCTTCCCACCTTCCATCCTAACCTACTCTTCACCATCATCTCCCAATCATCATCATAATCATTCATTCGTCGCCATTAGCCTCGCTGCAAAACAGTGCAAAAAAAACTGTATTGCCCTCTATATAGGGGGTGGTGTTGATTGACCATGATATCAACTAGCTAAAAATATTAGGCTATTCTATTATGGCAGTATGTACACTCCCCCAAATAATAAACGGTACTTGGTACAAAACGTATTGGCTGCTGGGCCGGTTCCTTGACAATCAATCCTTGTTTTTATCAATGAAATCAGAGCTCACCTAAAAGAGTTAGATAATGCGTTAGCACTGACTTCATGGGATGATGCCATCAAACCTTAATCAGTCAATTCATTTTCTTTCGAGTACCGTTTATTATTTGGGGGAGTGTACCTACTAAATTAAAATTTTAATACTACGTTACGTAGCAGTAGAATGTACTTCAGCAAAATCCACACTTCCCATCTAGAGATTTTATTGGGAAAATTATTATGGTTTTTTAGGGAATAAGCAAACTATGCTAAATTTTATGGTTTATGGCAAATAAATATGGAAGTACTGGTCAGGTTTCTTCCCTGCTGAAAAATCTTGCCAACCTACCCAAGTGTTTTGCAACAAATGGTTCGTATCTTCCGTCGAAACTAATTTGTGATTTTATTTTTCCAACAGGCTACCCATTTGGACAAGACGTAACATGCCAGCATACTCGGGGATTTCGATGAGTGACTATGACCGGCCGATTAAGATCTTGGGTCCGACTGTGGATGAAACCCCTCGGCCCACTCGGTTCGAGTGGCCAGATGACGATGATGACAACGCTGTGAGTCCTCTGAGAACTACATTTGAAGACATCTCGTACGAAAGCAAGCCTCTTATGCAGCTCAAAGAACCACACAAGATTGTGCCAGTTGTCACACCGAGAGCGCAGCAGACTGTACCGCAGAGAACGGCAACATTCGAAGAAGTAATGCGAACAGGTGCGGTGACAAAACGGCCGGCCACAAGTCCGATATCCAACGATTCCGGCAAGAAGTCAAAAGTTCTGGACTTGCAGGCGGTCAAGGAGTACGTTCAAGAAACTCAAGTGCGCAAGAACATGATCAAGGAAGATAGCGATGAGGACGTGGATAATGATCTAGAGGACTTGAACAACGGAGATGAGGATGATGATGAAGATTTCTTGACACCTCGTCATGCCACACCTCACAAATCTATTCTCAAGACTCAGAGCTCGCACGATGAAGATGTTTCCACTACTTCCTCCAAGAAAGTGAGATTTTCATTGGATCCTTCGTCAACGGAGGAGAAGGAGAATGCAGCGAAAGTGACGGAGCAAATACTACCTCGAGCATTGCCTCATGCCACTCCTGGACCAGCAACGAGTGTAACGAACCATGCGAAAATCATCACGGAGGTGCTTAAGAAATATCCTCATCTGGTGAAGAATAATAAGAACATCCGTTTGAAGATCATGCAAAGAGGCGGGACACCATCGCAGATAATCGAGCACAATCCATCACGATCAGTTAAGTCAAAAGTTAGCTACGTTGTACTCAAGTCTGATGTCGTCGACTCAAAAGGCAATGCGGCGATGGGCATCAAACAGGGTTGCTTAGTGGAACAACAATCTCCAGTGAAAATGCAACAGAAGCCGCTATCAGGAGCCGAGAACGTGAGCGGGCCATGGCTGTGTCACACGTGCGGTTCCAACGAAGACCCCATAACATTCGAGACATACTTCGACTACCGACATCACTTGCAAGACGTGCACATGGAGAAGATAGACGCACGCATCTGCGAGCACTGCGGCCATCGTGCCAGCAAGCGCAATCTGCTGCTGTATCATCAGTTCACCAAGCACGGTGTAACGCCTCCTCGGAACTGTCAGTTTCCCAAGTGTGACCAGTGCGAGTACGTGGCGTTGAGTGAAAGCCTTCTCA
Organism: Leuctra nigra; assembly: GCA_934045905.1. Lineage (NCBI taxonomy): Eukaryota > Metazoa > Arthropoda > Insecta > Plecoptera > Leuctridae > Leuctra > Leuctra nigra. The sequence goes on along the minus strand of OW203764.1, from coordinate 16,825,748 downwards.
TCAAGCATCGAAACAACCACTCCAACACCAAAGACTATGTGTGCAAGGTTTGCAACACATCATTCAAGAGCAATGGGGCTCTCCAAGGTCACATGCAGGCTAACCTCCATTCTGATCCCTTTAAGAAACTCTATGAATGCCCTTATTGTAACAAGCAGTTTGCACGCAATATCAATTTAAAGGCTCACCTTCGACAGTTCCACAAAGACGAATCCAGGAGATTTGAAGATGATGATTTGGAATTAGAATGTCTCGGAGATGACATGTTAGCCGAAGATTCAGAAGGTCAAGTTATGGAAGTGCCTGTTATCAACATGATAAATCAGACTGAATCGGGAATGACGATCCTAGCTGAAGCTCCTGTGGGCATGGAGTGCTCGTCGGAAGCAGAAGGTTTGAGTCATGTTGCCAGTGGAATCGCCACCTCACTTGGCCTTACGGACGGACAGCAAACTGTCATTCTCCTGGATGAAAATCAAGAGTTTATCATTCACACTACCGAGGAGGTTGCTAATGAATACCTAAACGATGGTTCTATTGTTCAGCAGGTTCAGGAATACATCGTGCCTGAGATGGTTGGCGATGAACAGTCTGAAGGCAATGAGGAAAGAACGGAGGGAGAAGATGGTGCTGAACATCATGTGTTGCATGGGCAAGAGGAAGTGATGATGGTTCTGACTGATCACTGCTATGCCGAAGAAGTAGTTACAAGAGAAGAACCATTGCAAGTCGATGAAAACAACTTTGACAGTGAGAACCTAGAACTTTCTGAGACCAAGGAGGATATGAATGATGAAGAAGCAAAGGTTGAACAGGAAAATGATGAGAAAGTAGAACAAGCATTGGCAACTTTCGAGAATGATGTAGCAAAGAACAAAAAGAGAATATTTTCATTAAAGCTTTCATCTCACACTAATAATTCATTACCACCAACACCATCATCTATAAAAACATATTCACCAACTAAAAAATCTGCACTGCCTGTACCGCCTTCGATTAATAATGAGCCTGTGAAACCAGCTATTGCAATGTCAGATCTCCTGGACGATTGGGATGAAGAGTTGTCGCAAGAAACCGACGGCCAACAAGAGAGTTCAATTCCTAAGCATCCATCAGCGCTTCCAACTCGAGCTGACGTTTCAGACGATATCTACGCCATGGCGCGCGTCCAAGGACCACTTGTAGAGCAAATGTCGCAGCAATCAACGGAACAGCAATTGATGTCCGAATCTGAAGACACATTTCACGATGAGTTGATGATGGATGTGCCCAATGACGAGGAAGATTTCTCATCGTCTCAGTCCCAGCCACTACCACCATTTACTGACATCGCACAACCCCTTGCCAAAACAGAAGATGCCATTATGACCAATGAATCGGATGGGTCTGGAATGCTTTTGGAAGAGGAGCAGACATCCGAAGTGACTGACAACACTATGGTGGATGATGAACCCTTGTTGAAGCAAGAAGACACAGATTCCATGCACTTACCCATGGAATTGGGTACTACATTCCCACATGATGCAGACCAAGCTCTCTTGATCACCAATACTCCATTCGAAACAGAGTCAGAACAAATCTCTACATTTTCTCAGGTAGCTAATGAACCAATTCCACCGGTTTCGGAGGAAGGTGGAGTTCTACATATTATTGAAACGGAACAAGATTCACCATTCGATGAAGCAGTAAAACCGAGTGGTGAATCTCCCGATGAATCGGACTTGCATGATCAACACAACAATGGAACTAGCACAATGATAGAGTCAGATTCCGACCAACAAATACAATTCAATGAGAAATCGGATGAAAATCTCACATTTGTTAAAGAACCTCTGGAGGGAGCACCGTTTGTAGAGGATATGGAACACGATTCTTCCGAAGCTAATCACATACTAGACAAGTAAAGAACCTCTGAAGCATGGCCATGGTATGGATCTCGGTTGTTCCTTCTAAGGTAAGCTTCAGCTAGAAAATATTGCTTTGCAAATATACGCAAAATTCAATTATTTAAGTACCTATTATGTACAGTCGGGACGCCGAGTGTTTGAACTCTCAGATGGAGCCACCGTCACTTACTCTGGAGAAAGACGTCATTGCAAGGTGAGCGCGCAATGAAGTATTTCTCGGCCTAGCAGAAAAACTGCCTAACAGCGCATTCTGTTGAGAGTTCAAACACTTGGCGCCCCGACTGTAATTCCCGAAAGTAGTAATATTACATTATGTATCTAACTCAGAAGTTTAGGTACTAAGTTATACTAGGTAGACATACATACCTACCTACTTATAACAATATTTTAAGGGATTACATTGAAATATAAATAACAGTCAATTGTGTTTTTCTCAGGGCCACCATTCGTGGTAAATTGTACCTACATAGTAATTTTGGTGGTCTTTGTAGGTAGCACTTCTAAAATACCATAGAAGTGTATTTTTTTAAATTCCTATTAAATTATATTATTAATTATTAAAACCATAGTGAAAGAAGCATCAAAGCTAGCCTCTTAATGAAGAACAAGATGAAAATCGACATAATACAAGTGTATGCGCCACAGACAGGACGGCCAGCAGCGGAGAAGGAGATCTTCATCCAGGAGCTGGAGAGCAACATCACATCCAATGCCATAATAGTGATGGGGGATTTTAACGCGCAGATTGGGGAGGACAGGACAGGAGTTGAAGGGGTCATGGGGCACCATGGATGGGGAAAGAGGAATGTAGATGGAGAGAAGATGTTAGAAATGTGTGGAAGAAGCGGACTGCAAGTGGGAAACAGTATGTTTCAGAAGGAAAAAAGAAAGAAGATTACACGATATGGACACGGCGAAGAGGCGACCGAGTCCGTTATAGATTTCATATGTGTGGGGAATGAGTTACGGAGATTCTTGGAGGATGTTGAGGTTATCCCTTCAGTGGCTCTAGATAGCGACCATAGACTTCTAGTGGGAAAGTTTAACTTCAAAAAAGATAGACCAACCAAGAAGAGAAGCAAAAAGAATGGCAGAATAAGAGTGTGGAAGCTGCAACACGGTACAGTACAACAAGAGTTTAGAGAGAAGATAGCTAGTAAAGAGAGAAGAGGAGAGGTTGGACTGGTGGAAGTGGAATGGCAAGCATTTAAGAAGGTATTTGTTGACTGTGCAGAGGAAGTCTGTGGGCGATCAAGTGGGAAAAGCAAGAAGAAGGAAACACCATGGTGGAATGAAATAGTCCGAGAAGCAGTGCATCAGAAGAGAACCGCCTGGCAGACGTACGAGGCCGATAGATCTACCCTCAACAAGGCCGAATACCGAAGGTGGAAAATACGAGTAAGAGAGACAGTAGAAGAAGAAAAGAAGAAGTCCATGGAAGAACTTGCTGGTAAACTAGAAACGGATTTTGAAGGCAATAAAAAGATGCTTTATGGCATAATAAAGGAAAAGAGGACAAGAAAAGTTGGACAGGCATGCATGGTGGATGCTTGCGGAGGATTGATCAATGACCCAGTAGAAGTACAGGCACTGTGGAAAGAGTACTTCAAGGAACTACTGAATGTTGATGGAGTGGCACTACCAGAAAGTAGTAGAATACTACAGAGTGAGAACGAGGAAGAGGAGGAGTGTGCTTTGAGAGAGGGAGAAGTGGAGAAAGCGCTAAACGAGATGAAGAATGGTCGATCACCCGGAATAGATGAGATAACAGTGGAGATGGTAAGAGCTGCTGGGGAAATTGGAAAAAGATGGTTGTTTCGAGTAATGAGTGCGGCATGGAAACAGAGGACCATACCGGACGATTGGAGAAAGGGAGTGATTGTACCGATCTACAAAAAGGGTGACAGGAAGAAGTGCAGCAACTACAGGGGAATTACTTTGATGTGTCAGTGTGCCAAAGTATTCGAAAAAGTGGTGGAATTTAGACTGAAAGAAGTAGTAGAGGAAAAGCTCAGGGAGGAACAATATGGGTTCAGGCCAGGTAGATCAACCATTGATCCAATATTCACTATCCGACAAGTCATGGAGAGAAAGTGGGAGAGTGGAGAAAAACTGTACATGGTTTTTCTAGACTTGGAAAAGGCCTACGATCGCCTACCAAGGAAGAAAGTATGGGAATGTCTGAAGCGGAAGGGGGTGGGATTGGGTCTGATTGAGAGAATCAAGAGCACATATGAGAAGAACGAGAGCTGTGTACAAACAGTGGAGGGGAAGTCAGGATGGTTTGAGGTGAAGGAAGGACTTCGACAGGGCAGCGTTCTTTCCCCGACACTATTTGTCATTGTCATGGATGAGCTGCTGAGAAAAGTAGAACCAAGCGAAGACCAGGAGACGAATACACTGGTATATGCAGATGATATCGTAGTGTGGGGAGGAACCAGCGAATGTGTTCAAGAAAAGATTGATAGATGGAGCCAGATGACTGAAGAATACGGTATGCGAATAAGTCAGGAAAAGAGTGAGACACTAGTAGTGGAGAGGAAGGCAACAAGAAATGTGAAGATCAGGCTACGGGGCTTGGAACTGGCGGAGAGAGGAGAGTTTAAGTATCTGGGGAGCTGGCTAACTAAGGATGGAAAAATAGGAAGAGAGATAACATCAAGAGTACAACAGGCTTACACATTTTTCCAGTTAGTCAGGAAACTTCTTTGGAATGAGCAGTTCCCCCAGAAATGCAAGATACTCCTTTTCAAAAGCTATTTCCTGCCAATACTCACCTATGGTTCCGTAACGTGGGCGATTGGAGGAAAGGAGGAGAGCCAGTTGCAGGCAGCAGAAATGAAATTTTTACGAAGCATACAAGGAGTAACTAAGATGGACAAGATCAGGAGTGAAAAGATTAGAGGAGACTTGAAGGTAGAGAGGTTGGCATTTAAAATGGGGAGAGAGCGGCTACGGTGGTTTGGCCACATGAAGAGAATGCAGAGTGAGAGAATACCGCGTCGGGAGTTCGAAGCTGCGAGAAGTGATAAAAGGAGAGTTGGAAGACCGAGGGAAAAGTGGAGAGAGCTGGTAGCAGAAGATGTACAAGAGAGACTGGAGAAGTGGGAAGAAGTGGAAGAAGGAAGGTGGTGGGAAGACAGGAAGAAGTGGAAAAAACTGGTAGAGAAGAAGAACGAAGAGGAAGAGCCAAGCCTGGCCAGCTAGCTTAGGAGTCCGGGCCCTAGTAATGGTGGCTTCGCCACCCCCCGACCCAACTCTTGGAACCGGGAGGAAGATTATTATTATTAATTATTATTGTGTCTGAATATTATTTAGGGACATTTTTTATATTGTTTAATGTGAGTACAGCTATCGAGGTATGTTTAAGTAACATTTTTGTAGTCGAAAGCCATTGCGCATATATACATTATTAATTACATAGGTACCTACGTACATATTATTTTAATATAGAGTACCTATGCCCGTTTGCTGGATGTATGTAACATAAATATTACTGTTGTTTCATGATTTTAGCTGGCATGAATTGGCCAACTGAACTAAAATAGGTAGTACTACAATAAATAAGTTAGAAATGAATTTTATTATGCTTTTTGTGCTGGATGCCAGTAGTGGCATCACTCATCAGTCATCACAATTATGTACATAAGAATTATATCGTGATTGCATTGCTCAATGTAGGTAAATTAAAGAAAGGTTAGTCCGAGGTTAGTTTGTACCTACTTCAATGCAATACATTTATTAATATAACTGATATCAAAGATGGGCAGAAAGCATTAAGTGTAATTTTCTTTGTTTTACATCAGGAAACATCTTCACAAAGTTCAGCTCTCAAGCTTTATGTTTTTTTTTTTTTTTTAATATGACATCATAATGTTTTACATTATTAAAACTGTGTCTCAAATTTTTGTCTCATTCTTTAAAAACCAATAACAACATCCAAACTTATAACCTGGTCTGTTGACATCGTTAGTCCTATCTTTGGTCCTATAATGCGAAAAAAGAACAAACAACAAATGGAGATTTTTTCCTTAACATTTGATGGAGACGCTCAATTAATGATAGTACTGAGCACTTGTGCAACATGGTTTTGTCTGTTTGAGCATCTTTTAGGATTACATAATTATTAATTACCTACATCCAGGGTGCGAATTGTTCAATTTTCAGAGGGGGGGATAGGAAATATTAAAATTCCGAGTGTGTTGGGAAATATAGCAGGCGAAAAATACGATTGTCCACGAATACAATGGGGGGCTGGGGGGAGGGCCCCCCAGTACCCTGCGGGTCCGGGGCGCATAGCCCCGGGAAATTTTGAATTTCAAGATTGGATTTGGTGCATTTCTAAGCGATTTGTTCACTATTTTTTGCCATTTGTCGTGATGAAAAACATCACGACAAATGGAATTATAAAAGAGGATTTGCTTTTAATTTAAAAGGAAAATCAGAAGTAGTGGACAAGCAAAATAAATCTTGGAATAAATTAATCTTATCAAATACAGCTTATTTGCTAATAAAGGCAATTTGACAGTTGTTCTGTGTGACAATTTATTTTTATAATTTTAGATTTATTTCAGAAAAAGTAGGTATCTATTGTTTCGTAGATTAAAAGTCAACATTTTACAGAGGGGGGGGGGGAAAAACTATCCCCCCCTGGGATGCTTTATTGGGAAACAGAGCCGGGGATGAGAAAACCAGAGGGGGGGGGAGATCCCCCCCATCAATTCGCACCCTGCCTACATCTAATGAAATGGTGATGTTGAAATGAATATTACTAGCTAATATATATATTTTTTTTAATAATAGATTCTCTTCACTCTCAAAGAAAACAACTCAAATTTATTTATTTAACCGAAAATGGATGGGTATCAATTCAGAAGAAAAGGATGCCAACATAAAATAAATACCAAAGAGGTCAAGACAGAATAAAATAGGCCGAGTGACTGTACATGAAGATATGACCGCCAATTATAGGTAGTGTTGAATTGGAAGAGTGAAAAAATTTCAATGAAAATGTTCAAATTATATTTTTCATCTTATTATAACTGTAATCTAAAAACATCTACCTGTTAATATCAATTTCATTTTAAAATTGACCTTAGATAGGGCGTTACAAACTATTTGGTTGCATTACGTTTGTACCGAGTGGATAATATTAGAATATAATCCACCGAATTGCACCCCATTTTTAGGCTATAGGAATAGCCTACAAGAGAAATAACTAGACATTCTTTTTACTGTACTATGTAGTTATTATATTTTACTCATTCCCATGGCCGTGGCCCTCGCTTTTGATTCCATGTGTCAATGTCTAATGACTGAATTTTCTTATACTCTGTTTCTAATGTCACCTCGCCAGCTTCTTTCATTTTTATACCCCGCTTTTCTACATCTTCAGGCTTGATTGGTTGTCGTTTTGAAAACTGGTACCTGAAATATTAAAAATTTTAATATTATCGACTATTGAGGAAATAACAAGACACACTACGTTTTGATAGACATTATGGATCATAAAGGCCGATGCACAATTGACGCAGACGGACGACGCGGACGGACGACGGAGACAGATACGATGTTTAGGTATGACATATTCACTCTGGCTGTTCACAATCGGACGCGGACGGAGGACGACTTTAACATTGTATCCGTCGTCCGTCTGCGTCAATTGTGCATCGGCCTTAATGCTCGCTGTAATTTGTTAATTTTTTTTAGGGTGTGACGGTATTATTCACTCATTTTTTATTTTATTCCATGTACAGATTACATACCGAAGAAGTGTAAATTCTTTCAATCCAAAGGATCCTCCAACTATTAATAAAAGGAATGGTATGCCATATCGAACTGATTTGCGCTGATATATCTTACTTATTTTCTTATAGAAATGGTTCAACTGTATCATTTTATTAATTCTGACATAAACAAGACTAGGTAAAATAGCTTTAGTCTAGTCCTATGATCCTTCTGTGCTATAAGAATTCCATTAAATAGGTAAAGTGACAGAATCTATTTCTTTGGCTTTGTTGAGGTTATGTGACCACACTCTGAGCGCTCTGAGTGAGTGAGTCAAGACCATATGTACATTTGGCAATACTGCAATATGACGTTCCGTGCTATTGGAAATTTGACGGTAGGCGGGAACTATACAACTGGAATATAAAAATGTTTTTGATTAATAATTTTCTGAAAAAATGTAATACGTCATCACAATATTGATTGTATCTTAATAAGGGAAAAACAATATTTATTCATAATATAGAATATGAAATTTCAAAAACCATTTAAAAATATGTTTTGGATTAATTTCTGAAAAAATGTAATACATCATCACAATATTGATTGTTACATCTTGTCCCAAATAAGGGAAAATCAATATTTATTCATATTATCATGAAATATTATGGAATATGAAATTAAAAATGTCTAATTTTGGAAAAATTGGTTCACTTCACGCTTCAAAACTTTGTTCCTAAACTATGCTGCAAAGAAGACAAGTGGATTTGACATGCAAAATTTCAGATCAGTTGAAGAAACATTTAACTTTATTGCACAATTGCACAAGAAAGCAGAGACAAGTAAACAACATAATACTCATTAATTTGGTTTATTATAACTTGGTCAATTTAATTTTTTGCAATGAACACATTTTGATTTTGAAACTCGTTTCAAGACTTTATAATTAATTTTCATACAATTTATTATTGTAGGTTGGTAGGTAGGTATAACCGATTGATTAAAATAATTCTTAAAATTAACAATTTAAAACCCAAATACTTGAGATTTTCTTCTCGGTGTTAGATGAAGTGATTTGTTACCTAGATTGGATTTATTTTGACTAACATTAGAATCTTTCAATTCTAAATTATCACCAGATTCAGGGACTACTTCCACCTGATCAACAGTAGTTTCCGATCGAAACAAATCACCCTCAAGTGATACTTGCTCGACAACATGACTAGTGTCGAAGAAGGTTGTTTCATCATCATCATCATTATCTTCATCAATAAGAGTACAATCAACAACTTCACATCCCGACTCTTCAATTTCTTCTGATTCATTCCCCCATCCAGCCATCTTTTCAATGTCCCATGCCGAAAGTAGTTCTGGAGCTAACACATCGACGTAACTAACGAGATCGCTTTCGGAAGATTGCAAGGATTGCTGTAAAGTGGGCTGTACAGAATATGTTTCTAAGGTGAAATTGGGGTTCATTATATTATTATAACTCTTTGCAAACGTTGATCTCTCCGTCACTTTGAGCATTGGGGAAACACTAGCTTCCAGTGCTTTACATTCCCATTTGCTGAAGATATCTGTTTGTTCTGGAGTGGAGTAGAACTGAGAACCAGCTTCATTTTCTTCTGCATGTAACTTTTGCACAAAAATGTCTCCTAGAGAAGTTTGCAACAGAACTTGATGGTGTACACCATTTTCTACTGGAAGACACATTAAGCCGGTCAAAGAAACTTTCAATCTTCTCTGGACTCTAGGATCTAAAAGTTGCCCGTGCATATGTTTCTGGCCAAGAGTTTCACGTAATGTTGGTAACAAAAATGGTAATAATGGTGAGTGAGTTGAAGCAGCTCCGTTTGACTCTCCTACGTTGTTGACGATCACAACAACTTCGGCGGGTTCCTGGTTGGCAATGCAAATAATTTCAGAGTTGTGTCCGGCCATAGCTTCACTGTAAATTGGGGGCGAACGCATCATATGTGTCCAGCGTTGCGTCGTCTTGAAGGCGCGCGCATCGAGTTCCAGTAGGTGATGACTTGTGCTGATGTAAAAGTTTGAAGGGGAGGAAGTACTTGGAATCACTTGAGAGATGTCTTCACAATAATTCAGTAAAGCTGGCTGATCTCTTGGGTAAAATACCATACAAGGTGTCTTCAAATCTTTCTAAAAATAAGAGAAACATATCAATTGTTTACCAGGTTTCAAAAGCTCACTGCGAAACAAGGAAATATGAAAAACTTGGACAGGACTGTGCGTAATGAACAAAAGGAAGGGATTTAACTCCAAAATCGTCATTTGATTCAGACTTGAGGTTACTACTCCTTTTCCTTGATGATCGTAGCTGGTAGACATTCACAACATCATACCTCCTTCTTTCTAGATGTATTACTAAATGTTGTTCCTTACAAAACTAGAGCTTTTTTTTACTAACTCGAAAAGTGTATTTTTTTTAGCAAACTACAGTTTGTTCAAATCTTCTTTACAATGACTATGGTGGTGAAGATGGCAACGAAAATGAACTACGCTCGAACCAACACAACAAAATGAAAATCAGCTAGAACTAGGTGGCACATTCAAGTTAGCGAATTCACTTTGGCAAGTTTAGGTTGGCAAAGTGTGAATTCAGGTGGAAGGTCTGGATGGTGCTGCTTAGTTTCACCCCAGCGGCTTAGTAAGCGTAAATTGAACAGCCTGTATCTACATACAACCCATTCCTTCCATGGGTGTGAATTTCAAAATAGACGGACATCTGACAAAAACCAAGTTTGCAAACTTACCCTTGTGTCCAAAAAGTTGATGCTGGATGTGTCCGCCAACATTAACATGTGATCATTCAGAAACTGAATGGAGCACCAAGAATTTGACAGATCATACTTGGGTTTCTCGACAAGATCGGACGTTATGCATGCACATGATAACGCATCCCAAAGCGAGACCTGACGATTCGTACTTAAAGTGCAATACTGTCCAACATTGTGTTCGCTGATATCGATAGACGTTAAAGGTCGGTCACTCGTTGCTTGGTGTGCTCCTTGCAATTTCAGACAGCTTTCAGTGGGTTCAAGTGTATAGATTGTGCATACGTTTCTTTGACGAGTACCAATCAAACTTAGCTTATGAGTGTATTTTCCAATAATTTCATAAATAACATCATTGTCAGGCAAAGTCATTGTAACAGCAGAATCTAGATCAGGCTGCCAACCCTTTTTCGACAAAAATTTTAATGGGATGCCGTCTGAAAAGGAACAAATTATTACATTAGCTTGCAATTACTACATTTCATTTGATCTGTTTGTAGAATCATCAATCATGATTACATAATTCGTCATTCTTGCATCCAGATGTGGTGAGCAGAATGAGCTGATCCTCGATAACCAACTTGCCCAATCGGCCGCCTGTGTAGTACCAGTTTGTCACCTAGCAGAAGATAATTTTTGAGTGAGTATTAATTTTCAGTAGTACCGGTATGAGAGTACCTTGAGTACCTTGCTATGTAGAGGTTCACCTCTCAAATAATTGATTGTTGTAATGTGTTAAAATAACATGCTATAGCCCTTCACTCTGATACCATGCGATCAGTCACTGGCCACTGAATAGAGAATTTAAAGTAAGCAATGGATGGGGTATAAAGGTACGTTTACAGCTTGACGTTCGACGCTCGAAGCTCAGCGCTAGTGCTGAAAGATGAACATGGTTTATCTTTTGACCTTGAACGCTAGCGCTCGGCGTTGGCCAATCAGGAGTCTCAACGGCGAGCGCCGAACGTCGAACAAACACCGAGCTGTAAACGACAAACGTACCTTAAAAGCCTAGTTTTTATTTTATTTTATTGGTTACAGCGACACTTTATCGCTGGAGTATCGAAGATGGAGAAGCAAAGAAGTACTGATATAAGGAAAAAGCTTGGTGTTGAGAGCCTCAACTATAAGATAGGAAGAGACAGACTGCGCTGGTATGGTCATATTAGAAGAATGGATCCCAAGAGAATACCAAAGAGAGAATTAGAAAGTGCAAGAGAGCGGGAAAGCAGAAGGGGCAGACCGAGAGCAAGTGGGAGGACCAGGTGAAGTGGGATGTAGAGGAAAGAGGTGAGGAGTGGGGAACAGTGACTGCAGGAAGATTGTGGGAGGACAGAGAGAGGGGGAGAGACATGGTGGAGAGGCAGCAACCAGAAGACGAAGAGGAGGAGGAAGAAGAGTGTGATGTGTCAGGACCGGCCACCCGACATCAAGCGAAGGCCCAAGATTGACTGTGGAATTCCACCCCCCGACCCGACATTGTGTTGGAAACGGGCGACAGATATTTATTATTATTTATTATTATTGGTTTATACATACCTATAGATACATTTATTCACTAAAAAATAAACTGAAGCCCCACAAATCCAAGTAATGGCTTGACTGCGGGGCAGAAATCATATATTATAAAAAAAACACAAATAAACATCACAAACTCTTCAACAATAAACAATATACAATACAAGGCATTCATACAACGGACTTAAAAATACAAATCGTGATTTGTGACGATTTATTTCGTTTGGACATTCAGCAAGAACATTAGCAAAGAACTTGTGAAATGTCCAAACAAAACAAAGAGTTTTAAAGGAAAATTTGTAGAGATATTTGATATTTGGTAATGATGTTTTTTTCTTAAGTAATAATTTTAGGCAGTTTAGGCAGTAACTTACCCCTGAAAAATTACTGTCCGGGTCTTGGGAAAGTAGCTGCATAAAGTGAGCCATGTGGTGAGGCATTGTAACTTCATTTGAATTGTATTTTATAGCTTCACTTATTGACGAGTAAGCTTGTTCATACTGTTTATTTCGTCTCACCAGCGAATCTATCTGGTTTGTCCATTGTGCCTTTTTATGAACAAGAAATGTTGCTGGATCTCCATGGTATAAGCCCGCACCGATGTTGTCGAGAGGATTTGGAGGTGTGTATGGTAAGTGATGTGTACACTTATAAGGAAATGCATAACTTCTCGTCAGTCCTAGTCCTGCCTCACTCTGCAAATTGTGTTCTGGCACAGAATAGTGAGAAAAATTTAGCTGTTCTCTTTGATAAAATTTGGACCATAATTGTGATCGACTCTGTGATCCAGATGCAGCTCCTTCCATCACTGAACTCTGAATTTGACTGTCACTGTCCTTGCAATACAAGCTGCAGTATACAACTTGTTATACCTGACCTGTTATACTTGTTATAGGTACATCAAACATCTAATCGGGAATATTAAGCAATATTCCCAGACACTCGAAAAACATGAAATCACTCAAATGTTAGGTTATGTAAGTTGGAAATAGAATGTTGTTGATGTTCCTGTCATATGATACGTCAGATTTGGCAATGCTGGAACCATATGACATTTGTCAATCTTTGGACCTTGGAATTGGTTCTAACTAGCACGGCCAGGTAAGGCCTAAGATGGACTACAGTAAAAACCATTATCCTTGAAGTCAGAATCTAGGCTAGGTTGACTTTATTTTAGACTGTAAATTATATGCGGTGGCAAGTGTGGTTTTAGACTTTCAAGCAGGAAGTTAATATAGGTTGAAAGGAAGTGTAATGAATCTATCAAAATTATTACCTGATAAAATTAACAAGTGATTAGGACAGACCAGGCTAAGTTCTGGCTCTGTTGGCAAGCTAGCCTATGATGCAAACAAGTGCTATTCAAACTTTAATAATACTCTGTGTAGTGTCTACGTACTGGTGCGGTAATGGGTTGAAAAATGAACCAGAGAATTTCCGCGAAATTCGACAAGATATTCCAACAACACCAACTCCATATGCAGCCTACACTAATGATAAAATTTTGGGAAGGAGCTCTAGTTCTCATTCAGGGTTATTAGGTGACAGCATATCACACTCAGCTGGCCATGAAACTGGTAAGTCATATAGGGTAGGTCTAGGGCACCTGCATATTTTTCCATATAAAGGCCAGTGACACATCATGTCATATTGCCTCTCCTACCATACTAGCCTTCTACAATTATGTTCCATAACAATTAATTTTCTTTGAAATCAATCTTACTTGAAATTTGTGCTATACCTACTATAACTGTCATTGATAATTTTAAGGTATGGGTGCTGGCGAACATTGCAATGATGACGTAGGATGCTTGACACTGGCTTCCCAAGACAGGATCGGACTTGATGCTATACGAACGCTTCATCGCCAGCTTGACGACGATGCTAACGGAAACGTTGATCTGTCTGAATCCGATGAGGTACACATGGCATTGCTTTGAGTAATCTTCATCCGTAAAAACTAATTTAGGATTAACAAAATTAAATACATGTCCTAGGTAGTAGGTAGTTATGTATGGTAGACCTACCTACTTAAAGCATTGAAGCAACAGGTAGTTGTGATTTGGATCACAGCAGCCGCGTAGGAACTACTTTCATCATGGGGGGGATTGTGACATCGGGGTAAGGGGGTCTGGGCGGCAAAGTTACCTCTAGTGTTAGACCCGCAGGGCGTTTTTTAGAATTTAAACCATTTAAAGGGATTCTGGGACTCTAAAATGTACAAACTGAAGCAAAAAAGTCCTCCAATTGTTGCCCTGCAGGGCATTTTTTTGAATAAACATTTTAAAATCGATTCTGGGATGCACAAATTACAACAAACAATTCCCTATTTTTGCCGCGCAGGACGTTTTTTCTAGAATTTAAAAAAATTTTAAGTGATTCTTGGACACTAAACTTAATTTTGTATGGAGAATGAGGGGTCAGCCTGCTCGAGTGGTTGGGGGGGGAAGGATAATCCCCCCCCCCCTCTTCATATGCGCCTGGATCACAGGAATGCTGTAATTTATTATTACAGCAGTTTACAATCTCAGTAGCAACTAGAGACACGGCAACTAATTTTACAATATTGATTTTTCTTTCCTAGTTTTTAAGAGAAGAGTTGAAGTATGAACAAGGCTATGAACGAAGGCAGCAAGCGTTCCACCGAAATGACGATATGCACATATCTGTGCGGGAGCTCTGGGAGGCTTGGATTCGTTCCGAGGTAAGCAGGATTATGTTTTTTTTGTAATGTTGTCAATGTTTGTGAATGAATGCAGTTGTCACTTGTAAACAACAGGGGTGACTACTCTGTTAGTACTAAATAACATTGACTTTTGAAACAGTTTTAACATGCAGTGTATTGCCTCCTCCAGGTTCATAACTGGACCGTTGAGCAAACTACCGAATGGTTGGCGCTGAATGTCGAGCTTCCACAGTATATTCCTAACTTCATCCAACACAGAGTAACGGGTGCATCACTTCCAAGGTACGTACTATTCTGCATTTTCAACATTCTGACGTAATATGGCAATATTTGATTGAAGTCGCTACCTATGTGTTTTATTCCAGGCTAGCAGTTAACAACATGCATTTCTTAAATAATATTCTCGGAATCAAAGACCCAATCCACAAGCAAAAGATCGCTCTAAAAGCAATGGATGTTGTTCTCTTTGGTGCTCCAAAAGGTAACTTGGATAGTACAGAATTAAATGAAAGTTCCTTTTACCCAACGCACATGAAAAGTTCATCACATGTCCGTTTCAATTCATTCGTACCTGATTGAGATTAATTTCTTTTTAGATTACAACCATTACTTGAAAGACCTGATACTTGTGACGCTATTGTTGGGAGCATTGGTCGCCTGTTGGTACGCTTATTATCAGAACAAGAACTCGCGTCGACATCTTCACCGCATGATGAAAGATATGGAGGGCCTTCACAAAGCTGAGCAAGCGCTGGATCACTTGCAGGTTTGTTAATGTTGTTTGATTACTTTTTTCTTCTATGAACATGAACATAAAGTAGGTACACAACTGATAATAATTGCATGAGATGTCATTGGACTGTAATGTTAAAACAAAATAGAAAAATCTTCCTCAAATTTCAGTTCGCGTGGGAAATCAGTAATGTGTGGAACCTACCTGTCTAAGTCTTTGGTAATAATTTGGCTAGTGTAAACTAGAATTAATAATATAAACTCTAGAGATGATAATTTGATTTTCATATACCTACCACCTAGGTAGTTAATTTTTTATAAAAGTACAATTTTCATTGCATTCAAAATGTTTATCAAAATGTACCTATAGGCAGCGTGTTTAGACAACAGATGGCACTGCAAAAGTACAGACAGAGCCACCTAATCTGTGGGAAGGAAGCTTACCTTTTGGCAAGGCGTCCAAGTCGCTGCAGTTATATGTTATGTTGCTGCACATATTACGCATTATCAATTTTTAAAATTTACACAAGTTTATCTAATGTTTATTTGCCTACAAAATATTAACAACAAAGTGTTCACAATTTCACTGAATCTGATCACAATATTAATTTGCGTGACTTAGTTCTGATTCCGAAATATTTTGAGTACATTTGTTGACATCTGATCGGTTGCTAGGTCACGGCCAATGAGAAATAAAACAGTTGACGATCTTCCCACAAATGTTGCTAATTTCTCTCACTCGTGGCGAACACTCGGTGCCTATACTCCGTTTCATGGGGTCTAGAGTCCTAGATAGCATGGGCAGGTATTCGAGAAAATAAGGAACATGACTGACCTCTGGTGGATTCTTTGGTACTATGATAATGGCGGTTGTAAAGGGTTTATTTATGTAAATAAATGATATAAAATTTGCTTTAGTTGTTTGTTATGGCTGAAAAAGTAAACTTGTAACTAAATCTACATTTAATTTGTTTCTCCTTTTTCACTGCCTTGTGGAAACACGAACATCAAAACAAAAAAGTGCATATAAAAATTTTCCTGCCAGAAGTGGCTCCATCACGTATCGCTTATTTGTTCGATGCATGAAACGGAGTTTATATCTACCTATCAATAAATTTGTCTATGCGACTTGGTTCATTGGAAAGGTTGTCACTTATCCATAGCTGGAGAAGATGAATCTTTATTCATAGTTTGCACTAGCGTCTTTTGTTTTACATCAACAATGTAAAAAAGTATATTTTCGGCCATATTGGTGATAGTTGTCAAGTCGATTTAAACTAATTAGTATCGGTTATAATCTAAGATAGTTTGTAAATAAGTGGTTTTATACCTATAAGAACTTCTTCTCCTGCCTACAATTGCACAGGTAAACCATAAATAATATAAAAAAATACTGAAAAACAGATTGACAGCCGTTCTGACATGTATCACCAAGATGGCCGCGCAACAATGAGATGATGTCACGTGCAAACTATGAATAATATTAGTAGTAACAATATACCAACATACCAATACCAATGTTATATACCAATATAACAATATAACAATAGACCTTGAAGAGTTTTTTAATCGATTTTTATCAATATCTTTTATCAATGTAATTGTTAACAAAATAAGGCTATGTACGAGTATTCAGAACAGTTCAATGAAAATAATTCCATAGCTTGGAATGTTTTATTAGTTATTACATTTACTTTGTCCTACAGATGTTTAGTGCCCGAAAATTAGTAAAATTATGGTACCTACTAAACATCTGTTGTACAAAATAAAACTATTAACTTATTCCAAACTATGAAATTATTTTCAGTGAACTGTTCTAAATACTGGTACAAAGTCCTATTTTGTTAACAATTACATTGGTAACAGATATTGATAAAAATCGATTAAAAATCTCTTCAAGGCCATGCTCACTACTCAGCCCTCTTAAGGTGGCGCGATCACTCGAAGTCATAGTCTCAGATCTTCATAATATTTTGTGTACTTATTGATAATCACGCCATACACAATCCCTGAAAAAATTAAACACTTCTCGTGTCTAGTTTCTGAGATAATTTGAGTTTTCTCCCCCATGTTATCTTATGGCAGCCAAGTAAAATCGTGTCATTTTTAAGCATAAATGGAGTTCTAATCTTTTTGTACGGTTAGATTTTAACAAAAAACTTTTTTTCCGGTAGACATATGGACATACTTTCAGGAAAAAAATTGAAAACAATACCATCGTGTGCTATTTTAAAAGTTATTAACTAAATTCGAAATTATTTCCTATACCTCCCATGTTAAGGTTTTGATCATTCTCAAAAGACAGAAGTGTCTCAAAAGACACTTAACATGGGAGGTATAGGAAAATCATTTCGAATTTGGTTAATAACTTTTAAAATAGCTCACGATGGTATTGTTTTCAATTTTTTTCCTGATAGTATGTCCATATGTCTACCGGAAAAAAAGTTTTTTGTTAAAATCTAACCGTACAAAAAGATTAGAACTCCATTTTAGCTTAAAAATGACACGATTTTACTTGGCTGCCATAAGATAACATGGGGGAGAAAACTCAAATTATCTCAGAAACTAGACGCGAGAAGTGTTTAATTTTTTCAGGGATTGTGTATGGCGTGATTATCAATAAGTACACAAAATATTATGAAGATCTGAGACTATGACTTCGAGTGATCGCGCCACCTTAATCCACACAAAAAGGTTGTATAGAAATTGGGAAATGTAGTGTAGGAATACCTTGTTACAACTTTAAGCTCTCAAAGTTCACTACCATTTACCTACCTACACATGATTGGTTTATCATTATGCACATTTGATAACTTGAATGTCCTTTATTTGTACCTACCCTACATTTCCCAAGAAATTAACAATTTTATTTTAATTTATACCGATTCAAAATACAGCTTGTAGACAATTTATACGACTTAACGACTATGATTGGGTTTAATCAAGGGTACAGTATGCTTTACCATTGCTGTACAGTGTACACTTCTCATTAAACTAATAGTGTTTTTAAGATATTTATTAGTCTACCAAATAAATCATCATTAGAATGCTTCATAATAACTAGTGGCCTCAATGAAATGTAGGCCCTGTGATTGTCAAGTCTTAAGAGCTTATCAATTGACGTCAATCAGATTAATGCCTTCTTAATTGATAGCCCTAAGCAAAGACAAATTCATACTGGCTTAAGAAGAAAGAGTTGATGTTTTACTAATGTGTAGTAGAGTAGCAAATAGAAAATGAGCCTTATCAGTATCACTGCATGTAAATCCTGGTAGTAATTTCACTTCAAAACAAACTGAACTTGGATAGTCCATTGTGTAGCCCTGAAATAGATAATTTGTTAGTAGGAAGTTATTTGATTGTCACCCAAGTTGGAAGAAACAATACACACACTGGTTATTGGTCATGCACTTCTTTAAAACTAATAGATGTCCGAATTGGTTACTAAACACTTGCAGATTAAATTAGCCTTGGCCTTAACAGACCTTAATGATATTGAATGGAACAACACAACTGCCAATTAAAGAAGTTGACACATTTTTCCTGGCTACAAGAAATCAGTACACTCAGTTGATATACATTTTTAATGAGATAGGAAGCTAGCTAACAATAAGATGTAATAGAGTTATGGAGTTATGCTAAGAACAGATTTATCAATAACTGTGACCAATCAATGAATAGATTGCATAAAATGAAATGTTACATTGGAATGACGTCAGATGCTGTGTGCCATAATTCATGTTTAAAGTAGAAGCTGAGAGATTTTATTACCTCTTTCACATGAACACATAACAATTCATGGTTGACCTTGTCATATTTAGTTTCACACTATTATGTTATTTTAACAATGCAGACCTGGAAGTTATCATTTTTATGTGAGAAAATCTTCATTCTTTAACTTCAACAATCTTCAACAGTAATGTCAAAGAGTCAACATTACTCCTGAATTTTTATCTAAACAAATAATTTTAATGGGTAATAAAAGATAAATTGATAATACAACTTAAATTAAGATCTGGATAATTGGATTACTCCTAGGTACTTAAACATGAAGTAGGTAAGATACTTCTTACTGTATTAGTTATTATTCTTTATTGAATGAAAATGTATTTTTTAATCTGCAGAAAGAGCTTGAGCGGGCACGCTTAGAGCAAGAGTCAGTGGCTACTGAGAAGCAGAACTTGGAGCGGCGTCTTCTGGAGCAAGGAAACGACCAACTGGAGCTACGCACCTCGTATTCCGATCTCGAGGTTTCACAGCTCAAGGCCGAGATAGAGGTGAGACTTTTGTTTTAAAATACATCATCATAAGATTTGAATCTGTTAGTGAGGAGGATCCAATATCTAGAGAAGGAAGTAGAAGGCTTTTACTTACTCTGATCGGAAGGTGTACCAAGATCGCTATTTTCAGAGAGAAGATTTGTTTCTTGATTTTTTATTATTATATTGGGTCATTCAGCCAGCAACTTATTCAGAATTATTGACACTACTAATTTATTTGTGAGTGGGATTTGATAAAGCGTAAATTTTCTGGATTTTTTTCGTCCATAGTGGTATCAAATGATTTCTTTAGGGCAAATGAGTAGTAGGTACACTTGGCCAAACAAAACTTGAACGTTCAATAAATCTGATAGGCTGATAAATGTAAGATCGCACCATCAGAAGTCAGTCTAAGCGATCTCATTGTCTCACTCTAGTAGGTGACCTCACATTTAAATGATAATAACAAGCTTTGATTGGTTATGGGACATGACCAGCAGTCATTCAAATTTGGTCAACGTTCAAGTTTTGTTTGGCCGAGTGTACATTGATCAGAAAGATATCCATTAGACGAAATATGGCATTTTGGTCTAGCTAAACAAGTACTTACTTCATATCCATTTTCTATTTTTTTATTATATCAATTAATTAACAATTAATTATACCCCATCCAACTAAAGTCGGGTTGGGGGGTGGAGGTAACTCCACCTTCTTCTAGGGCCTCCTGGGATGCCGAAGTCGGCATATAAATGTTGACATTTATTTGTTGCACAAAGTTCTAAGTATATTCTTAATGATCTTGCTCATCAATGCATTGCATAGCGCAGCTTTTCCTAGAAGAGTAAGGCGTTTGATTACCAACCCACCGCATTTCAGACAATGCTCTTCTCATTAGATCATTTTTAACCACTCATTATTTAAAATTAAAAGTAAACTGTTATTATTTTCAAAAAATTTGCTTAAAATTAAGTTTTATCATAATTCAAATCAATTTTATTACCTGCTTACATTCTTTCAAATTCTAGCTGTATTATTAAATCTCACCATAACTAGATAACATAATATTAATAACTCAGAGGATAGAACATAGCGCTCCAAATTTAATTGACTGCTGTGTTTGGCTTGTGTGACATTATTACACATTATTTCAGTTGTTGCGCGGGGAGCTGCAACGAGCCGAGGGAGAGCTGGAGGATCGATGTTGGTCGCCGCCGGTCGGCCTCCAACAGTGGCTCCAACTTACTCACGAGATCGAGAACAAGGCCTACGTCAAGAAGAAGATGTCTGCTGAGAAGCAACTGCAGCAGGCCAGAGAAGCGGTATGATTATTTGTGACTAGAAGCTTAAAATGCTTTCATGTTTGTTGATGCACTTGCCTGGTCTTCAAGATGAATATTGGTCGGTAATCCCTAATTCTCGAGCCTCTATTTACATGTCCGTAAACTTATTCATATAATCTTGATTCCAAAGCTATTCCAAATGCCAAATAAAGTTAGTTTTTTTCTGTCTGGACTCTCAACAGAATGCGCTATTGTAGCCACCAGTAGCCACCTAAGAGCGCGTGCAATCCTCTGTGCTACAGTTCGTTTTTCCTATGTTTGAACTCTTACCAGATGGAGCCACAGTCAGTTGTTCTGCTAGGCCGAGAAGGACTTCATTGCGCGCTCATAGAGATGTAAAATTACCCGTAATTTAAAAAATGGTAATATTACCGGTAATATTACCAAAATCTGGTAAAATTGGTAACATTGGAAAAAAATGTGAGTTTCGGATACAAAACGATCGTGGTTCATTTACGAGCTACTTCTCTGCCTATTATGAGTACATACGACTAATACGAAATTCCATGGTCTTTCTTAAGATAATTTGACTAAGTCTCTTCTGTATTGGAAAAGATTCAATGATGATGGATGACCAGTAACCACCAACATTTGATGTGTTTACTTTATAAGATCCAGTTTAAAATACAAAATGTACCTAGGTACTCCAGCAAAAAAAGAAAGAAACGGTAATATTACCGTAAAATTGCTTGGTAATATTACCGAAAACGGTAATATTACCGCGGTAATATTACCGATTTACATCTCTACGCGCTCACCTTGCAATGTTGTCTTTCTCGGCCGTACAGAACAACTGACGATGGCTCCGTCTGTTGAGAGTTCAAACAAAGGAAAAACGAACTGTACCATTGGGCAAACCTAAAAACTACCACTTTTAGTTAGCAAGTGTTTCTGGTTAAAAAATTACCATGTTATTTATTCCACGCTATTCAAATACAAATGCATATTATAGGTAAGATAATAAACTCAATTCTAGTTACTTAGTGTTTAATAAATACGTATTTCATAATGCTCTTAAATCCGTCTGGCTGCCTATTTGTCGGCTGTTATTTTTAAAAATTGTGAGTTCAGTTTTGCCAACTTTTGTATGTGAAGTCGAACACCCTAGGCATGTTTTTTGTGTGTTGTTTGTGATTACAAAGTTAAATATAGGTTATCGGCTTCCTTCATCTAGATATATTTAAGAATTTGGAAACATTACAGTGATTAATCAACCAAAAGTTCGGAAATATAATACACCTCTGCAGCAGAGTTATTGGATTTTCATATTGTTAAATAGGCAGCTTTTATAGTACATGACAACAAGTGTCGCTCACGTCACGCGTTTCAGAGATACAGTTCGTTTTTCCTATGTTTGAACTCTCAACAGACGGAGCCACCATCAGTTGTTCTGTAAGGCCGAGAAAGACAACATTGCAAGGTGAGCGCGCAATGAAGTCTTTCTCGGCCTAGCAGAACAACTGCCTGTGGCTCTACCTAGTGAGAGTTCAAACATAGGAAAAACGAACTGTAGCTAACACAAAACAATACAGTTTGTGTTTTCTCTGTTTGAACTCTCACCAGATGGGGCCACCATCACTTGCTCTGTTAGGCCGAGAAAGACGTTATTGCAAGGTGAGCGCGCAATGAAGTCTTTCTCGGTCTAGCAGAAAAACTGCATATCAGCGCATTCTGGCGAGAGTTCATACAGAAAAAAATCAGACTGTACATACCTATAATAAAATTATAAAAGAAATGTTATATGAGGTATATTGCATAAAAATATCATAAGTGATGTAGTCCTACTCCTATCTATGACTGATAGGGAAAAGATAGCTGCACTTCATTTGTCATTTTAAACATCAATCAATCATACAACAATAAAATCAATTAATTCATTACATTTACATTACTTGTTTAGTTTAATCATTGACTATCAAATCCTTAATTGTTTTGTTATGAAAATTGATCTATTATTTGATATTTCAGTGTGAGAAACTACGCAAGAAACGTTCGAGCCTTGTGGGTGCGTTTGTATCCACTCACGGAAAGTCGATCGACGAGGTGGACCGGAGCATCGTCGAGGCGCGGACGTCGTTGAACGAGGTGACAACAGAACTGCAAGAGAGAGTCCATCGCTGGAAGCAAATAGAACAACTATGTGGATTCAACATTATCAACAATAGCGGTTTGCAATATCTAGAGACAATCTTGTACAGAAACTCAGCAAATGGAAGAAGCTTGGGAATCAAAAGTAAGTGTTTTGGTTTTGGTGAGGTTGTTTACTTTTACAAACCTTTACATTAACGGGATGCTTTTATATATATTTTGTCACTGCAAACATTAAATTTGTTAAATTTGTTGTTTTTGGACTTTTTAAATTTTTATTGAATAAGTTAATTATTATCTTCACATTAAAATACCATGAAGCTTGGGATCAAAAGTAAAGTACATAGGTTGTACTATGTGTTTTGTTTTTGGTGAGGTTGTTTACTTTTACAAACCTTTAGGGTATGCTTTTACATACCTCTGTTTATATTTTGTCACTGTAAACATGAGGTAAATGCAGTTAAATTCTTTGTTTTTAGAGTACAGTAAACCCTCATTATTTCGAACTTCAATAATTCGAATTTAGGGGTAAATTCGAACTAGGTGGATTGATTGATTGATTGATTATTAGAGTTTAACGGCGCGTCAACGACGAGGTTATATTGCGCACATTAATTTTAACTTTTAACTTTGTTGAACTAAGTGGAGGACATCGGGAGGGGTCGACCTAACGGGCCCGATCTGGGGGAGTCTGAAACTGGTGGGAAAGCCAGGTCAGAATGGGGACAGACCGGGGGGTGGAGAGCTTCGGGCCGGTGGGACTCGATTTCAGGGGGATCACCATCTCGAGGGGGGAGGCCGGCCCGAGGGGCCCGCGAATTTGGGGAGGGCATGGGACTATGTCGACCCTGGACTGCACTTGGTTGGGGCCAACTCGTATGTGAGCCGGCTCCTTAAGCCCCACCACCACGTCAAGGTGGCAGTCTATTGGTGGGGAACTAGGTGGATGGTCCCAGTGTTCAGTATAGGCTTTACAATGTTAAATAATTTTGATATATCGAATTTTAGGTTATTTCGAAATTCGAACTGAATTTTGGTCCCAGCCCATGTTATAACTTCCATACAGTTGTTTTAATTCGAACTTTGCAAAAGGATTGACAAAATAATCGCGAACAAACTTCAAAAAAACAAACTCAAACTACACATTTCCAATGTTTCCAATAGCGTCACGTCACAAAGAGAGTAGTCAAACTGCTCTCTGTTGTGTTGGGGTGGGGGAAGTGTAGGTCTAGTCTCTTTAGTATACAGGTTAGCCTACCCTGGAACACTTTAGGCGGGAATATTCAAACTTCATTCAACATTTTGAAAGCATTTGGCCGCGTATATAGTGCGAGTTAGCTTTTGAAGGCAAAAAATAATGAATCAACATCGCGTTATATCAAATCAATAGGTATGTACTAAAAAAATTAAATTAAATTAAAAATATTTTTTTTTTTTTTTTTTTTTTATATTTTGACCTTTTTTAATTCGAACTGGGATTTTTTGGGTCCCCTTGAATTCGAATTAACGAGGGTTTACACTGTATTTAATTTTTATTCAAAGGTACCTACCAGGTACATTAATTTTCATTAAAATACGGTGTACTACCTTACCTACTTACTACCTATCTAGTTATCTGTTAGTGAAATGACTGAATTCAGCAAGAATTTTTATTCATAGTTTGCACGTGATGTCATCGTATTGTTGCCACCCACCATCATGATGGCACGCAGAATCGCTGTGATTTTCTGCTTTTTTATGTAATTTTAATTTATAGTTTATGGGTACCTGGGAAATTGTATAGGCTCCGGAGATATCTTTAGTACGATTACAAAGAGGAATCACTCACATTACAAAAATACAACGATTTACCTCTATAAAGTTATAAATCTGACCCGTCAACGTGCCAACAAAATGTCCGTCCTCAGGTGGAAAATTCAATAATTTAATTTTGCATTGATGATATAAAACATTTAAGAAGTTTGTGCAAGCTATGAATACCTAGGCTATATCTGAAGTTAGTAAACACAGATAGTTTCAATCATTTTTATCTTGGATCATTCATTGCTTTTTTGTAAGTAAAGTTCGTTCACGATTAGAATAGCAAGCCCGTGTACTACTGTAGTCAAGCGAGCATTTGTAAACCTACACATGTAAATATCAATTATCAAAGAATATGTACAAGACGACTGTAGATAAAGATAAATCAATTTTATTGAAGGTTTCTACTATTAAAAAGTGTGTATTTTACATACTTTATACAATTTCAATAATACAAAGAAGAAAGTCTTGCCATTGACAGGGCAGTGTTCATGTGACGGACCAATGAACGACGTGATCGACTTGCTATTCTAATCGT
This sequence comes from Leuctra nigra, assembly GCA_934045905.1. Classification (NCBI taxonomy): domain Eukaryota; kingdom Metazoa; phylum Arthropoda; class Insecta; order Plecoptera; family Leuctridae; genus Leuctra; species Leuctra nigra. The sequence continues at coordinate 16,800,355 of OW203764.1, read as the reverse complement.
GAATGAACTTTACCTACTTACTTTCTAAGATATTTTATAGATAGTAATTGGAATTTGTTTTGGCAAATTTCCAAGTACTACGTACCTAGCCCAAAGTTAGTAATGCTTACATCACTGCAATATCAGTTGTCAAAATATTGATCGTTCCTTTCAAATTTCAGGCCGCATGAACAGCCAAGATGACCTTGACGATGACACCAGCTCCGTTTATGCTCCCTCTGCAGGTAAGAACTCGAACTCCCAAGATGACGAGTCAGAAACCCACTGATGGATGTACAACGGGAATGTGCTCACTGTGTAAATGTTCAGAGTCATCATACGTTTTGGATTAATTTTACTTAATAATGAACTACTGAGATACTTAACTTCCAATGTTTTACGTTTAAACGGAAAACGGGATTAGGGAACGTAACTAGAGAACTAACTAGAGACTAATTAGAGAACCTATTGTAAGAGGATAGCAAACTATGAAAATAACTACTACATATTCAAGTTACCTACCTTCAGTGTAATATTATATGAGATTAACCTACTTAGTGTTGATTTACCTACATATTTAAATCAGTTTGATTTGGAATGTTTATGAATTAGGTACTGTACTCCTATTATTTATTCTTGCCTACTAGTATAAATATTTATTTTTACCTTATTCACGGTGATTTATAACACATTTTACGTTGTGCTTTGAGCTCTTTATGCATATGCACTTCATTAGCATTTTTCTAGCCATGGCCAAAAGTTATTCTTGAATGGTTTAAAAAACCTACAGCCTAAAATTGTCAGTTAAAACTAAAAGACTTGATACTAGATGATTATATTAATGTTTTCAGTTAATCAGTAAATGATTTTAAACTGGTTATGTATGACCTTAAGCAGTTCTACAATACATTATGCATGTGTTTATATTGAATTACAAAATCAAGAAGCTATAGGGGACATTCAAAATCTGTTTGGAATTATTTTTACCATTTCGTTTCCGTGATCTTTCACCCTTCTCAGCTAGTTTCACCCTTCTGGTTACAATGGTATTGGCTCCTCCCATACCTTGAAATCTCAGCGTAGAACCAGCAGGCCTGTCAGATGCAGCAACAGAATGTGTTTAACCCATTGGCGTATTTTGACGAATACAACTCGCCATATTTTGAGGTTGCCACTCTGTAGTTTGACGAGGGAATCTCGCCAGTTCTCGTCAATGGGTCCAATAGTATCAGTTCAGACATTTTAGTTTGGCAAAATTGGTATGTAAAGGCTTCATTTATACTAGTGAAGGTGCATTCATTTGCATAATAACACTACTTGTTGGTATTTATTCAACTTGGAAAATGTTTTACTTGATCATCACAGGACTGAATCGGTATTTATGTTTTAACTATAGCTTAGGTAGACAAAGGAGAGGATTATATAATTATATTACCTATACAACTTGTAGGTTTTTCAGATTTAGGTTAAAAACTTGAATTACTACTTGGATCTACGATCACCACACTTTACAGGGATTGGAAACTGTCTGCGTATAGTGACGTCACTCCCATAAGACCAATACTAAATGATGATGATTTGCATTTGATGACTTCCTGCACCCGTTTACTTCCGGCCGGTGACCCGCGAAATTTAAAAAAAGTACGCTTTTGGAGTGTTTAAATTTGAATCACACAATTGCCGCCAGGTTTAAACGAGCTTCTCAAATTTGCCGCTGCTAAAGATGATAGCGCATTGTCGAATATTTGAATTCTGTTCTGGCGGGAGAAAAAGACGTGTCACGTGAACGACATCACAGCCGCTTGTTCTATAATTGTTGTGTTCAAGGTGACCAAGCCCATGGCCAGCTAGTCAGACAGTTTCCAATCCCTGTAAAGAGTGGTGATCGTAGCTTGGATCAATGCTTTGTTGTAGGCTTGTTCACAAGCATTGACAAATCATACTTTCTATAGTCTAAATTAAGAACAAAGCAGGAAATTTAAAAATTACAATTATAGATATTATTCAATGATGATTCTAATCCTCATTGATTGGTAATACAAGATATAATACTAATAATAATAGTACATAAGTGAAAATAGCATGACTAGATTTGGTTTTGGTGTGGCCGCAAGATTTAATTGAAAATAAAATTGATCTTTGTAATTCACATTTAATAATTACAACAACTGTCGACTAATACCTATGCATGCAATATACCTACTATTTAGATCATAAATAGTAGGTACGTACTATCAAATAAGGCAAACGAGATTTTTTATTTGTCATCACACGTTGACTAGTAATACAATAATCTCTACTCTAAACTGTCAGGTATATAAGTAAATTAATTATGTACACATAATGCAACATTTTTGTAGAAAATATGATTGCATATTATTGGTTTTGAATTTGATGTGTTAAATTGATATGTATAAACTATCGATATTAGAACAGGTATGTAATGAAATTTATAGTACGAAATGGTCATTCATAATTGTATACCTTTGTACTAAATATTTTCTCATATTGCTGTTGTAAAATATTGCCTTTAGCTTTGCTGTAGCCTGTGTGTAGAACATTTTTTATTTTTATGATCAGTGATTATCAAAACAAAAGTATGTTCTGCTTTTTTATTTATAATTGTATGTACACTCGGCACAACAAAAATTGAACGGTGAACAAATTTGAAAGACTGCTGGTCATGGCTCATACCAATCCAAGCTTGTTGTTATCATTGAAATGAGAAGTAACCTACGAGAGTTAGACAAGGAGATCGCTTGGACTGACTTCTGATGGTGCAATCTAACATTTTTCAGTCAATCAGATTTATTGAACGATCAATTTTTGTTGTGCCAAGTGTACCTAGTAGCTTAGTTTTGCAACTTGCTGTGAATTTTTGTTTTCTCTATTAATTATAACTATTTTAATGAAGAATTATGTGAGCCATGGGATAACGAACTCACAACGGAAATAGTTCTGGAGAACATTCCACTCCACTCTGAGAAGAGAAGTTTGTTTGTAAATTTAATTGTGTAGATCTAAGCAAAAGATAGCCAAGTGCATCATTATGTCTTTAGCTATGCCTGTAGTTGTACATACTAATTTGCAAGTTGTTTTGGAATGAGAAATCATTTACGTTTGGTGTTCGAATTCCTCATGCTTTTGTGTTTATTATTTGCATTACCCTGTGTCATTATAGAAACAAAGTTAAGCAATCAAAGCAATATAATTTATTTTGTCATACTCATATGCTTATAATTTTTAACCTCTCGATGGTAGCTTTTCTCAGTTGTTTTTGCCTCTTGCGTTGTTCATAATTAGATGCTTTATTAATGAATTCAGTAGTTACTAACAGTACGTATTATTTTGCACTTTCCTTTGCTTTGTTTTAAACTCCTCGTTTTACATCTTCCCTATAAGCAGCTTTAGGAATGCTTCTCAACCAAACTTGAGTTTTGGCGGCCAAGTTTGCCGCAAGCACTCAAGGTGCAAGTGTTTTTACAGTTCTGGAGAGCCTTCAGTGGAAGGGAGAGGCTGCAGACTCATCTGGAAGTGAAACTGGAAAGACGGAACAAGAAGATGACCTTCAAGAGACGAAGAGTGTCGGCAATGTGCAGTTTACCGTCGGTGGCGACAGGTCAGAATTAACTTTCATTGAATTGAGAAAAGTAAGGCAGTACATGACAACAAATGTTAATGTTATATTAATTTGATTTTGGTTTTAGCTGGACTGAAGATAAGCGACAAAAAAAGTCTAATGGTGCGATGATTCGATCTATTAGCCAAGATGTTCATGTGATGCCAGGAGACAGTCGAGAGGTGAGTTTTCATTGAGCAATATGTGTTTACCCTGGTAAAGCATGTAATTATTTATTATGAGCTCAGGGCTGGGTGAGAAATAAGACTGTGCTTACCTACGAACAGACTCAATGCAGACAATTCGTTTTTTGGTTGGTAGGTATTGAAATAAAATTATCATTTCAATCAAAAGAACCTGTTAAGTGGGTATGACACTGGGTTGCAACCTGTGGCTGGAACCCGTGTATGGATCACGTGATCGTTCTGCACATGTGCAGAGACCAATTTTAGTCTTTGAACGTGCATATTGATAATTTGGGCCATACGCGGTTTCCAGCCACGGGTTGCAATCCAGTGTGATACCCACTTTAGGTACCTCTATTACTTTTGATATTGAAGCACAACTATGTAAAATGACTATTATGAATAACTTAGGAAGAAATAGGTAAACGGTGAAGAAGTGAAGCAGCTGAAGAGAAGAGATGGATGTATGGAAGATCAACGACTCGATGGTTGAATACAAACCAATTGTGTACCTATTTTATGTGCTCAATAAATTACATTATTATTATTATTATTATTATTATTATTATTAGTTCATCATACCTAATGAAGTGGAAACTTAATAACTAAAACACCTTGTTCTTTCAGATGTCGCCTATTTCTCAATCTTACTCGGAGACTTCACTGGATTCTACGACTCGACAGCCGCGCGGCGTTGCACAGAAAGTCATCCGCGAGGAAACGACCATTGAAGACGACCTTGATGCGGCTGATTCAAGTTCCACTGGTGAGGCGGAGGAGTTGCGGAGAAAGAAGCGGAAACTGTTCCCGACGTTTACACGTAAGAGCAAAGGGAAAACTTCATGATGACTTCCATCATTCTGAGTCTTTGCTTGCGGCTGAAACAGGTGGAGCGATCACTTCTTGAGGATTCTTCTAAAAGGAGAAAGTTTTTTGGAAGGTGACCTCAGCACAGCCTTAAGTGATTGCTCTGATGTTTTACTTTTGACTTTAATCTTAGGTATTGGCGAAGTTTGTGCCTATTGAGGTTTTCAGTGCCTCTGTAAACTCTTGACAAGTACTTCCATACAGGGACGAACAACTCCTCAATTTAGAATGTGTTCTTCTGGGTGCTGGTCATGTTTACTTCATGTCTCAATTATCAACAATACCACAACTATTTCCAACGGATTTCAATTCGTATTAGGTTTCCTGTAATAAAAAATGGCCGTCTTTCGACTATTAATTGGTGGTTATTTAATACCTATATTTTTTATACCTACTTGCAGACATGGGCAAAATACTCTGTTTCAATGTATTTGGAATACAAGATACTGATACTTTTAATTTGGGTATCTAAAATACAAGATACAAGATACATTTTAGAGATGTATTTAAAATACAAGATACAAGATAGTATTTTTAGATACTTCAAAAAAGATACATTTAAAGATCCTTTTTTTATTCTCATACATATCATCCAACAGTAAAAAATGTAGGGACTTACTTTCTAAATTAAATTTTAATTTGTTCTATTTGTAAGGCAACATACTTAACATTTTCTTGATCGATTCAATACGCCAACGTGTATTATATGATGCTTGTTTGAAATCAAGCAAGAGATCAAGCTATCTTTGAAATTCTAGGCGCATAAAAATGTATCTTGTATTTTAAATCTTCAAAAAAGATACAAAATACTTTAGAAATGGGTATTTAAAATACAAGATACAGATACATTTGGCTCATGTATTTAAAATACTAGATACAAGATACAAATGTATCTAAGATACGTATCTTAAGATACAAGTATCTAGATACTGCCCATGTCTGCCTACTTGTAATAGGTATGTGTACATGTGTTCATGTATTACTCTGGCTTCTGTAACAAAACATATTGAGTATTGACATGAAATCTTCACTGCTGATAGTCAAATACAAAAACATTTATAAAAAAATTACAAAAAATAATCATGAAATTTTCTGGAAAAAATGTAATTTTCTGACTCGCATCTATCATATCTACACTGCGTTTCATGTTTAGCTGGCCGCTAGACGTGGCTCCTAATTTTGCAAATAACATGGTGTTTGTCCATTCTTCAGTCGCTGTGTGCGATCGCGCAGACTTCCGAGACCATCCCTCTTTCTCGGACAAGGGTATTCAAAATATCTTACCGGACAGCTAAATGTGAAACGCAGTGTTGGGTTATGATGGTGGCCACAGATAGTGCTCAATGCCAGTGTTGGATATTAAAGTTTCATTGCTGATAAGGGGGGGTTGGAGTGGGCTGTCCGATTTGAATAAACAAGTGATGTTGATTTAAAGAATTTGGAAGGCTATGGTTCCCAACAACTTTGAATTCTGTCGCGCAGTATGCAGTCCTCGTATAGAATCTCACAGTTTTACGTCCCAGTATAGAAGTATTTGTCCATGCCAACATGAAAGGCTTGTTTATTTTGATTCACTTACCTATGTTGTAACAGGATATGTAACAGGATTGGCAATTGGCACACTATCTCCTCTCCAAACACATAAGTGCCCCGATAATACCGGATTTTTCTGTGAACAAAATGACATTCTGAAACTTTTCAATAGAATGTGTGAACTGTCAAGGTTTCAGTTTGCAATTTTACATCAGTGTTGTAAACTTAGAAGGCTAACAAACACTTGGTTGCTGCTCATCAGTTTATTTAGTAATCAATCATCAATTTAAAATTTTACAATAAGTTCATAGCCCTTAAAACAAAAGTTTTGTATAATCCACAAAAAGCAATTTTTTGGGGAATTTGTCAACGGTGCAGTGGAGATTTGCTTGAACATCCGGATTTGTGCCAATCCTTAGTGATTGATTACCTACTGCATAGGTAAGATTAATATATTATTTAATATTTATTAATAATTGAGAATACATCTGGGCCCTATCCTTATTAATATATTTTCTATTTCTCTATCACTGATTCACCAACCTATGGGGCCTGCACTTTAGTTACAAGGACAAGGGTGACCACTGATTGTGTTGTTATATGACTTAGTAATGTGGATAATTATTGTTAAAAACATTTAACACACAGGACACATCCACCTACAACATTGGATGGGACCTTGGATTTTAGAACCTCTCTCTAAAATGTTATATGCATAACGCGCATACACATCGCTCATGCGTGGCCTTGAACAATATAACATTTAAATCCTCGCATCCAATTCGATCAAATGCGCCGTGTGTAGAGGGCATTAGTTTATTGGCAGGCTGCTATAGATTGGTATTGAGGCATATTGCAATAGGTAGTAGGGAAGGGTCCAGGATTTTCATGCTTGGCTATTTTTTATTTTAGGTACCTATCAGGAATAGGAAAATAAAATAGTTATACATATTATTACTTTAGTAGATAATAGCAAGATAGTTTTTATGTATTGTTTCACGTTTGAATCTAATTTTGAGGGTAATCACTAATTGACAAGAACATTTACTATTTAAGTATATTTATTATTTATTTATCTTAGTGAACATTCTTAAATATTTGGATATTTCCTTCATTACTTTTGGGAAAGTTTTTTTGGTCATTGATAGGTCTGGTATATGTATTTTTTATTTACTAGGAAAACGCTCAGTGTAACGCGTTGTTGAGCGAGCACGGGTACGTGCAAATTCTCGAACCGGAAATGCGTACACAACGCACAGAAAACATATACATCCATATTGAATTGATTATGATATCAACTTAAAAGTGTATGCTTTTCATCGAAACTTTAAAATAGCATCTAAGCACCTGGTTCATAAAGCAAATCAGAATCAATTTTCAATTGGCACTGGAAAACATTCATTTCGATACTTCATTACTGACAGATATTAAAAATGTAAATAACTTCATACGTTCTTAACTGATTGGGATGAAATTTTGTAAAATAAGAGACAATATGTCTTAATGATCATGCAAAATATGAGTTTGATCAGAATTATCGAAGACCGTTTTCATTTTTCATTATTTAAATTTTAACCAATGAATCTGAGTAACGCGTTGATGAGCGAGCACGGATACGCGCAACACCTCGAACCGAAATTCTGTCTATCGAAAATGTCATTAAAATCCAATAATTCTAAAATTTCGCCACAGATTTGAATAGAAATCTCATTTAACATTCCTAAAATATTGGTCCAAATAACCATGCAAAGCTTTAAGTTGATCGATTGAACCTTTATGATTGAACTGTTCCGTGTTAATTTTCAAAAATCACAGGATCTCCTTCAAAAAATATACCTGAGACCACTCATATGATATAAGTGTGTCTACACAATATCAGATCGACTGTTGAACGGTCATTATCAGTTTCATTTGCGTTTGAAAGTTTCTGCTCTAACTACCTTGCCTTGAACTGAAGAGTCGAAGTCGCCGTGAATTTGACAGCCAACACGCAAATAGTCCGTAAAATGTCAATAACGTTTGGATTTAAACACAGATTAGTATGAAAATTGTCAAAAATGCAGATAATGTTGGTCCCAACCATCATGCGAAGTTATAAGTTGATCGTTCAATCGGTTATAGTTTAAATTTCTAAAAACACAGGAAAGATGGTTTTAAATTTTAACCAATGGGAGGATTTGGCTGAAACTTTGTTTGATTGGGTACAAATTTGGGGGTAATGACTTGTCAAAATTTCAATTTGATCAAAACAACCAATCGAAAGTTAATTTTTTTTAAATTTGAACCAATCAATGGATTTCAAAAAAATTAGGGTCTGCAACAATCAGAAATGTTACGTACATGTGTGCAAAATTTCAGCTCGATCGAAGAAAAACTCTAACCTGTATATCGTCAGTAACAGAAAAAAAAAAAAAAAAAAAAAAAAACAGAGGTCCGTGCCAAAAGAGCCAAAAGGAGACGCTCGCTTCGCTCGCTCAATTACCATAAAAGCAAATCTTTTCCAATTAACGGTGCTGGTGTTTTTAACTAAAGTCTGACAAACGTTGTGGGCTTCAGTCATACATCTAGCTTTTTATTATTGCACAAACCAGCTGCAACTGAAAAGCCTAATTAATAATATGTAGTATTGATAAATGGGGCCTTCTATTCAGTGTTTCTTATATTGAATTACTACTTACTAGCCTTAATGCATATTGAATACTGTTTGATTTTTTATTAATCGTAAAGTACCTAGATCAGTATTGCACAGTGTGCGTGATTTTGTTCATAATAACAACCTTACCTATAAATGGGATCGACTACTTAGAAAGGTATGTAATATCAATTTATAAGTAGTAGGTATGTTAGGTAACTTAATATTTACTAACAGTAAACAGATTGTAACTGAATGAATATATTAAGTGAATTATGTATGCATATTACATGATAATGTACATATGCAACTAGGTACATAATGTTGCAGTGAGATTCAGAAGAAAGCGGTCGGAGTGTGCAGTGTGCACACTATGCAGTGTGCGGTATGAAGTGTGCACACTGCATGGCACAGGGACACTACGACCGCTTTCTTCTGAATCTCACTGTACATTACATATTCAGTACCGAAGTGTGATAAACAATGGCTTGTTGTTATGATGACTTTTAGTTGTTGGTATTTAAGCAATAATTCGATTACTCGATTATTCTGAGGACATACTACGTAATACACAATTGCCTTGTATAAGCAATATTTTTAACTGGGCCATGTTGCCAGATTTGAAACTTGGGGTAAGAGTCAGGCTGTGTTTTTATAACATATTCTATGTGATTGTGAAGAAAAATGTGTACTTAGTTTTTTATTGTATTGACAAAATTAAGTTGTCCACTCTTATAATTTTTCAGATAAATAGTATGTTAATGAAATAGGTAGTTACTAGTTAGTAGTAGGTAACTGAAAATAGCTAAAGCAGGTAGGGAATTCGTATATTGTGAAATAATAGATAGTGTTTACTGTTTTGTCCAATAAATTATTTCTATTTGTTTTAATTAGCTCGACCAAATTAAAAACATGGATAACACCTTTGGTAGTTTTTTTATATATCAATAAATTATTAGGTTGCGTTGGTTAAAACCGGTTTCCACTGTTGCATCTGCCTATTCAAGTGTGGGAGTTTGGAATCAATTAGAAAGCGTGTTGAGAAAGGAAATAGCATCAATTCTGTTATTTATTTCTTTTTAAGTGTCTTGTTCGAATACGAGAAAATATTTGGTTTGTTGGCGCACCCACAATCCAATGGATTTCCTTCGTAATAATATTATACATGACATTGTTTCTCTTTGCTATCATCACACAATGCACTTGCACTGCTTTTATAAATCTATTGTGGTTTAGGAGCAGGACTTGTTCTATACAGTTAGTTAGGTGCTTTGTTTGCTGAGATTTCAGATTATATCCACGCTTGGCAAGGCAGACTAAGTTCTAACGACAGTGGATTTAATAATCAATCGTTTCACTATTCTCATTCAGTCAATATAATATTTTAAAAAATGTTTTGTACTACTGGCATGAATTCTGGTAATCATGTTTAGTTTATTTAGCAATGGAGAGAAAATCCAATGTGTTGCAGTGTAGTTACATTAGGTCTGTTCGTCGGGGTGTTCTAACTTGCTCAGATCACACCGGAAGTCGTCACAGAACAGTTTACTTAATACTTATACCTATCCGGCGAGTTTTGATCGAAATCCTTGCACCTAACATATTCAGTGACATACTTCCGCCTGCTCCGAGCAGGTTAGAACACACCGACGAACAAACCTATTGGCTATGTTATGAGTTTTGATTCTTAATGAATTCAACAATACATCTTCACATGAATTAACATGATTTTACTATTGTTTGTTGTATTACGTGTCTCACAGGGACAATAGAGGGGTGATAGTAGAAGAACCTTGATTTTAAACCGTGACTTTTGCATTAGAATGAGCACAGCAACACAATCCAGGTTATGCCTACATCTTCGTTTTTTCTTATTTACTCTCTCCACATCAATGTTATGGCATAGACAAGCCGAAGGCTATACAATGTCTATGGTTATGGGCTTCAATTTGTCGTCTATTTATTTCATATACTTCTTTTAAAGTAATAAATTATGCTGATAGTGCATGTGTAGCACATAATACATGTATATGCATTAGGTAAGCATATCTGCCAGAATAAACTATAAATATGTATACATACCAATCACATCATTGTATGTGTACAAAATGTTGAGCAAACACAATGTGAGTAGGTAATAATGTAAGATTGAGGGCTCTCTTGTCTGCCATAAGGACTGCAGTCTTCCTGCCATCAGTTTTGTGATTTGGGCACAAAAGAGTTATGTTGATTTTGTTAATAAGTTATGAATTGTGCAGCCATGGTAATGTTACCATCGAAAGTGTTAAAACACATGGTTACTAGGCCAGCAGTAAGTCTTCCTTTAATGACGTAGATTAAAACATCTTTTGTGTCACTAAATTAATTTCATTTAAATTAGTTCTTCCAACCAAGTTAAATCTATGCTATTTTGTTATGTAAAACTAAAATCATTAAAGAACTGAAAACACACATAATTTTATTTATAATTTATTAAAGGTACAGTCGCCAGTTTTTCGCTAAAGCACATTCGGATTCTTTGAAAAATCCAACAATGAGGATTAGCCATGTTTTAGTGACAGGTTTGACGCGTCTCGAAATAAACATTGGCAACTTTGTAAAGCGAAGGGGTTGGGGAGTCATTAAACGGCCAGGTAGCTTGAAAAGAAAGTGATGAGCTTAACTCTCATACAATGAATGAATGCCTATTGTATACTATATAATGGAAACCCAATGTGCTTTAGCGAAAAACTGTTCGCTATACCTGTTATTTATTTTATTTCCTGTTCTCTTCAAACTGGATCCACATACTCCGTTTTTGTTTTTGCGTTGTGCGTTTTTTTTCTTTCTTATGACCAATCGGCAATTGCAAGTGAAGAAACCGCTCGCGGCAGACATGTGATGGGTTAATAGAAAAAAATTGAAAACGCAAAAACAGTCTATGTGGACCCAGCTTTAATTGCAATATAAATTTTTGAGTGAGCGAAGCAAGCGTCTCTTTTTCGCTCTTTTGGCACGGACCTCTGTTTTTTTTCTGTTACTGGCGATATACAGGTTACACCGTTTCTTCGATCAAGCTGAAATTTTGCACGTACGGACCATCTCTGGGATTTCCAGACCTTTAGGTATTGTTTTTAAATCCTTTGGTTCAATTTTTTTTTAAATCTTCCGATTGGTTGGTCCGATAAATTTGAAATTTTGCCAGGTCTATAAGACCAACTACTATTAACAAAATTTTACAAAGTTTCAACCAAATCCTTCAATTTGTTAAAAATTTTTAAAAATCTCACGATTGGTCAAAAATCAAAATGCTCCAATTACATTTAGACTTGGCATGGTGATCAGGACGAACATTATCTCATATTTTACACATTTTCAACACAATTGGTCTATTATTTACAGACTTGTTGCCATTTTAAGAGTTTAGAAGGAGTTGTCAGAAGAGAAGTTGTCAATTGTCATATTATGGAAATTGAGAAGTTGCAAAGAAAATCGTATCGTGTTTGGCTGGATATGTTGCATGTAACGGTGCTCTCTCATCAACGTTTTACACTTCAGTGTTTTCCTAGTACACAAATAAGAATGATGTGTACACAAAAATATATTTGTGGTTTGCTTTGAGGTTAGTGTGGACGAATTTAATTAGGTACAAAAGAATCTTTTTGAAAAGATAAATGTAGATCCACAATGTAGGAATGTCCTACCTATTTAGCAGTGGCAACATAATTATGTTTCATTGAAAATGCAATTCAAACTGATATTTGGTCCACACAAACATCAAGAGTCCACAATCTATACAGTTTGTTAAAAACATTCTCAAAATTGGTTGAAAAGGAAAAAAAAATATTTTAGACGTTTATAATAGTTGTCAGACTTTCCAGGTCAAGAAATAATATAATTTTAAATAGTCAAATTATTGGTCTGTAAATTTTTTTAAATTACTGTCGCCCAAAATTATTTGAGCAAATAACAACTTATGGGTTATCTAAGCACTTTCCCAGTGAAATGTAGTAATTTGTTTCATACTTTTTGTTACTTTTGTTAAATTGTTTATGAATTATGATCAAAGAAAACCTTCGTTTCGTCCATAATCTCTCCGCAACTAAAATATAATATTTGAATATATTCGCGGTTTTAGAGTAAATGTTGGTTAAACTGATTGTTTATGTTGGTCACAATGGGTACATCCGGTACGAGGAGACCGCTCCGAGTGGTGCTGCTCTGCTGCTGGAACTGTTGCCTACCTCCATCTTTTCTTGTAGAGTGAGCGCTAAAAAGAGGTAAGCCAAACAAAGACTTGTAATAGGAATTATCATATTCATACACAAAAATAACGTCATTAATTTCTACCATTATATTAAAATATTGATTCCATGTATTGGTGGCATGATGGTGAAATTAATTGATGCATAAATCTGAGCTTTGCTCTCGTAAAACTTTTTAGCCCATGTGCATTGCTGCCATGAGAAACCTTGAAATGCGTTGACTAGGTAACTAGTAGATGATATTTTTATGAGGCGTGCATTCATAATTGAGTAGGTACTTAAAATTAGTTGATTGTGTGGCAGCTGTAGGAGGACATAAGCATTAGTAAAAAATCATTGTTTAGTCTGAACCGCATGTTCGATCCTTTAAAATTGAGTCTCTAATAATGGCCATGAACTCGAATTGCACGACGCAGTAGGTAGGTAGGCAAGGCAGTATGGAGTAGAGGCAAGCAAGGCTTTCATTGTGGGCATGGCCCTGCTTAACAGCCGGCGTTTTCGATTTATCCAGCTTTTATTATATGCACTTACTTTAAAGTAATAGCACACTTGACCTAGTTAAATGAAGAAACATAATTCTGTGAGCTAATGTTATACTAGGTATAGCTAGCCCTTGTCCTTGATGATTCATTAGGTGTGTGAGTGTCTGTGCTGTGGTATTGTGTAGGTAGGGTCACAATGATTTTTTTAGTGGCATTGTATATATCAATTGTTGGTTACGTTTAATTAAGTTAGATCCACCAAGCAAGTTCAGGGACCAAAGTGAGTCCTGTACGTACCTACTTAATGTTCATTGTTTTTAGGTATTCAAAATGTAATGGACTTAAGGGTTCTCTTATAGGACTCTGAGCCTTTTTTGATGATCTGAAGCCTTCTCCTTTGATGTTCAATTCAGGGTGTCCATTCTCGAATCGAAACCGCATATGAAAATGTTCTACTTTGCGAAATCAAGTGAAATATTATATATTTTCTCAATTATTAAGTCCGTAGCTGAATCCATTGTGCAGTTGCTTATTTCTGCATGGCGAACATTTCAACGAACTTTATAATAGTCACCCAGGGTACCTATTCTGTATCTCATTTTGATCTCGTCGCGGCCGCATTCATTTCACTGCCATTAAGATAGCATTACGCCGAAACGAAGGCGGCCGCGACGAGATATTGAATAGGTCCCCAGGTTGCAAGCTGATGGTTGTGTTATATAAAATGATCATTGTTCAAAATTATCTGGTCTGGTAGGTAGTACCTACCCGAAAATGATATTCCTACACATGTGCATGCAACTGCTCAAACCTTCAATAAAATGTATGGTTTGAAGCAGTTGAAGCTGGAATCTTTCCCAGTGTGTCTACAAATGTTTGTATTTGTATTCCAGAAATCCACGTCAATAATGGCCAATCCACCAGAGCGTGTTGGGGATTCCGCTAACGATGTTGACGACACTGAGGAAGAGGATGAGACGGCGAACTCTGCAGCAGCGAGACACTTCCTCAACCGCCCCGATGTCTTAGCAGCGTTGCAAGGACGTTTGCATGCCGCCGCGGAGATGCTCGATTCTTTGCCTGCCGTCATCAAGCGGAGGATTAAATCTCTTAAGAAACTGCAATTAGATGCAATCAATTTAGAAGCTAAATTCTATGAAGAGGTGCATTTACTTGAAGTTAAATATCACACACTTTATACTCCTTTGTACGCTAAACGTGGCGAAATCATATCTGGGTTGTATGAGCCTACAGATGACGAATGTATTTATGAATCTGATGAAGAGAAGGCCGATGAATTAAGCGCCGAATTAAAGACCAAAGTTCAAATCAAGGATGTTGAGAGTGGGGACACCACAGCGGAAAAGAAGTAAGCACAAATTACCTAAGTTGGGGGCTTGATTTCCTGTTTGGAATTACCTAGTTTATAGTAACTAACAAACGTAAGGTTTGCTTTTAAATAGAGCCTTTACCCCTCACTTAAGTGTGTAGGATTCAACTAGGTATATTCAAATTTGACAATTTTAATCGTAAACAAATCTGGTTTCAGAGTTTCACTCGCGAAGTCAAAATGCTATTTTAGCTAGAATAGAAATTAAAATTGCCCAATTTGAATTGTTTGGTGTGATATGGACTTTTATCAATTGGGGTTGTTTGTTGCTACCTAAACCTACACACAACAAACATTCTTTTAAATCAACTACTTGCTGATAGCAACTGCAAAGTTGAAACTAGGTAGTGGGGAGTGAAACCAAAGATAAGAAAGCCTCGAGCGATGATCTTTCATTTATGTTAAAATCTGTTTTTGAGAAAATTGAGAAAAAAATTACAAAATGTCTGTTGAGCGAGCGACTCTACTTCGCTTTTTCTTAGTTTTTACTACTCGATGTACACTTATGGCAAACTAAAAATGGTGTTGAACGGAACGGATTGGATTGGCTGCTGGTCAGGTTCCTAGACAATCAATGTTCAATGATTGTGACAATCAATGTTATTATCAAAGAAATCAGAGCTTATCTACTAGGTTTATATCATGATATGATATATTGTAGACTTTATCGGATAATGCCCTAAAATCTTTTTCAATCAATCCGTTTCTTTCGAATGCCGTTTTTGGATTGGCCAAGTGAACTACATTGCCTCACCCACGGTCACTCATAACTCAGAATAATTAACTTTTAACTGCTAAGTTGGAGCAAGAATTACATACCGACAATATTTGTTAATAGAGAAAGTTTTTTTAATTTTTATATGACTAGTATGAGATGGTTGGTTGATTCTTATAATCAAACCCTAACACCATCATCCCTCCCTCATCCTTTCAGCATGGGATATGCCCACCATTGGCGTTTGCCTCTTTGATTTCGTCGGGATAGTCAAGTTTTGAAAAGCACATATTATTTTGCAAGCAATTTTATTGGACTGCGGGTGTGCACTCAAACCAATTAAAACCGGTACTTTGCACTGTAGCGGATTGGCTGTTTGTCAGGTTCCTTGACCATCACTGTTTATTATTTGTTCAAGTGTACATAAAACACATTTAATGTAATTGTTGTTTTAGTAATACCTATAATTCTCTGCAATTAATCTCGCCCATGATTTTAATGATTATCATTAGAGAAATAATTTTTATATGACTGAGCTGCCCAAAAAACTTCGCAATGTTCATTGAAGTGATGAGGTTTTCTGATAAGGTGTTAGTAGAAGAATGTAATACATTAGGGTTGGGATTCGATTTGAATTGCTAAATCGATGTCAAAGTGAAAATTTCGACATCAAATCGAAATAATTTCGACATCGAAATAATTTTGACATCGTAATAATAAGCCACATCGAAATAATTACGGCGAAATTTGGCAACAGTGCAGTTGCGTCTACCCAAGGCCACGTTCCTAGCGCGAGAGATGTCCCTCTCACACCCCCCTCGCGGCAACAAATGACGAGGAAATGATTGAAGTAGTCAAGTAATGTTTTCATTTAAAATAAACTACACCATTTATTTATGTAAAAGGGAACAATTAATGAAAAAAAATCGTTGCAAATCCAGTTGCAAATTCATGGCTTTATTAGACTTGTTGCCGGAATATATCCCGTGAAGCATAACATTGTCTGCATTCAACATCCTTTAGCAATGTTGCCCGTAATGTTCACGTCAAATCCAAACACTTTGCACAATTCACTTCGTCTCCACGGCGGGATTATTATTTTTTTGCGTAAAAACATTCTTTGACGAGAGAATAAAAACAATACGCACTGAATGGCAAGAGACAACTGACCAACCCACCCTCAACTGCACACGCGGTATGCAGGAAGGACGGAAGCAGGCCACTCAGCTGATCTAGAGAGGCACTTGGCACTGTTGCCAGCTCTACAATACTGCGCGCAAATTCACGGATTTTTTTAAACGATGTCAAACGATTATTTGATTAAACAATTCAAATCGATGTCGAATCGAAACTCAAAATATCATTCGACATCGATGTCAAATCGAAAAATAGATGTCAAGTCCCAACCCTATAATACATTATGTTTTTTTTTTCAGGAATAATGTGAACGAGGACACGAAAGGCATCCCAGACTTCTGGCTGACTATTTTCAAAAACGTTCAAATGCTGGCCGAGATGCTTCAAGAACATGATGAGCCAATTTTAAAGAATTTGGTCGATATTAAAGTAGTGTTCTTGAAGGAAGATCCCATGGTAATATATTAGATGTAGTTTTCAACTAATACTTCATTATTTGGCCTTTTTACCCAATGATGACTTTGTTTCTACATGATTATGAGATTTTCTTTGGCCAGCGGCAAGCTTGCACCAGGGGCCCACATACGGGTACTTAGTTACGCATAATGGCCCCGGGAAGGTCTGAGGAAGGATTCTAGTCACACTCTAGACGGGTGGTGCTCTTAGTGGGGCGTGGTGGTACTAGAAAAACTGTGCAGTGTCGTTGTCATTTGTTGGGGATGCTCCAGCTTGTTAGCTGAGCGGAGACTATGGCAGCTCTCTCTGTTGGAAAGCCCCACAATCAGCAGTTTGAGTGCAATGTGCAAGATGGACATATCTACAACTCAATTCAGACTATTCTGTCGCTGGTCTGCCGATTATCTCAAATGATTTGAAAGTAGGAAATCTACTGAGGGTATAGTTGTGTTACGTCATGCATGTTCTGATCACTTGTTAAAGCATGTCATTACAACGGTTCTTTGGGCCTCTACGTACATTAATTAATCATTTTAATTGTATTGTATTTGAAGTAGTTGCGTCAAATAATTTGTTCAATGTGGTGGGTTTGGCCACTTTTGGAATTTAATCTGATTCTATAAAGTCTTGTCCAATGTTCTAGTCAAATCTCATTAAACAGTGCCTATTATTTATATTTGTGCACTTAATACAAATCATGTGTAGACTCATAATAGGGAAATGTGTGGTTTTCTAGGGCTTCATTTTGGAGTTCCACTTCGGGCCTAACGAGTATTTCACAAACACCGTGTTGACAAAGTCGTACGAGATGAAGTGCAAACCCGATGAAGGAGATCCCTTCTCTTTCGAGGGTCCTGAGATTTACAAATGCAGTGGTTGTGTCATCGACTGGAAGAAGGGCAAGAATGTAACTGTGAAGACGATCAAGAAGAAGCAGAAGCACAAGTCTCGCGGTTCGGTCCGCACAGTCACCAAGACCGTGAAGAATGACTCGTTCTTCAACTTCTTCACTCCACCTATTGGTATGTTAATGTTTTAGTTTTTGTGAACTTAAACTAAAAAGAAATTTCAAGAAAGTAATTTGAACCTTACAAAAGTTTCTTATGATGAATCACTTTCCCCACATAGTTTTTCCGCACTAGACTAATTACATAGTCTTCCTTCTCCTATTATTAAAAACCACTCGATTTGCTTGGATCCACACCCATATTGCTGGATATCTATCCCTTCATAGATTAGATACCAACCAACTCACCAGTATAGTTTGATACCGGTTCTTTCTACATAATCATGAATCTGTAAATTATTGACTAATTCAGAAATTTTCTTGGTAGGTACTAGTTTGTTCAACTTTTTCTGACAGGTAGTCATTTTTATCTATCCTACCCTACTCTAAAAAATAGTTTAAGGTGATACTAGCGCTCGGCCGTTTTAGAAAATTGAGAGAGAAAAATTGTTTCATAAGTGAGTGTAACTATTACAGGATGTTCACATGATCAGTCTGATTGTATATTAGTAGCCCTTTTTAATTTTTGCTTATTGCATCGTTAATTAGGCGCCGGTTATTCAACAAAACCGCGCAAAACGATGAAATTTGCGATACGATTGGAGACCGAACCCGTAAACCAATTGATCCCAAATTTTAATCATGATTAGATGAAAGACAAACTTAGGGTTATCCCTAGGCACATTTTTGAAATTTAATTTTATACGGCGCCCAGGGAGACGAAAAAATAGCTAATTTTTCACCAAAAATCCACTAATTATTACTAATTAACGAAACAAAAAATAAAAAATGTACCAAGGGATAACTCTAAGTTTGTCTTTTATCTAATCACGATTAAAATTTCAAATAATTTGGTCTACCCATTTCGTCTCCAATCGTATCGCAAAAAGTGTCTACAAAAAGCTGCAAAATCGCTCGCGCTTGCATCACCTTAACCCCAAAAGTTTAGGTACTAAAAATGTATAAGTGACTTTGCTACTAACAACTAGGTACTACGTACATATTTTTATTTCCTCTTTCTGATCTCATCTTCTTGTCCGATTAGTACCAGAAGATCCTGAAGCGGATATGGATGAGGATACGCAAGCGCTCTTAACGTCCGACTTCGAGATTGGCCACTACATCCGTGAACGCATCGTCCCGCGGGCGATTCTGTACTTCACTGGCGAGGCTTTGGACGAAGAAGAGGATTACGAGGAGGAGGAAGAGGATGGTGAAGAAGGCGAGGAGGAGGAAGATGATGATGATGAGCCGGGCCAGAAAGTCACTATGATCAAAGGAGCCAACCCTGCTGACTGTAAGCAACAGTAAGAGAGTTAACGTCACTATTTTCAAGGCTGCTTGCTTCCAAATTGCAAATTGGAGTCTTCGTTATATGTAGGTTGCCATAATACTGCTGATTCTTTTACATGATCATAGTTATTTCATTCTATTTCAAGCCGCTAAAGCAAAATGTCACTAGGTACCATCCTATTACGTTTTAAAATTCCAGTTACATGTTATCATACTATTATGTTTGTTGCTTTTCTTCCTCATGCAGTGTTTATATATTGATGTCATGTTTTTGAGAAGACAACAGTTCTGATAAAATAAAGCATTTGTAATGTATGACTTGGTTGTTAATTTAACCAGATTATCCTCCTCTTTAATCTTTATTCAACTCCATTGTATCTAGTTTTTATGTAGGCACCACCCAGGTTACACTGATCTATCTGAAATTTTACACATTTGTATTGACCCTATGGACTTGTGTGTAGTTTTGTAGCAAAATTATTTGTGGTTGAAAAGTGAAAA
Source organism: Leuctra nigra (assembly GCA_934045905.1). Lineage (NCBI taxonomy): Eukaryota > Metazoa > Arthropoda > Insecta > Plecoptera > Leuctridae > Leuctra > Leuctra nigra. The sequence goes on along the minus strand of OW203764.1, from coordinate 16,780,316 downwards.
TTATCCGTTTGCCTGATCGAGTTGAAATATTGCATGGCCACAGGGAACAATATTTATCAGAATTTACAAAATATTTAGTCTATTGGACTGTTATGGGTCCTTACTATCTGATTTTTTAAAATTATTTAGTGGGAAGACAAAATTTCAAAAAACCGCTCTGACGAACCGTGCGATTCCCTTTTGCTTCTGTTTGCCTCTTAAGGCGGCTGGGTAGTGAGTTTGACCTTGAAGAGTTTTTTAATCGATTTTTATCAACATCTTTTTCCAGTGTAATTGTTAACAAAATAGGGCTATGGACGTGAATTCAGAACAGTTCAATGAAAATAATTTCATAGTTTGGAATAAGCATGATAAGTTATTAGTTTTATTTTGTCCAACAGGTGTTTAGAACCCGAAAATTTAGTAATTTTTATGACAATATTTATCAGAATTTACAAAATATTTAGTCTATTGGACTGTTATGGGTCCTTACTAGTATCTGATTTTTTAAAATTATTTAGTGGGAAGACAAAACAAAATTTTGTCCAGCAGGTGTTTAGAACCCGAAAATTTAGTAATTTTCGGGTTCTAAACACCTGATGGACACAATAAAACTAATAACTTATTCCAAACTATGAAATTATTTTCATTGAACTGTTCTGAATTCACGTCCATAGCCCTATTTTGTTAACAATTACACTGGAAAAAGATATTGATAAAAATCGATTAAAAAACTTGTCAAGGCCACGCTCACTACCCAGCGGTCTTAAGACTAACTACTGTAGCTGAAAACATATATTGTAGTTTTCAATAAATACCTAATATATATTGTAGATATGTACCTAGGTACCTAGCCAGATGTTACTACAGATGCACATTACATACATACCTACCTTGTAATTTAATTTAATCATGAAGTTTTCAGTTCCTTCAAACTGTTACTAATTAGTAATTATCTTTTGTTATTATTACGTTTTTTGTTCCTTATTGTCATTTCAATAATTTTCCATAGTCGTAATTTTACATTGTAAACATTTCCTTTTATTCACATAATTACTTGACACTACCACTTATGTTAACAAAAGAGTTAAAACTTCGCTCTAAAAATAAAGATATTTATTATTATTATTAGCATAGACATTTATAAACGGTGTCTATGTTATTAGTACCTAGTTCACAGTTACAGAGTTCAAATTTAAGATTTAGAAGATTTTAGATATAGATTTTTTAACTCTAATTTTAAATTGCCCGCGCTGAATCCACAAGTTTGTTCCAGGAAGCTCCGCCTTGTTCAGGATTCCACCGCCAGCTAGGTTATTCCGAAAATCGATAGTGTCATGGCCGCTGTTGAGTTGACTTTGAAGGAAAATGTTAAATATGGCACCACGAATGGGTGAATTCACTATGTACGGTTTTATCTTTTTGTTTACTCTATTTGAATTGGTTTTGGAGGCGAAAATGTCAGTTCACGCTAATAGTCATGGTAAGTCTGCTGCATCTATTCGTAATATTTTACAATTCTTACGTACAGTTGTTGTGTCACAAATCTGTTCCAAATATAGCATAGGTTTTGCTGCACATGATGCCCTTCAAGCCCCCACTATGCATACATAACAAACTAGGATAGCTTATTTGCCTAACTGATTATGACCTTTGCCACATTACTGATGTCTCTTTAATTCTGTATATCGATTATTTATTCCAGATTTTATTCCAGCTGACAGTGAAGCTAGATACATTGTTGATGGTATGCCTGTTAATGTACACCAGGTATATGACAGTTTTATTAAGTTCTTAGCACCTAGTTACTTTACATTTACCTTCCGAAGGTTTTTAATACGAAATGGAAATTTTCACTAACATGTTTCAAATTGTTAAATCTCATTTTTATAATCGTCAGCAGCTCAGTGCTTCAATTTTGACTGACATACCTACCTACCTATGAGGTATTTTACTACCTGTTACATAGTTGATCGTCAACACACTTGGGAACAGTGTGCACACTAAATTTACACTTCATACTGAGTATACCTTTCATTATACACTTTGTTTCTTGAGACTATTAATTCTCGGCCTCGTAAGTTATGTGACTGCACTTGATTCAGAAAGCCAACCTTTCCAAAAGCGGCACCTACATAGGTACCTAGTAGGTAGTACCTAGTACTTGGTATGCCAAGGTAGAAGGTACTTACCTATACCTACTTCAAACCAATTGTAATTGTCATCCCCTTGAAACATTTTGTGAAAAGAATTAAGTTAACTAGGTAACTACACTTAAATAGATAGGTAGGTTACCTACAGAGGAATTTGGGTAAATCTTGATTATTTGTTTGCAAATGATATTCAAGAGGGGAAATCTAAACAATAATCCCTACCTAGTTGCATACCAGTAGTACCACTAATATGAGGACTGATGACATCCAACTCTAGTTTTTATGGATTTAACTTGATAATTAAAACTGACCCTTTTCCTCAAAACCCCCTACGGGTAAAATGTATAGGTAATGTATACTGTACTAACTACATGACGTGAAGCCTATGTTTTTTCAAATTGTTTTTTTAATTTACCTACATCCATTTACCTACCAGATAGTAAAAGTTGAACTCAATTTGTATAATTCAAATTTGAAAATGTCAATCATTACAAGCATTGGATTTCAGAGTTTCATTCTAAACATTTTTATTGGCTATTGAATGTGTCCACTTTTTCCTAAGTTATTCTATTAATTGTACCTAATGGGATTACAACTCACAAGTCACGAGGTAAATTAAGTTCGTTGTACCTACGGAAGTTAGGATGTAAACATTATAGCTCCTGAAATAACCAAATATTTTGCAAACTTGTGTTTATTTTACTTATTTCTACTTACACTGTCTTTTGATTTTCAGGAACTAAATAGTGGATCTAGTTCAAGGTAAGGAGTAAAGATTATTTTAAATATGTGCCTACTGGTAGTAAACATAGTTTTTATGTGCTTTTTTAACAATTGTTATTGTTTTCAGAATACCGAATATAGAAGAAAACGTAGTTTTCAATTCAAATTCTCATTTAAAATTTGAACCACCACTTTTAGATTTTAAGAAACGGTCAGTAAACGATGCTTGTGTTTTATTTTAATGTCTTAGTTGTTTTATATTTGTTATTAATCACTTTCAAACCTTCAACTTTCAGACATTTGGGAATGCCCCATCATGAGAAAGTCACTCTTTTCAACATCAACAAAAATCAGACAATTCATATGTCCTCAATATCTGGGAACACTGTGCATTTTCACAGCTCTTTCTTTGAAGATAAGGTAACTATTTTTTGGTTATTTATAACTTTAGTTTAACTTTAGTTTAGTCTAACTACTAACTTTTGTTGTGTCCGTCATCTTTGTGCCTCAAGCTGGAAGTGCGTAGTTTATTTTTCTTATCAACCTAAACGGGAAGTTTAGTACCACATTGTGTTATCAACGCACATTGTTAATATCTTGGGTTGAGTTTGATAAGAAACCACAGTAAAATGTGTCAATCAACTCTACTGCAGCAGTATATTCAAGGACAATTCGGGACAGCAGAGTTCACAAAATAGCATACTAGTATCGAACCATTGTTTTGAAAAAATGTGTAAACCACGTTTGCCATACCTTTATCAATTTTAAGGACCTTGTAACTCAAAGCCAGCTAATATTGATAATGCTCATCTTTGCTCTTGTTGGCTACTACATACTTGTAGTGCCTGAATTTTCAGATACCGTACACATAATGTTTGTACATAACTCTGTCATGACATTTGGAAATTATAAAAATTGTAAAACATTGACACAAATTTAGACTATAGGAGTCAAGAGTTAGGAAGTAACATCAGCCAGTCTGCTGATTAGTGGATTTCCATGGTCTCCGAGTGCTGCGTAGAACGACTCTCTCTGATTTTCCATGACTTCGTGGAGATAGGCAAATCCTATATCTTGGTGTATGCTCTTCGTCCGGGTGAACATCGGAGTGCGCAGGGCGATCTTGAGGGCCCTGTTCTGCACCCTCTGCAGCATTGTTCTCGCTCCCGCTGAAGTCCTCTCGTACCACACTGGTGAGGCGTACGTCAGTGTGGGCACGATGACGCTCTGGATAAGAAGCAGCTTGCTGGTGAGCGGCATGGATTTGCTTTTGAGCAGTGGGAACAGCGCCGCCGTCTTCCCGTTGGCCTTGCTGGCAATCTTCTCAGCGTGGGCCTTCCAGGAGAGCTTGGCATCCAGGGTGACACCCAGGTAAACATTGCTGGGAGACCAGGAGACATCTGTACCAGAGATGTTTATGGTAGGGGGTTGAAATTTCCGTCGCTTGGTGAAGAGTGTTGCCTCTGTCTTAGATGAATTTAGGGCTATACGGTTCTCTGTATACCAGTGGCTGAGTACGTCTAATGCTTTTTGCAGAGGCGGGCCAAGTTGATTAGATGCCATAGATTGGCAGATGACTGCGGCATCGTCAGCATAGAAAGCTACTTCGGTGTCCGGAATGTTAGTTGGGATGTCATTGGTGAAGATGTTGAAGAGGATGGGGCTAATGATAGATCCCTGAGGAACTCCAGCCAGAATAGGCCTCGCTGAAGAACAGGCACCGTTGATGTGTACGGTGAAGGATCTTTGATTTAAATAGGAGTGGATGATATTGATTAAGTAGTTGGGAAATTGATATTTAATTAGTTTTTGTAGTAGGCCTTCATGCCAAACTCTATCAAATGCTTTAGCAACGTCCAGGAAAACTATACCAGTTCCTTTCAGCTTTTTAAATCCATCGTTTATCTTGTCAACCACACGTAGAAGCTGATGTGTTGTTGAATGCTTCTGTCGAAAGCCAAACTGCTCATTGATCAGCAGCTTTGTAGCGTTTGCGTGGCCTCTAATTCGAGCATGAAGGACCTTTTCAAAAAGCTTCGATAGTGATGAGAGGAGACTAATCGGCCGGTAATTTGCAGGGTCACGAAGATTCTTTCCCGCTTTCGGGAACACAATGACTTTGGCTACTTTCCATTGGGTGGGGAAGTGTTGAAGACGGAGACTGGCATTAAATATTTCAAGGATACGTTCACCGGCAGGTATAGGAAGTTCTTTAAGAATCGTGTTTGTGATCTCGTCAATACCAGGTGCCTTGCCATTTGCAAGTTCATTTAGATATATAATTACTTCGTCCATAGAGCAGAGAACGACTTCATCATCTTCAGCCTGCGCCTTGTGTATAGCAAGATGGGTTCTTACTTCAGCCTCGATATGTGCTGATGAATTAGTCGGCGGGTTTGGGGAAAACTGATTTTGAAGCGAATCTGCTAGAACTTCTGCCTTATCATGTGGGCTGCATGCAAGGTGTGTACTACCTTGAATGGGTGGATTTGGTTGTTTGCTTCTTGTCAGTCGTTTTGCCATGGACCAGAGTGGACGACTCCCTGGTTCTAGTGTGGCTACAGCATCTTCCCACCTCTCTCTCCTGTGGCGACGAATTAATTCCTTTACAGATCTGTCTAAGAGCTTATATTCTTCATGTAAATCAGGTGTTCTGAGCGCCTGCCATCTCCTACGTGCACGGTTTCGAGTGGCTATTGACAGTTTAATTCCACGTGGAAGATCAAATATTGTGCACCTTTTTGTATTACAAATGGGAACACTGATCGCTCTTGCTTTGATAATGCTCTGATAAGATAAATAGTCCAAGAACCTTTTAAGTTTAAGCTGGTGACGAATATTGTTTTTATGAACAATTGCGCATTGACTCCTAGATTAGGCTTCCTACTATTGGTGTATACTAATTAAATGTAAATATTTAGTATATGCTACATTCCAGGCCCTACTTTGCTCAACTTACTAACCATGGTATTTTTTACTGTCGTTCCTTGTGCAGTTTATTGCAAGGCAATAACATTTTTAAGAGGCTTTTTCTATAAATTTAATTGAGAATTAAACATGTAAACGTTGAATTAGATTTTCCCCTTTGATGTAAAATGCTTGAGAACTATGTACATTAGCTTATTCCTTCTGAGAATGTTAACTCTGATTTGGTATGATGAGCATATTTTGGCATTTTCTTAAAATTGCTTGCCCATAACATAACTATTTGCCCCATTCTAAAAATTAATAAATTTTATTACCCTATTGACAAAGCTTTCAATTTTTCTGAATAAACAATTCTACAAGATACATTATTTAATTCTGAGTGGGTTTAATTGTTCATAAAATAGTTTCATTGAAAGTCTTATCTCGTCATTCAATGGCCAATAGTGTCACTCATAAATTTTGCCTTCATTTATAGACCATTAACAAACATAAAACATAAAAAAACATAAAACATGACTATTCCAAATCTTGAAAACCATTCAGGCCAATTTGTTTAGAGAATATTTTCTTGTTGCACTCAAATTTGCATGCCCAATTTTTTTAAATATGTTGTTCAATGACTTTTGTTTATTTGTTCATATTTTACAGTCCACATTAACATCATAATCTTCCGATTCCACTAATGGTAAATTCAATTCACTGTAAGGTATGAATGAATGACCTTGAAACATAAAGTCAATTCATTTATTTAATTGCCATCCAGCAATCTATTTGAAACAATTTATAAACATTATCAATACAGATATTTTACAGTCATTAGGTACAATCCAAGGAAGGTCAATTCTTATGCTTATAAGCAGATATACGCGATTATATCCCGAGGCTCTAGTGACGACATCGGCGGTTATCTATGCCCAAGTATCGGTCAACTATTCACCCTGCGTTTGTTTACATAGCCAACTGATATAATTAACTGAATAATTCACTGCTACTGGACCATAGATCACCGTCGATGACGTCGCTAGAGCGTCGGGCATAATCGCTTATGAGTTATAAGCATACCTAGTAGAATAGACCTTCCTTGGGTACAATCGTAATAAACCTAACGTTTATTTAGTAATTTTTGACAATGTTTGTATACAATTTTTATTGTTCTCTGCGAAATAAAGAAAAAAAATACTATTCAAATAATAATAATCTTTCTCTCGGTTCCAAGAGTTGGGTCGGGGGGTGGCGAGGCCACCATAGCTCAAAATTGAGCTATGTTAGCTCAAAATTAGCAAAATTTGCTCTAAATTGAGCTAAATAACTATGGCTTGACAGTAGATTTCAAGGTCGTCATTTTTTTGGTGAATGGAACTTAGTAATAGTCCCATTAATTTTTTTTATTGTAAATTATTTGTATCAACATAACTAATATAATGAATGACAATACACTTCTTATCACCCGAAAAAAATTAACATTTTCATTCATAAAAAATCAAATAGAGTACTCGAGTGCCATGCCCACTAGGCACTTCCGGAGTCTTTTTCAAAATCCTCTTATGGAAAATAACATGGGGACTTACTTTGATTGCTGGTCATTTATAAACAAAACAGAGTTAAGATAATCGCAATGCACCACCATTAACTTCAATCTTTCATTTATAATATTATGTCGACACATCTCTTTAAATATATACAAAATTTAAACTGTTACAAGTTAAACAACACACTACACAGGGTATGACGTCACGAAAATGTACACCGGTGCAAGATGTAATTTCAATGAACTGTCAGTCTACATTTCAACAGCTCATTACATCTCGTTTAATGGTATCCTGAAATTAAAATAATTATAATATGAACTTGATTCAGTGTATAAACTCGAGGAACACAGAAATACTCCAGTTTTGTTTACTTTTCGTCAACAATCGAAAATTGACGTGCAAGGTCTGGCATCATTGTTGAAAATTGTTTCATTTGTTTTTCATTTTTGTAAAGTCGCAGTTGCCAACTCGCTTCCCAGGACATCGCGCTGCGCCGTGTTACAATTTATTATTGATGTAGATTGCAACGTCGCACTTTGGAGCTGTTTAATAACTTAAACAGATTAACTATGGTATATATTTAAAGAGATGTGTCGACATAATATTATAAATGAAAGATTGAAGTTAATGGTGGTGTATAGACCACATTTTAAATTATCTAGTTAGCTCTGCTTTTCAAAAAAATTCATATGCAGTTCCGTGATCCTCATATCTATTAGTGTTTTTCAACAATGGATAATAACATGAATAGATATGAGGATCACGGTACTGCATATGAAATTTTTTGAAAAGCAGCTAACTAGATAATTTAAAATGTGGTCTATTGGGATTTTCTTAACTCTGTTTTGTTTACAAATGACCAGCAATCAAAGTAAGTCCCCATGTTATTTTCCATAAGAAGAATTCCAGAAAGTCTCCGGAAGTACCTAGTGGGCGTGGCACTCTAGTAATCTATTGAAATTTCATGTGACATTTTGGCGGAAAATGATGTGTGAACAATTAGTTACCTTGGTGAAAACTTAGTTGCCATGGAAACCACTGCCGCATGACGTCAATGCTTATTATTACTATTTTAAAACAAGGTTAATATATTTTAAAATTTGGAGATTTCTATCATTCATTCATTCTTCATTCTATCATCATTGATTGGCTTGTTCACTCAAAACTCATGTAGATGGCATTGCTGTTCCAAAAACTCAAAGAGCCAATCAAACGTCAATCAAAGAGACAATCAAAATGCAAAGTGTTAATGGAACATTTTTAAACCTTAGCGGGAGACAGCTTAGATAGCTCTGTGCTGCTAGCGCCGCGAGTGTGAGCAAATGGCAGTGAACAATCCTATTACTTGAAAAATATTCATCCCACAATAATAATTTTTTGTTTGTCTACGTCCTAGACATGTATACCTACTTTATATAGTATTTCACGTTTTTAATCCATTCTACACTAGAGAGAGTTCTCTATTATAGAAGACAAGAATTAGCTACCCATGATACCCAGGTATCCATGTAGCCTGCTCCTTCAGCTGTTCCAATTCTTTTAACCCTTCAACAAGTGAGTTAATTTGTAGGTAGGTAGAGGTAAAAATTCTATATCCTTTTTGGGATGAGCTAGGAAGCAGATTTTGGTATGATAAGAATATAGGGCTATCAAATATTGAGCAAATTTTTAACATTTACATTTTTTTTTTTTTTTTTTAAGATCATGTAGAATGCCAAAACGTAAGAGATACGGGCATACTCATTAAAGGGTTAAAGAAATACTGTCAATAACCTACTACTTAAAACTAGTTAAAACAAATAAATTTAGGTATACGAAGGACCTTTGGGAACCGAACCATTGTTCCCTGTTTCCAATCTGTGACAAAACCTAAAACAGTACATCTGTAGCCACAGCTTACCGCTTACCTTACTCAGTTGATTGCATCCAGTTTTAGACACACTTTTGCACTCTTCACATGACTTATAATTCTTGAGAATTAACGTGGTTTTGTTACTCTGCACAGATCATCCCTCCTCTGGGGAATACGACCTTCAGCGTAGTGTTCCTGGGAAGAGAGGAAGGTGAGATCGAGAGCAATCTCTTCATTCACACCTCCGAGGGTAGTTTCAAGTACGGCGTGAGGGGCTCGAGCGTGGGCAGTCCATACCGACTGCGGCCACTGGTCGGGGCCAAAGTTCCGCTCAATTCATCGTACTCTCCTCTCATATACATGTACAATCCACACAGCACGCCAATGCAGGTGCGTACTCGCTACTCGGTAATGTTGTCCCTACTGTTGTACAACAACATTTGTTGACCAACCTAATATTAACTTGATGGGTAAGATAAGTGTACCTATTTTATTTTTTAAGAAATCGGTATACTTATTTATATTAGTATTAATTCTATTAACTAGTATTATATTACTTCTGAATTTTAGACTATGTACAGATTTCTTAGAGATTTGATTATTTCTGGAGTATAGTTAAGTGGGTGTAAAAGAGAGTAGTTTTTATTTTGATTTAACTGTGGTCTGGCTTTTTATACAAAAAAATGCTTTTTTGCCAAACCAGCTTTGTGTCTCTCCAGGCGCAGTTCTAGGACAAAAAATGTGGGTGGGCAGACGAAATTTTGTGAAAAACACGACCCGCGGGGGGTTTGGGGGGCAAGACCCCCCAACCGCTCCGCGGAGATATTTTGGAAAATGGATGATCTTAGAAGCGTTTTTGAGTGTTTTGGGAATATATTTTCTTGCATCTAAAACTAAATTTGGAAACACCAGCCACCTAATCTAGTTTAGGGAGGAAAATACCCAAAATTGGTTGAACTTTAAAATATAATTTGTAGTTTTTAGCCATATCTATACATAAATCTGTTATAAATTGATTTTTTAATTCAGAATTATACTAATTATAAGTAGGAAGAGAAAATTCTGGGTGGGCCACGGCCCACCCAGCCACCCCCTAGAACCGCGCCTGTGTCTCTCCTTACTGCTTCATACACATCTAAGACAATATTGCTTAAGGTACCTAATATTGGGTTCTCACTACAATCTTTGTAATCAGTGATCTATATTTCACTTTGTATGGTTTGTGTTTTAGATTGTGGAGATCTACAGCAGTGGTGGAGAGTTTCATTTGGAACTACCATCGGGGGAACTTGAAGGCCCGAAACATCTGTGGGAGATTCCTCCGTACCACACGAAGCCAGTGATAAGAGTTCGCTTCTTTGCCAGCTCGGAGAAGAATCATACAGCGTACATTAGGTATGTGTGCGGAAAGGATTTCACAGTGTGGTGGAAACTCATTTATGTATTGCCCTCCTTGACTTACTTAATTTACAGGTCGCATGCCCTAGCTAATCAAGTCTGTTTCATACTTTTATCAAGTTTGTTAACTATCATCAGATTATTATTTTAGCGCTTTACTTATTTTTAGGTATAGAAGTCCGCTTAGATTTTAATAAGTAGGTTGTCATTTAAACTCAAATTCTTTTTAGATAACGTTTAGTATTATACTTTTTACTTTACCTAATTTCAATTTGCATTCTACGTAGCAGTACCTAAGTCTGTTATGTTGATATTAATTTTTTTTAGCTGGAAACTAATTTTCAGCTTTTAAATAGTGTAGGTACCTACCTACTTGATGATACTGATAGTGATAAGATAGGCTTCATATGACACAACAAATTTAATAAAAAGACAGACAAGCGATACCTTATTAATTTTACTAAACGATAAGCAATAAGAAATAATTAAAAGGTGTCGAATCTAAAAATAAAATAAATGTCTGACTTTCCACTGCATCTGGCAGTTTTCAATTTATTTCGAACCAAAACCATCAAAAAAACAAAATTTACCATTTTTTTAACCGGTAAATTAATAATCGGTAAATTTACCGGTAAATTTACCTTAATTTACCGGTAAATTTTACCGGATGCCATCCCTAACTATGATGAACAGTGTTGGTGACAACACACTCCCTTGTCTTATTATTATTATTATTATTAAGTCTATATTCTCAACAGAGCTAGGCTCCACTAGTGAGAATGTAATATAGAGAAGGGAGGAGAGGAAACCCGGTACCGGCATGTAGCCTACTCCTGACGAAAGATACCAAGGGGACCAACGGCTTAACGTCCCTTCCGAAGGACGGTGTAACATTCACAGCACGAGCCTCCACAACCCGCGCCGTCGAGAGACTGATAACAGGTGGAGGGAGGTCGTCACACTAACCCCCAAACACCCCAGTCTCTCTGGCCCAACGGCAGCAACCTGGCAAGGCAGAGTTGAATGGTCACCCACCCAACCGCTGACTGCGCTCAATGTTGCTTAACCTCGGTGATCTAACGAGAACCGAGGTATCCAACACACCAGCCGTCGGGCTCAGGTCACTAATACTAAACCATTCCGATCTCCCCACTCCCGACTGCACACAACTCACACTGTTCTGATACATACATTTGATCTGCTCAACCGAGTCTTTGCCAATTCTCTCTTTACCAAACACTCCCAAACTATCCCTTGGCAACCCAACCTGTCATACGCCTTCTCCAAGTTGAATTTCTAAAGTTCTAATTTCTACTCCAAGTTCTAATCCTAATAGTACGTTTAAAATTTCCTATTTATTAAATCTAATGTGTTGTGTACAATAATAATCCATCTTCGCCCATTGATTTAATTCATGTTGTTTTATTTTGTGTGCAGAATAAAAGTGAACAACAGTGAAGAGGTGTTGGTCGTGCCGCTGGAGGTGGAGGTGGCCCCACACTTGGGCCTCTACTATCCCGACAATATCGTGGACTTTGGTCGCGGCGGCAGTCTGGAGAAACCCAAGCAGATCAAGCTTCTTCTCTACAACTCTTGGAAGAAGGCGATACGAATACAGAACATCGTTGCGACGCCTGCTTCGAAAGCGTTGCACGTTGATTTCAAGCCGGTGAAAGTTCCACCGGACTCGCAGGAGCCAGTGGAGGTGGCTGTGCTGACATTTGATTGTAAGCTCATTTCACACTCCATACAAGATGCCCACAGAGATTAGTCACGGAATGTATTATTTTCCGTACAACACTCGGGTCCGAGCCACACTGTTTCAAAATTCAACTAGGACAATTTCTACTAACATTAGGTAATAAGGACAGTAGGAAGAACGATTGAAAACTGATTGTGGAAATTTTAATATTGAGCTGAGTAATTTTCAAGTGATTTCTAATTAATTCATACTTTTTGTACTAAAACCATTTTACTGGTAAAGCATGATTTTCTGTCACTCCTGATGTAAGGGTGGGATGTAGGGAATGTCCTGCCAAAAGTGTGGTGGTTTGCACCCTAGTGACTAGTCATATGGAAATCATATGTACCAATATTAATGCTTAATTCAGATCCTCGGGCAGCCATTTTATTTATTCAGGGCCGGTATTAGTTATTACCAAAGTTAAATTGTGCCGGATTAACTAAATATTGGACTAAATTTGCGGCACAGCCAATCAAATACCTCAAAATGATTAAAACAGTTGAATTTAATCAAAAAGTTAATAAATCCAGCACAATTTCCAAAGTTGTGAAGAATATATAAATAATAAATAAATAAATTTATCTATGGTAATACCGGGCCTTAAACCAGCACAATTTAACTTTGGTATTACCAGACCTGACTGTAATTGATTTTTGTTATACCTTCTGATCTGAAAAGTAAAGCAATATCTTGAATCTTCATGGTGTATGTTTCAGGGAAAGCTGCACTCGATGCAAACCACTTCAATGGCAGATTAATCATCAAAAGCAACCACAGTCAACAGAAGCTGGTCATACCGTACACTGCATTTGTGTTGGAAGGAAGTCTGCATTTCAACGCCTCAGTCACGCAGTATTGTTCCGACTTGGATTCTAGTAATGTTGATGTCAGAAACTTGACGATCACTAACAACTTTCGTGTGCCAGTAGCAATCACCGAAGCATCACTGCCTCACCTTGCAGAGTCTCATTTCATGGTGAGTTAGTTTTTAATTTCACTTAGGGTTTATTTTACTTCAAACAAAAAGTAATTGTTTATTATGTTTTTTATTTCAGATACAAAATTTCACATCGTACATTCTGAAGCCCAGAGAATCCGTTACCGTTTTCCGTTTGGCATTTAAACGAGAATCAGCAGGTCCTGACTTAAAGCTCGACTCTTACATCACATTGCACACAAATGTTTCAAAAATATATGTGCCATTATTTTACTACAGCGGCCGTCTCTTGAAGGTAACGTGTCATCGTTGTTGACATTATTTGAAGTGGAAATAAAACACGAATGAGAAGAATAACTGCTAATTTGGTTCTATTTTCTAGGAGATACCATCGCGGTTCAATGAGACGTATTTAAATTTTGGTTTGGTTGGCACTGGAAAAACAAAGTTTCTTCGCTTCGCTTTGTTCAACAACAATCCAGTGCCAATCGGGCTTAAAGATTGGGGCACAAATTTGACTGGTGGCACTGTCGAACTTTTGGGTCTCAAGAGAGGCAACATATCATCAATATTTGTTGAAGAGATCTTTGACACGCACAATAGTCATGCAAGTGTAAGTTAATTTACTGAACGAAATACATTTGCTGTTAAGAGTTAATTTCCTTCTTTCCTTATGGAATGAAGTAAACGCAGTAGTGTAACTCTGTGTTTACAATGTCTGAAAGGGTAAATGTTGATATAAGTGAATTAATTTAAAATACAAGAATTCTGTTAAACGCACATAATAGTTGGACTCAAAAGCAAGAACTTCTGAACCTGTTATTAGAAATAACACAGCAGCCACATATGAATCATTTATTGTCTGACGATCCGCTTATTGACCTTTTCCAGACCATGTTGTTGGCGGGTCACTATGCTGTGTTCCAAATTAACGTCATTGCACCCAAGGTTGAGGGTTCATTGCTCGGCGAAGTTTTCGTCAACACACAGTTTGAGCACTTGGCCATCATCGCCAAGATGAACGTGTCAAACGGAGATCTGGAGATACCCGTGGAAGCGACGACCATGGAGGATTGCTTCCCGGGGAAGCTGTGTGTTCATCTGGTGCGAGTTCGCTCCCTGTTCGATCGTCCTATGGCGGTGACGGGCATGGGAGGAAGTGCGATGGCGGAGGCACCGGTCAGTTTCAGCTTGAGTGGTGGTACCATTGATTCGACCGTCATATCTCCGTTGACGACGAGCATTGTTGGTGAAGTCAGTTACGATCCAGGTCTCGGCTGCAGTGACAACTGCTATCTGGGCAGTCCTAGTCAAAGTGTTGGTAAGTGTGAATATGTGGATTTCAAAGGCTCTCTTGTATATGTATTGCATAGCGAGCCCATCATTATTAACAAGTGCTTTTAAGATTCCCTTTGAAGATTTTAATAAATTTTTTTTTCTAGCTGCCAGCAAATGGATCAACTCGCTCTCCTTGCCTGTGAATACATACAAGTCTGACGTCTCACTTTTCAATGCACTTTACGACAAGTATGTGTCGCTCACATCAAAATCTCCGTGGCATAACATCTCCGTCAATCTCGACACGACAGAAGTAAGAGATTTCAAGTTCAATGTCGGGGTGAAGTTAACGTGGCCTGAACTCATGCCTGATCTGCTCAACTCATCAACAATAAACTTTCCTCTCACTCAAGTTGGCAATAAAACATTTCAAGAGCTTTGTTTGATGAACCCAAGTTCTCACCCGCTTAGCCTCCAATTAGTCATGGAGTGGGTTTATCTAAAAGATGGCAAGAAGATGATAGGAGCTCCAGGACGATTTGAGAATTTGTTTCGTGACTTCTATAATGTAACTCCTTATGATTTTGTAATGGAGAGCATGTCGGAACTTCGAAGTCAACAGCTGAGAGCCCCTGCACACCACGAGAGTCTGACATTCCTACTGGATCCAGGTGAAACCGTCATGGCAAAGATTGGTTTCACCCCTCGCAAGGCTGGATTGAGTTCAGCTCTTCTATTCATCAGAAACAACCTCACCGTCTTAGACATCGTCAGATTAACTGGAAAAGCCGTGGAAGCTCATTTTAAGTTTGGAAATAGGAAGCCTGGATCTGGAACACCTTTGCTGTTCGAACTTGCCGAGAAGCATCTCAAGGACTGCGAACGGGAGAAAAATCGGAAGTTTCCCGTTCCCAATTTGACTGTAAAGCGTTCATTCACTGCCCGCAATACGGGTGAATTACCCATCCATGTGATTGGCTTCAACATAAACGACCTGCCATGTGAAGGTTACGGATTCCGAGTCCTCAACTGCAATTCATTTCATCTCCCTCCAAACGGCACGCGAAAGATCGACATTGCTTTCACTCCGGACTTCACGCTCGCTCGCATCCAACGAACGCTGTCGATCGAAACGAGTCTCGGTGTACCCGTCAACTATACACTGATCACAACATTGCCACCATTTTTCCTTGCGTCATGCTCGAGTGTACTTGGCCGACCATCCTGGGAACCACTGTTGTATTACTCGGCTGTCAGTTTCATGATATTCCTTCTCTTCTGTGTTCTAGCCGCCGCTTTCTTAGAGCATGATCGCATATTAAAATGTGCTTTGGTGGCGATGGCAAAAGACAGAGTTTCAAGATCGTCCACTGAATTCAAGCCGATTTATGCTGATGTTCACAAAACAATAGAGAAAATGAAACAGCCATCCAGTCAGCCTATATTAGAGACTACTGACTGGGGTATCAGATCTCCTGAGAAACCAAAGGAGAGCCCTCCCATAGTTAAAACTAATTGGGTGCAGCCAGAGAGTCGACGATTCTCTCTCGAGGCAGAAATCAAGGAGCAAGCTTTAATCACACAAAAGTTTGATGAAGTTGAAGTTTCAAATGGATATTCCAATGCAACGTCACTGCCGAATGTGAAAACCAAGAAGAAACTTGGCAAACGCAACAGCAATAATAGTGATGCCTCGGAAACTCTCCCAGATACCCCGTCAGTAAAGAAGTCGTGGGGCAGTGTCTTCACTAGGTCCAACAACCATGGTTCTTTGGGATCGAAGTTAAAAGTTCCTGCCACAGTCCCAGAGCCAGAAAATAAAGCAATTTCAAGTAATGGTAAGGAAAATGCAATGAATGGTAAGAAACATCAAGAATCCCGCAAGGAAGTAAAGAGGGTAGAACGATTGAACAAGAGTTTGAACAACAAGAAAACTAAGCTTGTACCGGAACCTGTGATTTGCTCCGAAGAAGAATCTTCATCAACGACTACAGACAGTTCCAACAACGAAGAACTTGAAAAGGAACGTGATAGTTCAGGCACTAGTTTATCAGAACGTGCACACAAATCTACACCAAAGAAAGCCAAGGGAAAATCTGTTGACTATCGAGATAACTACGAGGGTGATTGTGATGATGATGATTATGACCGAGATGCGCACAAGAAACGCTGGAAACCAACGAACCACAAGCCACTCCCGACACCAGAAATACCGGTGAAAATGGAGACTCCCAGTCCCAAGCCTCTTGGACTTCAGCTGCCGTACAAACTCAAAGTAACCAGCACAAACCGCGATCGGAAAGACAAGAACGCTCTGAAACGCATCCCTACTGAAAAGATTTTCCCCTCGAAGCCAACCGCAATACCTGATGCCATTCCCCCTCCAGTGATCCGTGCTTCACCGCCTCCACGTCCATCCAACGTCTGGACCGAGAATCGAGCTTCTTTCAGCGACGTTGTGGCCCGCAACGACAGTCCGTCGTACTCCACCGTGGTCGCTCCTCGCAAGCAAGCAACGCAAAGCGCTCCACCGCCACCGGTGTACGAACCAAGCACGAGGAAGCCGGCTCCGCCACCGGGTCTCGGGCCGATCGGATCGAAGAAGCCGCCAGCCAACGTTTGGTCCAACTTCGTGGAACCTCATCAGCTGAGTTCGCAGTTCATGCAGCAGGATTCCAACAGTCTGTTCACCAGCACATTCCATGAACATCTGGCAACAGTGCCCGAGAATGTCAAGATGCAGTACAACAGCGAGATATGGCAACAGCAGAACACAATGTCATTGCTTCACGAGGAACAGGTCAAGAGAGAAGCTGAAGAATATCGCCAGCTCAATCTCTACAAGAATCAAGGTATGTTATTTCCACTTTCCTAATTTATAACTTTGTAGTAATGTGTCAATACAGTAATTTGAACAGGTCAAACACTCCATGAAATTTAAGACATACTATTTAAAAAGCCACATCCAGACACACAATAAGATAAATATTTATAGTAGTAGTAGTAAATTGGACCAGAGTTCATACTTCATGCGGTGTCTTATTTGAAATGTAAATCCCAGATGGGAAAGGGCATAATCTCTAATCTAAAAAAGACGAGTGATTCCTTTTTTGTAAATCCCTGTTATTCTGCCATTTTTTACCATAGTCTAAAAAACATTCCCTGCCAAGTCTGCTGAACTGGGAGGCACTCTGGTGGAGCTCGGTTGCTTCCTTTGCCTCTTAAATCCATCATAATAATAATAATAGCGGGTTGTCTACAGCTCTAAGCCGGCCGTTTCCCGCACTCCAGACGCCACCTCTCTCTGTCCGTCCAGTCATCACCACCAATTCCTCTTCTTGACATGTCCAGCAGCACCTGTTTCTTCCAATCCTCTTCTGGTCGCCCTCGTCTTCTTCTACCAGGAGGTAACCAAGACTCTAATCTTTTTGGCCACCTCTGAGGTTCCATGCGCTGAACATGCCCATACCAAACAAGTCTATTTGTTTCTATACAATTAACCACCGTCTTTTCTACTCCCATCCGTCTTCTTATCTCCTCATTCCTCACGTGCTCTAATCTTGAGACTCCACAACTCCTTCTTAAGAAATCCATTTCCACTGCAAGCAGCCTTTCTCTATCCCTCTGCGTCATCTCCCACGTTTCTGCACCATACAGAAGTATGCTTTGAACTATCGTCTGGTACATTCTTTTTTTTGTGGTTTTACCTACACTCCCGGACCAGAGTAACGAATTGAGCTTCTGTATTGCCTGTCTCGCCTGACCAATACGACAGGATATCTCTCTCCTACTGTTTCCTTCTTTATCAATTACAGTTCCCAAGTACTTATATTGCTCACACACCTCGATACACTGTCCATTCAAATCCAAGCCCTCTCCAAACTCCTTGCCAACCACCAAATATTTCGTCTTTGTAACGCTGATTCTTAATCCTGCCTCCTCATATGCATCATTAAGCTTCCTCAGCATAAAATCAATGTCATACTCATCTGAGGCCATTAATATCTGATCATCAGCAAAGAGGAGAGTATGAAGAAGTTCACCACCAACGTCAATTCCCATGCCCCTGCATTTCCTCTGCCACTCTTTTAAAATCTCGTTGACATACACTTTGAATAGAGTGGGAGATAAGCAACACCCTTGCCGTAGACCTTTTGTTATTATGAAAGGTTGCGACAATTTATTTCCACTTTTAACAACACTCTCCTGTTGGTAATACATACTCTTTATAGTGTTGATATACTTGCTGCTGATCCCACTCTCATCCAATATTTTAAAGAGGTTCTTAAGAGGTACCGTGTCATATGCCTTTTCCAAATCTATAAATACAAGATGCGTATCGGTGTTCCTTGCCTTTCGCTTCGAAATCACTTGCTTTATGGAGAAAATATTGTCTGCACATGATCTGCCTGCTGTGAAGCCACATTGTTCCTCGTCAATATTAATCTGGTCTTCAAGTCGCTTCTTAATAACCCGCCCATACAGTCTACCCACTGATGAAGTCACGCTTATCCCCCTGTAGTTCTTACATTCGAGTTGAGATCCCTTCTTGAAGATGGATGTAACATACGCCAATTTCCACTCCTTGGGTATGCAATCCTCTTCAATTAAACACTTGTTAAATATACAGGCCATTATCTCGAGAACAACATCTGGGGCACTCTTGACCAACTCAATGTGCACACCTCCAGGACCCGGGCTTCTCCCATTCTTGATGCCTTTCAAAGCGAACTTGATCTCCTCCTTTGAAATCCTCTCCACTCTTTCATTTGTCTTCGTAGCCCTGAGTACCTCCTCTAACCCATCCCGATACTCATCTCTATCCTCATAAAGCATCTCACTATAATAATTTACCCACCGGTCCGCGCTAATCATCTGCACTCATCTGCAATCATTTTTTTTTTTCCATCATGCCACTAAATATAATAGTTTTAACTAAAGTGATGTGTTCTTGTACAGAATCTTGGCCAGCATCGTTGTGGGACCCGCTGTACACGCCAGCTGTGAGCGACACTCCTCTGTACGCGCCCGCGGAGCACGAGACTCCGCAGCAAGGCGGCGCGCTCTGGTGGAGCTCGGTGGTGGACTCGACTTGGTCGCCCAGCGGCTCGTGGCTGGAGAGCTCTCAGCCAGCGCCAGGCAATCCGAGCAACGGCTGTCTCGAGCCCGAGGACATGGATCGAGTGCAAGCGTACGATCCATTCCGTTCGCTCAACAACATCTGGACTCCGCAGTCGCCTGACCCGTGGAACAAACCGCGCAATGATTAGATTGTTGCGCACATTTCAGAAACTGTTTTGGTTTTCTACTCTTTTTTTTCTTTCACTGTCTACGAGGTCTTTATTTTTGGTTTTTAGAATCTTAGGAATTTTGTGATTTTGTCCTTAACAACTAATTGTTTGTTGAATTATTTTTTGTTTGTTTCTTTTAAAATACTGTCTAGAATCTAGATATCATGCCTAATAGCACAATTGTTATGCTTTTTCACTTACAAGGATTGTGTGATATACTTGTACAGTAATTTTATTTATTGACAACTGGGGATTGTTATTTTTTCTTTTTATCAAATCGCCAGAAATGTTCATATTACACAAGTACTTTCGACCTCGTAGATGTAGATTCTTAACTTTTTGAAGGTGTGCCACCGGATCTAATTGTTACTCTTACTATCTCAACTCTCATGAGCCCTTGTCCCTCGCTGTTGGTTAGAATTGTAGCAAGGTTACTTATCGCTGTTGGCTGTTGTTTGAACATTGTCGTCGTAGTTATGTCGATTGATTGTCTGAAAGATCCTGTATAATCGTAGGTGTTGCGTTGGTCGAGGCAGGAATTGCGGAGCCTGCCTGCGGTGTTGTGAGCTCACTGTTATGGAATGCATTAAATGTATGTTCATTAGCTTTAAAAACCAATAACAATACATCAAGTACCTGTAAGGACACAGGTGTGTAATTGCATTAGAGCTCGAAAAGATCAGTGTTTTAAAGTTCAGTTGAGTTCAATAATTCTGACTTGCGCACAAATATTCACTTGTGAAACTGAATTGCACAAATTTTAAATCTTATAAATTCAAAGAAAATAACACAAAGGAATCATGTTATGTAAAATTATTTCTTTTTCCATATTTTGCAATTCCTATATTTTTAAATGTACCTAAATTTCATTTAATCACTCGCCAAATGACCAAAGAAATTGCTCTTATTGTTTGTTTTCTTGTGAAGATACAGGAGACAAGCGAAATGGCAAATTGTGAACCCTTTTAGGGCGCATTATGCACAAAGTGACGCATTATTATGTACCATCAGCAAGAATCAAGCGTCGACATGTTTAATGGATGGATAATAAAACAGTTTTACTCATTGTAGATAACGTCTTGTCACTTCTCCAATCAATTTCATTCCTTTTAGTTTTATTGAGACTACCTACTAGAAGTTGCAAGAACACTCTTATTTTAGATCAGACACAGAAAACTGCTGTCTTTACTTCTAAAACCGTTTTATAAGAGACACCAAGAAACCCACTTACATTGGCTCACATAAAATAAAACATAAAACTATATTATTTAGTTGGAACAGGTTTACGACGGTAAAATGTGCTCAATCTTAATCTCTTTATTGAAGCGCTGTTCTGGGTTAGAACTTGGCGTCTCGGCGCTAAATATAAACCGACGCTGTACACTCACTGCATAAAATCAGAATACTCTCCTACTGAGACACTTGGAAGTGATGTGCCAATTTTGTTACGCCACTTGTAAGATGCTGGAACATTGGCAAGGACTGTACGCACATCGTATATCGCTGTTGGTTGTGTCAAAAGTGGCCAAAGTCTTGGTGCTGTTGCGTCGCTGCGTCGTTACACAAACAAAAAGGTAAATATCTGAATCACGGGAAACTACATAGTGTCAGTCATACCCGAGCTGCCAGTGGGTGCTTTTAGTTTATCATAGAGAGGAAATTTGATTTTTTCACTTGGATGAATACAGATTGAATATGTACCTACTACAACGTGCGTGTAGTGCACTGCAGTGCATTGTGAGAAACAAAATGAATGCATGACTGAATTACTAATTTTAATTCAATTCAGCTTACTCATATATTCATGTTTCCTTTTTCAAGAAAAAAATATTTTTGATTTTCTCTGTTCAGGGATCTAGTATCATTTTCAGAGTACACGGTAATTATTCATATTTGTTTTTATATTTTCATATTCAAAAAAGAGCATTGCTAAAACTGTCGACATCGGAAGTGGCCTGTCTGGTTTCTGTCAATGTTCGCGATGATAGAAGAGCTTTTTGTCGAATTGTAGCATGAACGCGTCAGAGATTTTTTTTCTCAGCAAAAAAAATGATCGGGAGAATCGTATAATTTGACATGCTCGTAAAGTGATGGTGATTCTCAAATAAACTTGACGTCGAATATAAGTATAAAGACGGCCAACTGGTGGGTTTTTTCTTCAACTACACCGCCATGGCTTGGCGTGGATACCCATTAATAGAAACCTCAGTTTTGCGGCCTTCACAGCATGATGCAGATATCAAGTGCCTCGTTAATAGTTTGCCTAGAAACAAGCAATTTGTTTTCTTAAAGTTGGTAATGAGATTAATAAAGTGAACACTGTGCTGAGAAACTTTTCGTCAAGAGAAGTTGGATTTGTATTTTATAGTCAACATAATTGACAGTCGATCATCAAGATCTTCTTTCCAGAAACAACGTGAGTGAGTGATCTACAAAATAAAGACAATTTTCTAATTGCAAATATTTTTCTGAAGAATGAGTGACTATGAGCATAGACATCTGAGGCACAATTTACAAACATTTTTATGCTGCGCTGTGACTTTTTTTGGCAGTCAATATGAAAATTTTCCATGATTCCATCAATCTTCACTATTAACTGCACACAGTTTTTACGCAAAAGAAATAAAATCTTTCGAATTTATTTTTGCTTTCCCCAACATATTTTTACTATCTTGTTTTTGTACTTTGCGCCAAGTATGGAGTTTTATTAGTTTCAAATCAGTTATTTTTTTATGATGAGGTATTTTACTATAGATTTTTACGATCTGGTAGATATTTGTCTGATAGTAAAACATGTGTATATAAGGTATTGAATTCTGCAATGTCACTGACAGACGTTTAGTTTGACGACCATGAGGGTTGTGAGAAGTCGTTAGCACAAAGGCGACGCAATTCTTTGCTAAAATTTAAAACAAATTCAATTAGCACATTCTATGATTTAAAAATTAACAATTTAAATTTGATCTCAAACCGGGATTAGGAAAATCTCATTAAATCCCTTTGACTTTTCAGAATGTCAAAGTTTGAAAATACAGCCCTCGGAGTCTGGTGGCAAATGATGAATGAAATGAACACCTATTATCGTGTATCATTATGGGTTAGGCCATCAGCATGCATCAACTGCTTTCTCACAACATGCCCAATCTCAGCGCTCCAATAATTTATTCATGGAGCCATGTATCTAAATTTTACGTGCCAAATAATAATTTTATCGTTCCCTGATTAGAAACGTGGGTTATGTCAAAACGATAAAATATTGTAGGGGTGATAAAAAAAATTATGAAATCAAATAGTGGAAATCAAGGTTCGCACTTTTCTAAAATCGTCGTTCCTGTAAAATATTGAAATTCGCAACATAAGAAATAACACACGATAACCTAGTGAAACTTTTGTTGAACAACTTATTTTACAACTCTCAATAAACTTAAACACTTTAATGAATAGTTTTAAATGCAGTTTTATCAGTTTAATAAATTAAACAGGAGTCAGGCAACGATGTAGAAGTAATTGAATTACCCTATACTCATTACCATTAAATTAATCTTTGGAATATTGCCAGCGGGAGAGACGGACAGGAAAACCAAACCAACGTAAAGAACAAGTCTCATTGTTCAAGTCTTGTTCCTTATACTCTTGACTTCTCCTGCAATGTTGATGTTTCGTAATGACGCCGGGTTCGATTCCTAGTCAGGGTGAACGGCCGTGACGTCTTCGATGGCTCTGGTCCAGATGAGATGGAAGAGAGTGGGAGAATCTTGCTGATAAAATACGTCGGAAGTTCGTCCAAAGACGACTCAATGGAGGACAACATGATGACAGAACGAGAAAAAAAAGTGACGCAGTCGCCAAATATACTACTTGGTTCACCGCCGTAGCAAATTAATACTCTTAGGGTTTTAATTGAGAAACGTTCACAGTATTTAAATTCGTGTGATGCTGCCTAATTAATTGCCACACCAGATGTCCACATTTATAATTTACACTGAAACACACAGAACTGTTTAAACAACAATGTTGGGACAGCCATTGTTGAATGTTTTGTAAAATATCGTAAGTGCGAAGGTTGTAAAATAATAAATAGTGTATCAACAAATCATGAGGATCGTCCTCAATTTCACGAATTTTTACAATTGAGTCTACAAGTTGTTTATTTCTTATTTTGATCCTCCTTTGCCAAACTCAAATTGCCTGCTATTCTTATCGGCACATCAATTTCCTCTCTATAGAGAATAAAGCTCATACCTATTAATTAAATCAACATTTTTCAAATGTCTGTAAAATATATTCTCATGTTAGTATACTTATTCTGAGACGGATTTTCGGAACTACACCTGACTAACAGAGTTCTACGAATGAGATCAACAAAGTGTGAGGATATTTTCCGAGTCCCTTCACTTGGCCACAGAAGCTCACTTGAGTCGCTGCTAATAACCTACTTGTGTGCAGAAGTAATGGACACCGTGTATCCGGAACCCATGTCGCGTCTGCACAGGCGAGCAGTACGGAAGCAGAACAACCGCGCGTCAATGGCCAGATACAGGACTCAACCAGTCACTTTCCAGGAGATCAAGGTAATTACAAACATCCAGTTAGTCGGATGGAATGTAGAGATATTGTGGAGAACGTCTGTCTGACCTTTCCCTTGCTTCCGAGTGCTTTTACCCAAGGGATTATAGCTCAAGCATATAAAATGAGACATTGTGAGCACCAGTGGTCCGATAGTTCGTGATTACTGACTTACTTTATTCCATTCTCTTCGGAGATCTCAAACACTTACCAGAATGTTTTGTATAACATTCGTCCTGCAAGGTGGTTCAGCTGGTAGCGCTCTCGCCCGGCAGGTGAGTTATAGGTCTTGGGTTTGAGCCCCGTTTCGGTCGGAAGTGTTACACGTGTACATCTCTTTAAGTCGTAAGAGTTATCCAAAGACAGAGGTCATATTGTGAAGGCTCCATACAAAATTAAAATATTGACAAATCCCACATCTGTCACCATTTGTAGAACTCAATGATACTCGTTTATGCTCACATTGGAGTCCCAACAAAATAAAGTAACACAATTATGCAATTGAAAGTAATGAAACGCCAGACAGACAAAATAAAATAATATTTTGAATATGGTTGTTCTTATTAAATTTAAAATATTATTCCATTTGAATATCAAGAGAATGTTTTGTAAATATTTATTTTTAGTCCATTTTAGTCCTTTTCCTTCAAGCTTACAAAGTCGTATTGACAATTTGGACACCTTGTGTTGTGTTGCATGGTTTTAAACAACGACGTTATAAACTATGGTCATGCATTACAATGGTGTTGGTATATTGAAACAATGAAATAAAAATACATTGAATGCGTAAGTGACGAATGATGATGATACATATTATTGCCCTTTACTATTCTTGACATTTACTGTTCGAAGCTTTCTGAAATAGCTTGAGAAGTGAACTTTTCATCTATTTTGATATTAACTAGCGAATGTAAACCGGCACTTTATTGAAAATCGAGTATGAAATTGCCTATGTTGGGATGATATTACTGGCCCTCGTAGCTCTCATAACACAATGAATACATACAGGAACAAATCAACTGACAACCAATTTTCAGTTTCAATGTTATCAAATAAGAAAATACATGTAGTTTCAAATATATCAGTTATCGATCCTATTTTCACATCTTGATGTAGATTTTTAATAAACGACTCTTCCTTATATGGAATATTACCATCTAACATTCATTAAAAGTGAATATTTTATTCTTCATTCAACTCTACCAATAAAATAACTCGGTAAGACCCCTCAATTGTGATGCAAAGAGGTTATCTCGTCCTCTGATCCTATCAAATAAGATCAATATTCAATCACTCGTCAGATATTCTCATCACGTCTCTTGCAGGGCGTTTTCTTACGCAGATTTATGAAGAAGGCATGCCGCCAACTTTGCACACATAGCACATATAGGTATACGTATTTTGTAGGGGGTATTCCTAGAGTAGGTATATTCTCTCGAGATTGCTTGTGAATAAGAATATACCAAAATAACGTGTGAAATATCGCCATTTTGCATTTCCTGAGTCACGTAGGTTCATACTCTTGGATAGAACTTGAGATTGGCGATCAACGATCATTAATACTGGTGTGGTAGATTCTTTAGATATTAATTCTGCATTTCCTGTGGTAATTTAAGTAGACGTATATTAATGTTTTAACAAAGAATCAAGGTCGAGATTTAATGAAGAAATTAAAACACAGCAGTAGAATAGCAAGACAAACGATATTGAATGACGTAGGGTCATACAGGAACTGGAACCCAAATGAATATCGGTTCCGGTTCCGGTACCGGTTCCTGGAAAAAATAAAATAACGGTTCCGATTCCAGGTCCGGTTCCATTTCGGTTCCATAAGGGTTCCAATCGGTTCCATCAAATTCAGATTATAATTTGAATTATTTGTTTTAAATCAACTTTAGGGAACTTACATGCTCAGAATGTGTAACTGTGATTGGTAATTGGTATTCGTAATTGGTAGTAATTAATTTCAGATTTTAAAGAAAATTAAGCAAAAATGCAATGAACTTTATTATTTAAAGATCCTTTAACCATTATGGAACCCAAATAATGTTTCATATTAATAAGGGCTCCGGTTCCACCTACAAAATGAATATGGGTTCTGATTCCGGTTCCGGTTCCTAGTCACATTGAAAAGAAGCCAGCCAGGGGCCCCTATTAGCTCGTATTGGCAGGCAAGCCGCAGTACACAGATGACCGTATATTGGTCTACCCTCCTGCAATAGAGAGGGTCATTGAGTCAGATCAGATCATATCATAATAACATTATCTTTGCTGGAGGTTAGGCAAACCAAATGACCTCTATGCAATATGGGTTGTGTCGAGTCTGACAATATCTTTGGTCTAGCCAGACTGCGAAGTAATGGACGTGGCTACATTGAATAATAAAATTAGTAGAGAAACAGCATTTTACTTGAATGGAAGTATGACATAAATGAATTTGAGCCTTGATGTATAAATGCATTTGTCCAAGCATAGCCAACTGACATTTTGTGGTTGAAAACACCACATCCAACCACGAAATGTCAGTTGGCTATGGTCCGAGACTTATAATAACTCTGTAAATCCAATGTAGAGTTAAGACTATCGATTTGATTTGATTTATTTTTTTACTTTGAAAATCAAGGTAATATTCAATGTCAAATTTTACATTATACTCATGGACCATTCGATGACGTCAACAAAGACTCTGTTTAACAGTTACGATTACGTTTACATGTTTATTTAAAAGGTTCTCAAATCCATATTTTTTCATGATCATAAATATTTTCAACGTGTCTTTTGTTTTGTGCTCCAACATTCTAGATGACCCCTATTGCCAAGTGAAAATAAGCGAAGTTCGTTTTTATGCATTCAACATTTTAAGCTTCACCTCCTAGAAGTTGTTGATCTTGATGATGTTGATGTTGATGGTTGGTTTGAGGAGGTTGATGAGGAGAACCTTGTGTTGATGTTGATGTCGTTGATGTTGGTTTCAGGAGGTTGATGAGGAGAACCTAGATGACTTCTGATGATGTTGATGTTGATGAGTTGATGTTGATGTTGATGATGTTGATGTTGATGATGATTTCAGGAGGTTGACGAGGAGAACCTCGAGGACCCACCGAACGACTCAACCGCCGGCGTCGCAAGTAAATCCGAACTCGATTTAAACTTAAAGTTTGAAGAATTCTGGCGTCTAGGACGAGAGAAAACCAAGGAGAGGAAAAAGAAACGACCAACAAAAGAGGAAACCGATGAAGTGATTTCATGCACAGATCTGAGCAAGACACCGCACGTAGAAGCTGAAGGATCGAGAGACGATTTACACAGCCTAGTGGCGTTGCCTACAAGAAAACTGACCAATCCCAGGACCTCGATATGAACGCTTTCAGGAGACGTCGTTGTGTTTTGAGGAATATTCAGGACGAGAGCAAGTCCGGGTTACAGATGAGGTAGATCCAGGAGACAGGGCTTCGTACCCGGTGCTTGTTCTGCCCTTGGCTAGTGTATGGGTGAGAGCGTTGGCAATAACTTGCATTTGCTGCAGCTCTCTTTCTATTTGTAAGTAAATAACTAGGGCTTAATTTCCAAATACTTCTATGGTTATCTCTTTCTTGGTTTGCCAGTAGACGAAATCGATCAACGAAACTAATTTGTTAATTTGTTATAGTTTAGTAATTAAGCGTTTTTAATAATTTTATTTCATTTTACATAAGATAATTTTGGCATTTACTATTAATTCTAAATAAGTATTTATTATACTATTGTATAATGTTTAAATTTGTATTACTTTTAGTTCATATTTTAAATACATATACATTTAAGTGTTATATTTGATATTTTTTTCACCTTCCCACCTACTGACTTTTGGAATAGATATTTTTGTATATTCCAAGTCTTAGTAAATAGCTCAAAATAGCCTTGGTTGGCTTATCCTCTCATTTGGTGGAAAAATACTATACGACTATAACTACTCTCTTAGAATTTAGTGCGTTAACCTAGATTAAAAATGAGCACAGATTTTCAGTGGGAATAAATTAGCCACTTATAGCTAGAAAATAGGTGACAGAAGCTTGTCGATGAGGAATGATTCCGAGATAATTGTAAGTTATAAGTTGGTTAAATTGTTAAGGTGGTACAAGAGCGAGCCATTTTGCCGCGTGTTGCA
Organism: Leuctra nigra; assembly: GCA_934045905.1. Taxonomy (NCBI): domain Eukaryota; kingdom Metazoa; phylum Arthropoda; class Insecta; order Plecoptera; family Leuctridae; genus Leuctra; species Leuctra nigra. The sequence continues at coordinate 16,751,791 of OW203764.1, read as the reverse complement.
GGCACTTTTTTGGATTTGGAGACAAAATGGGCTGACGAAATGATTTGAAATTTTAATCGTGATTAGATAAAAGACAACCTTAGGGTTATCACTTCGTAAATTTTTAATTTTTTGCTTTGTTATTAGTAATAATTAGTTGGTTTTAATGGTCTATAAAATGGTGGAAAATGGTATATTTTCTTGTCTCGCTGGGTGCCGTATGAAAATTGATTTCAAAAATGTGCCAAGTGATAACCCTAAGTTTGTCTTTCATCTAATCATGATTAAAATTTGAGATCAATTGGTTAACAGGTTTGGTCTCCAATCGTATCAGAAATTTCATAGTTATGAGCGGGTTTGTTGAATAACCGGCGCCTAACTAACAAGGCACGAAGCAAAAATAAAAAGTGCTACTAATATACAATCAGACTGATCATGGGAACATCCTATCAAGGTTACACCCACATGAAACAATTTTTCTCTGCCAATGTTCTAAAACGGCCGAGCGCTTGTGTCATCTTAAATTTCCCATGTTATTTGTGTTGGTATTTACAAACGCTAAGACAAAGAATAAACCATTCAATAATATTTTCTTTATTGACTCCATAAATGCGAACATGGAACGAATTGTCATGCGGCTTTGCTTTAAAATGCTTCAATTTTTCACATTGCATTGATTTACATTTACGCAAAAAAATATGATAACATCATAATAGTCTAAGTATTAACCAATCAGTTCATCACATTCAAAGTATCAGCAGTCTTCAAGTATTTATTTATAATTGTCATTGCACACTTTCTAATTAATACGTAGTAATTATTGTTCGATTGGGTTGACCATCTAAAGATTCAGGATTTATATTATTTATTCAAATATACTATCTATTTGTTATAAATATTTCATATAAAACACGTTGACAGAGGCACACTTAAACGTATATGGATGAAGATAGCCAGAGATCTATGATTAATTATTTTATAATAATTTACACCACTTCATAGCTTCAGTTAACGTACAATACTGTATACTTGACGACAGGTGGTTCTAAACTACATGGCAGCAATGCCCAAGGAGGGTTCACAATTAACCTAGAATTGGCAACACTAGTTCGTCAGTGTCGTGGTTCAGGACGGAGGCGGAGAACTCCTCTGCTTCCCGACGACGCTTGGCGACGTCCCCGGCGTCGGCGTCGGCGGCAAGTGACTAGTGGGCGTCAATGATCGAGATGACTGCGGACTCGACGTCGACGCACTGAGGTTGGGTTGCGACGCCCGCCGAGACGCCGGCGTCAGGTACAACTCCGTCGGATGTGACACGCGTCTGCTCTCCAGCGTCGAGTGCGGACTCGTGTGGATGGTGATGTTCGACGTCGTCGTGCGCGTGTGCGCGGGGTTCTTCGGCGAGTTGCTCGGAGACACCGGCACGGGGGAGTGTAATATGGCGTAGTATGGCGCCCCGTCGTCGGGACTGTCGAGGTGGGGGATGTGCTCCGGCGAGTCTTCATCCAGCTGGATGCTCGTCTCCGCCGCCGACGGGATGGTCGTCAGGAAGCGGACTGTGAGCCTGGACGGCGACCCCGGCGGCTCGACGACGTCGTCCTGGATGGCGGACTGGCGCGTGAGCCGCGGCTTGTTGCGCGACGGCGGTCGGTCGGGCAGTAACACCGGACCTCGCATGTCACTCGACGCCGACGACCTCGACATCCTCCACGTACTCGTGCTCGCCGTCGTCGCCGACCCCGACGAGTCGTTCCTCGAGCTGGAGAGGTTCGAGTCTTGCGACGTCTTTCTCGTCACCAGCCACGACGAGTTTCTCCGCTTCGGGTCCAACAGCCTGAGCGGAATGCCGCAGTGATGATGATTCTGCCTCCACGAGTCCGAGCGCGACGAGCTGAAGTTCTCGCTGGACGACACCGACGACGCGCGCTTGTGGTTCTTCTGCTGGATCTCCGCGATCTGATAGGCGTAGGTGTCGGGACGCTGGCGACGCCCGGCGTTGTCGCGGTTGAGACACGCGAGGAACCTCTGCGTCTTGCTCATCAGCCAGAGGCGCGGCGTGACACGGATCCTCAACGGCCTCGTCGGCTCCGTCAACAGCTTGGCGTTGCAGTTGCACGTCGTCCCGTTGTGCGGATGTTCGCGCGACGAGCGATCCACGAGGCTGTTCGTGTTGGCCGGCGTCTGGCGGTTGCTGAAGTTGGAGCTGTGACGACATCGCCCGATGCCGCGCGTCACTCGAGACTCCTCGATCGCCTTGCAGATCAACACGCAGTCCTTCTTGAACTGCTTCGTGAGGATGGCGTAGAGGAACGGATTGCAACAGGAGTTCAGCGGCAAGATGAAGACGGTGAACACTTTCGCCTGCTCGAGAGTGACCAGTTGGAGTCCGAACGCCGCCGTCAGCGAGAAGAACGCGATCGGCGACCAGCACAGGAAGTCGGTGAAGACGAGCAGCGCCATTCGCTTGGCGATGCGGGAGTCGTTGGAGTTCCACGCCTGGGAGCCGCGGATGGCGCAGTACATCTTCAGGTAGCAGCCCATGAGGATGAGGAACGCGACGCCGTTGATGAACATGAGGAAGACGACGTAGGCGAGGCTGCCGGTGCCGCGTGTCGTCTCGAACGGCAGGCAGATGGCGAACTTGCGGTAGTCGGAGACGCCGAACAGAGGCAGGATGGCCATGACCAGCGCGAAGCTCCAGCCGCACACCATGATGTACCCGGCGTGCTTCAGGGACAGTCTGTGACAATGGCAGAGAGAACAACAAGTCAGAAGAGTCAAGAGACCATGACCTAGTCCTTACAAAACTTTTGGTTTAAAACCGTCGTTAGACTTGTTGTGGCACTATAGGAAAAAATCTACAAATATCGTTGGTTTATAGGCAATATGAGGAGCTACATTTCAAAATGCAAATTGTCTAAAAACATTGAACAGGGATCAAAGCGATTTTTTTATTGACATTAACGTGGAAGCGATGCGAAACCCTGTATTTACATAATTAATTAGTAATTATATTTTGGTTTAAAGTAATTTTTACAAGCTAGAGTATCAGGCTGCGTGAATATTGTAGCTCTTCATGCGTTTTCACCTCTAACAGAAAAAAACGATAAATGGACAAGTTGCATTTTGAAATGTAGCTCCTCATATACTCGTATATTAACATGAATCTCCCTCTCCCCCCCCCCCCCCCCCCTCTAATGCTCACCGCTTGTTGAGGTGCATGGCGTGCGTGATGGCGTAGTTTCGCTCGAGCGTGATGACGGCGAGAGTGTAGACGCTGAGCTCGGAGCTGAGGACGCCGAGGAAGCCGGCGAGCTGACAGCCGACGGACATCTGCCAGGGGATGGCGTACTTGCGGAACTCGCCCAGCGTGGAGGCGTCGACCACGGCCAGGAAGCCTGCAGGAGGTCAACAAATATATTACATCTCAATCGCATGTATTTTACGCTTTGTAATAGCAAAGGAGTCAAGTAAGAACTCGATTTCGCTTGAAGTTTGAGAAACAGTAACATCGGGAGTACCGAGCCGCGTAGCTCACTTTCTGAGCGAGCTAAACCATCATGAGCCATGTGCGGAATGTATTAGACTATGACAGTGTCACTTTGTTTTTGAAATTATTACAAAATTGCACTTGAGAGGTATCGAAAATGATTTTTTTTTAATTTAATAATTTGCATCATCTGCATGATGTCCCACCTAGATAGACGCCCATGAAGAAGTCTGCCGCCGCGAGGTTGCACACGAGGAATCTTGGCACGTCCATCTTGCTTCTGGAGAAGATGAGCACGAAGACGACTGTGCCGTTGCCCAGCATCGCCAAGAGGAACACGATCCAGACGCCACATCTCAGCGTCCACCAATCAAACAGGTCGTGGCAGGGGAGGAAGGGGCCTGGAACAGTCAGTCAAACATTGTTAGATACAATAGCAATGACATCATGTCAGGAATGAGCAACTGTTGCCTTTATGATTACTCTTATGATTCAATCTGTAAATGACCATGGTATTTTTACATAATTTAATACGCCAACATAATAAGCGTATTGGAATTAGGAATGGAAGCTGGGAATTTGACCTTGGTTCATTGCGTTATCACGAACGGGGCGCTTTGTCCACAGACATCGACCAAAGCGTTTCGTATCCCAAACAAAAAAAGCTTCAAGCCAACAAAAGCCAACGAATCCCAAGTAGATTTTCCCAAAATATTTGTTTGTTGACATTTACGTACCTTAATTTATAATGCACATAATATTAGTTTTTGGTTAGAATCTATCGGCGTCAAATAGTTTAAATCTAATATTTACAAGGAAAATTACTGCGTTTTTTCGGCTTGACATGAAAGATAGGGCTAACTCCAATTTTTAAAGTGATATATCTTGGAAATTAGTTCGGCTACCTCACTTTTTCTTGCGTTTATATGGGGCACAGTAAATTATGTATTAAATAAGCATATTAATTCAGATTATTATCGGAGACCTCCACTTGGGCATCCCCCTCAATAAAAACTAAATGTCCGTGTGTGGAAGAGTATTCAGCAATGTTACCTGGCAATGGGAGACACTGTATCCTGCCGGGGGGTCGTCCGCTGCCCGTCAAGCGGCCGTTCTCCTGTTCCTCGAAGTATTCCTCCACGTAGTTCGGCAAGTTGCCGGGGTAAGTGAAGTCAGACCCGAAGTTGTCCCACAAGTCGTTCATCTGCTTGCCGAACTTCTTGCTCAGGTTCTCTGTTGAACATCGAATTCAAGATGAAGATGGCGGAGAGGATAGACATCCTTTGGTCATAATTGGATTATTTCTTTTCAAGATCTAACTTTATCAATTTTTGTAAAAGTTTCGTCATTGAAAAATGAAACTATCATACGAGCACACTAAACTTGAAGCATAGTTTTGTATTCCAATCATGAAAATAAACTTTGAACTAGTTTCAAATATCGATCAATATGCTGCACTCATATTTTTCTATCATTACAGGTACATATTTTCTACCACGAATAGTTCGAAATGTCGTTGAACTCTTCGTGCAGTTAATTTCTACTCTTCATTGCAACTTGTGCCAAGATTTACAATTATAATTCTTTTCTCATTACGAACAATAATTAATAGCTAAACTTTCTTCATGATATGTGCAGATGACAGAATTCTCTCCATATTCTTGTGCCACCCTCTGCCTCGCCTATCGTCACCTGGGTGTTGGGTTCCCACCCCGCCTGCATGCACCCTGCCCTATGTCAGGCGCTACATGAGCGTCCCCTCCATACGCTTGTGCCACCCTCTGCCTCCTATCTTCACCTGGGTGTTGGGTTCCCACCCCGCCTGCTTGCACCCTGCCCTATGTCAGGCGCTACATGAGCGTCCCCTCCATACGCTTGTGCCACCCTCTGCCTCCTATCTTCACCTGGGTGTTGGGTTCCCACCCCGCCTGCTTGCACCCTGCCCTATGTCAGGCGCTACATGAGCGTCCCTTGCATAGTAATGCAGTGTTTATTCACACTGATCTGCATATTAATCGAGGTGAACGGACTTCACGAGTAGGATACGATATTAAAACTTTACGACACAAACTTAATTACATTTGCTGTCACGAAGCACAGATATTTACTGGATTGCTGGATTTTTCTTGGAGATTATTTTATTTACTTATTCTTAACGAATACATATCTATTTTGCTTTTCGTTGACAGATTAAGCTAAATTAGTGTGTCAGTAAGACGTAAAATAGTTGTTTTCCGTGACCTTCCTTGTTTAAAATAATAATCCATACAATTTGGGCCCTTAAAAATGAACTAATTTAATTTATTACGGTGCAATTTTGAAAGTAAATAAAATGCGTTTTAGAGCTACGAACAATTTTAAGATAACATTGAATTTATTTCTGAAATTAGAAAACGGAGAAGATACTGTATCATTGAGTACATTCGTATTGAAATATTTGTTAATTGTCATTACCTACCTTATATACTTTGTAATTAAATGTAACTCGGTGGCCCACCCCTAAATACCCTCTGCTTTCTACAATAAAAAGTCGAGGGTCGATTGAATGAGTTGATACAAAAAAGGAAGAACTCATTGATTTCTACTGCGATGTTATCAAGAAATGTTCTCCGTTCTTCGTCTAATGTAAGAGGGCAGGGGTAACGATCTATGCGACATTTCCGAGCACAAAAACTCCGGTGGACACTAATACGTAACGACATTCAACCCCGACCCGCCACTCTCGCAGATAACAGATTCTCGTCTTCTGCGAGAGAGATACAGATCTTCTGATTCTTTGCGTCAGATGAGTTATAGTCGAGATCCAGACCGCCCAGAGCTTCTGCATACAATAACCAATACTTTACCCACGGCTGTGTTCCCTGTTCATCATGCGTAGAAGTGCGTGGGTTCGTGGCCCTCGCACGACGTCGATTTGAATATTGGATGAATGTTTATTCAAGTTTTGTGTTACGGGAAAACGAAGCACAGATTCCGTTCGAAAATATGATTTGAAAGCAAATATAAAAAGTTACATTCTTACCTGCGACAAAATATAGATGTGCGGTGTTTATCATATTATGCCGTTTGAATTTCATAATTACACTTGAAATCAACAAATCGTCGGCATTGCCATTATTGTTTCAAAGTTTTTTTCTACGTTCAAATTCATCAAAATGAGTGCACAAGCTACTCATTTATGTTGACTGATTTCTATAATATTTCTGTGAATAAATGAAATGTGCCTCGACATTTGGGATGATAAAACAAATGACCGGTTGTTTCGCTTACTATGTCCCACAAGTGAATTCCTATTCTCTCATAGAATCTACATAATAAGGTTTCATTAATCATTCATGAGGTTTGCATACATTTTATAGGTAGGTACCTATCCATTTTAACAGCATTTATGTTAACCTGATTTCAGAGCGGACATTTGACAACAAAAGCCCAAATAATTAATAAATAAAGTAAATTCACTTAAAACACCGGACACACTGTAAACTTCTGCGAGAGTGGAGAGTGTAGAGCAGCTCTCTCATTGGTTGACAGCTGTCAAGTGACCGGCAAATAAGGTAACGTGACAGCTGTCAGCCAATGAGAGAGCTGCTCTCCACTCTCGCAGAAATTGACAGTGTGTTCTGTGTTTTAAGATTCAAAAACTCAACTTTTTATCTTTTCTATAACGAAAACTGCTGAAACTGAAGTGGTACAGATACGAAAAAGAAGTCAAGATAATATTTTTGGCCTTATCTCGATTTCCTATAAGGTCGAAAAATGAGCCAGCTAAAAGAACATGTTTGCTAGACTCACGTAGTTGCGGCCAGTAGTCGGTGAGACTGGAGTTCCAGAGACTCATGTCGAACTCGGTGTCTGTGGGGAAGAGGACCTCCTCGTGCACGGGCCGCGGCGGTGGCTCGGCCGGGATGAGCGGCAGGAAGGCGCAACAGTGGTACGCGTAAGACAGGATCAGGCTCTGGATGCGAGGGAACTGCTCCGGCGGCGGGAACTCGCGCAGGTTCGGGTTGTTGAAGGTTTTCAGATGCAGCAGCCGGTCTAAGCCGGTGGAGGGAAGATCGGGGAAGAAGTTCTTGCCGAGATTTCTGTTGGATAAACACAGATTTTGAATGTCGAGACGTGGAATTTTATTTTCAGCTCATTGATGGAATTCTTTCTTTACTTTGCGAAAGTAATATGTTGGTTCTCGTAAACAGCAAACAGGATATTTGTAATCTTGCGAAGAGACATCTAGATCTCAAGAACGACTGATCTTGGGGAATGTCTGCTCGAGAGAATTCCACTTCCTCGAGCTATTTGCATTTTTGTGTGGTTCATAAGTTGCATTGTGTCCATAAGCTCATGGTACAGGTAAAAACATGAGATTGTTACAGGCTTGGAAACTCAATTGGATTACTTGACTACTAAAACTATTTTTATATTTGATATATTATAATTATGAGAAAAATACAAAATAAAACACAACTTTAGGCCTGCTGTCCTAGCCCAGCAAAGGAGGCAACATGTAAACATAAAAATAGTTAAACTTAAGCCAATACGATACATTTATAAACATAATAATACATTATATTTATTATTTGCACCACGAAATCATAGCTTGACATTTGTATAATTTCAATGTAATAAGTTTCAACGAATCAGTATTTCCTGACACTTGTCAGTGTGAAAGTTCAATAACTTCGACATTTACCAAAATAATTACAATGTTTGGTTTCTATTCCCAGTCTCTCTTGGTGCAGATGTTTACAGAGACGTTTATACATCCCTCCCTTGTCGCTGTGAAGCGATACTGGATCAACATTCACCAGTGAAACAGCACTGAATTGTGCTGCGAGTCTGTATCAAGTGACACGGCAAGAACAAGCGAATTGATCTACTTACAAGTCCTCCAGATGTGTCACAGGGAGAAACGCCTCCGGGTGGATTTCATTGATGATGTTGCTCTCGAGATCCCTGTCAATGAAAGCGTACAACATCTTGAGCCGCAATCGATAGCTTAGCTCATTCATAACTGAACAGGTGAGCTACCTGGCTGTCAAGAGCCTACCTCAATCTCACTCTTCGATAAACAGTTCAATCAATAGCCACATCACGGCAATAGGCGAATAGCTCGCTTTCTTATGGGACATTTTACGTTTAGCTTTAGCTTGAGTTTTGAAGCAAAAAGCTCAATCATTCAGAAGGCAACCGGACTTCAAAATTGACTTAAATAAAAACTGTTAAAACGTTCTCTAAAGAATTGGAGCATATTTATGTAGATTCTTCACGTCGTACAAATGTTATGAGTTTCATTTTGAGATGGTTTTTCTAGACGGCTCGACAGCTAGGTCATCATGCATCATTCTGAGGTGATGAAGAAGGAAGGAGAATGATGGAAGCTGGCGGAAGGATTATTAGTCAAGGACCTCGTTTAGAGGAAACCCCGTAAAACAGTTTGGTCCCGGGAATCGAACCTAGATCTTCATTAGTATGAGTCCAGAGCGTAACTGGCTGAGCCAGCGTACATGGTTTTAGAATGATCAATGTTATTACAAATGGATTATATTGTCTAAGGCTAGTTATCAATGCTCTGAATTAAAACACTTGATAAGTTAATAGTCTATTAGAACCATATTGCAATGGCAACAACAACAACCATGAAGTACCCTAAATTAGGTATTAAAAAGACCCTAAATGTATACAGAATCCTCGTTATGTTCTAATAAAAGAGTGATAAAACCAGTCTTGCAAATCACCTCTCTGTATACAAATATCTATATTTTAGGCAACTATACCACGTCTGTGTGCGACTGGTAGTCGCGTTAGGGGGTAAGTTTTATCAGAACCTATAGAGGTGACTATACAGTGATTTATAATATTATCCTAGGTTAAGCAACATTTTGTTTACAAGTAAATAAGGTAAGTACTCGCCCTATTTGACCTAGAAACGGCTTTGTTGTATCTCACCTTAAGATAAAATGTTCAATTGTGTTCCCAGATTTACATAAAAACAAAACAGCAGAGAAGCAAAGTGTGCTTCCATCATGATTGTGATGCAACAGTAAAGTTTCTTCCTGGAAAGCTCAGTACGTGGTTGCAGTGGATGAGTACTGAGTAGTACTTACAGAACTTGAAGTCTTCCCAGACCGAACAGAGCGTCGTCGCCGAGTTTTTCAATCATGTTGTGCGCCAGTAGGAGATCGTGGAGAAGAGACAAACCGTGGAAGGGTTTTCCGTCGAGATTTGAAATCTTGTTACTTGCCAAGTCACTGGAATCACGCGAATAATATTCATTAGAAGGCAGCGTGACGTGAGAAGTCCCGACCTAGATGTCTCGTGGACTTGGAAATCCAATCAGGATGGTTCATTACTGACTTCTAATTATACTTCATCATAAACGCATGCGTCAATCCGGTTAATAGGTTCGTATGAAACATGTCAAATGTAAGCATTTAATTTCAAAACCAGAATACCTGGCACTTGAACAAAAAGCATGAGATTTAATTTATTTGTCATTGTGGAGAACCTGGATGGAACTGTCTTTGAAGTTGAAAACAATTTTATTGGCACGAAACTTGCTATTCTTATGTGTTTTGGACAACATCCGAATGGATAAATCACTTATGTATGCAGTACTTTTTTTATTTTAGATTGTAAGGAATTCATGAATGATACTCTCTCTTCTGTGTCTTTCTAAAAATAGCCGGACCAGCTATTTTGTCTGGCGTGTGTGGCTATAAAAAGATTTTGAAAATGTCAATTCAATTTATACGTACAGCACCCGTAGATCTTTGCAGCCTCCCAGATCAGGAACATGCGTCAGTTTATTGGATTTCATGTCCCTGGAACATCCAAGACAAAAACAGTCTTAGCTTTCGCTTATGCAATTTTAATTGGTGGGTTGCGGGAAAGTTTGGCTTGAAATTCTCCCATGAAATTATATTGCATTGCTAATTTAGTTTTTCAACAACAAGTTAAACAACCACGTAAATGGTTTGTTGATAAACCATGTTTCGAGGAAGAAAAGTCAACGCATGATAATCATTCTAAGTTATCGAACTTTGCATTCTCGCCACGAATCAATATTTTAACGTTCAACGAAAGCTTGTAGCTAAATTAGTTTGTAGAAACTTCCTATAACTCGATCTAATTTTTCAATTATGAGCAGTTGACATTTCTTACGCTACAAAACACTTATTACGTAAATAATTCACTTTCCAAATCAATTTACATTTCAATGACAAAATCTACACATTTTCTATTCAACTTCCCGACGTGAAGTGACAAATTGAGTAGATTCATGGTGCACTCACAAGCTCTTTAGTTTCGGGCATGTTTTGCAGAGCGAGGATGGCACGCTGTGCAGACTAGCTCGATCCAGCCGCAGAATCTCCAGAGCCGAGGTTCCATTCAAACTCGGAAACTCCGTTAGCTCTCGCGCATCGGACAAAATCCTGAGCGAGAATAAATAATATATTACCAATAGATAAATATTTGATCCTTCGCCAATTCCTTGGAGAATGATAGCTATTAAGTATGTGACGGTATAGAGATGAGAGTCGTGAGTGATTTTCGCGAGCGGGAAGAGGGTTTTAGTAAGACCGACGTCACGGGGTTGACAAGAAGTAGGTCGTGACCAATGGGAAATGCTCGCAACTCAACTGTGTAACTGGATTGCAAGCTAAAAGCACACAATCCGATGCAGTCGAGTTTATTGCGTGGACCACATTGCTGCCTACGTAGTTCTTGCGATATCGTTTACGATGTTAGATAGAAACTATTAGTTTTCATGTATCTATTGTTGTATTGTAGTTCAATGATTTTTTTTTTAAAAGGATTCCATTACTGCAAAAAGTGCAACTATAATTTGGTACAGTTTCACTACAGTTTGCTTATTTTTAAATATTACAGATAAAATGTATGAAACTCAAATAATTCCGTTAATGAAATTAAATGTCAGTGACTGAGCAAGCTCAAATCTTGTAGTTTTGTAGGAAAACAACTTCTGTGACCGCTTGCCCAAATAACTCTTCGTCTTCTAAATGTTTCCTCCACAATCTTCGTCTTTCTTTATCGTCCTCTCATCAAACCCAATAAACTGCAAAATATCTTGTTCCTCTGTAAAATGCACGGCAACAGAAGTTTTGTGGCAGAGTATATTTGTCTTCGAGCTAACTTGATATTGTACTATATCACATTGCCTTTTCTGTGCTGCAACGTAAGTTTACTAGATTAACTTTGACAATAAATTGCTAAAAGTGTGTATACATACTCGACTCGACTGCCTTCTCAATACTCTTTAAAATGAACGAGAAAAGTTGCGGTGAAGGAAACTAGAACGAAGTATACAAATAGCAAATTAAACCTTCTTGAGGATTGTTTTCGTCTTGAGTTTTTAATGAAACGTCTAGCTTGCAGACTTGATAAGTGGTTGGAGTGTAACAACAGTCATAACACGGTTTGTAACAGCTGAATCTAGCTGTGGAATTGAACCTGTCAAGACATTCAACGCAAATGTCATCGTGTTGAGATTGCATCTCGTGGTGTTGCCATGTGACGTGGTACAGCGGATGCTGAATTAATTAATTAACACGATTAGAGATGCACGTCCTCTCCTTGTGGTTACTTAGGTGTAATGCTTAGGGGTTATATTCAAATAGGAAGGATTTATTTGATTCGATTAATTCACGGTTGTCAGCACCAAATTTAGATCTACGTACCAACATTTTAAATCGTGTTTCACTTTTTGAATTATTTTTGTAAGCAAGCACAAAGTCCAGTAGTTTTGTGTTATACCCACCACTAATTGCAACAGAAGGTTTGAATAGGTACATGAATCGATGCAGAAAAATGCCCTCTACAACATATCCAAAATCGCCCAAAATCCGTGCACCGGAAGCACTTTTTAATCACTTGTTAAGTTAATTCCCATGTTAATTCCATCTTCAAAAAGAAAATGGGGAAACTCCGATCTTAACGAAAATTGGCATAAATGTTCACCATCCTAAATGAACACAAATAGCTCTTTGAGCGATTTTCTCTAAATCTTATCGTTTGGGCAATATGGCCAATTGAAAAGTCATATTTTAGTTGTTTTCGACGATTTAGGTCACTTTGAGTGTAATTTGACGTTTTGCGAGGTCCATATTTCCCAAACGATGAGATGTAGAGAAAAACGCTCAGAGAGCTATTTGCGTTCATTTAGGATGGTGAACAATTCTGCCAAGTTTCGTCAAAATCGGAGTTACATGAAAAAAGTTTTTTTTTGCAAGAGGGAATTAACATGGGAAATTAATTTAAAAAGTGATTAGAAAGTACTTCCGGTGCACGAATTTTGAGCAATTTTGGATATGTTGTAGAGGGCATTTTTCTGAATCGATTCATGTATTGAAACCTTCTGTTGCAATTAGTGGTGGGTTCAGCCCTTTTTTGGCTTTAAATTACTGGGCTAACAACCCGCTCTACTTTGAGTCCAATTTTATCTTATTTATTCACCCAATCACAAAATCAGAGCAGAGAAATGCGTTGACCTGGCTTAACCTGTGACTACAACAAACGCAGAACAGGGCATGATCTTTGTTTGCGAAAGCAAATTAAATTCGCCGTGAAGTGTGTTTTCCAACAAAGCACAACGAGTTTCATCAACATTGCTTCACCGAGTAAAAGCTCAGCATCAAGTTTGTGGCTGAATACAAGAAGCACATTATGAAAATATGATGTGCAATCCGCAACTCTTGTAATGCGGTCAACTACATGGTACAGAAGACACAATTCACTTGATTCAAGTCATACAAAGATTGCTGAAATAACAGCGTGAAATAAGACGACGTGATATACCTCCACTCAAATTCAAACTTTTAAAAGACAACCACATAATAAAAAAATATTATAACCATAATGTAAACGAGACAAGGGGAATATAATCTACATAAATGAGATCCATTATTTGAGAGCTTTTAGAGCTTTTAAGTTTTCGAAAGTCTATTAAAAAAAATAGGTTAACCCGTATGATCGAGCTTCATTGTTTCTAAGTGGACATTGACAACATGAAATTTGTTCAATAGGAGCCTTTTTATGTGTATTCCCCTCCTCTTCGTACATATTATAACCTACTGAAAGAAGTGATTACTTGACAAAAGGAACGTCTACGAAAATGATGTGAAGAAGACTGAAACAGCTCTCGTGCCATGAGAAGTTGAAATACCTTCACTTCTCCATCGGACCTCTTTTCGAGATCGTTCGAGTGCTCGTATGATCGAGCGTGACGTCAAAGTGACGTCCTTCCGAATGAAACAGCATTCAATCTGCCACGTCAGTTTATTATTTTGTTTGGTCTGACGTCAGGCAGCCGTGAATCCGTATGAAATTTCTCTCAAACGATCTCGAAAATAGGACTCTATACAAGATACACGGGGTATAATAAACACCACCACTCAATGTATTAGTCGATCTGTTTAAACAACACAAAGCAAGACGGTGCTGATGTGATATATGCTAGTCGCACCCTCGAATTTGAATAATAACCTAGCAATAGTGTTGTAATTATACTCACAGCCGACGCAGCTTTGGCAGGAACGAGAAGGCGTGGGGATCGACGCCGACTAGAGGATTTCCCTTGAGTTCCAGTAGGGATAATCCAGACGAACGCTGCAATATGCCGCCTGGAATGTACTTGATCCGGTTTCCAGACACAGACCTGCGGCGCGGGAGGGGGATTAGATTAGTGTTTTGTGGTACACTAGAGAAATCGTAATGAACCGTTTATGAAGTATTATTGGGGTGTTATGAAATTACGGAGCGCTTTAGTATGGGATAACGTTCGTTGGGATGGATCAATAGTTTTGGAAATAAAATCTGTGGAAAACTATGAAAAGTATTTCCGGTGTTGCATTCATGAAAGTCGGTTTTTAAACGTTTGTTTTATGAGAAAGTAAGTTTTTATCCGGAGTTTTTTTTAATTACATACAAATTGACGATTTATTGCAAAATTATACAAAATTAATATTACAGTTTTTTGGTACTAATAATAACAATTAGACGATACAAAAACAACAATTTAATATGAAGAGATAAGATTAGAATTCTAAATTGTCACCTGTTTTTAACTCTACCCGCATATGAAATTACACGGTTACTCAATGGCAATAATTCAGTGACTCCGTTTCCTCAGCAACAATAGCAGAATAATTGCCGTTTGATGAATATTCGTCTACTAAATTACCAACAGATGTTTCAAATTGAATAATATTTGCATTAAGTTCAGAGAGCAAACTCATATCCGTTTCCTTATATCAAGAGGAAATGGATCACAGATGAGCAAAACCACTGTGCTTGCCAAAAATAGCTATGTTTGTCTCTTTTTTACGAGCCCTCTTGGATTGCCTTAGTTGTCATAGGAGACAAAATGTATTACATCTTTATATCTTTTCTGACAATTACAGAGGGGCTATTTATTTGTGGCGAAATAAATATTTCCCATGCCACTGCACAGTTTTGTGGGCGCTGTAGTTTAGAGTGGCACTCAAGTGGCACCTAAGTTTTATTGCCGGCGCTAGGGCCCTTTTGTGTTAGCGCCTTCAAATCAAGTCGTTGCGATTCGGGGGTAAGAGAGAGAAAAAAACGAAATCTAATTGGACAATAAACTAAGAGATTTTTATGAATTACGTTTGTTCGCTGTTAAATTCACTTTGAATCACCTCGACTAGACGAAAAACAGCGATTCGTATTTTTAAAAGATTTCTTGAGTCCACAAGAGCGCAGTGAGAGAAAATAAATTGCGATTATCAAAACCACTAAGGACACTCACAAAAAAAGCTCCGCAATAAAAATGCATTATGAAAGACTGTTACGACTTCTAAAAGCGCTGATGTTAAAATCAAACAAGTGACTTCTTTTAGATAAATCCAAGAATCGATATTTGTAAAAGCAAATACTCAATACTCGTAACTATGTTGATATTTAACCAACTGGTGTGATTGACTCTAGACATTGAGACACAAGTGATGAATTGACTTACAATTCCTGAAGTGACGTCAGCTTTGTTAACGCCGTCGGAATGCTTGTAAGAAGGTTGTCGTCCAGTTCACTGTTTAAAAAAACACAACACAAAACCGTCTTGAGTAAAACATATTTATAAACTAGAAAGAAAAGTGATTGATGGGAACATGATCGATCCTGACTTTTTACTAGAATTAAGCTAAACTACAATCCTTTGACTTGAACTGCCTTTCTTCCGGGGAGATTCTCGATGAAAAGAAAATGATCGTACACAGAATTCTTCAATTTGTCTTCGTCGCTTCTACGTGAGTTTTCAAGCTTTCTTTGTAGTTGAGTTCACGTAGTTGTGGTAGTACAATAACTGTTCAGAGATGATTGCGTGGCTTCGTGAGCTCTGACATTAGGGTATTCAACTTTACAAGAACTTCACTTGATTAATACTAAGCTTTCATTCATCCACAATAATCGTTTATGATAATTTGGTAAACAGTCTCGCGTTTGTATAGTATGAGAAAAGTTGTATTAAAGTTTCAATTTACAAGTGATTATTGGTGTATTGACACATCAATCGTGCAATTTTACAAATTACATTGTACACAGTAGAATGTGGGTTACCCTGGCACTAGTAATCGTCGTCATTTACTTATTTCCATTGAGTTTTGAGTTCGGAATATTTTACTGTGATAATGAAATAATAAGAGATAAAAGTAGATAATATTGCGAGAGTTTGTATTGTAGTCTTGGATAAGCTACATGAAGAAATAGAGAATAAGTGGGTAGGACATGAATTTCGATTTCGATGTTCCTTGGGCACACTAAGATGATCTGATCTGTCTGCTATCAACACGTTCGGAAGAGAAATGATTGTTTTAGAGATGGATGTGATATGATACTTACAGAATCCGCAACGACGTGAGATTTGAGAACGCATCGTCGTCGATTTCAGAAATTTGATTGCGTTTTAGTAATCTGAAACAAGGTACAGAACATCAAATTTGGATTTCGGAAGACGAATTAAATGTCGGAATTGGATTGATTTAAACACGAGTCCTAAAAAAACATGAAGTTGAACATGTTCATATTCTTGAGCTGTTCAACTCAAAATATGTTATTAAATTACCTCCATAATTCAACTCCAATCCCGTCTCAAATCAGATTTATTTGTCTAGCATTAAGCCTGAAGTGAGATATTAGTGTTTTCATGAAAACCTTTGATGTGACTGAGATTTCCGATAAGAATAACCCACGTGACATATTAATCTTCGAGTGGTAAATCTTGATAAACTGGTTGCGTGCGAGCTGAAATCCCGGCTTGGCAGTACTCGAGTCTGCCGCCTGTTTACTGCAGATAAAGACGATTAGGCCTTCACTTGCCACATCGACGAAGTGGCGCGTTTCGCACAGACTCACTTGCCGCGTCATTTTCATGGGAATAATCAGCTATAAATTATGCAGCATTGCATAAACAATGAGCTATTATTGACAGATTGCATCAAATAATAATACTAGAATGTGACTATTATGCATGCATTTTAAGGCCTGGCATAAATAAATAGCATAATTAGGTAAACTGCATTTTTTATAATTTCGTTCTTATTCATATTCATAAATAAATGTTCATCAATATTCATAAATAAAGTCAACATGACCCAATTTTTTATAGCACTCCTTTCATGTACTAAACGATTTTTAAAAAATTAATTTATGGATTAGTAAAGTGAATTTGTCCCCTATTTTTCATATCACTCTTATAATGTACTTATTATTACGTAGCTTTTAGACGACTAAACTTTAATTTTATAACCAGAATGTACTTTATGAGGCTTATTAAAAATTCAGATTATTATAAAAAAATAATCTAGCATACTAGCAACATATTTATTTACCATGATTTAAGCATCCACGTAACGCAACAATATTTCACTAAGTTGTTATTACAAAGCACAGTGTTCCGCTATTATCACGGCACTTTCTAGCTGGGAAGCGTTAGTGTCTATTAACACGCCAAATAATAAGCGTTGACCCGATGTTATCTCCTTGTTTGCGAGCACTGACCTTCTGCACGGAGATTATCAGTGAGAATTGCTATTCGCACCACTGACTTTCTGGTCAACCCTACACAACCCCCAACCGAGATAGCATACTTGAGAGGACACTCTCAACAGACCTCAAGGAGCTTGTTTAGAAAGAGATAACACTTCGAATGACAATATTAATTATGCTTCACTGAAGATAAACTTCTCATTAATCTTGGGCGAGTTCACAACAGACTAGTTTTTTTTTATCGTGTGAGAAAATCGATGCTTTGTTATAACGTTGACATTCTCTGTGGTTTCTAAACGGTTGTGATCTTTTTTAAGGGGAATGTATGACAATAGAGAGCACTCAACGTTTCAGTCTATCGATAAACTTCTGATGCAAGTGGAATGTGAGGTAATTGAGAGCACTTCGGAAGATGTGCTCGGATGCAGCCCGCAAAACATGATTTGTTGAAGAAGTGTGTATGGCAATAGAGGACAAACAACTTTGATAAAAGTAGTGTGTATGGCAATAGAGGACAAAAAACTTTGTTGAAGTAGTGTGTATGGCAATAGAGGACAAACTATTTGTTGAAGTAGTGTGTATGGCAATAGAGGACAAACTATTTGTTGAAGTAGTGTGTATGGCAATAGAGGACAAACTATTTGTTGAAGTAGTGTGTATGGCAATAGAGGACAAACAACTTTGTTGAAGTAGTGTGTATGGCAATAGAGGACAAACAACTTTGTTGAAGTAGTGTGTATGGCAATAGAGGACAAACTATTTGTTGAAGTAGTGTGTATCCCCATAAAAAACACTCCGTGTAAAAATACCAGCCAAGTCTCTACAACTAAAAAAAATTATGAAATCTAAAAAATTCTGCACTGAAAAGTAGTGATATCAAAAAATGGTCCAAGTCAAAACTTTATTTGAAAATCAAAAAATACTTGGCGCATCGTGTATACATAGTTTAGAAGTATAGACCAGATAGAAAATATACATCAAATATACATAATACATGTAGTATACCTATTATGCCCTAAAAAAAAAATGCGCCAAGTATTTTTTGATTTTCAAATAAAGTTTTGACTTGGACCATTTTTTGATATCACTACTTTTCAGTGCAGAATTTTTTAGATTTCATAATTTTTTTTAGTTGTAGAGACTTGGCTGGTATTTTTACACGGAGTGTTTTTTATGGGGATATCACTCCTTTTTTTAGTTTATTCTTAGAACTTGTGACGTCAATTGAACAATTACTAAATCCATTAAAAATAGTCGCCATTGACAATTTGGTTTACTAATGAAAATCTGCGTATGGTACTATATATTTGCTTTAAATGATCTTTCATGAAGCATAGCAAAGGTTTCATTCCTATCAGTTAACCGAGTTCCGAGATATGGCAACACTTCGGTTTTCAAAATGGCTGCTGAACTTACTGCACTGCCACATAGAATGTATATCTATAAATGATGTGTATCATTTTAAGTTTTCTGAATATGTATTCATTATATAGGAGTGGATTATAATAATTTTTAAATTTGAATGATGTAATTTCCGGTCTTATAAATAGGAAATTTCTAGTGTGACTGTTCCTATTTCATAGAGATGACCTTCCGAATCGTTTGGCGGTAGTTTCATACCGATCAGTCAACCAATTTTCAAGATATGACGTTACTTCCTGTTTCAAAATGGCTGCTGAAATCACTGACTCCTTAAATTATAATTTAAACATGATTACATTTTATTATAAGCTGTCTCAAATAGTATATTTATTGTATCAAAATGTAAATTTGTGAGATTTTTAAAATGTGTGACGTCATTTCCGGTTTCGGTATGGGAAACTGCAAATATTATTGATGATACTACATAAAGTTGACCGTCTAAATTGTTTAGCGCTGGTTTCGTTCAAATCTATTTAGCCGTTATTGACATATGATGTCACTTCCGGTTTCAAAATGGCGGCTTCCGGTTGGTTTTATAATTAGTCAAATGAGATATTAAAAGTACATACGTTACATAAATAACAAAATAATCGGATCAAATTTGTTGCCGAAATGCCAATCGATGTATTTCAAATTTCATGACGTCATTTCCGGTTTCGTTAACATAAATTATAGTCTGTTGCTATTGATAATCCATATAGTTTACCGTCTGAATCGTTTGGCGCAAATTTCGTTCCGATCGGTATAGCCGTTGTCGAGATATGACGTCACTTCCGGTTTCAAAATGGCGGCACAAAAAATTAATGGGGTAAAGGTTAAATCAGACGCCAAAAGTGCACACGTGGTAAAAATGTGAGATCAATCGGTTCAGCCGTTTTGGCTGTGGCCATGTTACCGGATTTGAATTCCAGGAGACTACTACTACTACTACTGAGATTATTATTATTATGAAAACCGCCCTAAAACACTGTTTTCACGGCCCTCTAGCGCGCAAAGGGCGTAACCTATTGTTCCCAAATTTGGTATATGTTGTAGGGTGGGCCATAGCTCGAAATTAAGATATATCGCAACAATGTGAGATTTTCCAATTTTAAGATCCAGTAGGCCGAAAATGCCACTTTGATGCTTACAGTAAAAGTGGGTTTGCTCCAGCCTTTATATGAGAGTGTGCACGCGCCGTACGACTTGGCTGGCGTGGAGCGACCGCTCCACTAGATGGCAATAGAGGACAAACTATTTGTTGAAGTAGTGTGTATGGCAATAGAGGACAAGCTATTTGTTGAAGTAGTGTGTATGGCAATAGAGGACAAACAACTTTGTTGAAGTAGTGTGTATGACAATAGAGGACAAACAACTTTGTTGAAGTAGTGTGTATGACAATAGAGCATAAAACTTCGTTTTCTAAAATTCCTCAATACTTAGGTAACAATAATAGACACTCATTCAAACTACATTTCAATTCTTGTGAATTCATAATTATCATTATTATCATTATCATTATCATTATGACAATAGAGCATTATAAAACTTCGTTTCATAAAATTCCTAAATACGTAGAATACAATAATAGACACTCATTCAAACTACATTTCAATTCTCATAAATTTATAATTATAATTTATTCTTCAACTAGAATTGTGCCTTTGAAGCATACAATTCCATTCAATACAATAAGTGCAATACAATTGTTTACCAAAACGTTCATAAGTAGAATGTAGGACAATAGGAAGCAATAGAGTGAATGTCAATAGAATATTAAACAACCATTTCGTTTACAAACAAAAAAGTAAAATGTCAGATAAATATCGGGGTAATAGAAAACAAATACACATTTGACATCTCAAAATTACATTTCAAAAAGAATAGCGGTCTTGCGTTATTCCACTATTGTAGAACAATGGTTGATTGTTTGACGAAGCAGTGTTGCAAGATTGACACATTAATTATCTGGTATAATTAGACGCATTCAAGATAGTTACAGTCTCGATGAAGCCGAAGAACCGCATGCTGCTGTCATTGTTGTTTCGCTTCCACAAAATCAAATTACAATAATAATGCACAGTTCACGTGGAATAGACGCAAACATGATCTACTTAACAAGCTCTGGCTTTGATCTCTCTGTACATGGTTGCCAACTTCGCGTCAGAATTTCATTCCAAGTACAAGACGAAGTTTACACGGAATTGAATTATCTCATCAACACTATTTCAAGGCTTGACTCTCTCTGAGGGATCGAGTATTGCGATGCGTTCCAAAGCCTCGTCTTTCAATGTAGTTCGATGATGCAATCATGTAGTTAATTGTTGCGGAGAATATCAAGCAAAAATATCTATACCTTATGACGGCTAAAGAAAATATCATCACTCTTTGTTCGGTTTTGACAAGCGTAGCCAATAGTTTCAAAATTCTAATGGTAAATGGCTTGGAGGGTTGTAGGCTTATTTGAAAACTTAAAACAACGTTTGTTTTTATTGTTAACTATTGTAATATAAAATATAATTGTTTGTTTTACTGAAGTTAACGCACGCGTTCTTCTGTTTTGTATTATAATTTTTACAATCAACAGGATAATTATGTGCAATGTTTAGTTTATTCCATAAATTATAATTAATGTTATTGTTTTTCCTTACAGCTAGCCTTTTGGCTATATGCGAGTTGGTTGTTAGAAAAAGTGTGCAATTTGGAAACATTTAATATACTGCTAGACCACATAATATACATTTCCTGAGTTTACAGGTCACAATTAGTCGTAACAATTATAAATGAGTGTTGTCATACTTACAGAACCATTAAACTTTTCAACTCTGGGAAACCATCAGCGGGAATGCTGGAAATTTGATTGCTTGCGAGGTTTCTGAAATGAAATGACACAATAACAGAATTATGTTTCGTCTGAAATTGGAGTACAGGGGACTGAAGATTTGATATTATGACGAAGTCTTACTAGAATTAACATTCGTTAGAGGTGTGGTATTTTAATAATGTAGAGACTCATTGAAATATTATTTTAATATTATTTTACGTCACTCAACAAAGAACGAGGATCTAGTCCATTCGCGTTAAGCGGAGTTTATTCTGTCTCGAGAATTTCATCGTCTTCAATTAATTGAATTGAGATAGAAGTCTCTCCGAGTTGCAAGTGAGACAGAGCGAGAGATAGTTTTGAGGAGCGTGTTATTACTTTCTGTCGTCTTCGTCACAGTTTCCACTTACAGTGCTTCTAGCGCCGGCAGCGACATCAGCGCCTCTGACGGGACGCGACGCAACCGATTGCTCTCCAGACGCAATGTCCTCAGCTGCGTCAATTCCTGGAAACTCTCGGCGTCCACGTCCCAAATCTCGTTCTGGTCCAATTGTCTGCGGGGGAAAAACGAACAGAACGCGTTATAAGACACTCGCTGACATTGTTTTGTGGAATAATATTTGTACTAATAAGGTTACATTCTGCATCACTTCTTATTAAGGAACTACTGAATGGGAAGATCCTAGTTCTGAAACAAACATTATTGTAAATGGCGCACTGACAAATATCTTAAAAGTTCTTTGTGGTTATCCATTTCAGGAAATAAAAATAAAACAATTTTTCTCAGCTAACAATTTGAATGGTACAGGGAAAGAACGCTATAAGTCACATTCGGACGAAACTAAGATAAACGAAGTCTTATGTTGAAACTTGTATCTATCTTCAATACAAATCGATATTTCATTTGCGTTTTTTAAGACATTGTGGCAATATTTTGTAAAAACCGAGGGTTTATTCTGAAAGCTCATAAAAATCACTGCAAGATTACACCTTACTAATTTTTTCAACAAAAAAGTACTTGTAGCTTTCTTTCCCTGTACCAATGGCTGTCTAGATGGGTTGGTAGAGAAATAATAAATTTCCTTGATAATTAAACAAATACATAAAAACTTGACACAAATTACGTATGATTCTTCTTTCAATAGATAAATTATTGTAAAAAAAAATAAATACCGAATATTCCAATTCGTGAAAACTCATCTCAAACCCTCGTCTTCACGCCCAATCACGTCCATGTATTCGCTTGTACCACGGTCCCCTGGTTATACTCATATCATGATGCTTGGAAAAGTCATGAACACGATCTCGGTTTTCCTTGAGTGCGCTTTCCCGCTTTCCCGACCACATCTCGAGTTCTTGTTTGTGATGTTTGCGGTGGAAAGAAAAGAGTGAAAGAAGAGCTGGCTGTTTTGCGGCGTAGTAAAGTGCACATCCTGGACGTAAACCTGGCTGGAGCAACATCCAGTTTCCAGTTTCTCTTACTTTCACGTGGACGTCAAACTATCGGTCCAGTGGCGGAACGTATTGGCAAAACATGACATGTCGACGAGAGAGTTTAGAAGTCTCTTTTGTAAAGAATGAGATGCTCGTAATTCTGGAATGCTTCCAGGAAGCGAGGATAAAATACTTGGAATTAAGGTGTAAGAAGGATGTCGAACAGGAAGTATCTCGCAATATCTCACAGCATTCCGAGAAAAAGTACGCTTGAGGATTAAAGCATGGAAGAATGTATATCCATTTCAAGCGGGTGGATAAATATGAACTTTTGGGGTAACAGTTCTAGTTTTAAAAAAAGATATCGAATTACCTCAACCATAATAAAATAATTATGTCTTCGTATTTAAAAATCATGTTTATTTATCTGCAGTTCAACACAATAATAATAATCTTTATTCCGTTTCCAAATACAATTATGCGTGAAGTAGGTAAGTTATCATACGAAAATATAACAGCCTATTTACTGAAACCGGCTGGCTGGGCCTGACGTTCTTCATCTTCTGCATTTTCTTCATCTTCTTCTCTATACAACAATCCCCGCCACAACACGATATTCAATTTAAAAAAAATGTTTTCTATTAGTCATTTATGAGTGATCTTACAACTTAGTATTTTGTTCAGTATAGTATGGTATATAGTGCGTCATTCCCCATCCCTCTTTCTCTCCAGTGGAGGTGCCATGTACCATATCTATGTACCTCATTCTCTGTGACTTATCTCTCATATACATGCCACGTTATTACACTATTATACACCGAGTCCCATCGCAGTTCCATATACCTCTCTAGCCAGTGCATAATAGAGAAAATGTCTGAGCAGCATCAGTAATAATGGTTCAGGATATTCGTACTAATGGGGCGAAGCAACTGGGCCAAGCAATGCATAACACTCTGCATAGCAACCTAGTTCATGCCGCCGTTTTCCCATCCTCTTCCTTCCGTCCCGGCGACAACCTTACTGACGTCGTTTAGCTCGTTGCCGTTGCCGTTTTTTAAACTGTCTCTTGAATACAACTTAAGGTGGTGGTTTCCTCCATGTACCATTAGAAGGGAGATGAGATAGCAAAGGTAGGTTAAAGGGGATAGACACGACGTAGATGTTGAAGTGTAAAGAAGTGTTTTTTTAAATCGTCCGGCATATTTCCTACGCTAACTGTAGTGTATCGGATTCAGTTAAAGTCTTGGCAATTTTCCATGCAAAAAAGGATTTTACGATTTTAAAACAAGGTAATAAAATCTTGTATTAGGAAACATCTGTTTGAAGAGTTTATATCAAGTTTGATTATTCATCAAAATGCAAACGCGTGTTTTATCTTTTAAATTATGTATTTTTCACAATGCGTGAATGTGGGGGGTGATTGCCCTCACATTTAAATGGAATATAGGAAATTCAGAATTTAGGAAAGCGTAAAATTGGGTTATATCTCGAAATGAAAATTCGTGAATCCTATAACAGCATTGCTTTAATTATTTTAAACAAAGGCCACCGGCCTACCTTATTCGCGTCTGAACGGTCCTAACTTTAAAAAATCCTCCACTGGTATCGTCAATAGATCAATGTTATTGTTATTTCAAATCCAGCCATCTTTATCCTATTGTGCGCCGGGTGGTGTGTGGGTGGGGGGGGGGGGGGGGCGCACCCCAAGGGTTCGAATTATTCAGCGATATGAAACAGTTTATAGCAGAGACAGTTTTTGGGGAACTTTTTCTGAATAGAAATAGCCATCTCTCTGCACTAGCTATTTCTCTGAGATATATGTAAAAGGTCGCGACACATTTTACACAAAGCTCTTAACTTAAAATAGTCTAAAATTGGGGAAACTGTGCGACTCAGTCAGGGCTATCCAGTGCCTTAAAAGAGTTCTATTGTAGTCTAAAAGTCGTCAGATCTTCCGATGATTGAAGTATTACAAATCGATCTGTATTTTCATCAAAACACACTCCACACTTTCAAAGCTATTTCTTAGTTCCAGCCCCAGTCTTCGTCGAATCTTCCTTATAAATATTTCCTCGAGTAATAATCCCCTTGTTTTGAGCGTGATGTTACGTCAATAATTTACTGATGTCGCTTTCAAGTCGTCGTCCTCGGCCATTGCTTCAAGCCCATTGGCTCGTGGAGAAATCATTCCGGCTGGGATTTACTACGCGATTGCATTCTGTATCGCAGTTGTGGAAAAAAATATATCTACTCCTTCATGAATAAAATAAATGAGTGAGAAAATCGCTGAAAACACGTACACGATTCTTTCAACGCCAATCAGCTTAACAGTAAGCTTGTTCTGTTCAAATCTCACTCATTCCTGTTCAGTTTTTTCCCAAGAGAAGAGTTTTTATTCGGAATTGTGTTCAACAAACATTGCTAGTTGACTACATTGATCATGTTAACTTAACTTGCGCTTCGTTTTTGCCATTTCCTATACACGTATTCACCTTCAGATATCGGAACTTGACACTTAAATGACTTATTACATTACCCTGTTTTTCTGCCAGAATTTATCTTCGTTTTTGCGTGGCTTCCGCTGGGGCTTTGAGAGCCAGACATCACATAAAACCCCACCCTTAACAAATGCACTCTGCCTTTATATGATATGTAAAAGAAGCTGTGTTAAAAAAACATGTTTTCTTATATTTCCAGTCACTCCTGCCGAATATCTTTGTGTCAAAGAGATGGTAAATAAGACATATAGGAAAAACAATGTGAGGCAACGGGCAATGTCTGAAAAACAGCTCGGAAATATATGTCTGAAAAGAATCCCATCTGTTCTTGTTTACGTCTGGGCCATCATCCGGGTAATGTTAAGAGACGGAAGTACTACAGTAATAATTATTTCATAAGTCTAACATGTACAGTACTCACAATAATGTAAGATGGTGGAGTGTCAGCAGTGCCTCCCGTGGCACATCTATCAAACCGCAATTCTGTAAGGACCTGTAAATAGAAACAATAAATAAACTTTATCCAAAGTCGAACTTCCTCGGGTACTCAAGAAAATTTGCTTTCAAGATCTGGCAAGAGAGTAATGCAATAACTTCGAGTAAAACAATCCCGATAGGGATGAGTTATTGACTGGAAAAAGTTGATATATTATTGGAACTTCGCTGATATTGTTCATACAAAGATGATGGATGTAAGGACACTGACTTTGTCTCCAAATTATATCGGAACTGAAACATGACCGATATCTGTAGATTCACTTGAAGTTTTGCAAGCGGTGTTTTGCCTACGTATCTACTTTGGATTGAAGCCAGTTTGTCCCATGGCTTATGGGGGAGGCTTTAGCCTCCCTTTAATATATATCTTTTTTTATGGAGACACACCAACCTACAATCTATCAAAACTGTTAAATTATTCTGGCCCATTGGTTGAAAAGAGAGGGAAGTCGGCGAATAGCACGATTTATTGGAGGCTCATTTTAAAATTTTCAACAGCTTTAGAGAAATGAAAAACAATATTTTAAGCTCGTGTCTAATCTTGATTTTTAGTTCTAAATTTAGCGGGACTACTTTATTTTGGGGACAGACTCATATATTTGGAAACAAAATGTGTGAATAGTTTCGTTTTTATTTAAAACTTCAAACAAATAATAGGTATTACTAAAAGTGGTATATATAGCTTACCTTCCAAAAGCAATACAGTCTATTTATGGAAATATGATTAAAATGTTCATAATGAAGCGTCAGATGACGTTTATTACGATCGTTCAATCACGTAAAGAATTTAATCGTACTCCTATCATCAGATTAGTAGCTAGCGGTTAATTATGCGAATTATATTAAAACTGTTACGCACAGTTCGCTTCGAATTCGCATAGACGAAACAAAGTCCGTCCTAGACTCATCTTCGATTACTTCGTTAATTACATCTCAATATCTTGGTCTCTTAGGTGAGATCATCTCAACAAACATGACATTTTCTCATATATCAGCAAAGTTCTTAATTGACCGAATTAATCAAAATTGAAAATATAAAATTAAAGGACAAACATATTAGCTAAACAACCTAGATTGTGTGTGAAGCGGTTTTCTACACCACTTTCGTTTGATAAATAATGAAGGTATTTATTCAGTTGGTACTCACAATTTCTTGAGCTGCCGGAGGCTGGCAAATGATCTCGGATGAATTCTCTCCAGAACATTGCCCGAAACATATCTGAAACAATGAAACAATCACATAGTTCGCTATGCAGATTCAATTCGATCCATAGGAAAAGTAAATTTAATTCCGGAATAACAACTACTCTGGAAGTGTATTGATTAAGCCTGAGCATAAATTAATTGTTGCTTGGTGAAGAAAACGCCGAGAGATTTCAATTCTACTGCACAGATGTGACCCCAAGGTAATAACAACAGAGTAATTGCAATACCTTCTGCGTCAAGTGCTAATTACTCAGCTAAATCTCTCCACCTCATTAAACTAGTTATGTCAACAGTTCATAATTATACTGAGAATAAAAAAAACATTCCATTTTCAATTTGAAATCACTCGTAGCATCTATCGTTTCTATTTATACTAGCTACATAAATGTATTTTAAAAATTACGCTACGGAACTACGGATTCGTATCGGTTTGATTTATATGTTGGTGGAGGGGGGAATGGTCGTAATCCTAATTTTGTTCATTACAGAATTAATATCACATTTCACGCAGAGTAGGGTTACGCATCATCCCTTTATTTAAAATAGAGTACTAAAAACACTTTAAACAAGCGTAATAAAAAACACCTTTTATTAGAATGTTTGCCAGATTTTTTTTCTTTTTTAAATTAAATTAAATACGTCTGGAAGTGAGAAAGACACGATGATTTAAGCGTTTAAACAGCTCTCTGATGTACGAGAGGGGGGGGGGGGAGGCGTAAAGCCCCGTACGAAATGACTTGTGAAAACGGCGGCGGGGGTTAAATCATATTCCGTAACTCAATTCCCAGCCGGAGGAAAGCATTACTCAATTCTCAACAGCGGGGTAATTTAATCACGTCAACATGATTGTGGGAGATTTCAAATTAGCGCCCTAAAGTCAACATTTTTCTACGCTTTTTGACATTTATGAGACTTTTACAAACGATCCGAACTTATTACGCGAAAATAAACGTCGTAATCAGAAGAAGTTTTTACAATAGATCTTGTGCGAGAATGGTGTGAAGATTTTAACATAGGCCGTCTCTCTAAGCTATGGTCCAATGTATTGTCATTTTGCTTACAATACAAATTGAATTGTGTTCAGAGACGAAATTTCTTCTTTCAGTAACAAATATGTATTATTTTAACACAGTAAGTAAAAAGTATGGCGCGTCAAAACTTTGTATAGATGTATAATCAATGCATGATCGGTTGCCGAAATCAAGACATTATAAAACTCCGATTTTCTACCCGAACGGTAGCCGATATTTCAATGCGAGACTGAGCATTGATTTTGAGAGTAAAAGAAGTGTTTTAATTTGGTCCCCGTTATTTATTGTCTCTTTTTTTTTTTTTTTTTTTTTTTTTTATTAGTCACACAGATACACACAGTACATTATTACAAAAAATACATCAAACAAAATCCTGCAAAGCCATGCAGGCTTATCTGCAGGTGAATATCATAAAAGAAAAATTAACAATACAAATAATGCGGTGTGACAACACAAGAAAAATACAAGATCAAAAAAAATTTTAATTTAAAATTTTAAAATTTAATTTTGAAATTAATAAATTTAAGTTCACTGACTCCCTATTATACTTCAGATTCATATAACTTGAGTGGTGTTGGGCACTTTCATACTATTGCCAGTTTTATCTTGATCAGAGCGACTGGTCAAGAGAGCGAGCAGTCGGCAAGGGAGAGACCTCCAACAGGTCAAACTCACATCGAACGCTCTCAACGCCAATAAAAATTTGAATATTTATGAATGAAATCTATTTTTACCGATAACAAAACATCCACAGGAAATACCAATTCGTTAAAATTGGATTGAAACTACTTAGTTTTTATCCTCTCTTTTAATATCCGATGCGATCATTTCGCAAGCTGTTCCAAACTCAATTTCAATAAATTCACACTTTCTGAAGGCGACTTTCAAATTTAATTTCAATAAACTGTTTCCCAAAGACTAGGTTTAGCTTTTAATTAATTGCAGATGAAAGCTGAATGGTTATTAATTTTCGCTTGAATTCATTCAAAAGTGATGTGTTTAGACCTTTTCACATTACAATCAGTTATGAGATGAATTCACATCGATGTTGTCAAATGCTCGACAACCTTCTCAATTCCACTGACATGGGAATGTGAGGTGTTGGCGACATAGATGGAGTTTCTCTGTATGTGAGTGGGGGCAAGCACCTCATTGACCCGGCATTTTGAGTGGCTTGAATGGGGGTTTGGGAGGCGGGAGGTCGCCGTGTCACTCTTCTGTTTACTCGTTGGTCTCTCAAGTGGTCAAGCTCGTGATTAATGGCCTGCTCTGGATCTGAACTCAGGGCCTCTTCACTTCATCTCGACTAATAACTAAAACTTATAATGACTTCACTAAGCTGGGTGGAAACAATTTTAAATATCAACGTTTCCTGCAAAAAAAGTTTATTCTGCGACGAATTATTTTGTCAAGTATAGCCTTGTTTGTGAAGCAATTTAACTTCCCCGTTTGAGAAAGTAGCGAAAATAAACAACAACTTGAATTTAAAACAGAACGTCATTTTCTTGTCTTTATATCAGTTATTTTACAATTTGCTGGTGTTTATATAATTATGTACTATAATAATTATTGCAGAATAAAACTAATGTTTTATCTAGTGGAGCGGTCGCTCCACGCCAGCCAAGTCGTACGGCGCGCGCACACTCTCATATAAAGGCTGGAGCAAACCCACTTTTACTGTAAGCATCAAAGTGGCATTTTCGGCCTACTGGATCTTAAAATTGAGAAATCTCACATTGTTGCGAAATATCTTAATTTCGAGCTATGGCCCACCCTACAACATATACCAAATTTGGGAACAATAGGTTACGCCCTTTGCGCGCTAGAGGGCCGTGAAAACAGTGTTTTAGGGCGGTTTTCATAATAATAATCTTAGTAGTAGTAGGCTGGAGCTAAAATCCGGTAAACAGGCCACAGCCTAAACGGCTGAACCGATTGATCTCACATTTTTACCACGTGTGCACTTTTGGCGTCTGATTTAACCTTGTCCCCATGAATTTTTTGTGCCGCCATTTTGAAACCGGAAGTGACGTCATATCTCGTCAACGGTTGGACCGATCGGAACGAAATTTGCGCCAATCGTTTCAGACGGTCATCTATATGGATTATCAATATCAAAAGACTGAACATTATTTTAAATAAACCGGAAATGACGTCATGAAATTTAATATACATCGATTTGCATTTCAGCAACAACTGTTGATCCGATTGTCTTGATATTTATGTAACGTTTGTACTTTTGATATTTCATTTGACTTGTTATAAAACCAACCGGAAGCCGCCATTTTGAAACCGGAAGTGACATCATGTCTCAAAAACGGCTAAACAGATTAGAACAAAACCAGCGCTAAACGATTTAGACGGTCAACTTTATGTAATCAGTAATATTTGATGATTCAAATATCGAAACCGGAAATGACGTCACACATTTTATGACCTATACCGGAAATGACGTCATAAATATGCTAAATGACGCTAAATTCACCACTTTATACTTTAAAACAGATATAAGTAAACGTACTTTGTAAATAATTATAAATTCAAGGTTGCAGTGTTCTCGGCGGCCATTTTTAAAACCGGAAGTGACGTCATATATCGTAAACGGTTGTACCGATTGCAACCTAAGTTTGGAAATGTGTTGGACTAATAATTATGAATTCAAGACGACATTATTTTCGGCCGCCATTGTTAAAACCGGAAGTGACGTCAAATATCGAAAATGGCTGTACCGATTGCAATCAAATTTTGGAAATGTGTTGTACTAATAATTATGAATTCAAGACGACATTATTTTCGGCCGCCATTGTTAAAACCGGAAGTGACGTCATATATCCAAAATGGCTGTACCGATTGCAACCAAATTTTGGAAATGTGTTGTACTAATAATTATGAATTCAAGACGACATTATTTTCGGCCGCCATTGTTAAAACCGGAAGTGACGTCATATATCAAAAACGGCTGTACCGATTGCAACCAAATTTTGGAAATGTGTAGGAGTAATAATTATGAATTCAAGACGACATTATTTTCGGCCGCCATTGCTAAAACCGGAAGTGACGTCATATATCGAAAACGGCTGGACCGATTGTAACGAAACTTAAAGCTATTCTTCTTGGATAATTATTTTAATCTTATATAGGTACCAAACGCAACTTTTCTAAGTATCCAAATCGGCATAGGCGTATTTTTTTAAAGAAATAAGTTCTTGCACGGACACAAGCTGTGCTACAAGCTGTATGAATAAACTAACAAAAGAAGTGATATCCCAGAAAAAAACACTCCGTGTAAAAAAGGCAGCCAAGTCTCTTTACTTTAAAAAAATTCAACACCGAAAAGGAGTGATATCAAAAAAGGAGCCAAGTCAATGACATTTCCAAATATTTAATCGTATCTTTGAAATAAAAGTATAAACACCGAGAAATACTTTACAAAAGGACTTGGCGCATCGTTTTTTTAAAGACATTTTTCTATTCATAAGCATGTGCCATTTATATACAACCGTCATTTTGAATGTTTAGAATAATAGGGAAACATCTTTCAATTAGGTACATATTATACATACCTTCTGTAAAATATTTTCTATATGATTATATACGCTATGAAACTTGTTGTCTATGCTTTCTATAAATATACACAATAGTTATCTTTGTAATATTGTTTCGTGGTGAATATAATTAAGTCTCATGCGTTATACCTTCTCATCATGTAACAATTTCTATTAATACACATTTTATAAAAATACATTTCACAAAGAAGACAGTCATATTGAATTTCTATTAAAAAATTTAACTTTATACACTTGACACTTCAAAAATATATAATTGTGTTCCATTAGTTAGTAATTATTTGACAACGTTTCATGATTTCCTTCAGTCAAGATCAAATTATGAAAAGATACCAGTCTAATATCGCCATATTAACAGTACTGCAAGAATATGTATGAGCCCACTTCCAATTGATATGAAGGGATGTGTGTTGTGAAAAATATCCGACCGAACCGGGGCACGAACTTGGGACCTCTCACTTGCCGGGCGAGAGCTCTACCAACTGAGCTACCCGATCGGACGGGCGGACATTAGACACAACACACTGATGAGGATCCTGACTCCTGACTCCATGGAAGTTTTCCAAAGAAACCTACATTCTCACCACTTCCAATTGTTATGTAATTCTTTCACCCTTATATTACTTATATATTACAGCATAAAATCATGCTTCTATCGCCATTGACAAAACTATAAAATAGTCATTACTAAAAGTAGCTTGATTCATAGATTCTGGCTCTAATAGAAAGAGGAAAATGTACCTACTTGTAAATTTCTTTCCACTTTTAGGATAGAATGATGTCTTTAAAAAAACGATGCGCCAAGTCCTTTTGTAAAGTATTTCTCGGTGTTTATACTTTTATTTCAAAGATACGATTAAATATTTGGAAATGTCATTGACTTGGCTCCTTTTTTGATATCACTCCTTTTCGGTGTTGAATTTTTTTAAAGTAAAGAGACTTGGCTGCCTTTTTTACACGGAGTGTTTTTTTCTGGGATTTTGTTTACTTGAGAGAACTTTGGAAGTGAAAAATTCCACAGTGTAAACTAGAAGATAGTTTTGATTTGGGTGGTTGGGAGTTTATCGCACTTAAACCCCCCCCCCCCCCCCTCTCCCCGTGGGAAGACTTTGTGCACGCATGTGATTAGTGGAGTCTCATGCCAAGCCAAGGAGTAGCGGGAGGGAACTCCTTCCGGGAGTTAATGATGTCATAGGAAACGAACAACCCGACGGAATCGCTCCAAAACTCGACGCCATTTTAAACATTAGCGCGTTATTGCGTCATTCTCGGGCGTCGGTTCTGATCGACCCGACTTATCACGAACTGTTCCGATGTTTGGTGAAAAACATTATCTCGAGGAATCCCCATTTCGGAAGTCACTCGTGGCTTTTTTTTAGAGATGCGTGAAACCGCTTCACTCTTCTTTTTGTCTTTCAGTTCCAGAGACAAGGGAATCTTTAATATTGTCAACTGTTCTGTGAAAGTCGAAGAGACTGCGCTACACAGGATCAAAACATCTTGTTGTTTATTACACTTTATACACGTGTCAGTTGAGGATTATGGCACCTCCACCTCAAGTCGACCACAAAAATCAGACGATACCTTTGCTTTTCATTTAAAGTTGTGCTATTCGTATGTGGAATAGCAACATGACAAATTCAATTATTTTGTACTGTTGAGAAGATAGGTAGGTGCCTACCTATTTTTTACTGGCCCAATAAAAAAACTTTCAATTGGTTCAAGAAAATATACTAAATTAAATGTACAGATAAAAGCTTTTACTCAATTTACTCTTACTATCTTTTACTTTTTTTTTCAAAAATTCATGAGACGTTTTCTTAAAATGATTGAAATTAATTGGAACAATCAGATTTCAGATTATCCTAACACGAATGACCTAAATGAACTTAATAACCACTTCTCCATCTAATCACATTGTATCATGTTACCCAGTCATAGCCTAATTAATTATTTAATTAAATACGCAAACGCGACCAAAGCTGTCACCCAGTCACATTTACCATCACTCACACCGCGGTAGAGGAAATAAAGATAGGCGCCAGTGCGAATGACATCCTTTTTTTATAAATAAAAATGCACATATCATCACGTCATTAACAGTAACCACCCCATGTCACCCCCTCCCCCCACCCCCCTGCAAGTCATAGACACATATCATCTAGTTTACATGCTGTTGTAATGGCGGACTCTCATGCATCGTGGCAGCCATTGTTGTCCGTGACTGATGGCGTAAATCACGGCCTTCTTGATACACGCACCGCACTTGTCACGGCCTACTGCTAGCAGTAAACATGCCGATAAATTCACGAGAATTGCGCACACATTTTGTGATTATTACTGGCATAGTTCTCTGTTGCTAATATCATGGACTAATATTAATTGAAATTACTACAATTAAACTGTGGCATTTAACTTTAAAGAAATGGGATTGAATATGGTTATATTCAAAAATATATCTACCTATAGTTAATTTATAGCTTTTTGTAAAACAAAATGCAAATTAAAAAAAAAACGATCAGTCAAGTCTTTACATTACATCTAGAAACCTTAAACGAACTACTTTTACCCAAAAATAGCAATACATTTTCGGCCTATGGAGCTCAATATTGGAAAGTCTCACAATGTTGGTGAAAGTCTTAAAGAATATGTATATGACCCACCCGATGACACACCAATTTTGGAATTAATTGGATCTCCCATTAATTTGAAAGTGCAAAATCGTGTTTTTGGAAATGTATATCAGTTTGTGATTAAGATGTTATTAACTTGTTGAGGAATAGCTCGGATTAGTATGCAGATGGGTTGATATATTATATTCCTTCTGGTTTTGCAAGTAATTCGTTTAAAATAGATTCATTGAAACGTGTTGGTTTAACTTTACGACTGAGACACCTTTCAACTCTAGTATTGATTCTCCTGTACAGGTTAAATTCCATACATCTTCTTGTCTACATTTAATGAGTTGCGGATCAAGATGTTGTCAATGTGAGGATGAAATTGACATTGTGAGCACTTATGTTTACTTAGGTGTGTTACTTGACCGCCATTTCAGCTGGAAGCCACACATTGACATTCTCTGTAATCGATTGCGAATATGCTCTTTTCATTTATACAAACTTAAATTTATATTACCATTTGAAATTATCAGATCTGTGTATTGTGCTCTTGCTGAATCTTTATTACTGTATGGAATCTTGGCGTGGGGAAATGCTACTGCTGGCCATGTTAAACGTATAGAATCCCTTCAAAATAAGATGATAAGAACAATTGCTCCACCCCATATTAAATTGCACGAGGCTTCAATTGATCAATTATATAAGTTTGCTAATCTGTTGCCTTATTTACAGCTTTTCAAGTACAGATTGATTTTAAAACATTATTATTGTCCTGAATTTAGGAATTTATTTGTACACTCAAAAAATACTAGAGCTCAAACTCATATAACTTACACAGTCCCCAACTATACCAACAAATATGGTAAGAGGCAGTTAGCTGTTAACATTCCGAATATTTTAAATTTAATCCCTGATAACTTAAAGAATTTAGAAAAATATGCTGAAATTAAACGCGAGTTAAAAAATTGGTTTCTTTTCAATTGTTAATTTTATTTTTGCTGATCTTCTATAAAAGCTGTGACAGATTGCTCGTTGGTAATAATTCATTGTATAATAATAGAGTCTAGATTTATTTTGTTGTTTCACTACGGCATTGGTGCGTATTATTGTTGTGGGAGTTTTTTTTTTGATCTTGTATTTTTCTTGTGTTGTCACACCGCATTATTTGTATTGTTAATTTTTCTTTTATGATATACACCTGCAGATAAGCCTGCATGGCTTTGCAGGATTTTGTTTGATGTATTTTTTGTAATAATGTACTGTGTGTATCTGTGTGACTAATAAAAAAAAAAATATGCAATTTAATGAAGTATGCACAAAATAGATGTTATTGACCATCAACATGCATGGCAGAGCTAATTCTGTCCACATTCGTATTTTATGACCCCACTTACATTGTGAGGAACACGTTTCAAAGACAAGATTTTGTATTTTAATAGTAGATGAGTACAACATTCCATGTTTAATATCTCAATATAATCCATGGAAATTTAAATTTTGAACAGATTCAA
The DNA here is from genome assembly GCA_934045905.1 of Leuctra nigra. Classification (NCBI taxonomy): domain Eukaryota; kingdom Metazoa; phylum Arthropoda; class Insecta; order Plecoptera; family Leuctridae; genus Leuctra; species Leuctra nigra. Next base: position 16,715,722 of record OW203764.1, on the reverse strand, counting down.
AAACACTCTCAATTGCTTTTTGATTGCAATTTTTGCCACTTCCTTTATTATCTATAATTATATTTTTATTAGACCGTCGTTTCTTGTCCCCCAATTCATGATAATTATTCTAATCACCATAATATGTTGCCCCTTAAGCGACCACTGATGAGTATTTATAGACATGAATGGCGTGATGGAGTGCACGATCAAATGACTCCAGCGGGATTAATCTGTTGGAAGCTGTATCATCGCTGCACCTTATATGCAGACAGTCTAGTAAATCAACCGGATGATATCACGGGGGCTAACCCGTTTATCTTGGTATCTTGTGTGCATTGCATCTCCGCATTATGCAGGGAGATAAATTAGATGATATTAGCAAGTGCCATATAGTGAATATGAGCTGTTACAGCATCTCTAGTCTGGAGCACATTTTGCAGATTTCTGTGAGAGAAACCAGAAGAAGCTCTATATTCAGCACCACGACATGGTGTATAAAACGAAGATTATACTTTGAGACAAGACCGGTGTTACGAGGAGACAGGGGTGAAGAAAGTCATGTCAGAATCTTCACGTTTTCTACGTGAATTTGACTTGGGGGCTTTAGAGGGGGTGGAAGTTGAACGAAGTTGATATTTTACGTGTTTCATCCTAGTTGGTTTCTTTATACAGGTATATATGTAGTTTGAATTTCATATCATTTAATCTTGGTATTTAGTTAAAACAGAGTATTATTACTTATTTTCTTATTTTTATTAAATTGGGAGATTCAGACTTTAGATCAGTGGCGGCGCCAGAAAAATATTGCTGGGGAAGAATATGGTCAAATTAAAAAGCTGATGGGACATAAAATTGTAAATCGTAGTATAACATATAGGCCGGTGCATCTTGACTGGGTGGCCAATGGGGGCAAGCGGGGGGAAATATATTTTTAGGGGTTGCTTCTCCATACCCCCCCCCCCTGGTAGCGTCACCATTGCTTCAGATCAATTGCAACCGATCAGAATTCAATTAGTCAAGGTAGTATTAGTTTTGTTCCTTGATCTATGAACCAGGTTCTTTATCTCTGGCTTTTACTATTTTGCTTGATAGTAGGTGGTATCATTTACTTACAGTTCCTCCAGATCTAATAAGTCAGGAAATGCGTCCTCTTTCAGCTCCGTGATGTTGTTGTTGCTTAAATCTCTGAAACAATTCAAAAGCTGCGTTAATGTCAGGTCGTATTATATAGTGTGTATTGTTGACTTTACTATACAGGCTGAGAGCCAACTTTATTTCAATTATTAATTCACAAGTATCGAATACATGAATGAATTGTCATTCATTTTAAACTTGTGAATGGAGTTTGCAAAAGCTCGAGTCGTGTGTTTTGTGCTTTATTCTGCAGAATTGATTTTATAAGAGACTTTAAAAGTCCCCCTTGAAGTTATTTGTGACATGGGAGAGGACGCAGATGTGCGAAATAAATTCAACCAGATTCGTGAATAATTATGACGGTGATAATTGTTTTGCATCGCGGTCATTCACCTCTGTAATATAATTTCAATTAAAGTACAAACTTTCGCCACCCACTGACAGTGTGAAATTGAATCAAGCTGGTGTCACAATACAAAAGCTAAATATATAAACATTCAATTGTGCTCTTCGATATCGATTTTTGGCAAAAGTGTAAACCATTTGAAGTGTAGTGAATGTTTTTGACACCCAAGATTTCATAAATCTAATCCAGCTCATATAAAATGCCTTGACTTTAGAAAAGAGCCCACGTATTACGACATGAAAAATCGAGACGCGAGCTTTTTTTCTTCGACGCGTTTTTTTTGACAAGACTGCATTTGAAGGGGCCTATGACGTCATTTCTCATCCCGGATGGGACAACGTCGGGTTCCAGTATCGATAAGCGATTAATCATCTCGCAGCTAAAACGTTCACACTGTAAAATGTGACTGTCGAAGATCTCATCTCGCTTGAACGCGCAAACTTTGCACGGTTTTAAAATTCACTTAGAGAAATTAGTATTTATTTGTAATTCTGAAACTAAGGAAATAAGTGGACACTTCAATTTGGTTGCAGCTCATATCTATCGAAATAAGTTTTAATGCAAGGAACAAATTGAAACAAAATAACTTTGAAATCTATTCGAATATTTCAGTTACAGAAATAAGAGAAGATTGACACGAAATTTGTGAATACTCATTGATCAGATTTTTTAAAAAGTATTACTAGATATTATTAATTAAATTAATTATGTCTTTCCTTGAGAAACGTTAGAAAGTATGCAGAAATTTAACGCATCTTTACACTAGTAGAATTGCAGATTAATTTAATTTTAATGAAAAGCAAAATTGAGTTCTTGATGTTGAATAGCCTTCATGATGCAGTGTGACTTATTCATCCCAATACGGCTTAGAATCCAGAATCCAAGTATCAAATAAACCGTCGATTGATCTCAATCAATCATTTGAGTTACTTGACACGTTATCAGAAAAACCCAAGATTGACGGATCGAAGAATCCTAGCGAACACACAAGCTGCTCACGGGAACCATTTTATGACGTCTCCACCCTTTACACTTATTAATAAGCGGCTAAGTTAGTGCTAAGTCATAGCAGAGTTAGAGTTAGACCACCTGCCACGCGCTTCAAACGACTGGCTTTATGAAATCACCCGTCGTTATCTGGATCTTTCGCCAACATCATATGAATTATACCTTCCACAGCTTCCTATCAATTGTTAGTTTAAAATAATACATCCCCTGTTCTATGGAAACCCCGCTGGGGATGGACTTAAACAACCCTTTGCCTCATCACTTTATCACTTTCCCTGGCGTCCATTGCGAAATGTACGACTTTTCGCCTGGCGTGTTGGATAGGCCGCCCGCAGTGCAGGATTATTTAACCCGCTGGGCTTTAAATCATTCGTTTGTTCATTTCAAGCCTAGCTCATTAATTCACTAAACAGGTGAAACACAAATTAGTGTGAGGTATTGGAAAAACTGATATACTCTGAGTGTAAACCAATAAAAGAATGAACATTGAATATGAAATGAAATAAAATTGGTTTTTATTGACAGTTTTCACCCCTGAATGAGTTACGCAACTTGTTTTCTATGCATTAAAACAGTCGCAGAATTTGTACTGGAGCAAAGTTGAATAAACCGAGAGAAAGAAAGCTTAATTAAAAGTTAGGTCGTATTAGAACCAGCTGGCGTTGCCACGTTCCGACGCTCTCACCGTTTTTATCGCACAAAAAATACTCATTCCACATAACAAAACACTCTCCATTTGGTGTATAATTATCCATAAGTAATTTCGTTATTATATCGAAATTAAGGTTAATTTCATACACTTGGGTTGTAACGGGAAATTTGCTAATGGGACAAAATGGAATATTCCTTATTTCATGATTATGATAGGTCGATAATTGCAAGATGTAACCTAGTTTGAAGCGAGAACAATATTGTATCATGCTGTGACAAGCTGTTAAGATTAATATCAGCAATTATAATCATGTATTTGCCCGAGGTTCTGTCCTTGCTGAGAGTTTCTTTGGGGCGGGATAAAAACCCGGCACCTCCACTCTTTCCAATTTCTCATGATATGTGGACTGTATTGCTTGTACAAGCAAGTAACAGTACTTTTCAAGTTGTAATAAAGCAAATAGCTAAAAAAAACTATGCTTTTAAGCGCTGAACCTAGTATTGTCAAACATTACCTACCGCTGCCACCATTTGTAATATTTGGTTTGATTTGACATTTTTTCCCCGAGTAATATTACTCAAAGTATTACTATATCGTCACGATAGGATATTATGTACTGATGATGTAATTGCCATACAATTCACGTAAAATGTATGATAACATCATAAAATAAATTAAAATTTCATGCCTTCCGGTGTGCTATCCGTTCGCACCGGTTTTTAATTAATTTTACTGTTTTTTTAAAGAAATAAAAAATTCGATAAAGCTATGAAAAGGCATCCAACCCAAATAATAATTAAAGAATCGAGAAATCCAACATTGAGCTTTCATAATTTTTTAGTCTCTGCTGTGGTGCTTTCGTTGGACCACAAAGAAACAATGATCGGCAAAAAATCAACTTATAAAACCGAATGCATCATACCCTACTGAAGGGCCTACCAATCTATTTAAGGTATAAAACTGATTTCAAAAGCGCATAAAGTATCAACATAAGAAAATACCTTAAAAAGGTCAATCCTCTAAAATCAAGATATAAAACGTGATAGAGTTAGGGAGAGATGTTGAAAGAAGATTTACCCACAGGCTAGAATCTCCATGGAGATTAAATGGTCTGGCGTCGTTTGTCTCGAGTCCTCCACTCATCTCTCGAAAACTAATTAACTCAACAATGTGTCTCCTCGAGAAGATAACGTCAAGTTTATTCGTTCTGAAACCAGCACGACAATGATCATGAATTGCCATTCGGAAGTTCCATTGGTTGTTGAATTTAGTGGTTGTCTTCATTGAGAACTTCTATAGTCCGTTTCACAATAAGAAGAGCAGCGTTTATAAGAAGTAGAGCGAGAAAGAGTTGATTAAGAAAATATTGCTGACAAAAACCAATGGAATTCCTAGAATAACCACTATAAGTAACTGTGAAATTATTAACTGATTGAAAAGAGCATTGAAATACCTGTCCTAAGGGTCAGTTTTTCAATATTCTGTTAAGTTTTAAACAGTTGATTAGGACTATATTTCCATGGTAATAACCAATGACATTGCTCGAATGATCACTAAGTAAGTGTTAACTTATTAAACAGAGAATTGAAAAACCAGCCCTAAGTCATTGAGCTTGAACTAATCAAACAAACCACACAGATCAGTTATTATCAACGTGCTCTGGAAGGTCAATTCTTGAAAACATAGGTTTTAAAAACTTTTAACTTGAACAATTTGAAGGAGAATAGTTATAGTTGTCAACTTTCTCAAGTTTTAAAATGTAACAAATTACCCAAATGGTTTCAAATTATGAATTTCAATAATTGCTCTCCAGTGCATAGATATAAAAGATATACATTTAATTATGCAACAAGAATTTATTGATGCTGGAATTATTTTTTATTGTGTTTAGCTATCTATTTTAAGTTGTAGAAAGTAAAACTGTATAACCCTATGACTTCGTATGGAGTTTCCTAATTACACTCTGTTCTATGGCGTACTTTTCATAAAATGACCTCAGAAGAGAGTGCTTGCTCTCAGTTCAGAAGAAGTCGGGAATCCAGCAAGTTTTCTGCTCTAGACAGTTGAGCGTTTCGCAGCGAAATGGTCGAGCGACACGCGATCTGAGGAGGATTTGATCGCTCAAGAGGATGATTAATTTTTATTCAAGGAACACGCCTCAATTTCACACGGACTGTTCATGTGATTGAATTAATACACGTTGGTGGAATTAAAATAGATACAGTTTAAATCCGAATCTACTTTAAAGACATGGGCGTCAACTCGACAGATATCGATTTGGACCGCCGTTTTTTTTGAAGTTGTAATTATTGTCTTTTAAACCGACTATAATTGAAAAGTTACGTTTTCAAGTAAAGGATTAGTGATCTTTTAAACAAATTTGTAGAACAATTCTATTTGGCATATTTTCTTGAATTTATCTGATCGACTCAAGTTTTCATTTTATCCACTTCAAACAAGTATAATGGTTTAGAATTGTCTGCAGCAATATTCTGACATAATATCGATGCTTCCCATAAACTATTTTTGGCAAAAGTGAACGAACATAATGGATCTGCTCTGGGAATTGCGTAAGTAATATATCTGAAGCAGTTCTCTCTTGAGATTCGCTCCTCTCTCACTCTCGTTAGTTGAATTTCAAGCGAGCTATAGTTTAAGTGACAGGAGCAACTCGGGGTTATCTTATTAGTTTGTTACCTAACATAAACTTATGTTCAGAGCCAACTGAGACTTCACTGCCTCCGCACAATATAGTGGTTTTACAGCAATCCTTTGCTATCTTTTGATAGCGAGAGTCCGTAATATAGAGTTAAGGGGGCGGTTCACCAAATGTCAAAAGTTCATATTGACGTACTGAAGGGAATACTATATTTGGCTGTGGCATGAATGAGAAGTAAATGTAATCAAAAAACATGATTAGCATCAAAATTAGCATATCGAAATTAAAATATTGTTTTTAATGACACGTTTTATTACCTTCACATAATTAGGTCAAAATAACTGATTCAGAACATGACAAGCCAAATGTTTGATTATTTCTATCGATTTCCATTGTTCAAGACATTATTGTTGAAATTCCAGAACAAATTGATTTTTTAGTTTGGAATGTGATTGAACTTGTTGCGTCTCGGAAAAACACAGTGCAATTAGTATCCTTGGTAAGAATATGAAACTAGTTTACGTCGCCTGAAGCTGCGATTCTCACTCATCGTGACCTGTAGGAAGTTGGACCACAAGATTGCGACATTTGGGTTCATAACAAAGAGTTATTGTCATTAGATAGGAATGCATTGCGAGTATTTCATTTATTTGTCGGATTTAAGTCCAGTTCAATTCCACGAATATAAATCACTATAACTATTTTGCAGTTACTGGACCACACAGTACAAAGACGAACTTAAGTAGCTGGCACCTGTTGCAATTTTAATCGACTGTGAATTTAAAGTAATTGTACAGATTTAATAGCATTAATTAAAATACGAGTTTAAGTTTGCTTCTTTATTCTGCTTGATATTAATAAATACTTTTCTTCTTTCAATAAACCTGAGACATTGATCTTGATGAGAATTTTATTGTTTATTACTCTGTTATAAAATTTAATAACTTTGTTCCTGCATGAAGCTAATAAAGCAGCCATTCGCCATGCTATACAGTCTTAAAAAACTGAACACAATAACGAAGTGAAAATGAAATTAATTAAAAATAAAATTGATATCCAATTTATATGAATTTTGTTTAGACCTTTGAATTCTGTGAAGTGTAATAACGAGTATTTGATTACGTGTTCTTGTCACTCTTCAGTAATGCTCCGACGCTGGATTCTGTGACGTCATGAAGAGACAATGTGTTACATTCTAGGTCACTTTGATCTTACCTTGGCTTGCCCCTGGTTCGAGCCGATTGAAGGTGACAGCTCACACCAATCCCATAGCACGGTGACAATAGAATGATCGGTGACGGTGACATAACGTGACTCATATGATAACATGATGTACACGCGAGGGTGGGAAACGTGTGATTATTGATGTGCTAAGAGCAGAATTATAAGAATATTCAAGAGATAATTAGGCATAATGATGTAGGTCCTTCAACCTTGTGACGTCTTTGCAATCGAATAATTCCAAGTTGCAAGACGTTTTTCCTCCCATTTACCACGCGTTAATATGGACATCAATTATTGTTCGAACGGAGGCGTTATTGGTTCACTTTTTACGATGTGATTGATTGCTATTTGCCCAATCATTCGGTTAACTGATTGATTAGCGAACACTTTGTAGCCGCAATACATTCCCTTCCTCGTGGGTTATTGGTTAAACACCGTTCGATCATATCGATTGTTTACTCTTTTGTGATTGATTAATCGGATATATATCACAGGAAATCAATTTGTTATTTCAGCAGGAAAAAATGATAAGAGCTAGGAAGAGCGTCGATGTTAAGCTTGAAAAATGTCTACTCTTGACTTAGTGGTCAATTGAAACCGGAATGGTCAAGGTGGGAAATATTTAAATTTAATTAGACAAACCTCTGGCTAATATCAGTGAGTTATAGGTATAGCACCTTTTAAACGCCAGGCATACGGTAAAAATTAATTAATTTCAGAACACATGACAGCAAATTGCTGTCAATAGTCGCCCGGTAAACTAATTTACGATTATTTCATAACAGGCAAAGGTTACCGCAATAGATTATTTCATGTAGAAGTACATTTCTGTGGGAATCAATATAACCTTTTAAAAACTCTGCTCATTAGCAAGTCAGCTTGGACAGTAATTGTCATGATTGAAAGAATGCTCCCGCCGTCAGTGCGAATCGCCCGATCTCATTAACTCTTCGAGTTTATGATTCCGAAGCCGATTCGAATCTTGCAACCAACCTTGATCACGATCGGAGGGTACGAAGACAAGTTGCCAGAGTCCTAATCTCTATTTGTTAGCCTACTTATGTCGCAGATTTATGGACAAATCTAGCTTGAAGTTCAACTGGTGCTTATGGATTAAAATGGTTTCTGTGTTTCAAGAAATGTTAATTTTTAGAGCAATTCCAAGTAGACGTCAATGATTTGTTTAAGTTTCTTTTCTAATTTAAATATACTGTCCATGTTCGATACAATGTTCTAATTCTAGAAATATAAAGAGAGAGAGAAACAGATCAAAAATAATTTTTGTCATTTCTAAATTTGTAGAAATATTGATAAAAATGTATCGTATTCGTTTGTTTTAATTACAAAACATAAGAGCACCTGATAAAACGTCAAATACGCCGGACTAAAAATGTTTTATATTGAAATAATATTTAATAGCAAGCAATTTTGAAGGATTGCTCTTGAAGCTTTGTGTAAATATTTGCCGAAAACGGAGTAAAACGACAATGTTTCACGGCTTTTATTTGATAACGGGACCTCCGCTCCAGTGTTACAAAACCATTACAATAAAAAGGTTCGATGATGTACAGAAACCATCCGGCCCAAGGTAATCACCCAGATCCACCTCAACAAAAACATAACCTATACGGAGACTTGTCCATCATATTTGGTCCATATATTTCATCTGCGTAGATCATTCACTGTGTAAAACCATCTCGATGTAAAGTAATGTCAGTTGAATGAATATAAACCACGTTGGCCATGCACTGACTTTCTCCGTCTGCCAAGCACATGGCAATGGCCTAGATTATCTTGAGCCGAGTGTTAAGATACACCTCGTGGAAGCTGGATCAAGATGATTGACATCGCGACAGGTTTTTTTGACAATTGTTTCCCAGTATTTATTTTACCGGAAATCGTTGATGAGTTTTTTAATTCATTTCGTGATTTGAGTCACGAAAAATGAGACAAAAATAAGAAGTTAAAACCGCAGATTCATATTTTTTTAATCATTATATAGTGCAACAAAAAAGCTATTAGTACAAGTACAAAAACACATTTTTTCCACATGTTCCAAAATATTTAAATATGTTGCCAACTGCCAAGAATTGAATACAGTATAATATCGATGTCCATTTTTTTAAAGTTTTGCCTTAATTTTTTCAAAACAATTTTTATTTTCATCAACTAAAAATATCATGTACCTATTGTAGGGCTAATCAAAAATATTTTCGTACAACAATATTGAATATTAACTAAGTATCCGTGGGAATAACAATATAATATGTAGTATCTTAGTTTTGAGAAAGTGAACATAGTTAAATTATTATCGAATAGACAACAAAAAATAAAATAAAATAAAAGGTAGGTACCTAGCTTTTGGAAAGACCGGGCAAAATTAAAGGCTGGGTACAGAGTGGGATCTTCCTGTGTTAAAAGAAAATTTATGGGAGAAAATACTTAAAGGGTGTTCGACCTATTAGCTATAATATATTCAGAGACTGAAAACAAGGAAATTAAAATGTGAATAAAAAGTATAAGATAGTAGACACATAGTTTCAAATGTAGATCCAACAACAAGACGTTGTTAAAGATACAACGTACATTTGTGTTTTATTTATCCAAGTCGAGCACATTGCCAAAATTAAAACAAGTATTTCTTCTACACAAAATTTGCAGAAAACGTTAACACAATTTCTCTCTCACCGTTTAATAAAGGATATATTTTTAATTAATCCTCGTTTGGCAAAGTCTTGTATGTAACGTCACAAGTGCACTCTGTTTGGCCACATCCATGCACATTACTCGTGCACTTTACGACGCGTGAAAATGTCTCGCTCGCAGCTAAGCGCTACCTGACCGCAAGCTCTCTTCCCTCTCGCAACGATCTTCTGTTACATCACATTTTACTCGGTCCAAAACACAGGCTTAAGATGTCTCCCACTCGCATCGCTTTATCTTCCCGCGTTGTTTACACCTCACTTTGTTTTAATAAAAATGTACGTGTTTCTAGAACGATTGCCAGATTTAAGCCAAGCCAATCAAACCAGATCGTTAATCAAGCTAAAATGTTGTGAATAGTTTGATAATATGTTCTGTTTTTTATGAGATTGTTCGTACTCCACGATATATAATGTTAGAGAGTATTGTTAAATTATGTCATGTGTAATCAGTAGCCTGCAGAGCTCAAACAAATCTATATGTAAACCTCCACGTTTTAGTTTGAACATTGTTGTGTACATGTTCTACCAATTTTCCGCCTATAGAACAAACTTTGTTCGTGTTCGTTTTGCATACAATCCATTGACAATTGTTATAGAACTATTATATTTCAAAAGTAAACTCGCCATGAAAAAGTCGTACAAAAAGTTAACAACTTAATACTAGATGCTGAATTAATCTTTGGAAATGTATTTGTAGTTCCTACTTTGTAGTTAGTGCGCTCAATAATTTTTAATTTATTATACCACGACGAATATCTATTTGGAGTCTGTACTGCTGATGGAGGTGCCTGATCTGAAGGTAAGCATTTTGCTTTGCAGATTACAAATCTTTGTTCAATTTAAAAGAGAAGACGAGTATTCAAAATATGATCTATTTTGTGCTCGTCTGTAGGTGATTATTTTCATACGTGATTCTCTCCTCACACAATCTTTATTTGGGTCAAAATAATAATATTTCATATGGGTAGGTATTCTGTCATGCAGCCATCGCATAAATAAGACGCTGGAAATTTTAAGAAATATGAGACAGCACGCAACAGTTTTTTCAGCGGCATTTCTACTTGTCAACTGCAAACTGCACATAAATTGTCGTTAATCATAATATATTATATTCAGACGCTGAATTTACCTAAAAAAGATACACAAAAGAACCTCAAAAAAGCTTCTTCACATTGTTCATACCCTCATTCATGCTCCTCGCATTCACACAAAGGGAAAAAGCTCACGGAAAAATGCACCTTCCTTATATTATCCTGAAACAATGGGTTCGGTACAATGACATTATATTACATTTCTAGTTTCTATGAAAGGGACGTATAGTTTGATATTACAAAACTAAAACAACGAGAGTATGGATTAACCTCAGGCACTTCGTATATTGGCGAAGTTATAAAATAATCCACTCTCTCATGGCTTAACGGACAAGTACCACGTGTACTTATCGTAGCAGAAGCATGATTTCACATAAGCTACTTATTACTTGTAGGTGGACAAGAGACATGCTGTAACAAGACTCCGTAAACCCATGTTTTATACGTTAGAAAAGCAGGCACTACTTTCATCACTCGTTTTTCCGCCGTGTATTCATCCGCGAGCGGAACGGCGTGATGCGGCTCGGGAAACAACCAATCAAGCTTTACACGGACCGACAGGATGCATACTACACTAGTTTTGCTAACGGAAATATATTTATTGCAACCAAGCTTGAAAGATTTTTTTATAAAGAAATTAATCATTGTGTATGGGCGAATGTTTTCTGGAATGTTCCGTAACTGACGTCAGAACAATGCGTTCGAAATGTTCATTCAAACGAAACTAATTCAAAACAGCGACGCACAACCCGTTTTGGAATGTTTCTAGATTCTCACTTTTTAGGTAAAACATAAATCGTGTATGCTTATCATTTCTAATGCATTGTTTTCTGTTTTGAGTACAGAATATATTTCTCGAATGCGAATTGTTTGTTGGCTTACAACTGTGTTTGTTGTTCAGGACTTGGAAGAGACATGGCGGAATGCTGGATCTGCCACACCGAAGATTACCGCGCGTATAAGATTCATAGTGATGATTATCTTAATGGGGAGTTGAAATTGATCATTATGCTTTAATTAAACTGCATCTGATGCTGAAATAGTCTTGGATGAAGTGATCTTTGCGAGCAGAAACGAGTTATTCCAAGTCTCAACGAGCGGCATTCTTTAAAATGGTATTAAAATTATTTTTTATCTGTAAAATGAGAACTTTGATCATATATATTAATATTTTTATAGTTACTTTCTTACTTATTAATATTGAGGATCGATTGAGAATTTTAAAATTAATAATCTTTTTCAAAGTAAGAACAAGTTTATAGCACATAAAAAACATTTTTTTGTAAGGAAAGTTGAGAAAACGCATTATAGTTCAGTGCCTTCTATGTAGAAAAACCAATAATTATGGAACCCACTTTTAATTAGTTTATAAAAATAACTTTTATCGAAGCAACCCTAGTGCTGTAGAAAGGGCTTTATCGTGATTTCAACCTGTAAACATTTTGATGTAGGATAAGAAATATTATATTTCATAAAAGAAATTATATTTTAAAAATTGCTTTAACTGACGATTTTTTTATAAAGCATACTTTTAAAATGCCAATTGTGCTCTTTTTATATTCATCGACGAAAATAAACGAAGTCAGGCCGCTCTGGATAAACCAGCTCTCACAAAATTCAAATAATACATTAGTCTAAACTCGAACACTTTTTCAAACTGAATTTCAATTTAAAACATCAATACTCAATGCTACTTGAATGCAAACTACGCTGCACTAAATACAGGCCAAGGAAGAAATTTGAATTGCAATTAACAATCAGAAAGAGACGTAGCTAGTGCATCAATTAATTACTTGTGCAAATGTTGTTTTTGTCAGTCGCATGGGTCGACTTCATTCGTGACGCGGGATTTAGTTAATGAGTAGGTATTTATATGTTTGCATAGCCATCGGTTCGGCGGTTACTATCACATGTCCACAATCCAACTTCAATGCACAGTGAATGAGAAGCAATTCGGTGAACAAATATGAAGGAGATGATGGATATTGAAGCAAATTCAAGAGTCCGATTGAGTTGCTATGTTGACACATTATTGTGTAGATTTGTTGATGCTGTATGTACCTTCATGGTGCATTTGTGGGGGAGATGGGACAAACATGTGCATAAGCACTCAGATTTCCGACAACATACACATTATCAAGACTCACTTTGATTGAGTTCGGAACTTTACGCTTTCAAAAAGGCTCTAAATAGAACGGCTGGTTGGAAGATTGAAGTTAAGTTTCAAAAGTGTGTGTGAAAAGTATACATAAGTATTTTTACTGAGCTTTTATTTTAATCGATCAATAATATTAGTATTTGATTTGGATTCAGTTAAAAAGTTTTATATTATTGTGTATCTATTATAGTTATTTTATTCTATTAATTGTTTCTTGAATTTTAGGGGGAAAATACCATTTTAAAAACGTGGTTAAAAGAGTTGAAGAGCTACCTTGTTGATGGGGTTGAATATTTCATAACAAATGTGGTTAGAAGTTAAAATATACGAAAATTCTGTGTATCATTCAAATGTTGTAAAATGTGGGTCTTTGAATCTCAGTACACAAATATAATGATTCAATTACCTCCATTGCTCCTGTCTGGATGTATTACCTCGTCATCTTGTTTTACGCGTTGATACGCGAGGCAGAGCTCATCAAAACGAGATTTTGTTTTAATCTCCTCTGAATTAACTATGAAGCGTACTCTTCGTGCGTCGAGTGTTGCGTTAATTAGATTGTCTGCCAGCCGGCTGATTAAATTGCCGTGGCCATGTTAATACACAATAATTGTCCCACTTAATTGCAAAGTCAAAGTGTTAGAAAAAGGTTAATTATTACGAGAATGTGCATGTGGAAAATTATTGTTTAATTTTAAAAAATTTGTAGATTCCACACTATAATATATGAGTAAAGGACGTTATCTACTTTCAAAACAAAATAGTGGCATTAATATTCCTATTGTTAATCTAAAATATTTTAAATTGATAAATAAACGCGTTTGGAGTTTTAACTATTTAAATTTGTTATCAAACACTACTACCTACTTTCACTGATCACATTTCTAAAATGATTTGAATTTCCCCATTCACTTCTTTTACAAAACAACATTATTTATTATGAAAAGTAATTCTATTATTTGACGTCATAACTTTTAATGTGCCGAAATGTACTCATAAAAATTCCTTCAGGGTGTACTACATTTCGTAAATTAAACCTCCTTCCTTCAGCTATACTCTCCATTTTCCACTTATGTTTCGCAAAAGTTCTCAAGTAGCCAAGGGCTGTTTTGTAAATCAAGAATTCACTTTTTCCATCGTTTTCTGATTCTCGGCCGGATCTTTTCGCTGACATATTGTGTTATCTTTTTGGCTCGCGACTCACGAAACTTTTCCCACTTGACCAGCGAACTCTCGACAAGAAGTGTCCGAATGTTTTGGCAAGTTGGCACCACGTGCGTTCCTCGGTATAAGATTCAAATCACTGTTACCAACAGGACAACGTGATAACAATAACTTTTCCACAAGTTTTCTAATAACTTTTATATTATAAAACGTGCTACGACGTTTTATTCTAGATTTTTTTTTTCACGTCCTGCAAGACACATAATATTTTCTTGGCACGAATTCCGCAGAAGGAACCTCGTGAACACAAACGCCCGACTCTAGCAGCAACCAAGTGCAACCTTTACTCACTGTTTCGCTTAGAAATATAACCGTAGAAGATCGTAAATAAGAAAGATTTAATTGCTAAAAATTAACTAACATTGTCTGCTATAAATTGGCGGAAAATCTTGATAGTTAGAATCTTTTACTCTTACCACAAATGGCCATAACAAATCACAAATCCGTTGAAACATGACATATTACAAACAGACGGTATAAAATGGTATAATTCATATATAATTGCTAGTGTTTGTTCGAAAACGTGATATTCTATGCACATTTCAACACGTTCGTTGCATTCGTGAATCGTGATTACGGTCTTGTTGTGTGCATCATGATTTGCATGCACATACTCTTCAGAATGTATCTTCAATTCGGTATTATATTGTCAATGAGTGTATTAATAATACGATACATGCTTAAACATAAGACATGATTTTCTATTCAAATTTAAAATCATATTAAAATATTCTTGAATAGATAAGATCGTCAAATAACTAGTTCAATACAGGTGGAACTACTCTTCGATTTCTTGCTAAACAGCAAAGAATTGTCTGAGAAAATATTTCAAAAAGCCATCAGAGTGAATCGCTTTTAACGAAGGAAATAATGTTTTTTCGCTCGAGCTTCTTGAAAGTTTCTCTAGCTCAAGATAAATGATTAGAACTTGCTCCTCGGAGCTGTCATAATGAGATTAAAATGGCGGCGCTAGACTTTGTGCGAATATTAGTTCTCGAGGGGAAATTATTCTCAAAGCATCCTTCGCTTTTTTATCTTTAGTTTTAATCAAGTTTGGTTAGTATCTGGATAATGTACATGGAATTAACATACATCCCGCGATTATTGCTCTTGAAATTATGAGTTCACAAAAAAATTGTCTCTGACATTTTTTGAATTCAGTAAAAGGGACAAATTTTGGAATAGTTCGTGGAGGTGCCGGGTTTTGAAGCATATTATTTCATTACCTGCGATAAAACTTCTGAATGGTTATTTACTCATCGAAAGTTCTTCCACACAGTTCTTCCGCAGATTCGTAGAAATTTCTCTCGAAAACAATCTAAATCGGCGTTTAGCCTCGGCTCAGTCAACTGTTGCCACATTCCTGGATAATTAGTCCGACCAATATATTTAGTTCGAGATCATTGCTACCTGATTTTATGATCCACTCTAACACGTCGTGGCCCTCACCAACCTTATTAAAAACTAATCGGTCTTAAAACCAATTCGCAAGTTATCCACATGTTTAAATGGGTGTGTGATAATTACTAAAAGTGTAAACCATTAATTAGCTGGTTAACAAGAACATAGCGAGCGAAACAAATATTAAACCATTTAATAAAGTACCGTGTAATACGTTTTACCGTCTACATAACTTTAATGTAGCAATTAGAATACATTCGTAATCGTAATGAATGATTTTTACATTTGACTTAATTGTAATCTCATCAAACGCGAAACTAATCCCTCTAACAGTCTAAGGGGATTTGTGGGAACGTAATTAGAAGTTGATCAAGTCGATTAATCCAATTAAATGGAACTGAAAGATAAAGTCGAGCTCAATTTTCCAGGTTATGATTCTGGCGAAATGTGAATCAGGTGCCAGATGGATGGTCACAACTCCCGTCAAGCACTGAACTTTGATAGAATAGTTTCTCCAGGAACCTTTGGTTGGTTGTAATAACATTATCATAGCGGAACCTTGTGATGTGGAAGCCTTCTCATCAAGCACCTATAACGGCGGATCGATCTGATAGAAGACGTCGCAAGTTATCGCTTCGAATTACTTTCAAACGCTTAACTTCGTTATTACAAAAGCAAACGAGATTACAAAGACGAGAGACATTCTTGTCGGGATGTCAGGTTCATCTAATATTAGGATAACCATACCAATAACTTCTTTCTTTCATGTTGAAAATGTATCCTGAACAGGCATTACTTGAAGACAAATTACAAATAATGCTTTCAATTTTAAATTCACTTTTCTGATAGTCGGTTATAAAAATGTCAGCTCAAAAAATCTTCATGGCAAGGTGTCATCAGACGTAGCTTCAAAAACTGTTCTTTGTAGTTTTCTTAAGTCCTCTAATAAAATGTAGGCATAAACACTGTAGCATTTTTATGTTGCAAATCTATTTCAAGACTGTCTGCGGTATTTTGTTTAAAATCCCAGTAAATATTCGCACTATTAACAACAGCCGTATTCTTCTATACCTACTTATTCCCGTTCCGATCTTAAAAGATTCTCGTCTAAACCAACGTACATGCAAGTACATAAGTAATTAGCAATACAAAACAATTAGCGTCTGGAAACGTCTTGGTCTAACCACAACAAAGACATTGTCTGGATGGCGAGGATTAAGTTTGTCGCCTAAGACTTGGAGGAGCGAGAGAGAGCGAGGGAGAGAGAGGGCACCGCGACGCCAACCGTCCCGACGGCCTATCGATTGAGCTACCGTGGCGCACAAGCATGTGGGATGGGGTGGATGTGTGTGTGAGGATGCATCACAAAGAGTGGCGGCGTGTAACCAGATATGCTGGAACTTAGCGTCGGCTTCTTGTAATCCGATGGTTTCGAACTTTGGTCGGAAGTTTTCGTACAAGTGGGTCTCGCGACGGGGAGGAGAGCGTGTTACTTTGTGAAACGGAGCGAGCGGCGTCTTTTGGATGTTAACTCAATGGCAATTTGGAGGACTAATGACAGTATAATAGACTTGGTGCTATGATCGATGGTTTGCATGTTGATATCGGGTAGTATAATAATATGAAGACGTAAATTTGGATGCTTTATGTACCAAGCAAGATAACATTTGTATTGAGTTTGACTGAAGTTGAATGCAGTTCATATCCTGGTTTCAACTGCAAGAGAGTATTGCCAATAAAGTTGGGATTTTTGTTACTAATTCCGCGTTATATATGACGGTGCTTTCGTTTAATGACGCTATAAACGCCCCTTCAATACTTGATGAGAAATTACCATATTATTCCCAGAGATAAATTCAAGTGGAATTTTTAAACGCAATCATCTTTCCATGGTCCAGGTCAGTGTTCTCCGCCAAACATTCCAGCGTAGTTCTCGTTTCCTCTACATTTCCTGGTTGTCGTGTCGGTAGCATCCCTTCCATCCCTTCTTCCTTCCTCGAGCAGTCGATTGAATTCGGGCTCAAGTACTTGGACAAAAGATGGTAACAAATCTTCGTTCCTTGGCGGAGTCTTGGCGAGTGCTCCATCTCCGTTGTACCTTTTATTGTCGCAACTCAGTGAAACATGGAGTTACTCGACTACTGACGACCATATCTTGATGCAATGGAGGTGAACCGACTTCTGTACGTCTGAATGGAGGATTCTATCACCGTAGAGAATCGTCTGCATATTCCGCTATATGCACACTGCAAATAATTCACTGAATGAACAGATATTAATACAATAAAATGATAGCGTAGTTACGTACAACACGCTAGTTCAGGTGCATATACAAACAAACTGATAATTTAGTTCGTAAACAAAGTTTGAAATTTAGTAACATTATTAGGTATATGATGCGTGTGATTTTGTTTGATTCGAATTATGCCATTCATGCATGTAAATAAAGTTTTCTTCCTATTTTGATTGCGTAGGTTTTCCTATTCTAATGTATTCGTGATTATCAATGTAGAAAATATAATAACGGTTCTAGTAAAATATACCAAGGAATAAATTAAAATGCCAGAAGTTAGAGAGGATTGCCATTCTACAAATCATATTATTGCAACTCAGATGAAGCGTATGTAATATTTTGCAATTGGGTCATCATTTTTAATCAATCTGGATTTATTCACACTAATTATTTATCTTTTCCTCGTTACGCTTATCTTGTTTTTCCGATAAACGCAATCATTTCATCCAGTTCTCTGACAACATACATTTGTTACACTTCTCCATCTCTCTCATTCAAACTGTGTTCCAGCTTCTCTCAGCGGGTGTAAAATGAAAAGAGTTATTCAAATCGCATCAGTCTAGTTTCCACCATGTAACATGTGAGAAGGAATGCAATGGAATCAAACAACCATCAGTTCTCGGGCATTCACAGAGTTCTGTGTCACGAATGCCGATTACGAGAATCGAACCCAGATACTCTCATTCTCCGACAATCTGCTGGCATGTTTGCACTTTACTTCGGATGAGATGCATTCTACAAGATATGTCGCCGGCGACAGTTGGGGAAGTTTAAGTTATTTCAGTGGTTAAATGGATTAATGTTCGATGTCCTTTTTGTTGAGAACTCTATTTGTCTGTGAAATAAATCAAATTATGTTCCGGTCAGAAGTCTGGGGGGTGGAAAGTGGTTTGGAAAAGCTATTGAGCTGTAAGTTGAACATACCGAGCAATTTAATTAATTTGTGCTACCCCCCCCCCCCCCCCCCCCCCTACCCAATGTGATTGCCTGAAAAATGTGTTACAGGTTGTAATTTTCACCATTCTTGAGAGTAAAATAATCAGAAAAATCTTGTCAAAATTAAACAGTTTGAGTATTATTATGACCACTGTTTTGTTTTAATATTCAGGGTGTAAAAAACCATCTTGTGACAATAACACGACAAAATGAGACAAGCAAAACTTACAATATTTTTACCGGTAAATAAATGCAAAAAATGATCTGGCAGGTATTGTGTGTTTTTCTTGGCCAATTTTCAAACCACTAGTATTTTACCACTATTGCGATATTTTATTGATGAAGAATTGAAGTCATTGTTACAGTTAGGATCGTAGCCGGACTCTATATAATTCTGCACTGCCCTAAATGCAAGTTAAGTCCTCCTTCATGTTAGGAGCTATAAAGCGGTCGAGTTGTGTCTGTTTGTTTAAAAACTTTGCGAAGAGTAACACTCGTGAATCAGACGAATCAGGGTAAGTGTCGCTCCCTGAAATAAACTTGAAACTCTCCTCTTCAGCTCTTTTCCTTTATCTCTCAATATAAACTTGAGTTATGACACATTTAGTCGCATTTTATTTAACCGATAGCACAAAAACTTTCGTATACAGAGGAGCCCGAAAATTCACAGACTTATCTTTTCTTCTATTTCAATTCAATGGATATTGGGTGGGTAAGAAAAAAATATGAAATTGCTACTTTAAAAAATGTCCTTCTTCTGCATATACCCAAAGTAAGAACTGCTTTTTATCGGTAAGGCCGGCGATTTATTTTCGTCGATTATATTTTTAGACTTCGTTGCGAGAGCAAATCATCTTCTTGGAATCAGTGAATCGGATCTTTCTGTCGATTACTTGTGATATATCGCAAGAGGTCGACGTCGCTTCTGATTGCACGCAATTGAGCGAGAAAGTCTAAGTGTGCGATCGTTCTTGTGACTTCCTGGCAGTATTGTTGTGTGCTTGATACTTACTGTAAACTGCATCTGCACTTACACTCACTTTGAACAAGAGATGCAATCAGAGTGAACATCAATTGACTTCGAATCGTTAAAATCAAAACTGTAAGTTTAGAAACTTTTCATTTAACGTCGCACTTGACTAGAACTAGAATGGTTTCTATGAAAATTGTGAGATGATAATGAAGAATATGTAGGTGGAAAGAAGGCAGTCTTGGCCTATAAGTAGGGTACCTTCCCATCATTTGCCTCTCGAATAAGGGAAATTAGCATGTAAGAAAGGTCGCGGGAAACGAAACGAGGACTTTTCCGGATTTCCAGTCCAGATCACGACTGCCTGAGCCCATGTCAAGTACTACAAAACTATTGTACCTAAATCATTTTTCGTGTATTTATTCAAGCTGCAATTTTCTACATATTTTTCCACGATACATGGGAAAATGACATAATTCAAAAGTCAAACTTTTAACATTTTTAAGGCTATAATATTGTCTCCGCTAGTCTTTACTCCTTTTATTTTATATGTTGATCCCCTAAGCGTTGCTACATGCGTAAAGCTTTTATTTATGTACTATGGATACTAAAAGACCTATCAATTTGTGCTATAAATCCAAAAGTAGGGGTAAGAATCGGCATTCTAAAAGGTAACTTATCATGAGGGTCGACTTAAGGGCCGAGTTGATTCGATAAGATTTGGTCAAAAGGGCAGACAAAAGTTTCGCTCGAAGGGTGTGGTGTGCCTCGAGCTCTGCCAATCGGTGATTTACACGTGTTGTGAAGTATGTGTTTAAGGGTTGTGCACCCTCAGTTGAAAATTTAAAGAAAAAACATCGGCGACCGACATCTTGGATGGGCAGTTAGAATAGAGCGCGTGCAAGAGTCGAAATGTGATCAGATAAAAGAAAACTCAAGAGTAGACTTTAAAGAAAAGTTATAGCAAGGAGCCAGCGAACAAAGTGGTTCTTATATCTGGAAAGTAATTTATTTTTATACGAAAGAATATTTCCATAAAGAATATTGGGTACGTGTTTACGTAAAGCGCCGCCAGACCGCGCTGGTTCTTAGCGGGGAAATGAAAATCTGTCCGCCGTCGGTTTAGGAAACGAGGGCAATTCGCCTCCATCAGGAAAACATCCAGTTGCTGTTTCATTTTATTTCATCTTGAGTAAATCTTTTAAACTGAGTGGCAGCTAAAAAGCACGACGCTTCTATCTAGACTCTTAAAACGCGAGAAATCAAGTGTTTTCCATCAGAGTTACTTGTTTCAATTTTGTATATTGTTTATAAAATCCATCAATTATTCCAACAATATAGCTTCTACTATACAACATACTTCCTCCTTCTACTCTGTACTACGGCAGTCTTATGGAACTTTATTTGTTTATTTGTTTGTTTGCTTGTTTATTTGTGATTTTTGTGTTTTTGTATCCAGTCCCATGGTAACACCGTTCTCAACCAATCGATCTGAAAATCGATCGATTTTGCACACACATTAATGTCATAAGAGGGTCTCGGGTATACCTAGTTTGAACGGGATCCTATGATTAGCTGAAAATTAAAAATATAACCGATCGACCGATCAAATTCAAATTTTGCATGATCATTGGGATCGACATTTTAGATGTTTTTGAAAATTTTCATAGAAATCTGTCAAGAATTTCTAGAGTTATTGACATATTACGAACATTTTATTCTTGTTTTGAACTTTTTTAAAGAAGTTTCAAAGGATTTATCACTGCTCCTCTGACGCTATGGTCAGCTAGTCTTATAGTGATTACAAAATATCTGAAACTAGCGTAAGAGTAGTGTAACTAACGTTTTCCTATACAATTTCGTATCTCGTTTACAAAATCCGTCAATCCTTTCAACAATATCTTAGCTCCTAAACTACACAACCTACTACCTTCCACACCGTAATATTAAGCAATGCATTACGCCAGCCATTAATATCTCACCTACCCCACCATGTTTTAAGCGGCCAGTTACGCTAAACATACTAAGCCGTACTTTACGAGGAGCGTTAATTAACCACTAGAACGCTCCGCCTCCTGATACGTCACGAGTCACGTGACCCAAGTGGCGGGAACATGGTTGTGGGCCAGCTCGTCGCCGCGCGCCATTAGAACACATAGGGAAGTCAGTTCGGTTGATTCAAAAATCGTATTTCAGTGGCGAAAATGGTACCGAAATGTGTTGTGTCGGGGTGTTACATCAGCACAAAAGTTCCCTGAATAACATTTCATAGATTTTCTAGTAACATTGCTGTGAGAAAAGAGAGAATTATAAGAATTCGATTGAACGAACGGCCGTTTGCTGTGTTGGCAAAGCGACCGTGTTTTATTTGCTTGTTTAATTCCCTATACATGTACATAATTCCCTAACTTGACTCATTTGATCATCCTGATATATAGGTGATTACCAAGTGCAATGCCTTCATACCTTCATACCTAGACGAAAATATTTACTTACTTCTAGTTTAGACCTACAAGAGTAAAAAATACCACCAACAAACTGTTTGTAGGTAAGTGGGTGGGTATAGGTAGGTATGTAGAAATAATCAACAAACCGTCAATAAATCCGTGAATAATAAACATCCGTAATAAAAATAACGTTCACCAGTGAATTATTCCTATTTAGTATAGGTACCTATAGATTGCTTACATAAATGTAGAGAGTAAGAAATATTCAGCTTCCCGCGCTAGCAAAAGCCAGGAATCAACACATTTGTCTGAAGTCCATATCTCGGTATAATATCCACTCACCAACAAACTATAACATTCTTTGAGTAGCCAATGGCCTTTCTACTTGCCTACATACTTCATAAAATAACTTTGATTAAAACAATATAACTTTTTTAACGATTTTATCCACGTAAGTTGCTGCAGGAATCTTACGGCATCCTTGTTGGCCGGCAGAACTTGGGCCACGACAAAGCTGCCCCCTAGCGGCTGAGACGCGAACAAAAGTTAACTCCGCCCCGTTCTAGTGGTCAATTACTTAATTATTTCCCTCTTGTTAATCATTGCGATGCCACGCCTTGGCATCTTATAATGAATCGCCTCGGTACATTCCGACATAATACGATGCAATGCTTCACATACGTTATGATCTGGCGATGCAATATAGTACAGTCATGATCTATAGTGCATTCATGTCCCGGCGTTTTGATGCTCCCGCATAAACTACACCAAGTATTGAACGGGGTATGTATGTGGGGCATGTTTAATTTATAAGGCAAACATTTAATATATTCAATATGAGTATATGAGACCGTTAATTAGTGATTAATTATGATGACGCATTATTCCACATTAATTTGGTTATGTATGAGGGAATTATTCAAGTTTGGAAGAAATATTTGAAAACTAAATAAAAGTTTTTTTTATCGAACATGAATAATGGTAAGAATTTGTTAACAAGCTGCCGTCTTGATTCGTAATTTGTTGAGGTTTTTTTTTCTTTCTTTTTTAGCGTCAATAGCGCCACTTGTAACATAGTTCTCTGATAGAGCTGAAATTTTTCATTCGTGTAATGCCCACTCGGCTGGTGAGATGTATTGTTTTTGAGCACGTCTTCTGATTGGTTGAAAAGTGAAAATGAATCCTTTGTCCGATCAGATATTTACTACATCGTGGAGACATAATTTACACAATTTCATTGAGTTATTGACAAGAAATTATACTATTTTCAAAATGTATCGAATAATATCAACCGCACCGTGATCCCTTACAAATGATTGGGCTTTGCTTTCACTCACTCCAGTGTATTCGTATTATACTGGCTGTTCCTAAGTTGCAATTAAACGCTGATAATGTTGCTATTTTATATTGATTGATGGTCGAGTGTTGTGCTTTAATTTGGCTTACGTTTCTGCATGTTCCGGAATTTCGGTTTGAGGTGTTGCACATACCTGTTCTCGCTTAACAACGCGTTACACAGAGCTTTTTCCTAGCTTGATTCACATAGCAAATTGCATTCTTGTCGTTCTAATAGATTGAAATTCCATCACCGTACGAATAATTTGACCATAGTAATTCCTGCAATGAGCCAAGTGTCTGTGGAATGCTGGGTCGAATAGTTAGTAAATTGTCAAACGCATATTCTGAATCCACCGATACCAGGTTCTATTGGTTGATCTCTAGAGAGAGATCAGGCGAGCTAAATGTCTCAAACACGACAAACAAAAGCTCCGTGGTTATAACAAACACAAAAGAATTTTTTGATGTCTTCATCAAATTTGATGACTCCAGTGACCCAGTTCACGAAAATCAATATAATATTTGTTAGTTTTAAACAAGACGTTAATAAAATCCCGGATATATTTTCAATCCCGATGGTCGAATGTAATCTCAGCAATCCAATTTCAAATCAATCAATGCATTATTCAATTGAGTGGGACAAACTCTAGGAAGATTTCTTGGAAAAGAATGGTAGGAATTTTTGAATGAAATTTTAAGATTCATCTCAATACGTGTATAGAAATAGTTCGTTGGAACGGCACAGAATATTTGCATTCGAGATTTTCTATCAAGTTTCCAAGAAAATCTCTGCTCTTTTGTGAAACGTGTTTCTCCGTTCACTCGATTGAATACATGCAATAATCAGAAGCAAATCAATCTTATTGATCAATCAAATCTCACGAGAGTTTCGTGCATGAGTCTTCTTACAAATAAGTTTTAATGAACGGTGTTTCTACGTGAACAATGCCATGTCATTATGCTCTTGATTCTGTGGAGCAGTTGGTAAACGAGGCCCGCGAAATGTCAACGACTCCACGAATGGTCCTCCAAGGACTTAGTCATCAATGTTCTTGTATTCGGCGATGGAAGTACAGTCATTTGTATTTTAGAGAAGTCGCGGGATTTCAACGAAGTCGATTATATTTAGAATTTTTTTTTTACATATTTGATGAGATTGATTTTCTTACGCTGCCTAAAGTCGGATAATATGGATCATTATTGCAATACGTTCTTTACATTTTAGATTCTTAAAAAAGCATGTATTGTTGAGTAAAATATTTACTAAAACAAAACAATAACAAGCAGCACATTTTTTCGTGTAGGTACGTATAGGAAACATGCTGTTCAAGAGTTGCTAATCCAATATTATCATGTGAAAACAAAAAGGACAGTGTGGTGCATTTAGTTGGTTTCATTCTTTGCACGACCTTCTTTTTTACACAAATATGTCACTATCAAGAATGGAAACAATTAATATCTTTGCATTGATTGAATTTTGGTTTTAAATTTGTTTAAAAATAGTTCAGAATAAGATTAAAACGCAAATAACTGCTTGAGAGATTTTGCTGAAAATTTTAAAAAAGTTATAATATTTCGGTCTTTCATTTTAACTGGAGAATCTTACAAACAGGAAAAACAAGCAACAAACAGAAACTCGAGCCAAAAGAATCAAAATGCTATATTCGCTTCGCTCACACAACATTGTAAGCGCCATGCAATAAGTTCTCAATGATTACGTTTTTTTTATCTAGAAATAAAAACCTATCTTGAAGCTAGAATAAAAAACTTGCCAAATTATAAATGTGTGTTCGATAATAATCATCTGATGAAATTGCTCTATTACAAAAGTTGGTCTTGAAAACTAAAATTCAAACCTTATACAGGTGAACGTCCGTAATGTCGTGCAAATATTCAACTTGATGAAAATAATTCGCGCATAACTTACACCGAGTTAGTCGAGCCGATGGTAGCCACAGATTGCACCCAACAATCATAGCTGGCCCGCCGGTGATCACAAACTATTGTTCATGAGGAAGTCGTGATTTCCAATCCCCTCGGTGGTTTTGTCTCGCAGGTCGTAACTCAAAATCCGACTCCTCCGAGACGCGTATAAAACCACGCAATAAATAATATCTCAGTGATTCAGCCGAGCAAGAAACTTGCTGTCGAATAAGTCTTAATACCTGGCAAACGGTTCAGACATGACGTATGCGACAGTTTGCTGCCTCCGTACAGGTGATGTTTTATTAGAACGTTTGATCGTTTTAGATTTTAATGATTTGATTTTATGATTTTATAGCTTTTATAGAGAACGCTGTAAAATGTAATAAAGAGAAATGATTGTTCGAAATTGCAAACGCAGACACGATTTTTGGTTTTTTGATAGATCGAAGATAGCTAGTTAGTTTTACAGTTAGCTAGGTCATAATTGCTTTTTATTAATATAGCACAGACTTTGTAGGTAATCTGAAATTACTAGAAATTCTAATTTTGGGAAAATAAAAATGAACTTCTATAATGTGAAATGTGATGTTCAATGATGATGATGTTTATGATAATGCCCATTTATGACTCATGAACATAAGCAGGAATTACGACGCGAGGGAAGGGGAGGGGGACAATTCACCTAAACGTTCTGTACTACATAACAATTTAAATAGGCTTCAAATATTGGGGCTTGCCTAAATTAGCCGTATTTAAATAATTCTATTAAAATTTACAAAAATATAGACACATTAAAAATCATCCCAAAATAGAGATGAAGCCTTTAAATTCCTTTCCTGGAAAAGGCAAACAAAAATTACCGAGTTCTCAAATGATTACGTATTATTTGTCATTATTACCGGTATATTTCCTATCTGTGGCGTCTCCTCTTCCTTGTGGGTGTCCATGAAGATTAATGTGATATGAATTCTATGAAAATATCAAAAGAGAGAATTAATTGAGCCGATCCATCAGAGAGACCTCCAGACACGTCTAGTTTGCAGACCGATCGATTCCACGCATTTTATCACCTACATTCATTGCTCCTTTACTGCTAATCAGTCATTACCTTGCTTGCTTAAATTAACTATCACTTACTCTAGACCTGCATGTTTAACTATTTAACAATGTCTACAGATTTTCTTAGCTTATCGTAAGTTTTACGCCTCCAAGGAAATTTAAGATACCCAATCGCAAAACCTTTCATATTTCCCAAGATGAGGATATCACACTTCTATAAACAATAAAACCCGTATCACATAAAAAGCAATAGCAGTGCGCGGGACGGTGCTTTGCGATTTAATGTGTTTCCTTCGTTCTTGGGTTATTGTTCGCTTAAGCTGTTTCCCTTACGGCAGTAGCCATACATAAGCCTTAATGACAACGCTCGTTGACAGTCTTTAGATGATATCTATCTAGTCGACAAAGTCGCGTCGTCATTACTCAATGTTCTGTTCTGTTCATACCAGTTCAAGATGGAGTTCAAACAGGGGTAAACAATGGCGGTGTAAGATTAGATCGGGGATGAAACGGATCCTGAATGAGGGATGTACAAACACTGACAGAGATCAGAATGAAAAACAACAGTTGTGGACAACCAATACAATCTATTAAAAATATAGACACATTCAACTCTTAAGCTTGGATAATATTAAAATAATCAATTTCTTTGAACTTAACAAGAAACTTTAATAGCGAAATACAAATAAATAATTAATAATATTCGTAACTAATATACGAAATGTCAGTTACCTGAATGCAGTCTAGTGAAACTAGACAAAATATTGTATTTTTAAAAGTTAAACTATTATAGTTTGTTGTTAAATTCAAAGAAATTGATTCTTTTTATTTTTTCAATTGATAGTTTGGATAATACAAAACAATAAAAAAATATTTAATTTTCATACAAACAAAAATTATAGTACCTTTATTTGTCTAAGGTAGTACGTTTACGATTTTTCAAAAACTGTTTGCTCAAGTTTTCGTCCTCTTTGCTCTTGGTTCACGAAATTACTTCTGCATTAAATAAACTCACGTCTGATAAAAAAAAAAACATACAAATTATGATGATATTCTACATTTGATTTCCCGAAACACTTGTATTACATTTCTTATCTTGGCAAAACAGAAAACGCTTTTCAACATGTGTGAAAAATCCAATATTCTCGATCTGATCTCGAAAAAAACATCGTCAACAGACACTGAACGATCTCTTCACTTGACAAACATAAACCACCTCCTTCTGACAATATCCTTGCACAACCGTCGCGCGAATAACCTAGTCGGTGGTATCTAACGTACGACCTGCTCTAGCACAGATGCGACGGAGGTTGGAATTCAATTGAATCCGTGATTTGTGATTATGCAGTCACTTGGTATTGTTTACGAGCATGGTTTGCACGATCTCTGGCAGACCACCGTCATTGTTTCCATCTCGGTGTGCGAACACTTTTTGCGCGCTTGGAAGTAGTAAGAAGGAGTTATAGTGGACGATCAATAATGTATCAATGATTGTTTTTATCCTGCACGCTATAGATTTATCTACACAGAACATATATACATTAATTTTTTTACTTTAAATTTACTTCTGATTAAAAATTGTATTAAAAAATCAATAACGATTTGACAAAATTAAATTTTTACAATGCCAATAAATTATTTGTGCCTTTTTGGATAATTTTTATCAAGCAAAATGTGAAATATTGTTAATTCAGTCAAGTCTGGTACATACTTTGAATTTGCTACTTTCTATAGTAAAATTTGCGATTTTGCGATCAATCATCCGTTAATTTCCTAGTTGAGGAAAATTACGTTCGTCGAACTAACAGAATAAATATTGATTCTAAAATAATTAATATCTAGACACAAATCGACTCATTGCTTCAGGGTAGTTTATGGTTGTATTTATCTTGTAACTTTGTTTTTTACTTCAAAGTAATAACCGTGATTTGTACCTTGATCACTCTTATCAACGTCCCGGTTGGTTTTTGCAGTGTTTAATATTCAAACATCCGAGACCATCACTGGGAATGAGCTAATGAGTTAATTGGATTTAAGTAGAGTGCATCCAGCGTAATTCAATTATTACCCTATCAATAGAGTCCTGTAGTTTCATCTACTAGTTCGTCTTCTGCTCCATGCAGCATCCGCAGTGCAAGAAAAACACTCACTTGACAGACAAGTGAGAGGTAAAGTGGTACATCATGGTCTGCAATCATCCCTTTTTAAATATACGAGAAATTCTTTCACGGAAATAAATTGTTACATACTTTTTATCAAACACTCTGTCACAAAGAAACCCGACAAAGTGAAATATCTATTTGCTCCATAAAATATATTGTTATTAAAAATAAACGACGAGAAAGAAAACCACTCAACTGGATATATGGTCGGGGATATTTGTGGACCCTGTGGAACCCAGAAGTCTCGCGTCTCTTCTCTTGTTCCCCTAAATGACGTGCCATTAAACGTGATTGGTCAACTCAACTACGTTCGACATCCACATACCCTGATAATTTTGTGGCTTGACAATTACGTGACCCAAGTTTAATTAAATCAATTCGACGTTATTTGGTTGAATGATTTTCAAACACACGAGCATGACTCCAAGAGTCCTGCCATTTAGACAATTTCCACTTCATTGATTCATGTCCTAGTTATTAACTTTTAGTGAAGTAACCCAGTTCCTAAATGTTCTACGAAGAACTCTTTTCTCAAGTAAAATCAGACAAAATGAAGAAGATCATATTCATAGAAAAACTTTCCGGTGTATTTTATCTACGTAAGGAAGTCATCGTATGAACTAATATTACTACAATGTCTTCTTAGCTTGCTCACAGGAGGATATTCTTGTGTGAAACATGATAGTTTGAAAAATGTGAGATAGTTGTTTGGAGGCAATCTACCCATGGTGGGAAATTGCTATTGGCTGTATGCACTCGATGCTACTTGCTATGTAGCATGGAATTATATCCCAGACTGATGGCCATTGATTTACCATCATAATGTCTGCTGGACATATCAGAGCTTCCGTTGGTTTCGACAACGTAGTTTATAGTTTGAGTTAGTGGCGGTAGATTCAGAACTTGACTTTAAAATAATGATTTTCGAATGTATTTTACGACTGAGAAGATTGAAATGATATACACTTGAAGGAATATGATGTCGCCGCGTCCTCGTTCAAATGGATCGTTTTGGAAAAATCACCTGAGCTGCATGTGACACAAATGTCACATAAGTGAAATGCAAAATTCCAAACTTTCTCCAGTTTCAAGCGACTGATTTGATTATATATGCATAATACATATAACAATGAGTATAAAATCATTGTAAGTAATTACAAATTCTGAATTTTGAATGCAAATGCGTACGATTAAATCTATGAAAAGGGACATGAATTGATTTTATTGACATTTGCCGCCATCTTGAAAACGGCTTACAGAAATATCACAGCTGATCACACTTGATCAGTCATAAAGAAGGCCGTGTCTGAGAAATGACGATAGTATGTAAACGATCGGTATGCCAATACGTCCTTTTAAAGACTTTTATGAAAAGTTTGCTGTGTAATAAATCAAAAGTACTAAATTTTGTTCTACATGATCTAAATCCGTCAATTTTAGAGCAGCATTTTTTTTTATTATAAATGAAATTCATTTTAACGTAGGCCGCTAAACCAACAATGGCTTGTCGGTAGGGCTACTTATCAATTACAAATGACATAAAATAACAAAAAAACACTCTCAGATCATCAACACTCGTGACTGTTACACAATCCAAAGTAATATAAAGACACAAATAATATATAGTAATATAATATCTTTATTTCCTTTTCCAATTTAAGCAATCAGGTAAAGATGACATATTTCAAGGGCAAGTTACACAATCATTAGGAATAATATAATAATTTTAATTACTCAAAAGAGAAGAGAAACCAGAAACACATGAAAAGGTGCATCTGATTCCACGTTAAAAATAATTAGAAATTTTCTACAACCCATTTTTTATTATTGTTTTAACATCTGATATTTTTAAAGCTGGAATCAAATATTTTCTATTTTTCAACCCAGGCATTGTAATGCAGACCTGGAGTAACTTATTATTCTAGAAAACAAGATTATTATTCTAGATTTATACTTAGCAAATAGGTACTATTAAACGTTTACTTATAGAA
Organism: Leuctra nigra; assembly: GCA_934045905.1. NCBI lineage: Eukaryota > Metazoa > Arthropoda > Insecta > Plecoptera > Leuctridae > Leuctra > Leuctra nigra. Next base: position 16,684,956 of record OW203764.1, on the reverse strand, counting down.
AATGTTTGAATTTGTGAGAAAAGACGTTTTTGTCGTAATTCGTTTGTGCAAAAGTGAAAACGCAATTGTACAAAATTATTGTGCAAATTATTTGACAAAAAGTAGATGAGGGTCCTGCTATATTTTCCAATATTCGTTATTCTTATAGAACCTTTTACAATTTGTTGAATTATGAATATAATTTTCATCTGACAGGTTTATTCCTCAATATCGCATACATCGCATTTTCAAATTTTATTTTATTTTATTTGTCCTTTTGTTGAGTAGAGTCAGGAGTACTTTTCTATCATTGAATGAAAGCAATATATCTAATCTAATTGTTATGCAACGGACATCAATAGTACTTGTACTAATACTTAAACGCATATTAAAATTGACTCAATAGGAAGGTTTGACCTAAATCAGACTATTTCATTTCAAGGTAGAAAATATAATGTTCGATTTATTGAAAAATCGCAACGATTCATATTGATAAACCATTTCGACGTCGGAATTGAGGGTATTAAAACACGAACTAGTGATAACTGCAATCTACAAGTTATCAATCATACATGGCCGTTGAGTTTTCACCTCACACCAACACTGTCTAGCACTCCATAGATTATTGGCAACTATTCAACAGAGCGATGTGTGTGTGTGTGTATGTGTGTGTGACCACAGACCGTGGTGACCGCAGCGTTTGATACTGACCATGGTCACTGGCCGAACATTGAAAATCAATCTCAACAAAACGTGACAAGAAGTTCTTTGATGTAATTGCAGAGATTTTGGTGGTTAGCAGACGGCACCGGAGCAGACGACAAACTTCGAATGTAACTTATTTGAAATGGAATTACGTTTCATATACCACAGCCTTCGTGAAGTGTTCGTTTCTAGTTCGATGTTTAAATAGTTCAATCATAGAGGTAAGAAGGGTTTGGTTAAATTTTGGAACGTTTCATTTTCGAATTGCTTGAGGTGAGGAGGTTAAAACATTGTTAAATTAAATTAAATAGCCGTGTATTGTTTTTCAATGTTGGATTTTTAGGTTAAATGTGGAACAGTGAAAAATTGTATACATAGGTAATTTGTGTAACTTACTGAAATTAGTAAAATCCGTATCAGTCAGAGGACACAAAGGGATTTCTCGGATATTTTCTACGTTTTGTCGTCTTGTATAATACATAAATAATAGACATGTACCATGCAATACTTCATTTTTTTTTAAGTAAAATGTAGTGTATCCAGTGCACGATTCAGTCATTACTTGTTTTGTACATTGTTTTTGTCACTTCAGTAAAAAAAACATCGAAATCAAACTAAAATAAACACAGCTTATTTCGTTGTTGTAAGTGATGTTGCGTTGGTATTTTTGAACAGACGTGGTTATAATAACAACCCCTCGGTTCGAGTTTGGTGCATTTCGTGTGTGATGGGAAAGGGTTGGAACGTGATACGGATAGATCGCGTTTTAGCTGCAAAGTCCAGAGACGAGACGGCCATTTATTGTCGGATCGACACTGCTAACATGCCTGCGTGGCTATCATCAGCTCCACCGATGAAAGAAATACGAGTTGTAGAGAGAAGACTATCTTTGCTCTTAATTCAAGCAGGCTTTTGCTCAAATTGTGTAAACCCAAAGTATCATTCATGACAGTTTTTTGTCGTTTCATATTTTAAAGTGTTTTTATAGGTTCTGTTAAATACTTGAACATGAAATACCTCGATTAGCGTTTTTGCCTCTTTGGACTTGTTCAAGTTTCAAGTTTCAAGTTTTTATTCATCCCTATTTGATCATACAAATGATATTGGATACGTCAGTCACTTACATAACAATTAAAACATGAATAATACATAATAACTACATAAATTTTGCGTTTAGAAACTCGTCAATTGAATAAAAACAATTCTTAATTAATAATTCTTTCAGCGATGATTTAAAAATGTACAATCTCTCATAGTCAGTTTTAGATTTTAATGATGAATTCAATTTATTGAAAAGACTGAAACCACCTGCGACTTGAGTACAATCATCCAGCACATTGTGTAAAATATAACTAATTCAAGTAAAAGTTAACATGAAACGCTCGTTTGCTCACTCGGTTATGTAATTAAAACTCGGCAAGTGTGGTCATGTATTGACTCGAACGAAAATCAAGCTGCCTCCGTATTTGAACAGCATAATCGAAATGAATACGTATCTACAGCCTAGACACAATGTGAAATCCACACCAAGTTCTAAATTATACCGCGTGTGGATTCATAATGTCGGGATCTGTGCATTAAAATATGTTCGAAAACACGAAATCTGACTGAAATACAAAATGAAAAAGGGTTTGCCGAGTTGTTTGACGGTTTCAATAAATCACTTCCGATTCGTCGGTCTCTTGAACGCAGTCGGTGGCTCCACAAACCGTGTCTGCATTGCACGCAGCTTGTAGAAGTACAGCCATTAACTGCGAATAATACTAAATAGTGTATAGTCATCCACAACAAGCTTTCACGATTTTTTTTATCTAAATAAGGCGTGCGGTAATGTTTAAAAACTAAATATTCTTAATATATTTGAAAACATTCCAAAAGTTCGGAAGTTCGGAAGGCAGGGTATAATTCAAATATTGTCGCGAAATTTTTTGGAACGTTTTAAATTTAGTCCACTATGGTCTTGAATATTCGTAACCAAACATTCCAAAAATGTGTGCAAATTAGTTTCCGAAACTGAAGTCGGATATTTCAGGAATACAAATTAAAAATTAATTAAAGTAGGTACCTAAGAAAATTTCAAAAATCACCGACTCGTTTATTAATTACACTGTCAAGTTTTCAAAAAAGAGTATTATTGTAATGGGAATGTGACGCTTTTTTTTGTGAAGCATATCATGCAGGTTGATATCTTCAATTGTAAGATAAGGGCTGGCTTCCTCCAACATCCATTGCATGAGTCGGGACTCAAACCGGGGACATGCAATGCTATCGCTATACACACGACATCAGAACACTGATTTCCTGTAGGAAATAACAAGCAGGGAAACTTTGTCGCTACTTCTGTTTGTGTAAAACAATAACATTGAAGAAGATGCAAAAACACGTTTGATACACACTCGACGAGATGCAATGTCTAGACTTCAGGTAGAAGGACAAAAATCTCTTTGTAAAAGATTCAATTATAAGTTGCAGCATCAGTAGATAGACGACATAGTAGTTGGTGTTTAATTAGCTGTAGTGGAGGCGCCGTTTTTATGTTCTACGTCAAAGAATACAACATTTGCAATTGCACTGCCTGAGAGGATTGTTAGATGGAAAACATTGTAGGAACTAAATTCAGATAATGAGTAAGCTTGGAGATGTAGCAGAGGTATACTTTAATGATTATATTTATTTGGACAACGTATAAAAAACGTCTCTACGTACAATGCATCAACCTTAATCATCAGGTAATTCGGCAAAATTATGCAACTGATTTGTTTTGTAGATAATTTTTTCTCATTCTACTAATAAGACTTCAATTTCATAAATTATAATTTCCTAGAGTTCAATCTGACCTCAATGGATGAATGCAAATGTAAAACTAAAAATATTTCGCATTGGCTCGCTGTACAATTCGCCACCAACTAGATATTTCCATACGTCTAATCCATGCATCGAGTTTCATCTCGCATCCTATGAGGTATGTTACACCCGCAGAACACCCTACATCTCCCACAGGAGTCTGGGCTGCACCAGAGAACGCGTCATTTCACATTCTATATCCATATCATATCGATTCACAATTACGAGTCAGGTGACCCGACATTATCCAACTCCAGCCGGATATACGAAAGCCTCAAATTGGGCTAACACCTCTCCACCCCCCCCCTCTCCTCTACCCCCCCCCCCCCCCCAGCCCCTCATTTCCCACGTCGTTGACCCCAGCCTCCTATAAAACACACGTTTCTGAGGGGTAGGTGATGTGGGGGGGGGGGGGGGGGCGTATGAAGCTACCGGACCAGAATTTCCGCAGGCATTCTTAAATTGCGGAAAAGTGAAAATTCTGAGAGAGAATTCTTTTGTTTTACGAGTGGAAGAGCGTGGGCCAAACACGTAAACCCATAGATAAGAGATTTCTTTACAAGTATTTTTTACGTTTATTTAGAAGCTGAATTATAGAATGATTTTCCAAAATTAAACAATGAAAATTAAGTGATAATAAAAAAAACAATGCTTTGGTATAACTGAACAGTTATCTATGGAGTTATATTTAAATATGATGAAAATTTAAACACGCTTATATTTACTTGCATTACCAAATTTACATCCGTTATCTCTAAAATAAATGCACTATAAATATGTAGATTTGTTACATTAAAAATCAATTTATGTTGTTAAAAAAGGTTGTAATAGATAATTTTAAATATAACCGTCAGTAAACTAATTTATGTCGCTTTAAAGCTAGCGTAAGCATGAGCTAAGGGACGTAAACAAGCTCGCTAATGCATAACTTACTTCCCTTATCATGCTCAAGTACTCCGTTACTTCTCCATCCATTACCTTCACTTATAAATAATAATCATCGCCGTGTAAAAGTCAACCTGTCCTCGTCCCGCTCCCGCCGCCATCTTGAATCCCGTGGTGACATAATGAGTGATGAGCGATGAAGTGTCACTGGTGTGAAAGATCGTGCAAATAGTGTCTCGAATCAGCTAAGTGTGTTCGATAAATGTGCTCACCCACGCGTCACCTAATCCCCTCATTGCATTCATCCCCATACGATGAATGGATGGATGGATCGACGCCTCCAGAACGACGTCGGCGTCGAGTCTAATCGGTCGCTCTCTTTACCTCAATTATGCGATGCCATGGGGGCGATGGAGGAGTGTAAATACGAGTAATTCGACCTCATTCTTTATGTTATTTTGATCTCTTCATTGAATGGTGTATGGGTTCTCTTATTTAATCTTGGGAAGAAGCTCATTTATAATATTCGAAGTGAGAATGGAGTAAATAAAGAACGATGTGTTCGAATTTTTCTATTCTTCCAAAAAAGGGTGTATTATGATAAGAAAACGTACCCATGCCGAGGTATGATTTTTATTGAATTTAGAAGTTATGCCTGAATCACCGATCAATTTGTTCATTCAAGAATCAAGATCAAATCTTGAGTACTGAACTTTTAACAAATTAAATGGTCTGTTTTTACAGAAATTCTTCATTAAAATATATCTATAATGTGTTATTTACTGTATACTGTTAATGTGTTCTAAAGTTAAATTATGTCTTGAATTATGTCTGATTCTAAACATTGATCTGTGTAATTCAATCTTCAACTCCAGAATTTGATAAGTGCCTTTAAGTGATCACATTAACATTATTTCTTTGAAACACAACAGTAATTACTGTTGTTTCGCTTCTGTTATTCGTCGAGCTGTAAATTAAATTCAGTATAATCAAGTTTAAAAATGAAATTTTCATTTCCCATTTTCATGTAATTAATTTTCATCAAAACGCCATTACCCGAGAAGGTTCATACTTGTTTTAAACACGTTCTCGTTGCAATTGCAGTTGACAACTAACATTTAACTGCACTCTAACATTACTCGGTCAATTTAATGTCGGTTAGAGCGTGGAGCAGCAAACATCTCGAGGAGAAAAGAATATAGTGGATTTTACGATGGAGAAATACTTGAAACATGAAGAAAATGCATTTATATTTGATGAATTTTCAACCGAGTTCATGTCAGGTAATTTGTATGCAAAAGTGGAGTGCAATTCTTTGTTTGTCTGATAATGATCTCGCAGTACTGGAAAGCACACTTCTGCTGAAGTAACTCTTCACTCGGAAGGGAATTATTCCATAGATATTATTCTAAAGTTATGCGCAAGTGGTCTCATCAAATGCTCCAAGTTGCTCTTTATAGAAATAAACGTGAGATTGACTGTAAGATTGGCTGCCATAGATTATTATTTTGTATTTGTATTATATTATTATAATACAGTTAATAAACGTACGCAAAAAATTTTAAAATGAACGAATAAGTAATCTTCAAGGAATGAGATTGACTACAGCAACTATACATCTGATAAATTCATGTAAGATTCAAAATTGTATATGCACTTGTACACGAATGTCTAGAAATTGATTAACCAAATCGGCATAAATTTAAATATATGTAGTACGGAGGCATATTGGTGCAATTCAAAATTTGTGGCAAAATCGTTCAAATTTTCCAAATACATTTTCAATACATTTTCAATGGCTAACCAGTGAAACTAGAGCTATATATTTCTGATCCCGATAAAATTAAATTTATAATATAAAATATTACATATAATTATTACAAAAATTATAAGTATTTAAATTATATTTATAATAAATGAGATCATTGACAGTTACTATTTCCAAAATAATCTTACAAATGTCGATACAAATTTAGCGAAATCAGAACGAGAATGTGATCATTTAATTGTCATCAGGAGGCAATGTTCAGAAAATCACAAGAGTGTTGTGTCAACTCGATCTCGTGAGGGTCCTGATAGACCTACGTGGGAGGAGGTGGGGGGGGAGGGGGAGGGGGAGACAAGATCACGATGTTGACGACGCAAGGAATCCAGTGACTGCGACGCTACCCTCCCCCCTCCACCCCCACCGACGCCTGAGGTCAGTGGCCATCGCGTTCAAGTGTGTGCAAACTGAAGACATGCCGCCAATCGATGTCATCTGCCATCAATGTACAGTCGAAACAGACGTGTCAATATTGCGTCGTATTCAATTCGACGCCAGACGCTCAAAGTTAAACGTAATTACATAAGTTTACGGTGGAAACAGCGCAATGTCGCGCTATCTTTTTGAAGTTTTCGTTCGCTTGTTTATTTGCCATTTAATTTACTCTTTTACTTTCTTCACACCTTTGAAGTTATGCTTTCCTCATCACAAAATACTCACAAATTCAAACTCTCATAAAAGGATATTTTTTATTCTCGACTGAATGCGGGAAAACGTAGTTGTATCGTCTCTTTTTCTCCTTTTCTAGTTCATAAGAAATTGTCAATAAACGCGATAATGCGTGCCTGGAATTAACTTTGGATAGACCCAAACGCAATTTCCGGAGGCCGAGTCCACGGAGCAGTACCAAAACTAATTGAACTTTTCAATCATGATAGGAATACTTAAATCGGATCAAATAGTGTTAGTCAATATTTAAACCACTGTACTTTATACACTTAGAACAAGATCTGAGTTAGTCCTCTACTCGGAGGGTTGGAGTTCAAGACTCAGATCCTGTGTATCTCTCATATACGAGAAGCGATAAAGTCTGCAATAAAATCGCTAGGAAAGGATCTTGGTCTTTGACAGGTCTCGAAAAACCAATAAACTTCTGTGCTCACATCCACACACGAGCTGGCATTTAGACAAACATAGTAAAAAACAGAAATAGATGTATTTAAGTTGGCGGAATTTTTGCAATAGCCTTTTACGTTGATCATTGTTGATCATTTTGCAAACTCGAGAGTAAATATATACAAGTGAAAAGGGTGATTGCCAAGAGGTAAAAGTGTTTTATAGAGGAGAAAGAATCCGAATCTTGGATCATTTAAATTTTAAAATAGACGAACAAGTCTGACTTGCCATCACATCCTGAAGCGTCATCATACTATTGAATTTATAAAACCAGACATATCCGTTGATTACTAGTTAGTAATTAATTGTTCATTTCTTCTATGTTCAAATTACTAAAATAGATACTTTTCACATTTGGGTTTAGACACTTGTTGAAACGTTCCATATTATATGCGGAATACAAATCGTTTGTTGCTAGGTATTCCCCAAACAAAATCAGTATTAAAAACAGCATCTAAGTCTCCGCCCCTAAATAAAGCACTGCTAAAAATTCAAAAATAATTTTCAAAAATCAAAACATACTAATGGTGAATCGCGTATAAAATAAGATCAATTTAGACGTTTTTGGCCGGAAAGCGGACAATGCACTGAAAACGATGCGCCATCAGATTTGAATATGATTAATTTTACAGAGATGATTATGTACGCCTGCGGTTCATCAGTTCATACGAAGCTATTTTCTTATTAACGATCTAAACATTTTAAGCTTCTTAGCAATAATTCTGCTGATTCCTTCGAAATTGAGCTTTATTTTGAATAGAATCTTCCAGCTATATTTATTGTCGCTACAAAACCTCCATGTAAGTATTTGTTCGTATTTGTTTCCGATTCCGGGATATTTATTACAGCTACTTGAAAATGTGTTCTCAACATGACGCTTGCGTAATAACACGATGTAGGCGTCGCGACGCATTTGATTCATTCTTTATGGCGTCGTTTTATGATCACAAAGCCGTGACTAAAAACCTGGGATGGAAAGACACGCTGTGATAAAAACGCGCTCGGTAGCTGGGCTTGGTTGGTTACTATCATCCCGTTCGCGAATACATAGACCATAGAGGTAAAACATAGACGCAACGCAAATAGACGCAGAGGGTTGGTTACACACAACTCTTTATTGAAATCGAATTGTGTGCTTGGAGAGATTTTCCTCATTCAAAAGTTGACAGTGAAAAAATATGTAAAGCCATGAGGCGATTTTTATACAAGAAATCAATTGTTCGTTCAATAAATTTAATAAAAACAGTTGGTATTATTAATAATATAAAATTTTATTCTGTACCTCAGAGGTAAAATGCCGGGAGTCTATTATCTCGATTTTGCGTTGCACACTTTTGGAATGATGTAATCAAACTGACGTCCACTATTACAATCACTATTACAATCATTACAATGTACTTCCGGCCTTCTACCTCTGAGGTACATATATGCCGTTTACTTTTCATAAACATAGTTATCCTCAATCTATTATTCACGATATATTATCCACGATCTATTATCCAAGATCGATTATCCACGATCTTACGATACATTTAGAGCACTTCGCAATCTGCACCTATCGCTACTTTTTAACAAGTCAAATTTAACAATGCAGCAATCGCACACCTTTTACGATTTCAATTGTTACGTTTACAGATTCTTCTAAAGATAGCCATAATTTAAAGCCTATTAAACTTAAGATATAGATTAGAGCACCAAAATGCGTAGCTATTTAGGTCGGCAATAATACCGCAGAGCTTTTACTTTTATTATCTGGAAGCGGTGGTTTCTTGCCGATAGCTAAAGTCTAATGGCTCGATCCTGGAGGAGAGTCTGTGAATCCTGTTCAGTCAACACTTAACCTGAACTAATCACAGACGAGAGCAGATAATAGCGGTTTCAGTGGCTCAGACAAAGTCATGGCCCGCAATAGAACGTTGAGTGTTGGAGAGTAAAACAAGAGATTGAGGAAAACAGAAGACAACTTTAAAGCGTTGAAGCGTATTCAAATAAAAGTTTGAATAAAAACTTCTGTCTCTTTCACTCTATGAGATGATCAAAACATGAGTAGAATAATTATTTAATTTTTATACTTTTCGCCTATTTTTTGCCATCACTGCATTCACCCTTTCACAAAATCGCATTTTCTATTAAATAGACACACATTTTCAAGTTACATTTTCTACCTGAGCAACACTCTATATAATGCAATATGACTTTTTTGGTGAATTCAGCTTTTATACTTTTTAATATTTAATCTAAACGTAGGTATTATGCAATATTCTGCAGTACAATAATTCCCACGAGCTTTACGAAAAAGTTAGAAAATGCTTACATTACTGCTTTGTGTTTATTTTCAACGAAGAAACTGGCACCTCCACCACCCAACTAATTACCACCTCACTCATACATGTGAATACGCCAGTTTAAACAGATGTCGTCTTCCACAACACTACCCTATTTTTCAACAAAATTTCCAAATGCTTTAAAACGTGGCGTCGCTTCGCGGCGGCGTCGTTTATATACGCCCGACGGCGCATTGTGTAGGCAACCATCTCGGCAGTCGTGTAAAGCCCGGTTGCCTACCCACTGATTCGGGGTTCTTATTTCCACAAGCCAAGCGTAAACGAAGCATTGCGGGCATTCTTTCTCAGAAATTAGTTATATATGGAGCTTGGCGTCTTAAACTTATTGCGGCAAAACGAGGAAGAAACATGTCGCAGAATTAATCTTTTTCAAATGCAATTTAAAAAATGACGAATAAAGTTGCACTTGTGGTTAATTATTCTGAATCTAGTTTAAAAGTTAGATTGCAATCAAATTAAGTTGGATTTTTATGCAAATAAAGTTAGTTATATAAAATAAAAATATAAGCCCGACGTTTATTTTCTCAGATAAGTTTCATTACATTTTTTAATTGCTTATTCCGGCTATTGGTAATCTGATATGAAAATAACACTGTGCAAATTCTTAGATTATGAATTATAATTTTCATCACATGCATGAGATCACATTATAATGTTATAATAAAACGTACCTCTTGAACAGACCTCCCTGTTGCGAGAATCATAAACTTGTACTATATTAACAGTTGGATACACAGTCGAGCATGATTATCTTATAAGTTGGAGGAAACTAAAAAAACAAAAATAAAAAAATATGAAAAGTTAAAATTGAAAATATTCTTTCCTCTCTCACGGATAAAAAAACTCATTGCAATCATAAAAAACTGAATTAAATTTATATTTAAATAAATATCCGTGTAAAGTTCCAAGAAATTCCGTGTCTACACTATACGAGTGTTATTCGTGCCAAGAGCCCAAGTCCAGTCGATAAAGCCGCGCCGCGTGCATTCTCTGCTGCACTCGGTGCAGTAAAACACACAGTTGCACTTCGCCCACCAACATCGCATGTTTATAAATAATCTCACTCGATCTAGCGACATGCATTACGCTTGTTTACTACAGTTAAAAATAACTCTTATAGTATTTTACTGATCCGCGCAATGACGTTGCTATAAGATGACTTTACATTTCTACCGACAGTCAAAATGGTTTTCGGGTTTGCGTCAATAAGGTGTGACCTATTCTAATAAATCACAAAATCAGTTTAGATACGTTTGACAATCGCTTCGACGAATCAAAATGATGACCCAATTGGTCACTGCTTTTCCGCTGTCGCCACGCAAATGTCTCAAATAAAAATGCTTTCCTGTAGAAACTTCAAAGTTTAAAAGTACTTTGCAAATATTCTAGAAAGATATATTCTTCCTAATTGGTATCATTCTTATAATATAGTGCCAGACTATGAAATCACCATGCCATCTATCTAAATAAAGATACGGAAAGTTGAGACTGCATCTTCTACTAACTACCTTGGTCGATATTTTTACGACGTCCTTGCACATTTTACAAGTAGTAATCGGATGCAGTTGAAGCTATAATACTTTGTTCCTGGCTTTAGGTCCGACTATTCTATCTTGCTATCTGGGACGTAATCTATACGAAGGCAGACTTATTTATAACTTGGATTCATTCAGGAGTTTCACTGGTTAATTGGTTTGTAGTTCAGATAGGTCAGGGATTACAAGTTTATGGGCTCAAAAAGATTTACTGTCGACAGTGAATTAAAAGTTGAATGCAGGACTAGCGAACTCGGATTTACGAATTGAATACGACGGAAAACGTTGAGGTGATTTTTTGGTGCGTTTATTTTTGTGCCAACTTTTCGCATTCGATGCACCGCTGTTGCAGCAGCGTTAGAAATCGCTTTTCGACGTGCCCGTCTGTGAGTTCCATGCCCGACTTAGCAATCTTCTTCCTAGCTTGGCTTATTAGAAGGCTGCTGCAACAGCGCACATACTTTATCAATGTTTTATAATCCGCTTCTTCTGAAGATTAATCTAGTTAAATTACGTAGCAAACTGACATGATTCCTTTATTTCTGTTTCTAGCAGTTAATATAAGTCAAGCTTCTCGCAACATTTTGTTTTCATTTAAATAAAGCGTTCTAGAGAGGAGTTGATGAGTTCAATGTTCTATTGAGAAATTGCACTCCATTTTTCTCAACTTCACTCAGTTTTTGTTAATAATTTCTTTTTCGTCGAGATATTTTTCTCTTATAAATTGCAGCTAGTCTCGTTGACTTGCAGATGGTGCAACTTGCATATTGATCCAACGCTTAATGAGAACAGTTTTTAAATGAAAAGTCACAACAGTGAACGCGTGATTTACACCATAGTTTCTAAACGGCGGAGAGAACCCGGTTCAATACCCGGCGGAGGCAAAACAAAAAGCTGTAAATACTCGCAACACCCTTCACGCTGATTAATTTCCAGTGCACAGTTAATGGGGCGCATCCCCTTTTAAAACAAAGAGTAGGGTTATTATATTCGTCCGTTCGAATTCACGCCACTTTTCCATTCCCTTTCAGTCCAGTCACTGGCATAATAAGAGATTTTTACTATTCTATTTCTCGTTCATACCAGACAGTGATAAAATTATGAAAAAGTTCAGAAAATAGTTTCGACACATTTATTTTGTTCCGTTGCATTTTGTATAAAACTACAATATTGCATCGTATAAGACACATTATATTTTATTACGGTGGCAAAATGTGAAAAGGTTGTTAGTGCTGAAGTAAACAAATTATTTGCAAGTTTACGATGTGATAGTAAATTAAGATAAAAATGCAGTTATGAATGATCTAACCTCACCCGTAAAGCATCTAGGTATAATGTTGAACAAATAAGGATGTGTAAGATGAAAATGATACAGACTGCTCCATCCAATCTCAAATCTCACTACATTTCTCAGAGAACAATCGTTTTTCTTCCTAGCGCGATAAAAAAATAGATAATGGATAATTGACTAGGGAGTAGGGAATAAGAATATCTTCGAAGACAACTTTCCTGGCGACATTTCTTCCTCTCACCCTCTCTCTTTCTCCCTCTCTTTCTCTCTCTCTCGGGCTGGGTATAAAACCACCGTCTCGGCTTCCGCACCGATGTACATTTCGACGTCGGGCCGACGCTTTGACCGACGCTAGACAGGCCCGTCGCGACGCTCCGCTGAAAACAACTCGACTTTATAATACGACACAAAAGATCGACGGAGAGAGGACACAGTGTCCAACTTTAAAACTCCCGAACAACTTACTATTACTTTATTCGAACATTTCGTTCGATTCGAAATTCTTTTGTTCGGGATGTTTTTTGCCGCGCAGCACTTACGATCATTTTGTGACAGTTGCATTCTATTACGTGGAAATCCTAGACGTCTATATGACAGTAGAAGTTCCCTAGTCAAAGACCTATCGATTGATACGCTATACCTTGCAGCGTTGTTGTATTAATAAGGGAGCATTGGTGATCAAAGAAGAGACAAAATAATATAGCAAAAATAGTCTGACGAGTTCCTGGAATCCTTTGAACAATAAGATGTTTAATTCTTGGGGATGGTTGTTCAATACTTTGTTATATCATTTATTAACGGAGTGTTGACGTTGCAATTCCAAGTATTTAATTAGCTGTTTGTTGTTGCCTGCCAATAATTGCTAATTTTTTGTTCATCAAATTCCTGATCATTCCTGGTATTTCAATGAATGTTGACAAGGCAATATTTTTAATTTTTTATTAATGTATGCTCAATCTTAATTAAAGATTGATTAAACCTGGTCTAAATGTAACATTCAAATCTAATTTTCAACGTTCCTAAAAAAGTATAAAAGGAAAGAAAAAATATAAAAAGTATTAAACTAAAGTTGTATTGCCGTCTCTTTGCAGTTACTTTGTTGCAGATGCAGCAGAGGAAAGACTGAACATGTATAAGTAATTACAGATAGACAACGATGTGGGCGGGGTCAAATGAGACACCTGTGCAATACATGATCTATAGCATCCATTTAAACCATTATGAAGATTTATGTCCATTTAAATGAACTGTGGGCTGCGTGAATTGAAATTAGATTTGAGCGCGTTCAAAAGTATATTAATAGTCGCGGCTTAGAGTTTACAGTTCATCTCTCGAGATAATCCACACCTCGGCAATCAAGAAGAGATAAATGCTCAGGATCAAGCAGATTCCCGATTCCGACGAGAAGAGGAACAAGAAGCGATGACTTTCTCTTGTACTTTTGGCACTGACTTTGTTTGTGTTGTCTTTTTTACAGGCAAAATCATTTGATGTCGAACTATAATTTTCTACAATTATCAAGTGGGTGGGATCTGGTGGGGGAATCATAACTTCAACTACAAATATCTAGAAATAAATCGTATTTCGACAAAATTTTGAATTTAACAAAAAATAATTATTGAAGTGTCAAAGATTTCATAAAAAAATGGTTTCTAAATCGAAGCAAAAACATTTTTTTTGAAGCTACACGCTAAATAAAAACGACGGGTTTTAGCTCCGAAAGACCCATTATTCGTTCTTCGGCACATTGAATTTTACCATTGAATCCGTCTTTTTTATTTACCATGTACTGATCTGAACATTTCACCAGCACTTTTTATGTGGAGCCACTTAAAAAGTGCTGGTGAATTCAGCCCTGAATTTTGTTGTACCTCCCCACAAAATTTAGCTATGATAACGGCAGTCGCGTAAGTATATAATTATAATAAATTTTAGACATACACTTTTTTAACTTGATAAAATAGAATACATATTGTATTTCAAGACTCTATTTTCCAGAATGAAACACAATATACTGTGAAATCCGGTGAAATCCACTAGTTGATCAACAGCATCCTCAAGTTCATTCAGTCTGAGGCTCAATCACGATCTTTATTAGTCTCAAAGACAATCAAGAGAAAGATACTACACCTATACTCCCAACAGTTGGGTTTAGTGTATATAGAGTAAGTTTGATTGCTCTCTTGTTTTCAAAAAGAAACCTTCGATTGGTTACAGACATGAGACCTATTCATCGAAATTAATTGCGCTATTTTTTCCCTCCAGACACACATAGCTTGAATCCGAGTGGCCAGGAAACTTTTTTATATCTTGCTATCACGAGTATTTATGGGGGCAAGGCTCATAAAGACATAACCCATGAGAGTTAAATGACTTTACAACGGCCACTCTAAATCTCAACATTGCCAAAACCATGAAGATGAGTTTTACCCTAGGAAGAACATTTTTCAAATTTTCGCGCGCCCTCTTTCCTTTACTCTTGTTGGATTTCTTGTGGACATAAATATTGGTTGTGATCATCGTTTTCTGAGAAACTCTTTTGAGCAATTTTTATGCATCAGTTGTCAGTGAACTTTGGCACGGAATCAGGATATATGCAGGCACATAGAAGATTTAGCTGTAAGAAATTCAGATTCTACAAGGCGATGAACTGTTTTATCAGAATTAATTTTATATAAAAATTTGAGTGCATGGAAGCATCATGTAAAAATGTTAAATTATATGCAAATGCAGTGCAAAAACAAAAACAAACAGTCGATGAAGAAATAAAAATACCTTCAAATCTCGGTTTAGAATACATATGTATTGTTTTAAAACAATTTCCATCTAAAATGAGATTTTAAATTCATTGATTTTCGTGTCACTAAAATCATATTAAATCATAATTCATAAAATCATAATCATAATCATAATCAAAATCATAATCAATGGCATTTGCCTAATAAAAACTTTTATATCCCAAACAATATGTATTGATCCACACCAGTACGAAACTAATAAGTTAAAGCTTTCACGAACATAAACAAAGTAATCTGCAACTAGTTCTAAACGTTGGTAAGCAACTTAATTATTGGCCTCCAATGACCGGATAATTAGCCTTGTAATTAAATTGAGTGCTAACACGGTGCACGGAATGTGACAGAATGTAACGCTGTTGGTGCTGATAAGTGTCACTATCGTGAATGAATAGAGTACAATCACATTACACTACCTCTAGCACCCAAAACAGGGATACTTGATCGTTACAATTAGGTGACATGGGTTGGACATTACACGAGTAGTTCGGTACTGTTGGCTTCATTTACACTATAAAATAGTGGTAAATGCATAATTTTTTAAAACTTTCGGAGAAAAATGGTTAATGGAACAAAAATATGAACGAGGACGTTGACTCAATCGGTTAAGTTCTGAGTCTTTGGTTCGATTCTGCAGACTTTTATTCATCTCACAATCATTCTCAGAATCATTCTCATATGTAAATATACCTACCTGTAGAGTACAGTCTCCGTCTATGAGCAATTTAAAAATGTACCTATTTGCCTTCAATGAGACCTTCACTTAAAAGTGGAAAATCAGAGAGTTCAGGTGTACATAAAATTACCATTCTAACTTGACATGGTAATGTTATGTTGAAATGGCGTTTGATTTTCTCTAGAAGCAATAATCAACGTGTCAGTTTGTACGAATATGATTGACATGGACAGAAACTTAAGAGCTAAGAAGTCGTGAACGATTTTTAAAATCTATTAATAATGAGACTATATTTGTTGATGATTGTAAGGCGTAACTCCATATGCCCGATGAAGATGTCAGGAAATACACTAACTACAATTCACTTCAGCAGAATTGAAAATAAAGCAAAATAATCTGGCACATTGGGGATTATCTCCGGAGAGAAATCCAATTACATTTCCTTCGGAAATCTTTTCATTTCTTTTCAATTATGTTTTACTATTCGTTTTTGTTTTCCCTGAGGAACGTAAAGTACAAGAGTAATTAACTACAAGATATTTCTGTGACAATTTAGCGAACACAAAAAATATAAGAGTGTGGATTTGAAAAATTGAAATGTAAGCGGACAAAAAGTCGATATGGGAACAAATCGGATTGACTGTTGGTCAGTTTTTATTATTATTATTATTATTAAGTCTATATTCTCAACAGAGCCAGGCTCCACTAGTGAGAATGTAATATATGAGAAGGGAGGAGAGGAAACCCGGTACCGGCATGTAGCCTACTCCTGACGAAAGATACCAAGGGGACCAACGGCTTAACGTCCCTTCCGAAGGACGGTGTAACATTCACAGCACGGGCCTCCACAACCCGCGCCGTCGAGAGACTGATAACAGGTGGAGGGAGGTCGTCACACTGACCCCCAAACACCCCAGTCTCTCTGACCCAACGGCAGCAACCTGGCAAGGCAGAGTTGAATGGTCACCCATCCAACTACTGACTGCGCTCAATGTTGCTTAACCTCGGTGATCTAACGAGAACCGAGGTATCCAACACACCAGCCGTTGGCTATGACAATCAATGAATAATCATTGTTATTATCAATGAAATAACAGCTCACTAGTAGAGTGAGACGAGAAGATCGCATGGACTGGTTCTGATATTAAGATCCAATACTTTTCATTTAATCCGATTATATCTACGATTCGTTTTCTTTGCTAGTGTACTTACATTGATATATTTATGAGGAGTTCAATTTTATATTTCTTGCAGTAATGCGGAACCGACTTCAGTTAATTAATGTAATTTGAAAGAATTGTGATTTGCAACCGCTATAAATTGTGCATTTTATTTGAGTCTAACACAGGAGTTCGATCTCCCGAGACTGCAATACCTCGATCTGATCACGACGCCAATAATAATGTGTCACCCGCTCTACTGCGACCAAATGAATAACACAAAACGAACAAATATGTCGCTCGTTCCGTTCTATAACTGTGTATTTATTCATATGTCTAACGGAAAACATTCATTTTCTGTCTTCTTATATCAAAGAAACTTTTACATATAGATAAAAGATAAGTTACCCAATCAAAAACATTCCCGACATGTGAATGCTCTAAATATCTTCTATACTTATTTGAAAATGCAAATTTCTGTCTGCATACCGGACTAGTAAGTGATTTAAATTGTTATTTCTTTCTTCGAACATAAATCAAATAAATAAAGAATATTATCATTATGATATTTTGCCAATTTTTGAATCCAGCTTCAAGATCGATATACCTACAGAATCTTAAAAGTAGCGTAGAAATGTTAAAATAAAATTAATGCTGAATGATGACACAATTCCGTTGATATGACTAAATTTATATTTATATTGATAAAAAAGAATATAGTCCGTACCAAATATATACAACCAAATGTTTTTTTGTATTGTAGTAAATTTTCATTGAATTAAATGATTTTTAAACAATCCGGAAATTTGAATGGTGAGCAACTTTCACTATTTTAAAACTGTTAAAATGAATAAATAGTAAATACCGAGATATATGGAGCCTTGTTTGTATATTCCATTCCATTTCCCCATGTTACAGCGAGCATGAACTATATAGGTACATTTGGAACGCCAATGTTTTCTGCTGAGGCAATGTACCGGCCCTATTTATTACGCCTTCGTATATTTGTTCTGTCAACTCTTGATCCTGGAAGTTGTCTCAATTAATACGTCACCACTACACAACTCACACCTATCCTCATTTCAGGAACAAGTTGCTAGCAATTTATACCCAGCCCAGACATATTACACTTGCTGGCGTCGACAAAAATATCGCATTATTTTAATTATAAATGCGCTGATTTTGTTTCAATTTTACTATCATCAAATGTTAATACACAGACATTAACCGTGTGCTGTGGTTTTCAACTGTGTAAAGATGTGTTCAAGTATTATTAGAACTCACTACACGCCTATGGCAAACTCATTTCATCCTACAGACTAAAAGAGCGTGAATTAAACGAGAATCGCAACTTTTTTGACAACACCTCAAAACACGCCATCGCAAACTATGCGGTCAAATTTGAATTCATGAGAGTTTATTACTTTAGTGATGGAAAGAAGACTCTCGGCCAAATCTTCTTAAAAAAGATTCTTGAATTTGTCTCAACATGTTCTCTAATGTCTCATTCTGGACCTCTGTTATTACCAAATATTAATTACACGTTTGAAAGATGAAATTCGAGAACATTATTTATGATCCCCTATGATCTAGGCTCACATGTGTAAAGGTGCATATATAGCTGCAAGACATAAACCATGCATAAGCAATTCGCTTCGCATATTCTTGATTGCCAAATTATCGCCATTGTCCGAACTGACCCTAAGGGTGGAATAAATAACACTCCAGATTTATAATTTATCTTTCTTTTCACGTACACCAGACTGCGCTAAGTGGTCTGTTTTATCTTCTTTATACCGCGCGTATAATTATAGTGTTTTGACGTTAGCCATTGCATTGTGTTATGCTGTGGTTAAAGAATATAAGTTATGATAAGCTAAGTTTTTTTGTGCACATTGTATAGCGTGTATAGAAAGTTCAGTGTCAATACTTCTCACATGCGCTAGATCAAATATGATTGGAATTTATAATTATTTTAATCAGACTTAACATGAATGTCTTTGGATTATAACTAACTTGGTATGCAAGATGTGACGATTATTTCGATATACGAAGTGAGAATCTGGTGGAGGTGCCGTGTTGACAGTGCGTATTGATCACGTGTGGCATGTACTAAGAAAACGCTCTGTGTAACGCGTTGATATGAGTCATTTTCGTGTAATATAACTACTTATATCAGTTCTTGATCTTTTTCACAGGAAATTTGTAAAGTGTGGAAAAATGTATTCTGAATGACCATGCAAAGTTATACGGCTTGCCCGACGGTTATTTTCATTTCTCGACAAGTCAGAGTATTTTGATAAACTAGGAAAACGCTCTGAGTAACGCGTTGATGAGCGAGCACGGATACACGCAACACCTCGAACCGAAATTATGTTTATCGAAAATGTCATTAAAAGCCAATAATTCTTGAATTTCGTCACAGACTTGTATAAATATCTCCAAAATTTCCAAAAATATTGGTCCCAATAACCTTGCTTAGTTTTAAGTTGATCGATTAAACCTTTGATTGAACGGTTCCTTGTTAAGTTTCAAAAATCACAGGATATCTTTCAAACAATATACCTGGGACCACTCATATGATCTAGTGGAGCGGTCGCTCCACCCAGCCAAGTCGTACTATACACTCACAGTCACTCAACATACCGTAAATGCCTAATAAACTGAGGAGCAGACCAAACACTTTTACTGTAAGCAACAACATGGCATTTTCGGCCTACTGGATCTCAAAATTGGTAAATCTCACATTGTTGCGAAATATCTTAATTTCGAGCTATGGCCCACCCCACTACATATACCAAATTTGGGAACAATAGGTTATGCCATTTGCGCGCTAGAGGACCGAGAAAACAGTGAAATTACACCACTTTCTGATTCTGAAGATGATGATGATTCTGATGATATCACGAAACGTCGCTATCACCGCCACAGCCTAAACGGCTGAACCGATCGACCTGAAATTTTTACCACATGTGCACTTTTGGCGTCTGAGGTGCCTTTTTATAAAACCAACCGGAAGCCGCCATTTTGAAACCGGAAGTGACGTCATAACTCAAAAACGTCTGGACCGATTAGAACGAAATTAGCGCCATTCGATTTAGATGGTCATCTATATGAAGTATCAATAAAAAAAATATTATTTTCTTATTTTCTAAACCGGAAGTGACGTCATAAATACGCAATATTTAACTTATTTCAACAAATTATACTTAAAATACGTACATAATTAACTTACATTGTAACATAGACAATACAATTTATATATTCAAGGTAGCAGTGTTCTCGGCCGCCATTCCTGAAACCGGAAGTGACGTCATATATCTAAAACGCCTGTACCGATTGCAACTGAACTAGCTCCTGCGTATTCATTCTGCTATTTATTTGAAAAATCAATTGTGAAAAATGAATAAATAAATTAATGGTACCGGAAATGGCGGCAGGAACCACTAAATGAAACCGGAAGTGACGTCATATATTACAAACGGCATGACCGATTTTACGGAAATATAGGGATTAGGAATTCAGATGGTCGTTCATGAAGGTATCAACTAGATAACTCTAGATTGTTTTCTTATTACCTATACCGGAATTCGGCCGCTATTTCAAAACCGGAAGTGACGTCATGTATCGAAAACGGCTGGATCGATTATAACGAAACTTAAGCTATTCTTCTTGGATAATCATTTTCATCTTATACCAAACGCAACTTTTCATAGTAACCAAATCGGTTGAGGCGTATTTTTTTTAAAGAAATTAGTCCCTGCTCGGACATGTGCTACAAGCTGTATGAATAAACTAACAAAAGAAGTGATATCCCAGAAAAAACACTCCGTGTAAAAATACCAGCCAAGTCTCTTTAACTATAAAAAAAAATAGAAGAAATCTAAAAATTCAGCACTGAAAAGGAGTGATATCAAAAAAGGAGCCAAGTCAACGAATTTTCCAAATTTTAATCGTACCATTGAAATAAAAATATCAACCCCCGAGAAATACTTAAAAAAAGGACTTGGCGCATCGTTTTTTTAAAGACATTTTTCTATTCTTAAGCTTATGCCACTCACATACTACGTAGTTCAGAAATGCCTAGAAAAATTGGGACAAAACTTTCAAATTAAATATTGAACATTCTGTAAAATATTTTAAATTTAAATATAAGTACGCAAAGAAACATAGCATTGTCTTACAAGCAATAAATACAGAACAGTTGTGTTTGTGATTGGTAGGTACCTATAGTTTTGTGGGTACATCAACATACCTACTACAGCATTATACTTTGAACCTTCTCGCCGTGTAATTAATTGCTATTAATTAACATTTTATACCAAAAAAATTCATAAATTACATAACGTATTACTTTAGATAAAAATCTAGTCAGTAATTATTTGAGCAGCATGGCTCAGTGCACTAGTCACTTATACAAATCTCATTGACGGCCTTCTTGTAATGAGCGCTTTCGCTATTTCCCTCAGTCACGATATTGAGAAGTATGATTGATTAATATGACCCTAGAAATAGTGGCAATAACGAATAGACTAGGCCGCTTCCGTTTATTCGTTATTCGTTTATCCGTTTATTTCCTCTGAATATTGACAAAATACCAAAACTGCCAGTAGGTAAGAGTACTAGTTATATTAAAACGTAGTATGATTCGTCGATAATGAATGTGATATACTCAGGAAAATATACTTGTAGAGTTCTTCCTATACTTTTAGGATAGAAAAGTGTCTTTAAAAAAACGATGCGCCAAGTCCTTTTTTTAAGTATTTCTCGGGGGTTGATATTTTTATTTCAATGGTACGATTAAAATTTGGAAAATTCGTTGACTTGGCTCCTTTTTTGATATCACTCCTTTTCAGTGCTGAATTTTTAGATTTCTTCTATTTTTTTTTATAGTTAAAGAGACTTGGCTGGTATTTTTACACGGAGTGTTTTTTCTGGGTATGATATTACTGTGGACACAATATCAGATCAATCTGTTAAACGGTCATTATTAGTTTCATTTCGTTTGAAACTTTCTGCTCTAACTACCTTGCCTTGAACTAAAGATTCGATGTCGCCGTGAATTTGACAGCCAACACACAAAATGTCCCTAAAATTACAAAAACTTTTGAAAATAACTACAAATTAGACTGAAAATTGGCAAAAATACCTTAAATGTTGCTACCAATTACCATGCGAAGTTTTTAGTTGGTCGGTCAATCGGCAATACTCGCTGCACGAGAGCGGGTATTGCGTTGATTGTTTGAGTATCTCCTTGCAGCAGTCTGGTCGGGGGTCTCTTTGCTCCTTGATGCTTTATTATTAACGACATTTTGTTTCAACCTTTTAGATTTAGCTTCGTCAGTTTCTTGATCTTCAATTTCACGCAGACGCTTTTTCGCCTTTATGGCTTTCATTCTAGCAGAAGTCTTTCCATTTTTCGGCATGTTTAAATAGGGATAAGATAGGTAATGAAAAAGTAAGAAGTAGAGTAGGTACCTACCTAATTAAAGTACAATAATATTTGTGTGATCAATGTTTGAAATGCACGAAATGTGTGCTCAAAGACGTAATGTATTCAATGTCGTAATGTTACGAAATGAATCTTGAACAAAACTTCGCAAATATGAAAATAAAGTAATCACCTTTCAACTAATAAGCGAAAGGAATCAAAGTTCCACACAAAAAACGGATCAGGTAAAATAGTAACTACCTAGTTTAGAAACGGAATGAATCCAACGTTCCACAATTAAAATAAGACAACGTAATGTTTTGAACTGAATGAATCAAAACTTTCAAAAAAAAATAGCAACCTTCAAGGAAATGTCAGGCTAGACAGAAGCTCAGAAACGGAATAAATCCAACGTTTCCAAGAAGAAAATAATTTGAAATAATCAATCCCCTGGACAAAAACTGTAGATACCTAATATCTATGCTTTAAAAGCGATTCAATTTTACTAATACCTTCACAAAGTACACCAAATTGCCAAAATTATCAACGAAAAGAAGCAAAATGCAGGAGAGATTTGGAATGACGTGTGAACGCTAGAAGAGAACAAACGCCACTCAATGATATTATTGAAATGTGAGCTTATGTTTCTAATCCCTCCTGGATGCAAAATCAGCCAAGTAGAAACACGGGAGGCACGGCCATTAGAACTACGAATTGACGAAAAGACAATCAAGGTCCTTAAAAACTCGAAATGATTTGTTGGAAACTATGATCCAAATTGAATTATTCAAATTTGATCAACTCAATAAACATAAAAATATCTGCTTTTCACTAAAAAACTGTACATACCATCAAAACACTCTTGTACCTAAAGCAAATCAGATTCAGTTGCATTGGAAAGACATTCATTTTCAATGTTTCATTTCTGACAGCTATTTAAAATGTCAATAAGTGCATACTTTCTTGACAGATTCGGCTGAAAATTTGTAAAATAAGTGACATTGTTGGTCTTACTGACCATGCTAAATATGAGTTTGATCACATTTCTCGAAGACCATTTTCATTTTTTAGGCTATCAGGAGATACTTATTTTAACAATGAACCAATGGATGGATTTCAAAAAAAAATTGGGTCTGCAAACAGAGAAAGTTGTCTTTACATGTGTGCAAAATTTCAGGTCGATCGATGAAACGGTGCGACTTCCATTGCTTCCTTTAGCATACAAAAACAAAAACAAAAACAAAAACAAAAAAAAAAAAACAGAGGTCCGTGCTAAAAGAGCCAAATGGAGTCGCTCGCTTCGCTCGCTCAAAAAAACATACACCTGTAGGACATTTTAGTATATCTTCAAAATTTCAGATGGGTTGGTTGTTAAGTGTGACCTGGAAGTACGTACGAAAATAAAAACAAACAAATCGAACTTACTTCGTAATGAAATACTTGACTAAAATGTGTAAGTTCGCAAATCGTGTGCACTATTTGACTTTTGAACCCAACTTTCATACGGAGAGAGTGGCTCATGAGTCAAAGCTTTTCGACCCGCATTCCAGAGGGCCTGGGTACGATTCCCGCGGTCAACCATACTGGCAGAGGCATTCTCGTGGTTTCATCTGACGAGAGGCTGCCTAGTAGAAGGTTCCTTACTAATAGGTCACTACCACTTCCTCCCAATATCATCTCCCAACATTCTCCTTCGGCCTTCCATCCACAGAATAGAGTGGTCTATCAAGTCATTTTTAAATATTCGCACTTTAGATAAAAATACCTTCAAAATAATTGACGAACAATATATTGGCCATTTATCGAGGTATACATTTCTTGATTACGATTGAGCTCATTAAGCAAACTACAAAATATTCTAATTCTAATGTGCAGTTATATTGCTGCTAATATAACACTATGGTAATACTTGAATATCATTGAATTAATTTCGTTTTTCCTCCTTATTCTATCAGATAAAACATCTTTTTAAAGAACTTTCGTATAGCGTGAATGCTGAGCAGCAAAGTTAATTTAAAACTTGACTATGTTTATTAAAAGCATGCGAAAATTAAGTGTATTTCCAGATTCTGTCAAATGGTTAAAGTGGCTCGACATGGCTTCCCACCTCCAATAGAGATAACCGCCAAATTGCATTATGTAAATTATCTGCGCTAAATCATTTGGTGAATACATTATAACTCAGTGACACCGCCTCTCGCAGAGATAATGCGCCTCGATCTATCAAAAGATGATCACAAAAAGAAAAGGGACGTCTGAATTTTGCGTTTTGATGAAAATGAGAGGGCGTACACACAATGGACAAATTCACTATTATTCAAATTTCGTAGAGGACAAAAAGTGGACGTCTAAATTCACGTTGGATTTAACTCTTTTAGATGAGATTACAGCATGTCCATTTACGTTCCTTTTAGATTTTAGAATTACTTTCAAGTAAAATTATTTAAGCTTGGGAAACTATTTAGAATTCAGATTTGGAAATCGTGACTTTGTGTGAGAAAGAAGCGAATTTTTATAAAGTACTCTAATTTAAATATCGATTAAATTCGGCCCATGATTATTTTGATTTTAACACAAATTTGGAACACATGCAAGTAACCTATAAAGGTGTTTAATGTACGGAAATGATTTGCACAATGGCGTGTTTGGACCTGAAATAATTACGACTATGGTATCTAATTTGAAGTTATTTTGGGACTCACTAAAATGATGTCAGCGGAGAAATGTTTCGAAATCCGAGGGGCGCAAAACACGAATAAATAATTACTCTCACGGGTGTCCAAATCAAAGACTTAAAAGTTACGAAATTAGTTACTTCACTCGAAGAAATCGTCTACAAAAATGTGTTGATTTCTGATAACACATTTTTTAAGTTGATATCAACACAAAATTTGTGTCGTTTTATCAACACATTTTTGTAGCCAATTTCTTAGAGTGTAGATAAAAGAAATCTTATTTTTTACTTTTAGATACAAAATGTAAAACTATTTAATAATATGATTTTATAAGTTAAATTTATGTGTCAGTTCAACTACAATAAAAGATGTTATGTTTTGTAAATGTGAATAATTTGGCGTCAAGCCTAATGTCAACCTAGAGAAACAAACATTTCTCGCTTACATTTAGCATGTTAACTCACAAACTGTCACTAACATTTACAAGTTCTAAAACAAAGTATGAAGCCTGTTATTTTCACCTAGCTTCATGCACTAAATGTGAGCGATTTGGCTGAGGTCGGATTTGTCGCCCCTTGTTCGCCAGGCGACGCAGAGGATATGGCAGATTACAGCCGCGATCTGGGTTAGAGGTCACGTGACAGCTTCCCATCGGCAGGAGTCGAACCTCGGACCCCCACGAGGGTGTTAGCAGGGATTATAAAGACAGGTTGTGTGCAGGTGATTTATAGATGATCGTAAAGGTTGGAAATTTAATATTAAAATAGTTTAAAGTTTAAAGTTTTTTTTTAAATTTGTGATTCACATTCTCCAGAATTTTCCAAAAGTTAAAATTGGCAAATTAATAATATCGCCGCCAAATATAAACAGGTATAGGGATGTTTTACAAGCATTATTTTGTTCGAAATGTGACTTTTCTCGATTGTTTCTGATTACCTCAGACGGGATGATGTTAGAGCGCTGGACCGGCAATTCAAAAACGTGGGTTCGAATCCCACATAAAATCTTTTAATTTTGCATTTGGTATTTATTTATTTTGTTCAACAAACGACATACTATTCCAAACCCATGGGTACGGAAATTTGCTCAAAATAACACTTTTTTTGACATACAACTCCCTGATTCTCATTTTCAGTAATAAAAGTTTCTTATACGATAAATACTAAATTTGGCTTAGCTCGATTCCTTACCGCTCAATATTTTAAAGAAGTTAACCACTTATTTTTATGTAGACAAAACAAACCATTGGAATTCGTAATAAAATTCTCAAATTTCCGATTTATTAAATCATAAAATCTGACGCAATATCTACAACAGGTTGACGCTAACACATCTAGAGCGCCGATTCAATGTGTGCATTTGTTTGACACATAGGGTGACAGAAATAAATCTACGCTCTCGCAGTGTGTGTGTGCTTTAGTGCTTTAGCTTTTGGTTGGCATGCGAGGAGAGGGGCATTACGAAATAATCGTCGGGCTAATTTATTCGATTCATTATTGATGCCAGAAAAACACGTGTGAGGCATTTGGAAAGTAGGAGACACGTATTTTGTCAGTGGGGGTTCCACATTTCGAGTTAGTTTTGATTACGGCGATGCGGTTGGTAAACTGATTTGACAAATGCAGGTAGCTATTTTAGAGTGAACTCAAAAGTGATATTAGTTAGAAAGATATATTTTGGAGAAAACTTGCCAATCGTAGTGTTCTTGAGGCAATGATTTTTTTACATTCAACCCTGAATTATATATAAAAAAGTTCATGAATTGTGATGAGTTCTTGTATAAAGTTCAAGCAAGCTATTGTGAAGCTCTCTCCAATAATAAACTGAAATAAACGAAGATTTAAAAGTATTTTTTATTGTTTTCATTCGTACACAATTATACAACAAAAATACACTGTAGACCAAAAAAGCCAAAAAACCAAATGCCATTAGGGCCGGTATAAACAACCGGTCCTACTACTGTACGGCTACTGTGCCGGATTAACAAAATATTGGACTAAATTGGCGGCACAGCCAATCAGATACCT
This sequence comes from Leuctra nigra, assembly GCA_934045905.1. NCBI lineage: Eukaryota > Metazoa > Arthropoda > Insecta > Plecoptera > Leuctridae > Leuctra > Leuctra nigra. The sequence goes on along the minus strand of OW203764.1, from coordinate 16,657,667 downwards.
CAAAATGAGTGAAACAATTGAATTTAATCCAAAAGTTAGTTATCCAGCACAATTTAACTTTGGTTATTCCGGGCCTTATAAAACTAAAATTTAATTTTGAAAATGAAAGATTTCATTGGCATTAAAATTCCCATCATTTATTTCGGTCATTCTGAATTTGATTTATATTGAACTATTTCCCTGTGATCCACTCCTTATTTCCTGGTCAATACAATGCCACAGTTTAGCTGTTGTTGTCCTCAACGAGCCGGTCACGTGATCAACATATTGGCAGTATTCGTGAGACACACACGACGCCGCACGCAGATTGCCTGAAGTTTCACAACTCTATGCCAGCGGAAACACTAAATAACAGGCGCAAAAAACTCAATCCACGAGAATTAATTCTGATCGGTAATTTAGGAATAGAAATGCATGTTTCACGGCAACATGTGGGAAAGATTCGATACATGTTCCAGACAGAAGCGGTCACGACAAATTTTTACAGATTTAGAATTTGTTTCACGTAATGGGATTGTGTCTACTAAACTCTTTACCCTGTTGTTTTCTGCTCTTGTCGTTTTAAAAGTAGAATAATGTAACATGTGTTATAGTCTTGTTGTTTGCTACTATACACTAGTTTTGAAGATACATCCTTTTTTGAAGTTGCTGTGCAAAACAAGATGCAAAGCACCTCGTTTATATAGCAGTTTACTGAAAATAAATACAGGTATCGTTTACCTCTTGACTACCGTATCTATAAGTAACTTAGAATAACTTATTTACAAAAATGTAGAACCGTTTTGTACCTCATTAGATTAACGCTACTTGATCTTAAAAAATGGAATGAAATTGTGGTTTTTGATTAAGTTCTTAATTCTTTTCACAATTTTTCCTTTGAATATTTTCCCCTATCTTAATGCAATTTCAGCAAAAATGCTTCTCCCTAAAAAAGGAAACTTATTTACAAAAAATCCAGGGAAAAACACAGTGACGTTTTCCCGACGCCAGAGTCTGAGCTCAATCTCGCAGATTGCGTTTAGTTGAGCAAGTATCAGTCAAGTTTCGGGGGCGCATGGAACCGTGCGGCTGTCTTCGCCCCGTTCTGTGTAACAGTGTGGAAAACAACCCTCCCATTTCCGTGCACTGTGAATATTACGCTAGCTATCTTTCGATTCTCGCGACAGAACTATCCCCATATATCTTCACACACAAGATTTATCAGCCCGTTTTTATTTGTGACAACATTCGAGAAACTTTGCGTTTTTTTATATTATACATATAAGCTTACGAAAACATTCGAATCTAAAAGATTGAATAACGGAAACGCTTCCTATGACATGTATTTTCGTTTCAATGACGCTAAACTTTTACACGGTTTATTAAGAGGAAGATTATTTTATTTTTCCGAAATTTTTATAGGCCACTTTGCAGAGGTTATTTGCGTTTACTATAGGCATGAACTCAACTATAAACATAAAATACTAAAAACCAGATTCGGAAACAACATCCCTAACATCTCGTGGGCTTATGCTAAACAGTAAAGTTCGTAAGTACATCATCGCGAAAGCTCGCAGCAAAAACAACTCGTGGACTTGTCGCGTTTCCAAGTATTTCCTGAGTCGAAGCCTACAACACGGAAGAAAGAGGGAAGTATTTATTTTCCCGACTGATTTAATTATCATGGGGGAACATATACGCCCATGTCGGAGGAAATGTATGGCACAGAACTGCGCAGGGCAAAGGCCGAAATTGCCCTCCACGCAATTCCTGATATTATAATTTTCATAAATACACTATCGTGACGGCCCGTGCCCCCCCCCCCCACGCCTTCACCCCAATTCACCCAATGAAATTTTGTATAATTACTATGTTCAGTTTTATAACCCAGTGAAAATCTTGATATCGCTGTAATTGCTACTTTTCATTGATCGATTGTATGGCTGCAATCTTCCCAATTGTCTTTTCACCCATAAAGGAAGGTAAAATAAGTGAAGATAATTCCTAACTCATTTCTTTCAAAGGGCGTCGGTGAAAAATTCACTGGAATAAGTTATTATTTATCGCCATTGGTTAGCAACAGCTCGTGGCAAATTACGAGAGTAAATGCAAATTTAATAAGTTCTCATTCAACACTGTATAATTTATTCCAGTTTCAACATCTGTACTATGTTTTATTATAGCTTCTTCTTTTGCAAGGGTTTAAAAATAACCTCAACATAAAACAAAGTAAAACGAATTGATCATCTTATTCCTTCGAGAATGACTTAATTAAGTTGCAATGCTAAGTCGTGAGATGGAATGAGGTATTAAAGAGTCTAGACTAAGATTATTATAAATCACTCCGTTTGAAGTTCTTCCTCATTAATTACTGAACTTCCAACATCTTAATCTTCTCAATGTGTAATTATTATCATCTTTCTTCTGTGAATGCGAACTTCGAAAGCTTGCATCTCATTGCAGTGCTTCAGCGAAGTTTGCGAATGCAGTACCATTCATTAGGAAATATTCCCTGAATTACGGAAATCGATCAAAATTTCATTCATTTGGTACCGAAATATCCAAATTCCTTGTGTTCAAAATCATGTCGACCATGTTTTCTGAAACTCCTCCATTTTGAAATCATCCTCTATCTCTTTTTATAAGTATCTAAAGTGTAATATAATTTGTAAACTCAGATATAACTGCAAACTTTGACCATTCCGCACATCCCGCTCTCATTGTATGTGCCCCCCTTCCCCCACCCCCCTCGTCATTTCATGACATCGCCGTCATGGATATGCAGGACGCCATGTTGGTAGGATATCGGCAAGGAAGCCAAGTCAAAAGAAAATGCGATTGTCTGAAACTTTTCTATGGCCAAAGGCCCGTTATTACTTTCCTTTATGACTAAGTTGAAACTATTCTTGCGCCGTCACAATGTATATCCAATATCGTCATATAACCTATATGACAGAAGTGACAGACGGCGCCTTTCAAACAGGCGCCGCCGAAAACGATATTTATTTTATTACATTGAGACTTACCAAATAAAATGTGTATTATTTACTATCTGTTTTGTAGCACAATGTGCGTCTGGATTTGAAAATCAAGTACTCATCACCGTCATCACCATCTCCAATTCCACCGAAACTTCTAACGCCATATCGTAAAGAGGGAACCAAACGGGAGCTCTCTGCAATGGCGACTTTTCTCCAGACGTCAGTATACGGTCAAAGACTCACTCGATTACGCTATTTGGATCTGGTGATAGTCTTTTCTCAAGGCTTGTTTGAGGCAATAACAAAAGACTGCCTCCTCTTGTCTCGCTGATGAGGTTTCCAATAGTGCAATCAAGTCTCGAAGTGAATCTCAGACGAAGACGCGATTGAGGCGAGTTAATCTTCTTCTTCTTCCTCGTCGTCGACGTCGCGACGATGACCGCGGCAATCACCGTCGAGTTTCTTGTCAGGTTTCAGTTCCGAAGATGACTTAATGTAATCTACCACTGGAACCAGAACGGCGATGTCGGAGGAGCTAATTCCAGACTTCCTCAATCTGTTTCATCTTGATTAATTGAAATGAAACGGAGAGATTTTGTTTGGTTGATGGACTACTTCAACTGATAAGTTGAGCTCGGTCTTTGCTGACAACTCCACAGAAAAACTGAATACTTGGAAATGGATTCTTCTTTCTGGGTCCATTACTTCTGTCATTCCCCAATAATATATCCAGGCATATCCACCAAAAATTCTCCTTAACAAGATCCTGAATTCTTTTCAAATGCCATTGTTTGGGATTATTTAAAGTCCACAAAACTGAAATAATATTTTGATTGAACTGAGATGTAACATTCGTCCAATTCGCCTGAAATGTCAAGAACTTTCCTTCAAGTAATATTTTTGTCATGGAATTAAGTTCCTCATAACGTCCAGCCTCCTGCTGTGTGTGGGGATGTTTCTTGTGAAACAGCAAATTACACTGTGTGGCGTGCGAGTCTCTGTCTAAGCATTCGTGTGATTTAGCGCCTTAAAGAGTAGGAGGAGAGTGAGTAGCTTGGTCCATACCGCAGCTTCTTGCTAACTTTAGTGGTGTTTACCCACGGAGAGGATCTTCCAGCCATCGCTCTACGCCTCAAATATAGATAAAACTTAATGGGCGACATAAAAAGCCTTAAAAGGTTCTTTCACTAGCTTTGTTTACTTCTCTACTTCAAGAAAATGTCCTTTTGTCGGAAATATTTTGCAAGTTATTTAAGCACAACTCAATTATTTGGAGTTGATTGGTTCTTTGCTTTTCTTCAAAAACAGAATTTTTTTAAAGACCTATTGACTTGAATGTATGTTTTTTGTATAAAGTAGTGAATGATTTAGACGTGAATAAATTGAATGTCCGAGAGTTCGATAAGAATGTAGAACGAGGATTTGGGTTGCGGATGTCCGGTTCTGACAGAGGGTCAGCAACTTTGCTATCGTCAGTGACACATTTGTCATTCGGTCACTGATAATAACATCGAACACGTGCAAAATACATCAACACCGATTTCTAACTAATTACATTGTTTCAATCCAAATACCCTGTTTTGTTTCGTCATAGCTTGTAGATCAATAATGAAAACTTTTTAATTGACTTCTCGCCTTTCTTTTTCTTTTACTGTTTCCCTCTAATGTTTTTAGCAAAGAGGTGAAAGGGCCTCTTTGAAATTAGCGAGATCGTGATCTTGTCCATCTCAACCTCATTGATGAACCCTTCTGCTAATTGCCACCCTCTCCTGGCTCCAGCCACCCTTCTGACTCCTTCCACTCCACCGTCCACTCTACTACCACACGCAACTTGGAGCCGACTTGGAGCCAAACAAATCTTATCACAAGAACAAATAGTTACTTAACTTCATTTACTTTGTGCCTTCGCTGTCCATAAGTGCGTGAAATTTAAAGGTCATCATTTTGATCATCTTGACCATCACTTACAACCAGAGAAAAGAAGTATTTATTTACTTATGATGTTTAATAAGTTGGTACAAAATATTATCCAAAAAGGTATACCTAAGAAAAAAAAAAAAAAATTGACTGCAACTTTTTCTAGAAATATTATTGTCAAAGACCGTGCGCCGTATGCAGGTATCTTAATTATTATAATTGCGAAATTGACTCAGTTATATATCTCATTCATGAGTTTCTTGATCGATTTTTCTACAAATTGTGCTAGATTCCGCTGTCATTGTGCAAATTCACATATTCGATTCGTTTTGAGTTGAGTTGGGTGTTTTAAAATGGAATCTGACAGCTGTGAATACTTCTGAGAAAGGAACGAAAAGTTCTAATAGAATCAGGAGATGAAAATGAAACCATCCAAACCCTATTCCTGATTCCGACTTCGCCGGAATTGAAGGTAGAGGGTTTTGTAAAATATGAGATCCGACTCTATAGGTAGACGACTAGTTTGTGACCGTTATAACTTGTGTGCGGCTTTTGAGGTCTTTCCGCGCCTTTCAAAAAGTTTTTTGAAAAGTTTCGAGCTTCCTTATAAATGTCACTGGGGAAGTTGAGTTCTGAGTTTTGATTGTATCTAGTGCGTATAAGCCGCCCGATAAATCTCAAAACAGATTTTATACATTGAATCTTGGGGTTGTAAAAATGATGTGATGTTTCTTTGTAGTGTCTATATGGATGCTGCGTAGAAAACAGAAGTTTGACGTAAAATAAATTGAAATATTGGGTGAATTTAATTAAAATATGTAAAGCATTAGTTTTCACAAAATTTATTTTTTAATAAACATTCATATCCAGATAGGATATTAAATTTAGAGAATGTGAAGTGTCAGAAAAGCTTATTTAATTATCCAAGCCAAAACTTAATATTTGAAGATTTTTAGTTTCAGACAAAGAGAATTTCTGCTGTACATTCCACTTGAGTTCGATATCCTATAATCAATTACCAATGAGCACATACAACCGATCGAAACCTCGCCGTTTAAAATTGCAACAATCTCCTATTCCAGAATCGATTCTCCTTAACCATCCATGTAATATCCACAGCAGCAAAAAACTCGAATTAAACGTTCAATTAAAGCCAACATCCACACACGCTTGCTTGCAACGCATTCCAACTATGGCAATGCGGCTTAATCGATCCAAGAGAGTGTGATATTGTCAACGTCCGTCGGAGAATACAGTTGCGATGTCAAACTTTCGCAGCAGAAACTTGACATCGCATCCACATTACATCATAACATATCAGGATGTCAAACATTGCAAATACATCCACATTAGGATGTCAAACTTTGACATCACATTTATACGACACATAACATTGTCAAACATTGAATCCACATTAGGATGTCAAACCTTGACATCACATCCACATTACATCATAACTTATCAGGATGTCAAACATTGGCATTCCATCTACATTAGGATGTCAAACTTTGGCATCACACACGACATCTTCATAGATCGGGATGTCAAACTTTGACATCACATCCACATAACATCATAACATATCGGAATGTTAAACTTTGACATCCACTGAACTTTGAACTTTGACAAATCAGAATGTCAAACTTTGATGTAACACCACACTACATCTTGACAGATCGGGATGTCAAGCCTAGACATCACATCCACAAGCACACAAGCATTGACCTCACATCCACGTTACAGTATTGAAGGGACAAAGTTCATCAGTGAGAGGCAGAGAGCTCCTGAACAATGGTTTTAGTTACGAAGTGCAATGAATTACAAGAGAATGCACCAGAACGCTCCATGCTCTGGCGTCAAAGCCGTAAGTAATTTATATCCTTGGTGTCTGTCTACTGAATACGTCGAAGAATATAGCTAAATTATTTTGATGGATAATGCAAATTGAACAAAATAGAAGGGCATCTAACTCAAAATGAAAATAAGAGGAAAGATTTTTCGAACCGAACCCAATAATGCTATTGCCAATTATATTTTGTTACTAATTTTGTCTACCCCGACCCAAAAATTCTTTTCAAATCAGGTCCTGAATAAATAAGAATAATTATAAAATTCGTTAATTGAAAACCGTTAATTTTTATCGATCCAGTAAAAAGGTACGAAAGTTAGCAGTGTTTTCATTTTCTTCTAAATGTTTTTAATAAAATTGGTTATAACCGTATTAATTAATCTTTCTATAATTATTCGTATAATGTTTTCTTCTAAAATACAATTTTCAAAAATGAGAAATCATCTCTACCTTGAATCTAAGACAAAAACAAAACGCTTCGCAACCTTTTCCGGCGTCCACATCCCCGGCTACCCGGCAATGCAGCTAAAAAGCAGCAATGCACATCGATTCTCGCATGCACATGTATTCCACGCACGGTGGCCAGGATGCATCTGAGTGCAGTCGGACCTTGTCAATCGACTAGCTGCACTTCATGGGCGGCTCTCTTTCTACCAGTACCTGATGTTGATAATTACCGGTATTTCGCGTCAACTCGCATTGCCCGATCATGTGTGACCAGAGTCCGAGATCAGAAGAAAGAAACAAGAGAATGATTTATTATTGGAGTCGTCTTCGCTTTGACGTTTGTCTCTTTTTTGTTGATTGAAAAGATGATATCAATTGGTTTGCGAGTTGCGACCAATGGTAGCAACCTGGTTTATAGTAAGGTTATGGTTTGGTTCACTGGATTGCGGGATTGACAGACCGAACGAACCAATATTCGCTCCGTCATTGATAAAAAGAAGTGACAGTCACTTTTATATTATATTCTCGTGCCCATCAGGGTTATTTTTATTCTATTTTAAAACTCTTCGGATTCCTTTTGTACATTCATCATTCAATTTTCACTTCGTTACTTGCTTTGTGAGAAATATCTTGAACAACAATGGGGACAACTAATTGTCCAATTACTTCTGTTGCACTTCGGAAATACTAGAGAAGTGTGGATAATTGTTATCTAATATTATTGTGAAGCTATATTTAAAGTAATCAAAGACTTTTTGTGTTTCTCATTGCGTTTAAGTATCGAGGTAATCATTAATCAATCAAAAAAACGGTGTAGTAATTCTAAGAATGCTAAACCATAGAGATGCTAAACGAAGTAAGTTTCTCGGTATTTCAAACACCTAATTGAATGTTTAATTGTCGGACAATTGTTTTCTCTAATAGGTTTAGCCGTCGTCGTCTAATATCATAAAACTCGTTGAACAAGTAATTGTGCAGTCTTTTTATGATTATGCTCCTATCTTCATGGACCATTTCTTTTTAACGGTTCTTTTCATGCTTTGGAACCAATTTGTGGGGGAATGATTCGTTTGCTGGAAAGAAAACAATCAATACATTTATTTCTGTGTTGACAAAGGCTACAGTTACACTGTTTGATGGAACGATGAAGTTTCCCGACACCTTAACTGTTATGATTCTACGAATAAAGATGTGTCGCCAGTGGGAAACGAACCCGCGATCCTTAGATTCCGATCCAAATCTACGTCGGCCTTCCAAATTTGCAATGTTTATCATTCAAATGATATTCGACGCTTTGGCTATACCAACAAACATCGGTCCAAAATAGAATTTCTCTGAATGCAATGAAAATTCCTTGACAATCTCAGGTAGGAAAGGATGGGATACAACTGCAAATGTACCTACTTTTCCCGCACAGTGAAGATCAATAGGTAATTGTCTGGCATTTTCTGAATTGGTAATTACGATTTCTATCTTATACGAAGCTAGCTTTACACATAAGAAGGCACTAACGTGGGATCTAATTCTATAGCAGCAAATTAATTCTATCTCCTTCAAGAATTGTTATCATTATCACAATTTCCATCGAATCTTTAAATATAATCAAGAATTCCAAGTATTACCTATGTTTATCTATGATCAATTTTATTTGAAAATTGTATAGGTAGGTACTTAAAAATAAATACGTAAATCAGACCATAGAGATATACCTGCAGACATATAAAATGTGTTTTACTATTGAAGCAAGTAAATAAAGATAATCTTTAATGACCGTAAGGAAAATAGTGTGTACACACTAATTTCTCTTAGGTTATACACCCGGAAAATTGTACCGTATACATCGTACCTAATTAATTGCACCATTAAAATTATGATGACATTTATTTGGAGGTCTTTTCAGGTAGGTTGTTTTGTTCTTGGATTTGTCGGTGTCCTAGCTAAACATATGGGAAATTTACATTAGATCGTACAACATTAAAATTAAGATGACAATTATTTGGAGGTCTTTTAAGACCATAATAATCCAGTTGTTTATTTTGCTCTTTAAGTGATTTAGGTTTTGTTTATCTTAGGTTTACGCAATGTAAATAATATGCGTAAGCTTGTGAGACTACATACAATTAGAAGTTGAATTGCTTGCGATCTTAAGTGGAAGGAACTTCGCCAAACTTCATGATGTAAGTTCATTTTAGTCTTACTGCTAGATATTTACATCATGGCCGAACTAACCCAGCAGAGCTCATGTACAGAATACAGCTCCATAGACTCAAGTAGGCTGCAAATACCATAAATAAATAATAGTTCAAGTTTATCATTAGCTTGGGCGCCGTGATCGTTGCAGCGGGGATTATTGGGGGGGGGGGGGGGGGGGGGGGGGGGATTCGCAAAAAATTGTCGACAATTGCAGAAACGGAAATTATATGATGAGGGAAGGTGGGGGTTCAGAAAACACGATCGGCTCGGTTGTGAGGGGTCTGGGTTACTTTGCCCCCTCATGACCTGCAAACCGTTCTTATTTTTAAATTTATTTTTAACCCTTTCTCTGCCAAAAATGAATTTGGAGCGATAAAATGGCAATGGTTTGGTTTAATTGTCGTTACGAAACCTGTTATTCCATGGGTTGAACTCTCGGTTGAACTGTGATTCTAATTTGGACATGAAGTGATTTTTTAAGAAATTTTATTAGCAAATTTGCTAAATTTTATTTTTAAACTTCAGGTGCTAGATTCAAATTAATTGAATAACAAAAACACTCTGTTAAATGAATGATAATACAAAATAAATTATGTATTAGCAAATAATACTCTTTGTGATCTAGCCCCACGCCCCAGGATCCCAGAGGGGTGAATGACCCCTAGCCAGACCATATAGCATAATATAGGTTTATATCACAAACCAAGTGATTGGTTCCATTACAGTGGCATGGAGCGTTTTACGCGTTTCCCTAGCGTCGAATCCCCGTATTCAGCTCTCCATCTGACTTCTGTCGATGACGTCATGTGTCATCGACGCTGTCATCGCGAGCGAGCGGGTTCGAACCGGGTGCTGTTGATGGCTATGTGACGGTATGTTTGATTCCAATCCACTCATCGAGGTCGCACTAGCAAGGATGGGCTTGATCATGGCGCACCGATCACTCTGCCAACTAAACGTAACGGAACAATTGCCCGTCGGCCAAACTCAACTCAAAACTGTGTCAAAATTCTCTTTCATTCCACGACGATGCATGTTTTGAAGGTATGCGGTAATTGCGTCCTGCAATTCGGCTTTTGTGGACAGAAGATTTACTATTTTTTTCTTTTTCCTTGCATGAAAGTGTCATTCATGAGAGCTATCTTCAAGGCAATAATTATTACTTACACGCATTACCGCCGGAAGAAAAAACAAACAAATTAGTATTATTTTGTGGGCGTAGTTTTGTTGTTTTTATAATTTGCGTAAATTTCCGAGTTTTAATAGTTGGTTGCTTATCACAATAGTTAGTAAATTAATTGACAAATTAATTTCGCAAAAACCATGTGCCGTAATTTTTCGCTAACAATCAAGTTTGAAGACTTTCATCCTCAAAGAGTAAGAAAATCCATGTCCATTTTCTTTTCTTTGGAACTCAATCTCTAGCAATTCGGTTAGCACGAGGGTTTCATAAAAAAAAAATCCTCACTCGTCTCATTTTGCATTCAAATCATAGCGCCTCGACTCAAGTGCACGCCTAAAAGTCTACAAGATCGACTTATATTCATGTTCCTCGAAAAACGTTCTCTCCTTTTTTCATCTCTCAAAGAAAAAGAATCGTTGTAAATGGAACGTAATTCAAACTTGTATCGAACACGTGGCTCAGGTAGATAAAACAGTCTACTGTTATTACGCAACAGCACATGCATATATAAACTCAATCAAACACGCATTTCACGTCGCTCGGTCGACCGCAGGTTTTGCAATCAGTATAAACGTCAAATAGCAAACATCTGGGGAATCAATTCTCCTTAACTACGACAAGATCTATAGAAAATCGTCACTTTCTATAAAGACATTTGATTAAAAACACGAAACAATATTACAAAGCGCGAAAATGTTTCACTGTAAAGCGAATGTTTTTTTAAAAAAACAACTCCAATACAATCATGCTCTCGAGGCCGTATAAAATCTATGCCACGTCCTAATTAACTATCGAGTACTCACAGTTTAATCAGTGTAGGTGGTAGAGGTGGCGGTGGTACTTCACTGAGTCCAGCCAGGCGGCATGACAATTCCCGAAAATCCACACTGCATTGGCATTTCGCTTCCGTACAATATTTATAAGTATAAACCGGATCGGCCGTGTCGATTGTAGCTGCCAATGTCACGTGTATGAGTAACACAATGACAGCTGTTTGCGCCGACGACGGCCGCATCCTGGGCGCTGGCAGTGTGACGACGACGTCGACGATGATGAGAGCGGGAACCGAGCACGGCGATGGATCAACGTATACTCATGTCGACGGAGAGCGCGCGGGTACTGGCCGCGTTGCTTGGCGAGAGTTGTGGCGCGGCGCGCAATCTCCTCGCCTCGGCTAGCGTTCACCGCCCTCCTTCACTCTCTCGCATCGCGCGCGAGGTCGCGGCCACGTGGTGAGGCCGACCACGTGCTCGCCAACTGTCAGGCGTAGCAGGCCATAGCCACGTGCTCGCCAACTGTCAGGCGTAGCAGGCCATAGCCACGTGCTCGCCAACTGTCAGGCGTAGCAGGCCATAGCCACGTGCTCGCCAACTGTCAGGCGTAGCAGGCCATAGCCACGTGCTCGCCAACTGTCAGGCGTAGCAGACCATAGCCACGTGCTCGCCAACTGTCAGCCGTAGCAGACCATAGCCACGTGCTCGCCAACTGTCAGCCGTAGCAGACCATAGCCACGTGCTCGCCAACTGTCAGCCGTAGCAGGCCATAGCCACGTGCTCGCCAACTGTCAGCCTTAGCAGACCATAGCCACGTGCTCGCCAACTGTCAGCCGTAGCAGACCATAGCCACGTGCTCGCCAACTGTCAGCCGTAGCAGACCATAGCCACGTGCTCGCCAACTGTCAGCCGTAGCAGGCCATAGCCACGTGCTCACCAACTGTCAGCCTTAGCAGACCATAGCCACGTGCTCGCCAACTGTCAGCCGTAGCAGACCATAGCCACGTGCTCGCCAACTGTCAGCCTTAGCAGACCATAGCCACGTGCTCGCCAACTGTCAGCCGTAGCAGGCCATAGCCACGTGCTCGCCAACTGTCAGCCTTAGCAGACCATAGCCACGTGCTCGCCAACTGTCAGCCGTAGCAGACCATAGCCACGTGCTCGCCAACTGTCAGCCTTAGCAGACCATAGCCACGTGCTCGCCAACTGTCAGCCGTAGCAGGCCATAGCCACGTGCTCGCCAACTGTCAGCCTTAGCAGACCATAGCCACGTGCTCGCCAACTGTCAGCCTTAGCAGACCATAGCCACGTGCTCGCCAACTGTCAGCCGTAGCAGACCATAGCCACGTGCTCGCCAACTGTCAGCCTTAGCAGACCATAGCCACGTGCTCGCCAACTGTCAGGCGTAGCAGGCCATAGCCACGTGCTCGCCAACTGTCAGCCGTAGCAGGCCATAGCCACGTGCTCGCCAACTGTCAGCCGTGACAGACAATAGCCACGTGCTCGCCAACTGTCAGCCGTAACAGGCAGAAGCCACGTGCTCGCCAACTGTCAAACCAAAGCCACGTGCTCGCCAACTGTCAGGCCAAGACCACGTGCTCGCCAACTGTCAGCCGTAACAGGCCAAAGCCACGTGCTCGCTAACTGTCAAACCAAAGCCGAGTGCTCGCCAACTGTCAAACTAAAGCCACGTGCTCGCCAACTGTCAAACCAACTACGTGCTAGGAAACTGGCAAATTAAAAGCACGTGCTCGCCAACTGTCAAACCAAGACCACGTGCTCACCAACTGTCAAACGATAGTCACGTGCTGGCCAACTGTCAAATGAAACGATAGTCACGTGCTGGCCAACTGTCAAAGCTAAAAGCACGTGATCATCAAAATACTGAAAGGATGTGCTCACTGTCAACCACACAGTCAACCAAAAAAAATAAATATCGTCAAGAAATCGTCAATTTCTTTTGTCCATGATAAAATGTCTTCTTGGGCTTACAACGGTTGTATTTGCTTATCATGTCTGATTTGTCAGGCTTTCTCTTAGTTTTACTTGCGAAGCAAACGACCTTGGCATGCGCGTGGCGTTATGGTTTACGTCAGGTCCGTCGTCAAGCCAAGGTCACTTGCATTCTCAAAGAAAATTGGCATGCAGGTGCACCACAACAACATACTGACTTACTGGACACCTGGTTACAATCAAAACGCTATTATAAAGCCGTGTAACTTGCCTCAAGTCAAGACCAGATGTTATTTTAATTTATATATTGACCTAAAACGTTTGAATACGGAATCTGTACCATAAATGTAATAAAACAATTGTATTGCTCACAGTAAGTATTTTAATTCCTATATAATATGACAATATTGAATATAACTCTTGAATATGAGGAACGAGTAAACTTATGTGACACGACACAATAAGATAGTAATATTATGTTGACTTGCACATGCACAAGTTTTAACGGTAAATAGACCGGATGGAATTATTAAACTAGGTAATATCGTAGTCTTTGACTCAGTGAGTGTTACTTGCATACAATTAATCGAAGACAGGGGCCCGAGAATCGCATAGATAAAATATTCCGTGTTTTGTGTCAAGGTAATTAAGCTCAGGGGAACCACTCCGTTGCCTGGTGCGGGTAAATAAATAATATACAGAAGTTAGTTTTGATTCAAGCTGGAAAGGCACGGGTCATTGTATTGATCAAGACCAAATGAGAGCATAGTTTTAAATCGTATGTACCCTGTTTAGTTAGAGGGGGGAAGAGAAACAATGTTTATCCAAACTGAAACAAATAAAAATATCACAATATACCTGACTGTAATTAATTACGTAAACACAGGTTTTCGGATCTCTACCAATGCTAATGTTTATTTCTGTTCGAGGCTGTTTGGACATTAGCCCAGTAATTTAAAGCAAAAAAAGAGCTGAACCCACCACTAATTGCAACAGAAGGTTTCAATATATGAATCGATTCAGAAAAATGCCCTCTACAACATATCCAAAATCCTCCTGAATCCGAGTGCCGGAAGTACTTTTTATTCACTTTTTAAGTTAATTTCCCATGTTAATTCCATCTTCCAAAAAAATAAGTTTTTCATGTAACTCCGATTTTGACGAAACTTGGCAGAACTGTTCACCATTCTAAATGAACACAAATAGCTCTCTTAGCGTTTTCCTCTAAATCTCATCGTTTGGGAAATATTGACCTCGCAAAACGGCAAATTACACTCAAAGTGGCATAATAATCGTCGAAAACTGACTAAAATATTACTTTTCAATGGGCCATATTTCCCAAGCGATGAAATTTAGAGGAAAACGCTAAGAGAGCTATTTGTGTTCATTTAGAATGGTGAACAATTGTGCCAAGTTTCGTCAAAATCGGTGTTACATGATTTTTTTTTGAAGATGGAATTAACATGGGAAATTAACTTAAAAAGTGATTAAAAAGTACTCTCGGCACTCGGAATCGGGAGGATTTTGGATATGTTGTAGAGGGCATTTTTCTGAATCGATTCATATATTGAAACCTTCTGTTGCAAAAGTGGTGGGTATAATCACAAAATTACTGGACTACATTTTGTGATTTAAATTATGCTCCTCAAATAATGTTCAAATTGAAATTCAAAAGCGCGATTCAAAACTTGAGCTCTGTTAACTGACCCGTGTAAATCAAGTTTAAATTTGTGTGAAATAAGCTCTTCTTTATATTCAAAAGTAAGCTGAATTTACGTTTGACTTGAGCCCATAGTTCGGAATGATTTTAGAGTGAATGAACTTTAGCAACTAATTTAGATGATGAAAACCTCAAAACATTTGATGTCAACAAATATTTCAACTAGAGTCAGCTACACCGAAATGTGAAATAAAATCATTCACATACTTTTCAGTTTTCAGCTACTTGGTTTGTTGACAAGGCCGCCATCTTGAACCGCTGACGCAAATGTTTCCTCTGATCAGTGAGTTTGTGATCAATGTGACAGTGACTGAGGAGTAGATGTCGGCACTGCACACCACTGGCATCCACTAAACCTTAGACTAAACTCTTCTCGTGCAGTAAGTGACGTCTACCGACTTCACAGCACAGCAGTATGTTCGTTTGTCTTCATTGAGTGGTAGGGTATCGCGATGTTATTAGGAGTCGGCTGTGGTAAGTACTACAAAGTAAACATTGAGGTAATATTTCCTAAATATCGCTTTTTGAACCATTCAATTACGAAAAATGTGAAAACTATTTGGTGCAGCTAATTTTTTAGTCGACCTTAGCAATATAAACACAATCTTATAACTAGGAAAACGCTTGGTGTAACGCGTTGAAAAGCGAGCACCGGTGTGCAGCACATCTGACCACGATCTGTCAAATAATCACAAATAATTCCTCAAATAATCACTTGCAGGATTACATAAGAGGTCAAATTTTCTTCAGAAACTGGGAAGATTGCCACAAAACCTTACATTCAATATAAATCCAAGAGAAGCAAAAGACTTTCCCGTCACTCCCAGAATCACAGAAATGTTACATTTTTATACAGAAAATGGCTAGATTACCAAATACTTCGAAGAAAGCATCGCTAAACAGCAAGAATAATCACAGGCAACAAATAGTTTTCAAATTTTTCGTAAAATAAATGGGGCAAAAGTTATAGCGATATAGGAAATATTCTCTCCAATGTTTACTATTCGGAGTACAGCCGACTCTTAATTAAAAGTTAATTCACAGCGTAGTTCAAGGACGTCCACAGGAGCCCAAGTCTTGAGAAATGCGTTTTGAAACCGTCTGGCGTTTTCATTGATCAAAACGTAAAAAAGTTGAAGGCTAAGGTATAGTCGTCAAATTTTTTACGTTTTGATCAATGAAAACGCCAGACGGTTTCATAACGCTTTTTTCAAGACTTGGCCTCCAGGGGAAGGGGGATTACCCCCCCCCCCCCCCCCACCTGGAAATTCACAGGATTGAGAAATACGGAAAATACTGAGTAATAATAAATGCAATATTTTTATTTGCACTTCTTCCTAGAAAGTGAGTATACTTTGACCATCGTCTCGGTCTCGGATCTTATAGGATTCTTACACGTGACGTCACACTAAGATTGGAGGACAAATGCTTCCATTCCAGGCTAAAAGTAAACGCTAAGAGTGAGGTAACTCACTTTTCTCAGATGATGAGAAAAACTGTGTATGCGGTATAGATATTGTATATTATTGCATATCTAGAGGAGCGGTCGCTCCACCCAGCCAAGATGTCGGCGGTGATGTCAGCCGCCATTTTGGAAACCGGAAGTGATGCCATGACTCGAAAATGGCTGTACCGATTGGAACAAAGCTTACATCTTACATAGTAACAAGCACAACTTTTCTTAGCAACCAAATCACAAAGGTGTATTTTGTTAAGTCCATATCCACTATACAATTCAAAATGGACAATTTCAATCATAAGCCAATTCAAATTGGATTTCAGAGTTTCATTTAAAACAATATTTCATTGGCTAGAATTTCATATTGTCAAACTTGAATTGTATAGTGTAATATGGACGTCATTGCTGCTTTGATTTTACCTATGATTTTACATAGTGTAAGAATAAACTATAAAAGGAGTAACATCCCCGTAAAAAACACTCCGTGTAAAATACCAGCCAAGTCTCTTCAAATAAAAAAAAACATAAGAAATCTAAAAATTCGGTACTGAAAAGTATACTTTTGAAAACTTTGACTTGGCCAACTTTTTGATGTCATGACATCAAAAAGTTGGCCAAGTCAAAACTTTTCAAAAAATACTTGGCTCATCGTTTTTTAGAGCATAGCCTAGGTACCTATATTATATGTAGATGGGTATATTTTATTTCTGGCATTATGCTTCTATACTATATTTATATGCACGATGCGCCAAGTATTTTTACACATGTTTTGACTTGGCCAATTTTTTATATCACTACTTTTCAGTGCTGAATTTTAAAATTTATTTTCGTGTTTTTAATTGAAAAGACTTGGCTGTTATTTTTACACTTAGTGTTTTTATGGGTTTGTTTACTTTAATATTTGTCTTCTATAAGTAATCACGTAATCCCATTAAATGTCATATTCGTTTATCCTCCTATAATGGGATCATATCCTATCCTTCCTTTATTAATTAAAAAATTACACGATGCGCCAAATATTATTGATTATTTTAATATTATTTTTTTAAATAAAGTGTTGACCCATTTACCAACTTTTTACATTATTACTTTTCAGTGCTGAATTTTTATATTTTCTTTTTTGTAGTTGAAGAGACAATTATTGGCTTTTTATTGGGTAAATTACATATCATTGTAACGTATAGTCCCCGTATGGCAGTAATACTCAACCTGCGGCCCGCGGGACTAATTTTTGTGGCCCCCAGTTGATGTTTCAAATAGGTACCTACTTATTCACAAAATGTGTCCACTGAAAAAATAATATTAAAAAAATCTCATTTCATTTGAGACAAATTTTGAAAGTTGTCATTTTAGGATCCACGCATCAGGCTGAAAATTGCAATGAAAATTAAGCCATTTACCAATTCCGAAAATTGTAAAAAGTGTTTGGTTTGGAGTGTTAAATATTGTTCGATTCGTTTCCTAATAAACAAAAGACACTGAATGAACCACGCACTTAGGAAGGGGGGAGGATATGGGGGATTATCCCCCCCCCTCCACCGAGCAGACTGACCCCCTATTCTCCATACAACATTAAGTTTAGCATCCCAAAATCACTTTTAAATTTGCTTAAATTCTAAAAAAACGCTCTGCGGGGCAACAATTGGAGGTATAGTTTGATTCAGTTCACATGCATATTTGAGTCCCAGAATCACTTTTAAATTGTTTAATTCCAAAAAAAGCCTTGCGGGGCTTTTACAATCTAAAGCCTAACTTACAGCAAAGTTACATTACGGCAAGAAGTTCCATTCTCTACCGATTGGGCTGAAAACCTATTAAAATAAGAAAAAATGGTAGTCTTGCCCATGCAAAATTTGAATTTAATCGGAGCAATTTGATTTTCGACCAATGGTGAGATATTTTCATATTTGAACCAATCAGAGATCTGGGGTGCTATCACATAAAATGATAACTTCCTTGTCACTGTGACATGTCCCTAGAAGGCCGTGACAGAATAACATTGAGATGAGAAGCTTGTCACCGTGACAAGAAAGTTATCATTTTATGTAATCCCACCCCAGCTCTCAAAAACTATACACGATTAAGTTAGAATGATATGTGTGCAAAATTTCAGCTCGATCGGAAAAAATTGTGGACTGTGGCGTCGGGCCAAACACACACACAAAAAACACACACCCATAGAAAATGTCCAAAAGTGCAGAATGGAGTCGCTTGCTACGCTCGCTCAAATATTTGAGATTTACGAAGTTTGATCAATTAATTTTTTCATGTTGACAATATTGATATTAGACATGTACCCATGTAGACATCAACCAATTAACCCATTTTGGAAAAAGAAAATATTATTTGTTTTTTATAAGAAAAGAAAATGGAATTACACTATAAATTCAGAGTAATGATCTCATACCCTTCCAATATATCTATCATTGGGTCAGAGCGCAGATTCGGCACAAAACCGGAGGGACGAAGAAAATATTTCACTAATTCTTTGTTGACCGAAACGAAATAAATAATGATGCAACAGGAACCTACTCGACCGATCATCCACTACGTATGTTCAAATGACAGACTTGTGCGCCATCTACCTTGAACACGTCAAACTGTGTATCAATTTCATTTTACAGGTTTGCTTTTGATTCAAACTGAAATATCAATCAATATCGATTATTATAGCCCAAGTTGACCTGGAACTATGCTGGGAGCTTCTCCCAGCATAGTTTTGTCAGCTAATTCAGCTAATTCAGCTAATTCAGCTGTCAGCTAATTTTGTAATTATATTTTAAAGTACACTTTTGGTCCAAAATGACGAAGCAAAAAAAAATCTTGGTTTAATTTAAATATTTTAAAAGTTATTTATATTTATTTTTTCAAATGTGAGGGAAATCGGTCAAGAACTACTGACATAAAAATACCCCAACTTGATAATTTGCAAGTGAATCGGTGTACTGTTACGACTAAGAAACTTTATTCAATGAAAATCAGATATGTGAAAGATGATTTATGGTTCCTGTGTTTATAGAAAGTAAGTTCAATGTTTTGCAAAATGTTCGGTGCTCGCTTATCAACGCGTTACACAAAGCGTTTTCCTAACATGAAATCTTCTTTCCAACAATTGTTTTCAAGTTTACGCATAGTTTAAATCTGTTGGTGTCGTCTCATTGCTTCTTTGTAGCGTCAAACATTGGCATTAGCAACTGTTTCTTTTTAAATTAGAATGTTTTCTATTTTTAAATACTGCAATGGCAGGGTTGCAATCCGCTATGTAAACTGCTAAACCCACAGCCTAAACATCACAGAAATGTGGTCCAGTTCCCCAAATAGTGCTCAAAAACAAAAAGGACTCACATTTGTGTTGAAGAGTTGAGCATGCATATTATTTACAGTGTGATTGATACTCTGGTTGATCGATGTGATCATCTGAAATATGACGACAGGCGTGCACAGGAAAAATAATACTATGAGGGGAAGGGATATGCTCTGAATGTAGATGGCTGGGACCAGAGTGCATAGCCCTGGGAAAAATTTGATTTTCTTTTTGTCTGGGGCTTAATGTCGCACTGTTCTGCAGCGAGGCTAATGGCGACGGATGAATGATTATGATGATGATTGGGAGATGATGGTGAAGAGTAGGTAAGGAAGGAAGGTGGGAAGGAGGCGGTCGTGGCCTATAAGTAGGGTACCTTCCCAGCATTTGCCTGTCGACTGAGGGAATACCACGAAAAAAAACAGTCAGAAAGGACGGCCGCGGGAATCGAACCCGGGCCTCCGGAATACAAGTTCAGAGCGTTACCACACAGCCAACCTGTTCCGTGGAAAAATTGATCTGTCTTCACCTTCAAAGCGTTTTTTTTTGCGTTTTTGTAACGAAAATGGTAATAATAATATAAACATTTATAAAATTATTATTTTTAAAACGATATTGGAGGCTAACACATAGGGAAATGGGTCAGCCTGTCCTCCTCATTGCGAACGCTTGTAAGCTGTAACAATTTAAAAAGTGCCACTCTTTTTAGTCTTTCCTTGAGAAGACAAAAATTGGTTGTAGAATTTTATATTCGAATTTTCCCGCCATTTCGATTTCGATGAGCCACCGACAAATAAACAAAAATCGACGCTAGCGCTCCGCTCCAAAATCAAAATGTCTTCTTTTCGAGAAAACATGTTGCTTGTGTATTGAATCGGTATTTTTGTTCCCTGTTGATTATTAACGTACAAAGTAATCATGAAGTCAGCTCTTATGGTAGCAGAGAAACCTTCTCTAGCAGGAGCTTTAGCTAACATCTTGAGTAATGGAAAGAATTCTTCTAGAAAGGGTAAGCTTCAGTGCCAAAGTTGATGAAAATATCTGCCATAACCTAATATGGATAGGCAAATGGAGGTGTTGGACAATTCTAGTCTTGGCAGAGTTATTTTATGACACTTTCATGATAATTGATAACTGAATGTTCATTTATTGTAATCTTAGGTTCCAATGGGGCATGCTCTGTTCATGAATGGAGTGGCATGTTTCGAAATGAAATGATTCACTTCAAAATGACATCCGTGTGCGGTCATGTCATGAGTTTGGATTTTATCGGGAAATACAACAATTGGGACCGTGTCGATCCAGTAAGTTTTCGTATGCGTTTTACATCATATTTTCTGTATACGTACAGTCTACTTACTAACATTCCTTATGACAATGAAGAGGGACAAATGGAGAAGAGTGGACCTACCTAGGTATTTTTTCAATTTCAAGCGCAACAAGTGACAGTAGCGATAAAACAGTCACTCTCATTTCTAACTAGCATAGAGGCAGAAGTAATTCAGTTTTTACGTAATGTATTGCTACACACAACACAGACTTTGTAAATTGCCAACTACATCGTTGGCCGGAAATGCTGCCTTGTATGCTTGAAATTAATAAGTATAAAGTTTAATGAACAAACATTAATAAACATTATGTAATTTTGTTAACATTTGATATTTTCAGGCTGAACTGTTTTCTTGTCAGACTGAAAAAAAGGAGGCAGTACCAAAATTAAAAATACCAGCATTTCTGGCTCATGAGGCTAAGAATTGTGACTATTTAATTCTTTGGTTGGATTGCGATAAAGAAGGTGAAAACATCTGTTTTGAAGTAATCAATGCAGTGGAAACGACAATGAGATCCAACGTGAGCAATCCCAACGTTGTTTTCCGAGCTCACTTCTCTGCGATCACCGACAAGGATGTGAAAGCAGCTCTCGCCAATCTCGGTGTGCCAAATGAGAATGAAGCTCGCAGCGTTGATGCACGGCAGGAACTCGACCTGCGCATCGGTTGCGCGTTTACGAGATTCCAGACCAAGTTCTTCCAGGGGAAGTATGGAGATCTGGACGCGTCACTCATATCGTACGGTCCGTGTCAAACGCCAACGCTTGGATTCTGCGTTCAGCGTCATGACGAGATCCAGACGTTCAAACCAGAGGCGTACTGGGTCTTGCAGGTCATTGTGAAGACAGACGACGGACGAGAAACTACTTTAGATTGGGAGCGGGTACGATGCTTTGAGAAAGAAATCGCTACCATCTTTTTACTTCAAGTAAAGGAATATAAAGAGGCCCTGTAAGTCATACTCATACTTTTACTTAATACATTTATTGACATGATGAGAAGAAGTGTTTGATGTCAAAAATACCTACTCCGGCCAAACTAGGTTCGAGCCCTGGTTCGGACAGATATTTTTTATTAACAACATCTCTCCTATCATCCTGAGTGACTCCACTAAAAGATTTCCATGCAAAAATGACCCACAGTCTTCTTACAAACGTAGCATATGGTAACGTACAGTACAATGACTTGTTTTCTTTTTATCAGTGTTGTCGGTGTAACGATGAAGGAGAAGGTGAAGCAACGTCCGCAAGCTCTGAACACCATCGAGTTGATGCGAGTGGCGAGCTCCGGTCTCGGCATGGGGCCGCACCACGCAATGCAGATGGCGGAGCGGTTGTACATCCAGGGTTACATCAGCTACCCTCGCACAGAGACCAGTCACTACCCAGAGAACTTCGATCTTGTGTGAGTCACACTCACAGTACATTGTCACCAAATACTTATGCCCCTTTATTGAAGATGAGATGAATAGGCGCATCAGAAACATGATTGTCTAGAAAAGCTCCATGATCACAGCTCTCTCCAGCACTAGTTAAAACATCTACTATGCTCCAAACTCAAAACCAACTGTTGCCCTATTCTCATTACCCACATACAAATTTTATTTGCATGATTTCCTTAATAGCACTATTTTATCTTATATAATTAATTAATATAATTTAATTGTGTTCTAGAATGCAAATAGGTATAAGGTTTATGGCAGGTAATAGTGTGAATGGAATGTCGTAAGTGACCTCTGCTTTCCGCTACACAGCGGAGTGCTCCGCCAGCAGCAGCACAGCTCGGAGTGGGGTGCCGAGGTGCGGGAGATCTTGGCCGAGGGCATCAACAGACCTCGTAAAGGCACGGACGCGGGCGATCATCCTCCTATCACTCCCATGAAGCAGGCAAGTAGAGAGGCTATTGTCAGACAAGGTTGAAGGTCGTAAGAAACAAAGCTTTTGTTTTCCTTGCTTCCTTGAACTCTTTGCATTCCCTAGAAAAGGCTACAGTAATAAAATTTGCTACCTGTAGTTTAGGAAATAATATACATATTGATGGATATTCAATGAAATTTCCTGCAGAATTAATTAAACCTGTTAATTTTGTCATCTGTTTCTACCACCCACTTGCCAGGCTACTCGGCACGAACTTGACGGAGACATGTGGAAGATCTACGACTACATCACTCGGCACTTCATCGCAACGTTATCTCGTGACTGTAAATACCTCAGCACGACGGCCACATTCGAGATCGGCGAGGAGACTTTCTCGAGCACCGGCAAGACGCTGCTCGACCCAGGTTACACGACTGTCATGCATTGGCAGGCGTTTGGCAAGAACGACATCGTTCCCAACTTCACACAGGGAGAAGTTGCGAGTATACAAGATGTGAGTGACAGCTGGGCTACGGATGTAGTGTTGCAATGACTAACATATTCTGTCAGAGTAACCAGATCTTTCCGTGATTGTCTCCAAGCCATAATACTCTCATTTTGATTGATACAACAACACAAGTCGCTTTTCTATGTACAATAAATCCGTTCTATGTGATTGTTCGATTACATACATTTTCGGAACTTCAATGTTACTACCCAAATCACCTAAATGCAATGTCGACATTACTGTTAGAGATTTGAAACCCGAGTACTAAGACTTTTTTTTATTCTATTATTTTGTAGTTGTACAAAATTGTAGAGAGTAGAGAGTTGTACAGAGTTGTATTAGTTTGAACCATGTTTCTCTTGTGCTCCAGGCAAAGCTGGTGGAATGTCAGACGTGTCCTCCCGATTACCTGACCGAGTCCGAGTTGATCACGCTCATGGAGAAGCACGGCATTGGCACCGACGCTTCCATCCCTGTCCACATCAACAACATCAGTCAGCGGAACTACGTGACAGTCGGCTCGGGGCGGCGACTCATACCGACCACTCTCGGCATCGTGCTGGTGCACGGATATCAGAAGGTGATTCATTATCTACATGGTTTTCAGTTGTCTTGCATTAAAAGTACTTCAATTTATTTCTACACCTCGAGCCTCTGAATACGCATTTGGAGGTGCCGGGTCCCATAGGTCCCATAGCCATCCTTCAAGATTTAGGTTTTTTCAAATTTTCTCTCGGGTGCGTGGCAAATGTAGGAAAGGTTGAGAAGGCTTTCTGAATGAGGCGTCATGAAGATTATGGTGTCCTGCCCTGCAATCCTCAGTCTATTTTTGTTTAAAAGTGCATTCTATCAAGATGTTTTTAGGCTGGATTAAATTATTTCCTACTAAGCAAAAATTGTTGTGTTCTAGATTGACCCGCAGCTGGTCTTGCCGACGATGCGCTCTGCTGTCGAGGAGCAGCTGAACCTGATTGCTGCCGGGAAAGCCGACTTCGACGCCGTGCTCCTGCACACCGTCGAGATCTTCAAGCAGAAGTTCCTCTACTTCGTGAAGGGCATCGACGGCATGGATCAGCTATTCGAGGTCTCGTTCTCTTCGCTGGCGGCCTCCGGCAAGTCGCACTCGCGCTGCGGCAAGTGTCGGCGCTACATGAAGTACATCCAGTCCAAGCCGTCGCGCATGCATTGCTCGCATTGCGACGAGACCTACAGTCTGCCCCAAAATGGTGAGTTACACACTAAATCGTCCCACTGCAGGCATAATGCAACAATCTTCACAATTCTTCAGTCAGTGTAAAGTTTCTATAGGTTAGGTATCAAGACAAACCTTGGTGAATACTGTAAAAAGGAACAAGGAAAGAAGGGCAGAGTATCAGTCTATGTTAGAAGGAACAACCAGTTGGATCAGTTTACACATTCAAGCAATTTTTAAACATTTTCAGCTGCATTACTATTTAATTTAGGTATGTATAATCTTGATGGTTGATCTAAGTTTTCTAAAGGTTTTTATCTCTTTCAGGTAACATTCGGATCTACAAAGAGTTGAAATGTCCTCTCGACGACTTCGAGCTACTCTCGTGGTCAGCCGGCAACAAGGGCAAG
This sequence comes from Leuctra nigra, assembly GCA_934045905.1. Classification (NCBI taxonomy): domain Eukaryota; kingdom Metazoa; phylum Arthropoda; class Insecta; order Plecoptera; family Leuctridae; genus Leuctra; species Leuctra nigra. Next base: position 16,632,612 of record OW203764.1, on the reverse strand, counting down.
AGCTATCCGTTCTGTCCGTACTGCTACAACCACCCCCCATTCAGGGAGATGAAGAAGGGGATGGGATGCAACTCGTGCACTCACCCCTCTTGTCCCCAGGCGCTCAACAGCACCGGGATTTCCAGCTGCACCGAATGCGACGGCGGAATTCTTGTCCTGGATCCGGCGTCTGGGCCCAAGTGGAAACTGGGATGTAACAAGTAAGAGTAGTAATGACATTTATCGAGAACAATGAAAAAACAAAAATAATTTTAAGTTCTTGTGACTTAGACTGTGGTTCAAAACTTATTAGTTATTTCAAATGCGGACAATTGTGTGATAAATCTTAATAAAGATTTTTTTTCTGAGCACAAGATACAAAAAAATTATCTATATTATTCTATGTCTAACGATGTGTAACGGTACGTTTACAGCTTGCCGCTTTGAAGCACCGACCTTGAAAGATGAACATGGTTTATCTTTGAAGGTCGGCGCTTTGGTGTGTTCGAGCTGAGCCACCTGATTGGTAAGCGTCGAAGCGCCAGCGCGCTCGTTTTGCCGAGCCGTAAACGGAGCTTTAGTCTGAATATCAATAGTTATAATTTGTAAACTCATCTTTGAGCCTCTTTGTCTAAAATCAGTAAATGAAACAGCTCCAACGATTCAGTTTTGCAATTAATTTTCAAAGTCAAATTGAACTGAAACTTTTTTGCTCTTGTTTCACAACAAGATGTCTAACAATCAGAATAATGTGTTTTCAGATGTGATGTGATAATCCACATGTTTGAAGAGGCGCAGAAAGTATCGGTGGACGAAGGCACGTGCGACTGCGGCTCGCAGTTGGTCTGCGTGGAGTATAAGCAGGTGAGATCCGACTTGGTGTTAACTGACAATACCGTTAATGTTATTGTTAAAGATGTAAGGATGCCCACAGATGTGGGATTGAGTTATATAGGGTAAACTGTTTTTGAAATTTAAGAATCACTTTAAATTTTATAAGCAAAATTACAATCATGTATCATGCATCATAACAAAGACAAGATGTATGAAGGAAGGTACTTAACAATGAGTTGTAGCCCTAGCTAGATATAAATTTACGTTGTCAAGGACTTGAGTAGAAGTTGGGCTTTATTATTGCACATTTTACGAGCTGCATTTTAGTTGCTTCCCTGAAGGCATCCCTCAAATAAAAAAGACCCAATTTCAACATAAATTTAAATTCATTTATAGCCTCAATAGAGACGTTAGTAGTTTCTATTGCAATAACTTCTTTAAAAGGAACTCTGTATGTAGTCACTTCTTTTAAATTACATAGTCCAGTTAATTTCCTTTTTTTGTCAAGAAGGGCTTACAGTTTAAGGAGCTATGTAATTCTTTTGCTGACACTCTTCCATTGATAGTAATTTATTTTTCTTATGTACAATCACTATATGACAGTGATGACTGATTTGAGTAAACACAATGTGGTCTGTTTTAGGAGAAGAGCAAGCTTCCCGACGAAGCCACTGAGATGGTCGGTTGCGTCTTCTGTTCGCCGCACTTCTCCCAGCTGGTAGAGAAGCATCGGGCGGTGAACCGACCTCCGGGCAGCCGTGCACCCAGAGGTCGAGGGGGTCGCGGGCGCAGTCGAGGCAAGCCCAGACCGCCCAAGGACAAGATGGCACAACTTGCAGCATACTTTGTGTGAGAGTATGCGCACGCTCGGTGTCGTTCATAGTTCAGGTAACTATGTTAGCTAGTGCAGCTTCCCGATAGACATTAAATGAAAGTTTTTTAATTAACTAGTGGAGTGGGCAGTGATTACATTACCTACTAAAATCTTTGGACAGTTCTACTTCTTTGGTTTCTGTAATGCTCCATGATGCATCTCTAGTCTTCTTGATTTTGTTACTTTATCATAACAGGATAACACTAAGATGACAATTGGTAAATAATTTTTATTTGTTTTGAGAAGAAAATATAGTTTTCTTTGGCTAAAAGAGTGGACTGCTGGTTGCTACTGAACACACATTTCGTTAAAATGTATGTAGTATTCATGATGGATACCTGTAGGGAGGGATGTATTATTAAGACTGCTTGCTTCAATTATATCATATTCATTTCTAGGTAATTCTTATTCGACACTAAAAGTACCTAGAGAATGCGCTGATATCAGTAAGATGGCCGCTCACGCGAGTACAATCCCAGCGCAAGCGTACTTTTACATACAAGTCACTTAGATGTCAATCGTAACGAGTTCAGTAAAAAGTTATAAATACATCGCGAAATAACAGAAATTGATGCTTACCTCAGTGTCAACAATCAAATACAATTGGCATATTTCATTACAGCACACATTCATTCAAATTATTGTGAAAACGAGTTGTCTATTCACCAAAAGCAGCATTTGACAGATTGCAATTGTTTGAACGAGGCGTCAAGAAAAATGTGTGTTCAAAAGGCCGTGAGAAAAACAATTTGCATCTGTCAAATGGTGATTTTTGGTGAATAGACATCTCGTTTTCACAAGAATTTGAATGAATGTGTGCTGTAATTAAATATGCCGATTGTATTTGATTGTTGACACTAAGGTATTCATCAATTTCTGTTATGTCGCGATGTAATTATAACTTTTACTGAACTCGTTACGATTGACATCTAAGTGACTTGCCTGAACGCGCCTTGTGCGCATGAGCACAAGTACTCGTGGTATAGATAGATGTTAACTTTTTCCGCTAGGTGGCGTTTTGCAACTTTTAGTGTCGAATTACGTATATATATTATACCCTTTGAGAGAATGTTGTGACCTATTAGGCTATTGTCCAAGCGGAGAGTGACATAATTTTCAGCAATTCTCGAAAACGGACTGTACCTAACACAACATTAACATCATCAATGTTGTGTGTAATATTAGGAATGGAGCAACAGTAATTGTATTTAACAAGTTGCAACTAAGATTTAGGGAGCAGTTTGTCTTCCTAAGTGAATTAGCAAGCTCCCCAAGATTACCACACGAAAAGGTTTATGGTAATAATAACGGTAATGGATGTGGAATTTATATAAAACTGAATGTTGTAGCTTAGTCTTCCATGTAACCTCTAGCTAACGATAGGTAATACATTATTTGACATTTGTTAATTTTACCGGTGATCAAAGATCAATTACCATAGTATTACGTATTAGCTAATATTAGGTATTTAAAACTAGGAGACTATTTATTATTTTTTATTGTGTGCAATAAGTAATGGTCCTATACTACCTTTATCTACTTACGTACCTATTTAGTTTTACTTTTCTATGCTAAATTGATGCTTATTTGGCAAATGGAATACTCTTGGTTTCTCACATCGGAAAGTCAGTGTGATGTAAATCGTTGTGTACGCTCTGACATCCAATCATATTTTGTATAAATTGCCTATTGCATTTGCAAGAACTTAACATGGGTATTTTATGTTTGTAGCAACATTTTGGAATAATAGATGGTGATTTCGTCAAGAAACTGTGTATTCTTTCTTACCCGTATATTTAGCAAATTTCTACCCCCCTGTGACAATACGACCTGTGACCAATGGAGAAAGTTAAGTCCTTTTTTTTCAATAACAGAACGAACATGCTGGATCGATAACTAGGATTTAAATATGCCTATTTCAATCTTAATTTGTAGGTTTGCTAAATAAACCCACAAAAATCATGATATTGTGTCTATTCAGGATAGTCGACAAAGGAAACACTTGCCAATATGTATTATCAGATAAACGAATATTTGTGTAATTTCATTCTATTTGTGCAGTTCATAGATCATCCTTCTCATACTCAATATTAGTCTTTACTCTTTCAACAATAAACACATTTGATAGTACATAAACGAATTTCATGGGTGCTTTCACAAGGTCAGCACTTGTAAATTCAAAATCCATGTAAATAACAACATTTAGTCAAACATTTTTCTCTTTATTGAACACAACATGTTATAATAATATTATGTTTGTCTATTTCCAGATTTTGAGTTTGTTTTCAAATATTTTTGGTTTGAAATATTTAGCAATGAGTAAAACCCCATCAGTTTACATTGAATATCGATTTGAAATTCATTTATATTATTATGATTAGACATTAAATATCAAAAAGACTTGAGTACCGATTCAAGTGAGGCACAAAGTTTATTAGAGTGAAACAATAGACTTCCAACAAACAGAGATTGATAAAGATTAAACAGCCAGCGCATTTACAAACTTTATCTCTTCTTGCTTCTTTTTTTAACAATTATCTTTTATGTACATTTTAATATATTTTGTAATGTTGATGTAATTTCTATTTACATTAGAAAACAATCTGAACACTTGTTTTGTTATAGTATTTGAATTTATATAGATTTAATAATGGAAATTCTTGTTAAATTGGCCTAGTAATCTATTGGTTACAACCGTCAGAGCGAGCTTGGGCCAGCCAACCAGTGGCGAGATACGCTTTCTTTGTGAGCATCATCTCTATCACCGAAAATATCGTCTTTACGGTGAATACAAAGAGTTACATTTTAATGGGCAAGAATTTATATATACATGTCATACTCCAACCTATGTTTTTAAGAAATTTAGTTTCCAAGCATAAAGAAGGTGTCTACTAATTTTCCAATTTTCATGTCAATAATTTTGTTAAAACTGCTAGACAAAGTTACTGTTGAAAGCAACTACCTACGTATATTTAGGTACTGAATTAACTCTGAAACTACGTAGAATCAGAATCCATGCCCTGAAGAAATTACATATAAAAATATATATCACATGCCCTGTAGGTCAAAAGCATGACATTATGAAACAGTATAATCACAACATTAAAAACAAACATTGATGAACGAGATTACGAACATAAATATAAGTTTACTACAGTGAAATCCTACCTAGATAAACAACCAATTGTCGTAATTAGGTGGAAACAACAGTGACTAAAGTAATTGAAATATCTTCCATATATAACTTGCATGATTATATAAGTATTAATGATTTAAACATGCTTTCTCGCTGCCTATGATGCTGCGAAACATTCCCTTGCGAAGAAGTTCGCAAAAATGCCTCTTCCTGGTTAATTGGCCTAAAATCTACGAATATCTTGTTCAGATGTACTAGTCGCTTTGCACGCGCTCTCTCATGGCGCATGCTCGACCTAATACTGCTTGATTTGCACAGCCTTACCGCACTAGTTACTAAAGTCAGAACGGCAGAAAATTGATTGCCTTTGTTATCCTTGGGTCCATTAAAGAGTTAATTACTTCCTCTCAAATTAATTAATTACTATTAATCGATTAATCATTTACTATTCTATTAAATTTCGTAGTTTGCAGTAAATATTCTCGGAATAATTGTTCTATTTACTGCTCTGATCTACCGTTTCATTTTACATAATCAGTAGTGTCACTCAAGTGAAGTTTTAGGAGTAAGATGTGAGTAGTTAGAAGTTAGAATCCAATACTCCCATCAGATTGTCCAGACCTGTACTTTTTCTGCGACAACACACCAGTTGGCATGGTCGTAATACGAGGATATGATGTGTAGGTTCTCCACGTACTTGTCGATAAGTTGATCCAGCTCTCCTTCCTTGAACACATGGTAGTAACGATGAAACGTGATCGAGCCGCCACCATTGTCCGAGGGCAGAGACTCCTGGGACGTAGACCCACTGAGCGATGAGGCGCAACTCTCGGTCTTGGTCAGTGCCTCGGGAGGCTCTTGGATGGACGTTCGTTGTCTCACCAACATCATCCGAGGTGGAGCTTCCTCGGAGGACGATCGGCCGTCGCAGCGTGCAGTGCGTCGGTCGGCAAACCGAAGGTCGCGACTGCAGTCGCTGCCGCTCCCCATTCGCTCGGATCCTGCATCGCTCGACTCTTGACCCAGTGATGTGGTGCTAGCCGTCTTGCCGGCCGAGTTGTCTCGACGGCTTCCGTCGCTGCCGCTAGCCGTCTGTTCGTCACCAGCATCGCTGCTCTCCAGAGAAAAACCAGGACGCAACGAAGCCAGAGAACTGCTGTTACGAGTACTGCTCGGATTGCTGCTTGACTCATCTTGGATCAAAGTACCACTCTTCCTCCGCAGCTTTAAAATGGGCTCATCGTGAGCAAGAAGCTCCTCGCTACGAACAACGGAGTTGGTATCGATGTCTTCGAGGGCCGGAGTTATGACAAATCGTGCATCAAGATCATCTTCGTCTCTTTCGTCGACTTTCTCGAGAGCTACTATGTGATCTAATTCCTCCATGACGTCTTCGCTGGATTGGCGTAATGCAGCCGTCCACGTTTCGATATCTTTCACTACTTCGGAGTTGGCTAAATCGAGTTCTATTTTAATGTTATTATCTACGGTAGGTTCACTATGTGTAACGGCGTTCTTCATAACGTCTTCTCTATTAACTTTCGGCGAGAGAAGTGCTTGTGTTGGGGAATCTATCGTTATCGTTGGAGGTATATCTGCATTACTAACGGGTTCATTGTTTATGCTAGCAAGATAAGAGTTTCTTTCTTGTATATCTGCACTGAGCTTTGTTAGATCTTGCAACTCCTCGCTCAGCTTGGACAAGTATGGATCGTTCATATGCTCCAGGCTTTCGGGAAACCCCGTCAACATTCGCCGATGAAACGTAGTTCTTGGAGGAACCGGTGGTAGTGTTGTCTGCAGTCTGTATTGGTCAATCTCTTCAAGCAACTTCTCGCTTAGTTTTTCTGCAAAGTCTGTCAAGTGTTGATGACACTTTTCGTCAAACTCCGGTCCAGTGTGAGGTTTACTTCTCCTTCTCCTCGGACTGACTCTCCTACTAGTCTTCAATGAGTTATTTCCGCTCCAACTGTCGGGACTAATGCTATCGGCTTTCGCAGGCGCCTCACTGACATTCAGATTCCACTCTTCGCAAGGTTCTGACTTGTGATGACTCCAGGTGTTTACCCCGCTGCTGAATCCTCCGACTACTCCCATCGGATCTGCGTTCTCGAGCAAGGCCAGCTGCTTGCGGCGAGCGCGAGGGCTCGACTGGATCACAGTTTCCACGGCATCTTCCAGAGAGCTAGCCACATCTGCAGCGGCTTCCAGAAGGCTGTGGGAGGACGGGGAGACACTGGGGGGGCTGTGGTTGTCCTTCAACTCTTCTTCAAGCTCGCGGAGTTTCTCCGAGGGAAGTGTAACTATAGGAGGAGTTTTCGTGGATTTTTCATCGGTAGTGAGCTTATGAAGTTCAGAACCTGTAACAGGATCATAGTGAAATAATATAATTGATAAGTGAAACTTTGTTTCCAAGTATCTGTATTTCCTTGATATTTTGTTTACTTGTCCTACTGTAGAAACTGAGAGTGTGCACTAGGTTGTTTTACATCCACTCTTCAACTTTGATTAAGAATGAGTTTAGCATAGTAGAACAGAGCTTCAACTCCTCATGTTACACATACAGCAACTCCCATGTTTTTAGCTTCTCTCGTCTCTATTTAAAATCATGATTACATCAACCTTCAAACTTCTTCTTTGATATTTTTAAAAAGTGTTACAAAAACAGTTTTTGCCAGTATGTGGTTATGAATTTGAATGTTTTACATGGTATAATGTCCTTATCACTTACCTTGTGCCGCCTGCGTACCGTCTAGTGGAGTAGTTGGCGTGGTTGCTTGCGGCGTGTGCGTGGTGGGTGCCTCATCGGGCGTGGTACACTCCTGCGCGGCATGTTCTGTGAACACGCTGATCACACTGCTGACAGAATCCGGCGAGGAAACACCGCTGGAGTCGCTGTCCATGTCGTCGGTCTCGGGGTTGAATAACTCCAGCGACAGCAGGCGAGGTGTGGGTCGGGTCTGGACCTCGGACCGGTTAGACGTCAAGGTCGTTGAGCGGCGGACCATGGGGAACGGGGAGCGTGACGAGGATCCACCTCCTGAAGAATTTAAGTTTTCTTTTACTAAATGGAAATTGCAATAATTATGGCTATGATGTTTCTAAATAAGTGTATTAAATCTATAGCTGTTTTAGAGGCTAGGGACTTTTTGAGGGTTTTTTGAGGGAATTTACTTTTACACCTACTTTTACCACTAAAATTCCTCCCTACATTTTGCTCCAACACTTGTAACATGTAATTTGCTTGATTATTGTCTCCATCTTCCTGCTTTGATGATAATAATATACATCAAGTATCCAAGGAGGAGGAAATACTTTCAAACGTAGTTTTACTTGATAAAGTGTGTTAACCTACCTGAGATTCTGCTGGACGTTCTTGTGCGTAAGAGCTCTTTGATTTGCCGCAGTCGCTCGCTCTGCTTCTGTTCCTTGTCCTGATCAACAAGTTCCGTGACTATCGTCGGCGGTGGCTCGATGGGACTCTGCACCGTGACACTTGGCTTTTTGAACGATCCCGGCACTATCGCCTGAAGCTGCAGCTTGGGCTCATCGGTCACCGGCGAGGGTGTGTTCAAGGACACACTTCGGTTCAACGTGGGCGACGCGGGTTTCAATATCGTCGGAGACATGGGCTTGGACATCGGTAGCGGTTTGTAGGACTGCTTGAAGGTTGGTGAGATGGGGTTTGTGGTTGGCGACATTGGAGGTTGCTTCATTCGTGGTGATGTGGGCAACGAATGGTGCTTTACTGTAGGAGATAAGGGAAGAGGGGATTTCGGAGGTGACACTTGAAGAGGGACTTGCAGTGGGGATGTGACGCCGTTAGGGTCAGGAGGAGGATCTGGTTTTGGCACAAATATCACCGATGCAAAGCTGTCTTCAGAATCCACGCTAGTGTCACTTTGTAGACTGGAGTCCTTGGAAGAGTCCGAGCCATCTTCTCTGGAGTGTCTTCGTTCTCCCACTTTCACAGTGTCCTTGACTGGATCGTAGATGTTGGGGTTCTTGCAGTCGGCTGGAGGCGTCCGGGGGTTGACCTGCTCGCTGGGAGTCTGGTAGGGTCTTACGTTGGGCTGCACTTCGCCACCCTTCCATCCTTGAAGGATCCGAACGAAGCCGTTCTTAAACGAGGACCCAGCCACTTTCTCAATTCCCGTTGTGGAACTTTTCAGCTTGCTTGTCAATCCGTTCTTCAGGAGCTGGAAACGCTTTGCTGTGGACGCCGAGAAGATGGAGTCACGTAGAGAGTCTAGCTTCGGATGACCGCGGTAAATTAGTTCTTCGTTAAGCGACGCCTGTTTCTGGATATTTCTCCGCACTCGCTCCTTCTCTCGCAATCTCTCCGTCGACATCAACTCCTCATTCATGGAACTCTGTTTGAACACGCCTCCATATCTGCGTTGTCCTCCGTGAGCGACCTTGAACTCTGGCAACGCCTTGACTAGATCCCTCATGTCCGTTGCTTCGTCGCCTTCTTCCTCCACATCCTCCTCGCACATTGACTTCTTCTGCTTCACCAGCCGCGGCTTGCTTCCCACCGACAGCGTTGCCGTGGATCCCGTCGGTTTGATCTCCACAATCACCCCTCCTCCGAGACTCGGCACACTTGATCTGGACCTCACCATGGAGCGCTGACCGACCGTGAGGATGTCGCTGAGACTCTTGGACTTGTGGTTGAGGATGACCTCGTGATGTGTGGCTTGACGAGCGCATGCGAAGGTCTGTCGTCGCTGCGGGGCTTCGTGGTCGTCTTCGAGACGGCGGAGTTCAATGGGGAGGTCTTGGATGTCTTCTCCGTCGCCCTCGCCATCCTCGCAGCCCTCGGGGTCGTAGCGATGTTGCGGCGGCTCCTTGCTCGTGCACGAACTCCAGGAGTCCAGGAACCAAGGTCGATGTCCAGAACCTCCACGTTTTCCTCCAGCAAGTTTCTGAAGTCATTGGGTCAAAATAGAAACAGGAACACTGCATGTATCCTAAAAGCACATTGCTGTGCACCCTTAAACCAAAACATCTAAAACAAATATTATTATTATCATTTTCATCCATATCATTCACATTGAGTGTCATTTTTTTGTACATAAGAAGAAAGTCAAGTTAATTCAAATTCAAATTTAAAATGTCTTTCATGCATTGGGGAATGAAAGTTAGCAATGTCATGGAACTGGCATTTTAATAATTGATGTTGCTCTGAAATAAGAAAAATGCTACTCTCTCCCTTATTTCTAAGAAAAATTCCACAAGCCTTTCTGAATTAGCATACATTAGTAAATACATTAATGAGATGTGAAAAAGCAAAAAACTGTATTCTAAGTTTTTGGAGGCGAACTGTGTATGAACAAGACAGATGCAGATGAAGTTACCTGTAGCGCTCGCCTGACGAAGCTGTAGCAAGTCTCGTTGGGACTGGAGAGACTGGAACTACTCGGAGAACTACTACATGCTCTCGCCGGGTCGATGCTACGTCCTTTGTGCCGATTCTTCCCACGTTTTCTCACAACGCCTCCCGCCCTGTAAGAGTCGTCACACGTTAGTCTCTTGCTCTGTTGCCGTGACAGCCGTTGCTCTCGACTAACTCACTTTGCTGACCGGCAAGAGTCGCTGTCAGAAGTCTGCGTGTACGCGTGATACGGAGGGGGGAGATCCTCCTCTGAGGTGGTGGTCGTTGACGTCAGCTCAAGGGACGGGGTGCTGAGGTGTTGCGGTCGGTGCCAAGGTACCAGCACATCTTGGGACTCAAACTGAAAGAAAATGTGTTTGTAAAAATCTCAGTTCTATCTCAATACTCGATTGTAGATAAGAATTTTAAATCAATTTTACACATGTGATATTATTTAAAAAATATGATTACATATAGCAAAATAGCAAACTAAACTTTTATATTTGCTAAAAAATATCAGTAAGTAATTTGAATTGAGTCTCTATAGGTCTATATTGTCAAAATATAAAATATAATTGGACATTTTTCTTCAAACTCATTTATATTGTAAAACGTTCTATATTTTAAAAATGCCGCGCGGAAGTTAATGTTTTTAGAAAATGTAGTATAACTAATTCCGATCGTCAATTGTAAATTCTCCATTAACTCAGTTCGATCGGATGTTCCCTGGTATACCAATCGTTTGGGCCGTGCATTGACGCTCGGATGTCTCAATTTTCACTGCCTTCTGTATGACATCAGCTCCTGACTGTATATGAAAAGTCAGAATTCAGTGTGCCTTGCCTTAGATTGTCATTTGTCAACAAACAACTGTCAAAAGTGACATTAAATATGTTAAAAAGCTCATAATTGCAGTAATTGTAGGATTGTGTGATAAATTATAAGCAATTTGTTTTTTGTAACTATTCTGTTGAATTGGCACTGAAGTTGGAAAATGTCAGTTTGAATGATCATCAAATCGGATTGGAATTCAGAGTGACGTCAGAGCTTGAATTTGCTGCCGCCAAATTAGTTCATTATTTTGATCTGACGTCAGGAGACCATGAATCCGTATGAAAAAACGAATCGACTTATCTCAAAAAATTGTCACACTGAAAGTAGACAAAGCAGGGAAGGCGCCAGGAATTCTTGCTAAGGTGGGCGGTGGGCGGCGGACAATTATTTAGGGTGGGCAATGGGGTGGGCATATAACTTTCTAATGTTTCCGCTGAAAATATAATGTAAGTGTTGTTAAAAGAAATCCATGCCCCGAACGGCGATTTTCGGATTTTTTAAATAATAAAAACAAATTTAGGATGCTGAAAATACTACCTTTGGGGTAAAATATGATCGGAATATCATATAAAATAGGGTGGATAGTAAAGTTACCAAATAAAGGTTTGATATAAACATACAGTCTACACCTTGAATGCGGCGTAGGTAATTTTAGAAAATTATTCTATCTGTGTTATATGATTACTTATTTCATTAATCATTAAATAAATTTTATTTCATAATATCCAAAAATTCTAAAATAAAAATACGATCCAAAAATTAAAATTCAAAGACAATAATTAAATTATATTCGATTATTTTTGGGTGGGCAGAGGGTGGGCAGTAGGCCATTTTGGGTGGGCGCCCACCTGCGCCCGCCCCTGACGCCGTCCCTGGGACAAAGTCATCGTCATCCTTGTCGCTTGTCGACGACGTCCTCACCTTCCTGTGCCTCTGCTCCATCGCCCACACCGAGATGATGAGTCGGCCCCCGATTCGCAACACTCTCGCCAACTCTCTGAGCGCCCCCACGCGACGCTCGGTGGTGGCGAAGTGGTGGACCACGGCGACGGAGAGGACGGCGTCGAATGTGTCATCGCGGAATGGGAGAGTCAAGTTGTCGCAGAGTAACACCTGCGGACATGACAAGTGGTTGAATGTGATTGATGAGGGGAAATCAATATCGTAAGTGGCGAGGCTGGAACTCGAGTATTAGCAAACAGTCATTAGGAACCTCTATACAATGGCTCTACTTGGTTCCTTTTTTCAAAAGATCGATTTTGCTGCTTGTTGCAGACACTTATTTGGGAACAATTTGAGACGAAATGGGCGGATAAAATCCCTTGGCATGATTAGATAAAACGAAGACTTATAGGCTTGTTACTTGGGAACAATTTTAAAGAAATCAATGTTAATTAGTAGGTACAATGATTGAATTTTGATAAAAGTTGGATATTTGCTTGCTTTTTAATTTTAAAAAAATGAAGGTAAGTATCATGTAAGTCATCGGGACATGACATCCATGAAAAACCTTCAAATCAGCTGACATCTCTGCAAAACCGGCGTCTATCAAAAATTAAGAAAAAGCGTATACTTCAGACTAATCATAATATGAACATTTTATCAGAGGTATACACCCAAGAAATCATAAATCGGTGTTTGAACGAAATAGATTGGTTGCTGGTCTCGTTCCTTGACAGTCAATCCTTGTTATTATCAATGAAATCAGAGCTCACCTACTTCATCGGATGATGCCATCACAATATTTTTAAGCCAATCCATTTCTTTCAAATACCGTTTTATTTTGTTGAGTGTACATTTTATCATTCTCAGTTTTCTCCAAAGGTCGAGCTCTTGAAGAATTGTTAGAAATTATAGGTAAAGGAAACTATTCGTTCCAATATTCAAACATTTTCTGCTACTCATGCTAGATGTTTTGGAAGACAAACTTGATCGCATTTCCTGTATCATTTGACCTTCTTATCTCCTAACACAGGAAGGCGAAGGACATACGAGTCATCAACTTCTGTGCCACTTTTTCCTACTCTATAATTCACTGTTTTACACATTCTGTGATATTGCGATTTCTTATTATTCTTTCATCGCTTACATCAAAAGCGTCACTTCACATTTCGACATTTCGAAGTCATAAAATACTTTTAGCCTTCAGATTTGGTTCGTCTACAACAATAAATTGAATTACATTATAGCTCTTATAACATTTCGTACAATTATTTTAAATGTGATTCCAATTGATGCAAACTTTTTCAAACACAATACGGATGCCTATCTACACAATCTGGTGCCTAAACTATAGAAATAACACAATTATGATAATTCGTAGACGTTGTAACCAAGTAATTTGCTCGTGTTAGATTTTGAAGTAAGAACAGACCTGGGTAAACGTATTTGCTGAAGAGCAGCATTGAGTATAATGAGATCGATCGGGTCGTCGAATAAAATATGATTTTTCGGTAAACACAATTTACTATGTAAATAAAAGAAAGATGTCTTACGTTCGGAGTCGAAACCGTATTTGGAACGTTAGTAGAGAGAGCAATGTTCTGGCAAAATTTTAGGCAAGTGCTCATGTAACGCGTTGATGAGCGAGCACTGATACGTGCAACATCTCCAACTTAACACGACCCACTCAATCAAAGATAACTATAGGTATCTTTATACTACATTATTTCTGATTTTCATTTCAACTTAACAATTTCGATACACTCAGGAATAATTAAATAACATAATATCACCATGACAACAACCAATGGCATTCCTAGAATGACCACTAACTAACTGTTAAGAGCTAATTGAGATAATTGACCGATTGGCTGAAAATTTTTACATGCAAGATGTCATATTTTACATCTTCTGACATCAAGCGAATGAGCTCCTAAATAGATTGTATACATACTATAATAAATTTAAAAAACAAATGGTCTTGATCACCATGCAAAATTTTAAAATGAAATTTTAATTTTTCAACCAATCATGGGATATTTCATCTAATTTTAACCAAGCAACGGACTTCGTAAACTTTCAATCTGGAAACCATCTTGTATTTCTTCTTTAACTGTGTGCAAAATTTTAGTCGATGAGAAAATCTATGGGCCTTGTATATCGCCAGTAAAATATAAAAAATAGAGGTCGGTGCCAAAAGAATCAAAATGAGTTGCCGTCAAGAAATCTATGATTTCAAAAATCAAATACTTATTCCTTGTTTTGATGTGTAATCATTTTGTGCGAATATCTTCTTAAAAAAAAACGAATAATTTTTTTTAGTGAGTAAAAGACTTGCCATCTCAACCGTCATCGAATTCAAACATATCGAAAATTTAGATGAGTTTTCTTGAATCATAACATTTTCTTTCATTCACTTTATGATCAACTGGAAGGGTGCGTGAAACGAGACCAACATGGGTTATCCCGTGATTTTCCCACCCAGCCCTATTCTCTGGAAACTGTGTAGACTGATGAAATGAGAGATATAAATAGATGTTTGTTGCTATGGTGATGCGACCCGATATAGACGTTACCTTTGGGCGTCGCGTTGCCTTGGTTACACGAAGCAAAGTTCATCTCTGATTTCCAATTGCCGTCGTTATAATATTAAAAAGTAAAAACATCAGGGAGAAAAGTCAATCCTATCTCTGATTTTTACCTGTGATCAATATTATGAGAAAGATTCAAATCTGGGCTAGGTGGGAGTTCATGCAGTGTATAGGTAAAGGTATTGTCCTGGGAAAACTGGGATTTCTTCACCCTCCCACTCCCACCCCTACACCTTCTCTTATCTTCTCGCATCTACCAGCATCCGCCTGACTAACGTCAGGAAATTGGAAATCTCTCTCATTCTAATTTTCAGTCTGTCAGAGACTCTGTGTGTATGATTCGATCCAATAAAATATAGATATCTTCTAAAATCATTTCGGATTGAGCTGAAACTTCAAAGCACAGATTGCCGAAACTTGTTCCGCGATAAGTAGGAATCAGCCGGGAAACAGAATTCAAATATATTTTAAGTTTAGATTAATATCATTGGTATTTTTCAACACTTGTATATATGGTGAAAACAGCAGATTCTTTACTCGTTTTTACTTTGGATTTTTTTAACAACACTAACAATCTGTTATTGACTCTTTTATTTAGTACAGTCGACTCAATATGTTGTGATAAATCCAGTGATAAAACCAATCTTGCAAGTCATCCCTTTGAATACAAATATCAATCTAGGCAACTAATACCCAAGTCTGCGAATATGGCTTTTAGTCGCTGTAAGGGGTAAGTTTTATAAGGACATTCGGAGACGTCTACATGATAAGAGAGGAGGGAACCTACTCCTGCCTGATGCGGCACCACCACCTCTTATTCTTGAGCTGTACCGGCACCTCCACCGACGCCACTCCACGGTACTCGCACGTTTCCGTCCCCAGTGCCAATCTCATCTGACCTCACTGCTGACCAAAATCTAACTGGGTAACAGATGCTTCCACTATCGTAATCAATTATTTTATTTGATACCATCTGTCTTTCTTTTTAATATATTTATTTCACTTAACAGTATTTAAAATACGATTAAACTATTGAAAAATTTCCTGTACCCCAGCAAAATAAACAAGATTGAGATGAGGCAGTGGTGACGGTTTGTTCCGATGAAAGTGCTGTTGGCCCTGATAAGGGCCGTTCGCGTCGTTTCGGAAGCTTTACTACTTCCATCTTCTGGCAGCGACTGCCAAAACGTCACGCCAAAAGCTTCCGAAACGTCGCGAACGGCCCGACGTTTTGGCAGTCGCCGCCAGAAGATGGAAGTAGTAAAGCTTCCGAAACGTTGCGAACGGCCCTTATCATGGCCACAAGCACTTTCATTGGAACAAACCGTCACCACTGCCTTGCTATCACTCGGTGGTTCCGAAAACGTCCATCACATCAGATTGAGGTATGTTATACCATAGCAACCAGGCAAACTATGAAATTGAAAACCACTATGAAACCGGCACCTCCACCAACTATCCGTACTCCATGTTTCTTCCCTACTATTAACTGATAATGAACCGGCACCTCCACCAACTCCCCTTACTCCATGTTTCTTCCCTACTCTTTCATATTTCTTCCCTACTGTGAACTGAACCGGCACCTCCACCAACTCCCCTTACTCCATGTTTCTTCCCTACTCTTTCATATTTCTTCCCTACTATGAACTGAACCGGCACCTCCATCGACACCCCGTACTCGATGTTTCTTCCCTACTATGAACAGAACCGGCACCTCCACCAACTCCCCTTACTACATGTTTCATGTTTCTTTCCTACTATGAACTGAATCGGCACCTCCACCAACTCTTACCTCATGTTCTTTTTCCCTCGCTGTTTCTGTGAGGCTGCAGCAACGATCGGCCCCGATTTTGAACACAGATGGATTGACGTTCAAGTACTTTCCGTTCCCGCAACCTTCAACAGAAGAAACAATAGTTTCAGTCAGCGACAGTGCTAACTCTCGTCTCTCTTCATCTGCCTCGATCAGTTTGATTCTGATTCAATTCTTACAACTTGGCCAACCATTACAGTTGGCTCGGACCTTGGGATGGTTTGTTGTTTGGTTTCACCGTTTCAGTTTGATGGCTTTCTTTGTTTTTGTTACATTACTTCAATTTCAGTTCATTTGTTTTCTTAACTATCGTAAAAATAGAAAATAACGTGTAGTAAGAAATCAATAGGCAGCGTGTTTAGACAACAGATGGCACTGCAAAAGTACAGACAGAGCCACCTAATCTGTGGGAAGGAAGCTTACCTTTTGGCAAGGCGTCCAAGTCGCTGCAGTTATATGTTATGTTGCTGCACATATTACGCATTATCAATTCTTAAAATTTACACAAGTTTATCTAATGTTTATTCGCCTACAAAATATTAACAACAAAGTGTTCACAATTTCACTGAATCTGATCACAATATTAATTTGCGCGACTAAGTTCTGATTCCGAAATATTTTGAGTACATTTGTTGACATCTGATCGGTTGCTAGGTCACGGCCAATGAGAAATAAAACAGTTGACGATCTTCCCACAAATGTTGCTAATTTCTCTCACTCGTGGCGAACACTCGGTGCCTATACCTACTTCTTACCAGCGAAATTTTGTATGTTTGAACCATCACTCGTGCTGGCAAAATGCCTACGTCAAAATACTGTATCGCGTTTTTATAGACATTGAATCACAATATAAATTTGCGGCAATACGTTATACTGACTGGTTTCACAAAATTTCATTTAAGGATAATTGATTATAAAACGCATCATTTCAAGTTGCGTAATGAAGACTTTTTGGCTTCAATGTATGAGGCGTTTCCATAAGCGCGAAAAGCGGTGTGCGAATTTTATTTTTGTCTGTACTTGTGTTTGGTTAATAAAAAAACTACTTTCCGCTTTCCGCGCTTATGTGAACGCCGTGTAATTCAGCTCGGCCTCTAGGATAGCATGCAGAATGCTCATTAGCAGTTGGACAGTTAGTTTGTACTTTATCTAGTTGTAGGCTGCTGTTGAAACGTAGCAAATTATGGAACGAGCAAACCTTGGCTTGTTTTTCCTGTCACATATCTCAGATATAGAATAATTTCCTCTTTGAATACTGGCCAGATATTGATTATTGTTCAGATGATTTCTTACCGACGTCGCAGACGAGCGAGCCGGGTTCGAGGCCAGAAAGGAATTGTCTGACTTTGGGCCAAGCTCTGCCTCGAGGTACGCTGTCTGTTGGAGGGTAATGAGTGTTGGAGATTTGTTCGTAGACCTCGTGGACGTAGGCCTTCTCGAGGGCCACTGAGCGGGCCTGGCGCTCCTCGGCCAGCGACATGCTGTTCACCACACCATGATCTGAAACATTCATTACACCATGATCTGAGACATTCACCACACCATGATCTAAAACATTCACCACACCATGATCTGAGACATTCACCACACCATGATCTGAGACATTCACCACACCATGATCTGAGACATTCAACACACCATGATCTGAGACATTCACCACACCATGATCTAAAACATTCACCACACCATGATCTGAGACATTCACCACACCATGATGTGAGACATTCACCACACCATGATCTGAAACATTCACCACACCATGATCTGAGACATTCAACACACCATGATCTGAGACATTCACCACACCATGATCTAAAACATTCACCACACCATGATCTGAGACATTCACCACACCATGATCTGAGACATTCACCACACCATGATCTGAGACATTCGCCACACCATGATCTGAGACATTCACACACCATGATGTGAGACATTCACCACACCATGATCTGAGACATTCAACACACCATGATCTGAGACATTCACCACACCATGATCTGAGACAATCACCACACCATGATCTGAGACAATCACCACACCATGATGTGAGACATTCACCACACCATGATGTGAGACATTCACCACACCATGATCTCAAACATTCACCACACCATGATCTGAGACATTCACCACACCATGATGTGAGACATTCACCACACCATGATCTCAAACATTCATCACAACATGATGTGAGACATTAACCACACCAGATCTGAAATATTCACCACCATCATCTGAAACATTCACCACATGAATGACCACACCATGATTTCAGACATTCACAAATTTTAATATGTAATTTTTAATATCAAAGACCGATCGTTTTATAGTTCATTTAAAGTAATCTATTTAATTGATATACCCAGTACACTTTATAAATACTATTATGTTATTGCCAATAACTAGAATAATTGTATTTGTTCCAAAAATTCAGTGAGTGAATTTTTAGATTTCATTTATTTTCTTTTAGTTGAGTAGACTTGGCTAGTCTTTTTACACGAGATCGAGGTCCGTATTCATTGCATTGAAAGAAAAGTTTATGAAGTCGAAATGAATTGAAAAAAGTAAAAGTTGAACATGGAAATGAAGTAGGCTCAACTCAGCAGTCAGATCTCACAAACAAAGAGCCTGAGGGAAACATTACTTCAGGATCTGATTTAAAAGATCTTGAGGCTGCGAGTATATAATAGAGGGAAATACTATTTCCGGAGTCATCGGATCTAGCAACTTATTTGTGCTTCATGCTCGAAGTCATAGCAGCTCAGCAACTCTAATATTACAGATAGATATAAAAAAAAGATAAAATTAAATATCTAAGATAAAATAGATAAAGATAAAAAAATAAGTAATGAATAATGTGGTAAAATTCTGCAAATATCAAATAACATATAAACAAATATCAGAATGTTACCGCTTTTTTTCAATACTTATAATAAATGGATTCTAAAAGCTTCCACGAAAATATAAAATCGTTTGATGTAAACAAATTTTATTTATATATTCAAAACTAAATTTCTTTTAAAATTAACACAATTGTTTTGTTCACGAAAAATTAAATCCAACATTTTGCATTTAGTATACTCTTTAGTTTTTTACGTGATGGGTCTTATGGTAAAAAGTCTATTTCCGGTTAATTTCATCTCAGATAAATTGAGGGCGCTAGACTTTCTCAGTCAAGTGGCAAAAGACTCCGAATGCAACCTCTGAGATTAAGGTGGCGCGATCACTCGAGGCATAGTTTCAGATCTTCATAATTTTTTGTGAACTTATTGATAATCATGCCATACATAATCCCTGAAAAAATTAAACACTTCTCGTGTCTAGTTTCTGAGATAATTTGAATTTTATCCCCCATGTTATCTTATGGCAACCAAGTAAAATCGTGTCATTTTTAAGCTAAAATTAAGTTCTAATTTTTTTGTACCGTTAGATTTTAACAAAAAACTTTTTTTCTGGTAGACATACGGACATACTATTAGAAAAAAATTGAAAACAATACCAACGTGTGCTATTTTTAAAGTTATTAACCAAATTCGAAACGATTTTCCTATACCTCCCATGTTAAAGTTTTGTTCATTCTCAAAAGACATAAAATTGAAGACTCATTATTGGGCGACAGTTGCAAACTACTGGACATTAAATGAGTATTTTATACTTGAATATGGTTGAACTGTCGTAAAAAGATATTTGAAATGGTAAATTCAAAAATAAATAAAAATGTGCTATATCGAGTGATCGCGCCACGTTAAAGTAAGGATCTCTGAGGTTTGGGCCTGAATCTAAATAATGAAAAGTAAAACATTGTTGCGATTGCGAATAGTTTTACTTTGGAGCAGACGTTCTCTACAAAACAAGAACTTTTGGACCATTTCCTCTTTTCTATGTCGAAGTTTTACTTTTGTAGGAAAAGATATTCGGCTGTCGTTTTACTTCCAAAGAAATCTTGCGTATTTCCATTCTGTGAATGTTTTTTTTTAATTTGATAATTTTGACAGATGCGGGCAATCCGGGGCTTGAACTCCGGACTAGAACTCTTCCAAATCTAGACAATTGTTAGATCTAAATCTCCGAGGAAATTGTAATAACAATAAAGCTGATTTTCACTCTTTTGTCACTACCTAACTGGTCACTTAGGTACATCCCTGATTCCACTGAAAGTTTTCCATAAAATGCAATATTTATTTTGACGAGTATTTAAATAAATTATTTACGGGACAGAGGTTATAAATTGGAACTATCCCGTCATACGATTGAGTCTGCATCTCATGACTGAGTCTTGCCCGGGTACAGAGAAGTCGTTCCCTGCTTCACTCTGGAGTTTGCATCAAATATGATATATAGCACACAACAGCAGTGCGAACCCAAATCGAGGGCACGTCTTATTTCTTTTTCAGTTATCAAAGTGGGTGAGGGTGGCAATAGGTAAGGGTGAACGCGGGTTAGGGGGTGAGGGGGCTGATCCGCCCTTGTACCCCATATTTAGTAGGGCATTGCGGTGCTGGAAAAGAGCTCGCCGGTTCTCCCTCTCTCCCTCTCTCTCTCTTTTGCTATTGAATGCCGCCACATCTATCTTGTCTCCCATTGCCGGGGCGCCTTGTTTACCCACAGCCTTGTTGAAGCAAATAGACCGCAGAATAGCAATAACTGTCATCGACAAAGATATTGAGACTTATTGATTTCTTGATATCCAATCTAAATTGTTTCCGGTCTTGAACCAAGAAAAGGAATCTTTAAATCGCTAAAAGAAATGGCGAATTGTCAGCTGAAGTTTGGAAATGGCATCAAAAGATTTGATCTCCTCCCTCAATCCTTCAATCGCAAATTAGATTTCGACAGTTGGATTTTCTAAACAGAAAGCGACTTTGACTGACGCACTGTCGAGAATGGAGTAACCGAGGGTGAATAAATCTCCTTACATGTCAATGATATCCCGGACAAGAGTACTTTAACTTACGTCATTGCTAAAAGTTGTTTCCTACATGTCTCCAACATTTACAGTATAAAAAGTTCATGCCTAAAGGCCGATGCACAATTGACGCAGACGGACGACGTGGACGGACGACGGAGACGGATACGATGTTTAGGAATTACATATTCAATCTGGCTGTTCACAATCGGACGCGGACGGACGACGACTTTAATTAACATTGTATCCGTCTCCGTCGTCCGTCCGCGTCGTCCGTCCGCGTCAATTGTGCATCGGCCTTAAGGTGATACTAGCGCTCGGCCGTTTTAGAAAATTGAGAGAGACAAATTGTTTCATAAGTGAGTGTAACTTTTACAGGATGTTCACATGATCAGTCTGATTGTATATTAGTAGCCCTTTTTAATTTTTGATTATTGCATCGTTAATTAGGCGCCGGTTATTCAACAAAACCGCGCAAAACGATGAAATTTGCGATACGATTGGAGACCAAACCCGTAAACCAATTGATCTCAAATTTTAATCATGATTAGATAAAAGACAAACTTAGGGTTATCCCTTGGCACATTTTTGAAATTTAATTTTTTACGGCGCCCAGGGAGACAAGAAAATATCTAATTTTTCACCCAAAATCCACTAATTATTACTTTTTAACGAAGCAAAAAAATAAAAATGTACCAAGGGATAACCCTAAGTTTGTCTTTTATCTAATCACGATTAAAATTTCAAGTAATTTGGTCTACCCATTTCTTCTCCAATCGTATCGCAAAAAGTGTCTACAAAAAGCAGCAAAATCCTCGCGCTTGCAGCACCTTAAATCCCGCTTTAAAAAATGTCCGAAAATGTACGAAATTGTTGATTGATTTTTGGTTATTGATGCGCTGGTTTGAATAAAATATAGGCATTTATTTTTAAAAATTTATCAAGTTACAATTTCGTTTGACCTATAAAGAGCAAGCCAAAAGATACATGATTGCCAAAAACTTGGAATAAAACCTCCCGTTCCAAAATAAAGGGTCATGAATTACCTTTTTACAAAATAAAAGTCTACCTTGAACTCGTAACCAGGCATGAAACAACATCCCCTCCCCACCCCCTTCACCGTGTGTTTGACCGCATGTACCGGCGCCCCTCAGCCCCTCGTTCATCGTCATTATTGATCCGACGTCGAGCGTCTAAGTTGCCGACGCCGACGCCGACGCCGACGCTGCACGTAGCCGGAGCATCCACTGGCAACGGGCTAATCGGTGTGACAGGTTGATCCTTGCCGATCGCTTCAGAAGCTGATAATAAACGATCATTTTGACTTTGAAAAAGAAAGACTTTCAATCGCCCATTTGTTGCATACTGAATAGGTGATGAAAGCTTTTTCAATGCCATGTTCGCTTCTAGATGATAGTTTTGAGTAATTGCGATTTTTCATCTATAGCTACAGCGACAAGAATAATTAATTACCTATTTTAAATATTACTTTGAACCATAACACTGCGTAGATAAATATTATTTACGACCTTAATTATTATACACTGCGTATTGTGATTTATGATTATTTATATTTTTACTTTTATATTTGATTTTATTTTACTTTATTGATGGCCGGTAACCAAAGTTAATCTGAGCCGGATTAACTAAATATTGGACTAAATTGGCGGCACAGCCAATCAGATACCTCAAAATGAGTGAAACAATTGAATTTAATCCAAAAGTTAGTTAATCCAGCACAATTTAACTTTGGTTATTCCGGGCCTGACTAAATTAAATACAAGGGCGAATTCATTATGAATTATAAAAGTAAAATTCAGAAGCAGATCTTCCAAAAACATGAAATGTAAAGAAAACAGTAATGACTGGATAAGGTCATATGATGACAATCAATTTGTCTCTAAATAATGTTTTTAAAACTTGAAAACTTTTCTCCTCTAGTTTAGATTTCCTACTTTCTATCATTATTTTATCGTATCATATTCCTCATTATATTTGGAACGTCTAAGGAGCCGTCTCATCTAAATGTCATTCTCATTAGCGAAGTTATCTCTACGCAGCATCCCTGCTCTGTGATCCGCTGGAGCTAATCAGTGCGAGTGAAGCGAGGTGTGAGACTGGGTGGTGATTGTATGCGAGACGCTGGATGGAGCTTGATGGAATATCAATAGAGATTATAAAATAACGCGAAGAACGTGCCTGCTCCTAAGCAGGTTCAAGCTCATCTCAACCAAGTTCAGTCATGAGTTATCTCTTGACATAATGCGGAGATGCTGTCCCGCATATTCAATTAGAGTGTGGAAGCGAAATTGAAAACTATTGATCGGTAAAAAAACAGTTACTCAAGATTACTTACTTAAAATATACTTGAACTCTATTTGGAAGCGAAGGTTTGGTGATAAATTCTATAGAAGTTGTACCTACACATATGGACCGTTTATGTAATTTCAGTCGCAGGAATTCAAGGATAGAATATTGAACATCTTTTTTGTATACTCCATAAGTTTCACAAATGGGAACGTCTGGAATCCCTGCACTTCTTTTGCAGGAAAAAACGACACAACGTTTTCAGTGTTATAGAGAAAGAATATGTTTAGGTACAGCCATGGACTCATAAATTACACATCTGCCATAGCGTGGGCGAAAATCACATTTTCCAGTGTGGGTGTTCCGTTTGTGAATGTCAATATCCCATGTTTTTGTAATTTACAAAAATAAAGGGGTACCTATATAATATTGAATTAAAAAATATATAAGTACCAATAATCTGTCTTTTCAGCTTTTGGGTTATTAAGACTTATTCAATATAAAACCGTAAGAGTTACACGCCAGTAAATTTATATACAATTTGGGACACGCTAATAAATTTCTATCAAAATCATTTGGTAGGGAACTAATTTCCCTTCGAAAGGCCATCACTAAACAATGACGACAGCACTGAAATGCCAATTAGTCGATAAGCAATTAATCAATCATGTAGAACACATACCTGCTTCCCCATTCTCTATTGTTCGCACCGAGACCTACATAGTATCGTATTAATTAGTCAAATAAGAGCAATAGAATGTGGACATTATTCTGTTCAATTTGTGTGACGAATATTTTAATACGCTGTCAACAACACCATCAAAATAGAACTTAAAATCTAAAATTCATAGTGTGAGACCGGATTAACTTGAGAGGAAGAGCAATTTAAGCGAAACCCTAGGGTCACGGTAATGTCACGAAAATGTCTCGTGTTGAATTTACGACCCATCGTTGACAGTCCATCTATTGACTCTTGGAATTGGCAACAGGGGATGGGATCAGAAAATAATAAAAATAGAATTACTTCTGTGCCATAAAAAGAGTTTTAAGAACACCATTCGTTTTTTTTGTTTTTTTTTTGATAAAGTTGACTAATAATTCTTTTTCTCGTGACTTGGCTTTACATTGACGATCGAGTCACGATATGACCTAGTCGATTATACACATACATTCGTGGAGGATTACTCGAGACTAGAGAGTTTTAACACAACATTCGGCCAGAAGAGAATGAATGGGATGGATCTATTGCTCCTCTTTGCCATCTTCATGGGACCGATTTACAAATGACAAAGTTATCGCCAGCGTAGATCGATAGTTACCATGACACAGGCAATGAGTACACTCCACAGTTTAATCTTGAAGATACTTTATTGTAAACTTTTATGATTAGTTTTAGACATTCATCTCTCGCTCTTAGATTGTTACATCTTTCAAATATACTTTTAGATGACTGAATAACGTGACAAACAGCTCTCTCTCATTGGCTGGGCTAGTCTTGTTCTGAACTTTCACGGCTATAATACCTAATTGCACAAAATTTACTTTTAATAGATTAGGTGTGTCATGTCTAACATATTATTTGCACTTTTACTCTGAGGTAAGATTATAAAAACATAATCAAATGTGTCAATTCGCCGGTATTAAAAATTTCAATTTCCGTTACATCAATCATAGATGCATTGATTGCTTTTATCAGCTTTTATGCTGTGGAAAATACGTGGCATCATCATAACTTAATAACAATGTTCGCTACTTTTTTTTTGTAAACAACTGAACTCAGGTATAAACATTCTAACAATGATTCAAAGGTGTTGATATTCCAATTCATGTAACTCCTCTATTTTCCAATTAGCAGTTAGTCTAACACCTCACCTCGCTGATTCTGATTCCCAATTTGAAATCCCATCCCATGTTCGGGGATTATCTTGGTTTTGACCTGGATAAACTAAACTTGCCACCACTGTTTGACCTAGTCGCAGACGCAAGAGTTCAGGACGACGACTGCGGCGGATTGCACCAATGATTCGTCAAAGAGTTTGAGAGAAACGACGAGCTGTCACTTGAGATTCCCGATCCAATTTGGAAAGCTTGTTTAGAAACGCTGTAAAATCAAGTTCGTTGTGAAGAGATTGTGTATGTTTAGGAAGAATATTGAACTTGAACTTGATCGATTTCGAAACTACGTCACTTTCAGTATTTGGTGTCAATTAAAATTATTTTTTATTTTAGTGTGTTTAACGTCGCACCGATCTACAACTAGGCTAATCGTAATTAATTTTTTATTATGATAACGTCATGAAGGGTAGGGATGGAAAGTGGGAAGGAGGCGGTCATGCCCTATTAGTAGGGAACCTTCCCAGTATTTGGTTTTTGAACGGAGTATTGGTATTTTTACTTTCTTCAGCGTTTTGCAAAACTTGTATCAAATAATAAGTAATGATTTAATCTTACACTATAAATTATATTTGTAAGAGTACCTATCATAAAATATAATAGGTACATGCCAATAAAATAGCATGTTTTATCTGAATATAAAATATTAATGATCCTCCATCGAGAGCAAATTGATTTCGTCTGAATGTTTGCACGCAGCAGTATGTAGAGAACTGAAATCATTATGTCGTGTGATCAAACGTTCAAATTGCAAGAGGAATTCCAATTGGTCGTTGCAGTGGTTGTAGTAGGTACAGTGAATACAATCAAGTGACTTAGATGTAGGTATACTGTATTGACACGTCGTATATCAACTTTATTGATATAAGATTGTTTTAAACCTGCGCTCTATTTTATCGAAATCTTCTGTGCTGTGTGGACTCTGAGTGAACTAACACATGAACAAACAAACTAAAGAGCACCTTATTACTTCAAATTGTTTTTGTTTTACAATGAAATACCTCAGAGTAAAACATTAGAAGTACATCATAAGCTCGAGGACCTCAACAAAAAGGTAAGATGGGAATAACTTATTTTTGTATTATATTTTCGGGATAGCAAGCAAATCTGAAAATTCAACATGATTGAGATAGTTCAATTTAATCCA
The DNA here is from genome assembly GCA_934045905.1 of Leuctra nigra. Taxonomy (NCBI): domain Eukaryota; kingdom Metazoa; phylum Arthropoda; class Insecta; order Plecoptera; family Leuctridae; genus Leuctra; species Leuctra nigra. Next base: position 16,605,973 of record OW203764.1, on the reverse strand, counting down.
TAGTTTAACCGATTCGCTTTTAAATTGGTATAGGTATTAGAAACCTTACAGATAAGGTTTATAACAATACCTAGATCAAGTATTTCAGAAAGTGCGTTACTAAAAAAGTTAGTTATTTGGCCAAATCATGTGAGTTTCGAAGAATTACAAAGTAACATGACTCACTTTTATACTTACAAATTGCATTAGCCTAGGTATTGAATTGCTATTTTGCAATAATTTCTGCGAACTTCAACGTATAGTCTAGTTTTAATTTGCTTGACATCAGCTCGCCGTCTATCAAACATCCAGTGCTTGAGGTGGGTGGGAGGGGGAGGGAGGGGGGTGAAACTGTTATCTCTTTTCCACACAGACGAAGTCAAGGAGAAAATCACTGAAAATGCGTCGGCGTCCTTTAGATCACGTGTCAATACATCGAGTCACGTTCTCGACACAAGAACACAAACGTGATGTCGTTCACTTGTATTGACACTCGTTGGAAATTCCCCATCTTTACACAGTTGTTCTTTCACACTATTTCATCAGATTCCGATTATTACTTTTCAAATGAGCGCATCATCTTATCATCGGTAGTTCATTAAAATAATCAGTTTACGAGTATTTTATTTAAATAAACTAACCATCGATCGACAATGAGCTATTTTGATAGCCATTTTGCGTATTTTATTCAAATTAAAGACGATGACTTATTAGCGTTAAATGAAGCCATTATGAGCCGTAATAATTGTGATGACGTAATTATAAGGGTTTACGTGACGTCTCTGAAATAACTCTTAGCTGCTTGGAAAAGTATATCAAATAGAATTCACATTTACCTTGCCCTTTGTGGTGTTGATCCGGTAAATCGAGGACGTAGCAATACTCACACGAATAAGCATAACACCCTGCATTATTGTCACTAAATTATCTCTAAAATCAAGTTAAACTATGGTTTTTAAGAGTTGTTTATTGAGCTAGGCGGTGGTATAGGCAACCCGCCACACACGCCCCATCTTTACAACTACTAGCCCGAACGTCAGATAACGTAGTTCATGGTTCTGCCGTCGAGCGTCCCACCGCCACCGTCGCCACCGTTCACGATATGCCATGCAGAAAACAAAGGGCACAATGCGTACAATTACATTGGATGGAAACAATTTGACAAGTTATTGCTGGTGTATATTGATTGGGATAATCAATTATGAGATGGGGATGTAATATGTTGCATGCATGTGATTAATTTTATTGTGATATTTTTTTTAAGAGGAATTTAGCACATAGAGTAATTAAATGTTTTATTGCTCTAGTGAAATATTGTCAATTAGCTTGAAAACAAGACGGACGTTTTTTATTTCATTTAAGCTGACATGCTGATTGGTGTAGTTAATTATGTTTTATTATTATTGATTAGTTGGAGAATTTTTTACATTGTTTCGTAAAGAAGATGCTGATATCCTAATAGACAAAATGAGTTGAAAATAGTGTGGCAACATGATGAATATTTAAAGAAAGAGTTGAACGACTGTTATGATAGCTTTTTGTGTGTGTGAAGTTATGATGGACAGGCAATTTCGCTCAGACATGTTCAGATGACGAAGAAAAACTACCCAAGCTCTGCCGCTTTCGTCGGTATTAGAGCTAATTCCCAGGATTGCGTTATGCAGGAATGATGGGGAAACATTTGAATACGTGTTCATCTGCCCATAAGGAGCAATTACTATTGCGAAAAGATTCGTTTGTATTCATCGCTTGAGCATCATCCAAAATTGAGGGAAAGTTGTGAATAAATTATAACGTAACATGTATTTTTTTTTCGGAGATTTATAAATATTTAATCGTGTTCGGTCTCGGGTTCGCGTAACGCTGTCCTGTCCACAGTTTGTATATATAACACTTGTTTTGCGGCAATATGCGGCAAAAAGTACCACTTTGATTTCTTATCAAAACCTGAATGAAATCAAAATAGGTCACCTTGGATATCCAAACTAAATAAGATGTTTAAAGTTCAACATCAACCATATGTTTTGCTTCAAGTATAATTACAGTAAAACTCGTCATTAATCATTGACTGAATTGAGTGCGTTCGAAATATAAGATCGATGTGTTGTATCTATATGTGTGGGTGTACTGACGTCACGAACTGTCCCACCAATCACAGGAGACTTCGACAAGGGATGGCGCCAAACTCCAAAGCGTCATCTGAATCTCTCGACCAATGAGAGCCAAGGATTCGTTTGACGTCACAAAGTTTCATTGATGTGTTACCATGGTTACTCGGGATGCTGCATGAACTAAAGGGTAGAGGGTTTGAGGGGGGTGAAAAAGTGTTTGGATTCACCTCGGAGCATAGATTCATTCAAAAACCAATAACTTATATTGTAGCTACGATTTATATGGTACTAATTTAGAAGAACTACAAATTTGTTCGCAGCGTTTAGATCCCTTAGCAATATTTCAACTTATAAAAAATTATTTCTACGTGTTTTATTTTTTGTGTCTCTCTAGAAAATTAATAAATTTCTTTTTTATGACGGTCAATCGTCTTAGCTTTCTGAAATTAGATTGAAATTCAATAAAAAATGACAATGACAATTTCCAAAATAAATTGCTTCTATAATATTGTATTTAGCCCGATTAATGAATGTTTACTAGTGGATAATGATAGTTTGTCTATTAAAGGGCGAGGCAAAGAATCATTCTGCGTGACCTCAAATCACTGACTTTTATATAATACGAGCTGGAGAAAGTCAAACGACTTCTTTACGTCTATATTCAAGCAAATTTATTGACCTTCGATCCGAAAAAGAATCCTAGACGTTATAAAAAATACACAATGCCATTTCACATAGGTATAAATTGACTTAAAATATATGTGTAAATAGAATGTGATAAAAATAAATTATATCTAATTATGCCACAATTTAGTTTATATTTATTTTATTTATTTATAGGTATATTTCAAAATCAAGTTTCGTGATCTCTTCAAAGTAGATTAAAGAAATTGAAAACGATGATACGACTGTACAGGATGTCATTGGACTTTCTTCTCTGTCGAAACCAGTTGAGGAGGCAAACAGATTTGGCGAATGATTTTATTAATATATTATGTGAAAATTGTTATGAAGTAATCAGACATTTCTCCCCCTATCCATGACGGTGATTTTTGAGATTGGAAAGTGAGGATGGGATCGCAACGAGCTACATATCATAATTAGAACGTGAAAATCACCAATGCAAGTCGAATTTCTGATTTGATTACAATGTTGTTACCAAAAGCTATGGACTATAAAACAAATGTATTTACTTACTATTTTTAAGTTAGGTACAAGATAATGAGTTTTTGTATCCGTGTCAGTGCTAATTAAATCACGGAAGAAAAAATGTAAACGAAACTTTCTTAGTGAATACAAAATTTATGGACTTTGATATAGGTAGCCGATTTGATATGAAAATACCAAAATCTATATTTCATGGAAATCTGCAGTTCTTTAAATTTATCAAATGTATCGCTTCACAGAATTTATTGGATTATAAGGTAAAGATTGTATTACATTGAACTTCATTACCATACTTAATTGGTACGATAATTGCATATATAATATTAATTGTGTTAAATAACTACCTAATTAATGGCTTTATTATTCTCGTCCTACTCGTAGGGAAGTAATTTGGTTCGTTTATTCAGCAGTTGGTAGAACTGTCATCGAAAGTGAAAGAGCACGTGGGTCGCCGCACAGTGGGCGTTCCGGTGTCACTGTCATTGCTTGCTTGACGTGTTTCAAATCAGTTTCAATGATAACCTTTATCGTAGAACGTAAATAACTATAACAACTTGAAGGTTATAACTTCGTTGTAGGGTAAGTTTTGTCCGAACACGTGACTATATATCATACATTCAATAATGTCGCTCTGAAACCACTTGTCAAAGTTGCAATCTTCATTGCCCCCTTTCTGGGACAACTTTTACCTTCGATAAATGACTATTGGCACTGAAGTTACTAGAGATGCAGTTCAAGGTAAGATGTAACTGCTATGCTTATTGTTGTTGAAGTTATTGAAGCATCAACAACATTCATGCATTGGTATGAATAATTAAAATATCACTGAGGCGTAACCACCTTAGACCATGATATTGACAGCACAAAGAAGATGGTAGGTTATAAAACATAATCAAAAATAAATTCCTGAGCTCTTGCAGACACTTTCATAAATTTTAATGAGTTAACGGTGATTTCTTTTCATTTCCTGCTGTGAATGAGAGAACTCAATTAGCAAAGGTTGTCATGACTATAAACTCCTTATTTTCTTATGTATCATGCTAATTACCTACCTACCTACTTAGTTATGTTCACAATTTTTATGTTCACAAATTTCCTCCTGGAGGAGGAAAATGTGAGGGAGATTCTTTGTTTTCCACACATGCCTGGGGTAATGTTGTCATAACTGGGGCATTGGGTGAAAGTGGTTGGAATGAACAGAACTGCAGTTCAACAAGTTCAAGCAACCAACACCTTAGACCAGTCAGACAGTCCTGCATAGTCAGTTCAGAAAGAGTCAATCCAAATGACTTGATTCCAGTATATTATATAACAGTTTGTGTGTGCGTGTGTTGCAGGTTACAATGAGTGTCAAGTACCGTGCGTTGTGTGTTGCGGTGTGTTTATTAGCGACGCTGTCTCAAGCGCTGGAGAATGGATTAGTTCGAACCCCGCCGATGGGGTGGCTCTCGTGGGAAAGATTTAGATGCAATACTGACTGCAAGAATGATCCTGATAATTGCATTAGGTAGGCATTGTGTGTAATTACCACTTTTAAGCATAATTTTAATGTGATGTGAACTTCATGGTTGTAAAGTGTAAAGAATTAAAAATAATACATTTCTAGTTTTTTCTTTGAATCAATGAGGAATCTCCGAATTTCACTCTTTGTGCGAAATCATTCAAATATGGAAAATAAATAGATTTTTATGTGCTTCATCATAATATGGCAAGAAAAAGTGGTCAACGTGAACTAATTTTCGAGATATATCGCTTCAAAGTATACGTTTTTTTTCTCAGTTTAACATTGCGACAATACGGAAAAAGTCATGCTGATATTTTTAAAAGTGTATTAAACTGCTTTCCCACCTATAGATTTTTTTTCAAACTACTAGGTAACCCATGTATCAGATGCAATATTTTATTATAACATTTTTAAATGTATACGTTCGTGGACGTTTAACCAAGCTATGAGGGCTCTATTTTTATTGCACTATTTTTACGTTTTTCCATCTGAAAAGTGCAGTTTTACATGTAAAATTGTGTTGCTATGGTGAAACGACCATCTAGAAATTTGAATTTCTTTGCAAATTTGTAGAAATTTCAAGGAGATAGTGATTATTTAACAAAAATATTAGTTCATCTCATGAATTTGAAAAAAAAAACAGAGAAATTAAATTATATATTTAAAACTATTTTATGAATTTCAGTGAGCGCTTGTTCCGAACAATGTCGGATCTGGTTGTGTCGGAAGGTTACGCCGCCGCTGGCTACGAATACATCAACATTGACGATTGTTGGCTGGAAAAAGAGCGAGGTACAAACAACGAACTTGTCCCTGATCGGCAGAGATTTCCATCGGGGTTGAAGGATCTATCAAATTATGTAAGAACATTTATTTAAATATTTTCTTCAGTGATCAAGTCATTTAATTGACCTTTACGACAGGATATTGTAAATGCATTGTTGCACTTCTTGCATTATGTAAATATGATTGCATAGTAATGAAGTTATAAAACCAACATCCTTGGTTTGTTTTTGATTACATTGACTGACAGTATTGATGATTATGAATAAATATTATTAGTATTTTGTATTATTAATTACGTAATTGAATTGCAACTTCATAACACACACATGTAAAAAATACCTGTCCTAAAGTACCTGCATATAGGCTAAATAATGGATAATGGAAATGGAAATAAAACTGAACTGAACTGAACTAAATAAATAAACATTATCTACTAAATTACACTGACTGTAAATTTCAATAAAACAACATAACTTTGAATATATTATTTGATGTTTGACTTGTTATAACAGATTCACTCTCTGGGACTCAAATTTGGTATTTATGAAGATTATGGCAACTACACTTGTGCAGGCTACCCCGGAATATTGGGATTTATGGCGAAAGATGCAAACACATTTGCCGACTGGGACGTAGATTATGTGAAGCTCGATGGTTGCTACTCGCATCCCAAAGATATGGATAAAGGATATCCAGAATTTGGTTACCATCTTAATAGAACGGGCCGACCTATGGTGTACTCGTGTAGTTGGCCTGTTTACCAGATCTACTCGGGAATGGCAGTAAGTTTAGATTAAGTACCTATAGCGATTAGGAAATGTGGAAAAAAATTAAAACAAATAATATTTTGAATATTTTAAAATCAAAGCTTACACAAAATTAATTTGTTAAATTTATTTTCTTTCAGCCCAATTTCTCTGCAATTATTGAACATTGTAACTTGTGGCGCAATTTCGATGATATTCAAGACTCCTGGTCGAGCTTGGAAAGCATCATTGATTACTATGGCAACAACCAAGACGTAATCGTGCCAAATGCTGGACCAGGGCATTGGAATGATCCAGATATGGTAAGCTCATTTTGTGACATAACTCGTGATTTGGCATTCTTAAAATGTTTCCTACAGCAATGTGTGAATGGTGTTAAATTTTACTTTAAATTAAATAGGTACTAACTTTGAATGCAAGTCTCGATCCCAAATCAGATTTGACCATCCAAGATTCTTGGATTTTACTGTTTCTAAAATTAAAATTTCATTTATTCCAATTTATTATTAAAATATATTTAAAAATCATTTTAAAATTTGATTGCACAACGTCTAAGATGTCTAGGAGACCGATTTTCAAATTATCCTTAATTCGTTTTTGTCAGACCAATCAAACTGACATTCAAGCTGTCATACAGATAAACGTTGTTCATGTCTAACTTCAGGAGTCCGTAAATCCGTATGTAAAAACGACTCAAATGATTTGAAAGATGTGAAGCAGCTGAAGAGTAGAGATGGATGTATGGAAGATCAACGACTCGATTGTTGAATACAGACCAATTATGTACCTATTTTATGTGCTCAATAAATTACATTATTCCATATCCTCACTATGTAGAATGCTCAGTCACAGAGTCTGTGTTTCAATGCCAGGGTCGGTGAATTTTGTTGTGCCCATGCACAATGATATAACGGTTGGGATGGGACGTTCTCTTTCAGTTGATTATCGGCAACTTTGGTCTGAGTTACGAGCAGAGCAAGACGCAGATGGCGCTGTGGGCGATCCTCGCTGCGCCTCTTTTGATGTCGGTAGACTTGAGAACAATTCGCCCCGAGTACAAAGCCATCTTGCAGAACAAGAAGATTATAGCAGTCGATCAAGATCCGCTGGGGTATCAAGGGAGAAGGATATATAAGGTTAGTCAAGAGACACTTCTACTTGAATTTAATTCATGGGATTTGTAGTGTTGTGTACTCCACTTTTGTTTCTGTTTTTTATCCCATTGGATTTAGTTTTACAGTACTCAATATTGTGGTCATGAGTCATGACAAGTTTTGCTTGTTGGAAAATCCTATTAAAGTGGAAAATCTTGATAAGATTTTTTTTTGTAATGTGTGTTTGAGTCAGTGCCATGAGGGACTATGACCATGCTATGACTTACAACCTTGAAATATTTTAATTGTGGAAAATAGTAATATTAAGAGATAGGAAATAATTTGGAGGAAGATAAGGAGGAGTCGGTGTCTATGAGTCATACTCATAGGTACAACAATAATCCAGTAGTAGAAATTTTCAAATTTTTGAAAATGTTCAATGTTCAATGTTTGAAAAATCACTTTGTTTTTGCCTAAAAAGACACTGCACCAGGCACTATAATCAATTAATTTCAAAATTCACACATTTCAGTCCCCAATTTGGAATTGTATAGAATGGAAATTAACACAAAAATACATGATTTATTAAAGTTGGTGTAGGTACTACGTACTACCTACGCAAAATTGAGAGTTTCACTATTTAATAAACGTGATAGTACTATGGGTCATAAAAGATGGCACCTCAGACGTAGTCCAGCCGAAAATAATTCAATATTAATTACATTAAGAAATAAAATAATATGGTTGACTGAGTGGGAGGTGGTAATGATCAAGAAAAATAGGTAAGGTTGGCTGAGTGGTAACGCTCTGAGCTTGTATTCCGGAGGCCCGGGTTCGATTCCCGCGGCCGTCCTTCCTGACTGGGGTTTTTTCGTGGTTTTCCCTCAGTCGACAGGCAAATGCTGGGAATGTACCCTACCAATAGGCCACGACCGCCTCCATCCCACCTTCCATCCTTACCTACTCGCACCATCATCTCCCAATCATCATCATAATCATTCATCCGTCGCCATTAGCCTCGCTGCATAACAGTGCGACGTTAAGCCCCAGACAAAAGAAAAAAATATGCCTATCTAGGTTTTACCTATTTTTCTTGATCATTACCACCTCCCATCATTACCTGAAGCCCTAGCGTTGGTGGGAGCGTAGAGATAATAGTGGGATCACCCTGACCCAAAGAAGTCAAATTAGTTATTATTTAAGGTACAGTAAACCATAGTAAACTATGCACTGCTTCTCCCTATTGCAATTTTTCCAGCATGGGATAGCATTTAGGCTATGTGGGATAGTTGTAAATGGTGATGCTTATAAAAATAAAATAAAATAAAAATCAAATCAAATATTTTGTAAAAATAACAAAATGTAATCTGTATCTCTTTTAATTTTTCTGCAGCACAATGGTATTGAGATCTGGGCACGTCCTATTACTCCGATCTACCAGAACTACTTCTCCTATGCAGTTGCATTCCTGAACCGACGTACTGACGGTACACCTTCAGACGTTGCGGTTACCCTCCGAGAGTTAGGCCTGTCCTATCCAGGCGGTTATATCGTAGAAGATTTATATGAAGATGTTAATTACGGAGTTCTAACTCCACCGACGAAGATAAAGGTCAAAGTCAATCCTTCTGGTGAGTTCTAATGTATTTTTTATAATGTAAAAGCCTTCACTAATGAAGAAGATAATTTGATTTTAATTCTTTGAATTTTTTAGGTGTTGTAATACTGCGGGCAGATATTCAGCCAACATTCCCACAACGTCAAATAGCGGCTCCATTGCAGTCAAAACGGTTAACATACAATCCGTACCGGCCGTCTTTATACCAAGTTTAAGTGTGATCATCATGTGATGGACTTTAAATTGAAGAGTGCACAAGTGATGTGTTTTTTTGTTGCACTTTCTGACTTTCTTTTCTTCAGCTTTAGTGCAATTTTAAAATGAAACGATTGACTGACCATTGATTGACCTATTGAAGGAGTGTGTGAAATGTGTTTGCCCTTAAATGTGATTTGTAAAACTTTATTTGTTACTTTATTAACAGTAACGAAGTAAATCGACCACTGGATGAAGTTTGAAGACTGAAATTTAACGTTTGAATTACCCGCCACATTAACTGTGTCATGTTAACTTGGACCAGAAAGTAGCTCGTAATGTTTTAAAGTAATACGTCATGTAATGATCAGTTATTTAGTAGAATTTATCCTACTTATTATATTTGATTTGTGTGATAAAAACAAATTAATAACTTAATTAAAAATTACTCTTGTAGTCGACACGTAAAATTTTTCATTAGTTTGAAAAGTTAGCCAACATCTGAAAATGAATATTGTTTGTCAATGCAATAGTGATCTTGAATATAGATCAATTGATCATATTAATATGTGTATGGCAGAGTGAATCTTTACTTGTGTGTATATGTTGGGAATTATTGATCTCGATTGTAATTCTTATTAAATAAATTAATTATTTGACATAGTGTATATTTATTTAAGTTGGTAGTCCTACACACTACAGCAAGTGGGTGTAGAAAATTTCCCTAATGGCGACCGCCATAGTGTGGAATTGAAAGTAGTTTTATTTAGTCAATATTTTCTAGTGTTAACTTAAATCGTGCGATCCAAATATATTATTTACTTCTGGTGAGTATCAAACGCTTAAATTTACTTGTCTGAAATAGTATTTGGCTTAGCTAGAGCCGTCTTAATAGGTGACACAGAAATTAAGAGAATATATGGAGGGATCTGTCGGTCAAACGTCTTCTCTGTCGGCTTTCAGCTTGTACTGATTTGCCATTTAGCTTAAAACTCGGAACTAGATATTTGAGCCATATCAATAGTACTCGAGAACAATGTATACATTGAATAAATGTAGTTCTTTCTACACATATTTAAGACCATGAGCATTAACTATTTTCTCTGAAAACGAGGAATGCCAGCCCTTGTAGGACCTTTACCTATTTTCCAAGAATTTTGACACTTGTCAAACACACCCACTTTTTCATGAGAACAACTGATTTCAGTTATTCTAATCCCTCTAATGTTTGTAAAAGAAATTGCTTGTGAATATACATATCACATATTTTTGCTAGGTGCTGAGCAAAATAAATCAGCAAGATGCCAGCGGTGCGAGGGGATGGTATGCGCGGATTGGCCGTCTTTATATCGGACATCAGAAATTGTAAGTTTTCTACTTCATATACCAATTATTCTTTTCGTTATACTTCCAAATCATTCCGAATTGTTCTGTACACCATTATTATATTAAAAAATCATCAGTTTAGTGGTTAGTTGGTGTATTTTCTCTTAAGAACAAACATTATTGGATAGTAAAATCAACAAGTTAGTAAGTATGTAGGAATATTTGAGTAGTCACAGCAAGCATAGAGCAACGAAAGAGCCATGTGGCATCATTTACCAGTCTCTGCTTGCATCCTGTCCAGTCTGATAACAATAATGGAGATTGCATCTGGCAGTCTGTAGTGGCAGAATACCACCCACTATAATATTGTGCCATGTGACACATACAACCAACATTATACTACCTAATATGATTTTAGAGGTCACTGATTTCGAATGCCTCTGGACCTATTACATACCTATTGATGATTCATTCACTTCTATCTGTCAAAGTCAAGATTGTTAAAACTGGTTCAGTGACCCCTCTTGTGTTTATTTTATTTTAGTGTGGATAACTAGGTAGAATTTTTAATCATGATTGATATTTGACATGATTTTACAATCATTATACTAATGATTATTCTGTTAATTTACAGAATAACTTTTGTATGCTTTTATACACAAATCTCACAACATTTTTGTGATTTTTGTGTGTGTTTATTGAAGAGTTCCTACTATGTAATTGTGTTACTTTACTAAATATAGTAATTTTTTGGCTGCATTCTTATCTCACCCAAAACTTGTTATCTATTGGTAGGGTCAGTAGTTAAATTGTATGGATATAATTGCCCCCCCCCCCCCCTCACTCCCTACCCTTATTGTTCTTTATGTGTATTTCCTCTATTCTATGAAGGAACAATTGCTTAAGAAAGGCTAGACCCTAGACTATACAATTCCGTCCTCTAATTGATGAATAGATGATTCTTGAGTACTACATGTTCTGAATAGATAATAACAGGCATTGTAGGATGTGGCGCGTTAGTAGGCTGGTGAGTGGTGACACTTTTTCAACTACCTCCAAGCTCTCTAAACAAAGTTATTAAGACGTAATATTCTTGTACTGAATTGTACCAACTTGGCCCAGGGCCAAGTTCATGCCGGCACACACTATCGTTTTAGGGTGGTTTGGGGCCTCTAGAAGAGTTAGTTTTTCATAGTGTATTGACACTTTCTTCTGCCAATTTCGATCGTGTCCAATAGACAGTGTGGCAATCAAGTATTGTAGGTACTTATTAATAGATGGTATGACAGTATGGGACTTGAAAATTTGCCAAATTAAATTTGCATCAACATGCACTGAGGAAAATGTTGGTAGTAGGTACAACACTAATTAGCCACCATAATTGTTCTTGGCTCTTTGACATCTGTGACATAATAAAATAAAAACATAATTTTATTCTTCACAGTACCTTACCTAGGTACCTAATTAGCTGTGTGTTTTTTAATACTAAGTAGGTAGACAGGTCTACAGTGCTGATTATCTACTTTTACAGGTTACCTACAGACTTGGTATACAGTCTTCATAATGTTATAAATATAATGGATTAATGGGCCACTGTCTAATTGTTTTGTTGGCCCTAATTAGTATACTTTTCTTAGTAGCAATTAGATTTTAGAAACGAGGAGTCAATATCATGAGGTCATCATGGGACTCTTCTATCATGATTTTTTTGTGTTGAAGTTGTTTATCTGCAGACTAGTGACCCTTGATATTTTTATTTTCAGGCAAGAGCAAGGAAGCAGAAATCAAAAGAATAAACAAAGAATTAGCAAACATAAGAAGTAAATTTAAAGGAGATAAAACTTTAGATGGATATCAGAAGAAGAAATATGTCTGTAAATTGTTATTCATCTTCTTATTGGGACATGACATTGACTTTGGGCATATGGAAGCCGTCAATCTTCTCTCTTCGAACAAATACTCTGAAAAACAAATCGTAAGTTTAACAGTTGCAATTTTATGCTTGATACACAATGGTCAATGATCAAAGATTGAGTTCAAGGCTTAAAAAAATGGTTTTTTAATTTAATTTGAATGTGTTTTAATTAAATTTTGCCTTTGGGTAGTTTTATGATGAACTCCATTGTTTTTTTTTGGTTTATGTTATTCATTTATTGTTTTCTTGCTTTTACATTTTCAATTTTTAGTTTGTGACTTGATTCTTGAACTCATTTTTTTGATCTTCAACACATTGACCCATAAATAAAGTTTTATTGAATAAGACTTGACAGCCTTTAATAATGAATTTTTTCTGCATCAGGGTTACCTCTTCATATCTGTATTGGTCAACACTAACAGTGATCTCATCAAACTTATCATCCAGAGCATCAAGAATGACCTCTCTTCCAGGTAAACTGACACTTACATCTTCTCACACCAGCATTTAATGTGATTTGTATTAAAACGTGTTTTATTTGTTCTAGGAACCCCATTCACGTGAGTTTGGCTCTGCAATGCATCGCCAACATCGGCAGCAAAGAAATGGCCGAAGCTTTCGGTCACGACATTCCCAAACTGTTGGTTTCTGGGTGAGTGAAGATAATTTGCAGATGATGTACAGTTCCAGTGCAATAACTTCTCAATAACTGCAGTTCAATCTTTTTTTAACTGAGAGTGTTGAAAGTTTTGTGTCTTGAGTTTTTCTATGAAAACTCATTTTTTGAACTTTCTAAACTTGATTTTATTGAAAAAAAGTTAATTAAAAATTAATTCGAACAAATAAGCGATACGTGATGGAGCCACTTCTGGCAGGAAAATTTTTAGCTGCACTTTTTTGTTTTGATGTTCGTGTTTCCACAAGGCAGTGAAAAAGGAGAAACAAATGAAATGTAGATTTAGTTACAAGTTTACTTTTTCAGCCATAACAAACAACTAAAGCAAATTTTATATCATTTATTTACATAAATAAAATAAACCCTTTACAACCGCCATTATCATAGTTCCAAAGAATCCACCAGAGGTCAGTCGTGTTCCTTATTTTCTCGAATAGGTTATTTTAATAAATTAATTTAATTTCCTCATGATGTATTTTGTATGGTTAATATTATTTCTAAATTAAACCCCCTACTATGTATGGACCTAAGACAATTAATCTTGAGACTTCAAATAAAAATGACTGAAAGTATCAATCCACTTGCATAATAGAAAAAGTTTTGCTTCATTGTACATAGTAAATTCAAATTTGTGATTATGCTTGCTTTCAAAAATCATTTACCTACCTACAGTTGTACTAATAAGTAGATTGTGCCTAGTACTAATTCTTCCTGTTTTGTAACACATTTTATTGTTTGTTAGTTTGTTGCAAAGTGATGACGAACAACATTGGTTTTCAGCGACACAATGGACGTCGTGAAGCAGTCGGCTGCGCTCTGCTTGCTCCGCTTGTTCCGCACATCGCAAGAGATCATCCCGAGCGGCGAGTGGACGTCTCGGATCATCCACCTGCTGAACGACCAGCACCTCGGAGTCGTGACGGCCGCCACGAGTCTCATCGACGCACTCGTCAAGAAGAACCCCGAGGAGTATAAGGGCTGCGTCAGTCTCGCGGTCTCCAGACTCAGCAGGGTGAGGAAGAGAAGGGTGTCTCGAAGTTTTGATCAAAAAATTTAAATACCTTATAAAAAGGGGCATGTTTTACCAATATTATCCATATAATATTCAGTTTTTGTTTTCATAACAATGTTTTATCTGCATCTGCATTTATCTTGAGATAGAAGTCTTGATCGAGCTACTGATCCAAGTAATTCAGGCTTTTGATTGAATGTGAGAAACTATGGACTTAAAGAAAACTTGTATTTTAAACAGATTTTGTTCAACTGTATATCCTCCTTCTTTTCCTACATTTTTGAGGAATTGAGATTTTTAAAGCAAATGTATTTTTATTTTACTGGCTAGTGATATCTTTCAAAAAGTTGGCATATTAGTCTGTGCTCACTTCCAATCCAATGTCTGATTTTGTGACTGTTTTGGTTTCAGATTGTCACAGCAAGTTACACGGACTTGCAAGACTACACTTACTACTTTGTTCCGGCCCCGTGGCTGTCTGTCAAACTCCTGCGGCTTTTGCAGAACTACTCTGTTCCAGGTAACATAGCATTTTATTTCCGTTCTAATGAAATCAAATGTGCTAAGGCAGAATACTTTCTAAAAAAAGGCAGACATTCCTTTTTTTAGGATGGTCCTCCCTCCCATGTAATTTATGATTTTTGTGTTGTGAAGGCAGTGACCTTGAAAGGGAAGGATATAGAGATGGGGAATTCTGTGAATTTTAGTAAACATTTAAACGTGTGAGGACCAAAATATGCTGACAGTGACACTTGTTCCCTCTCCCTTATGTAGTACCCACTTTCAAGAAGATTCATGTTATAGCTTATGTTAAGAGAGCTTATTAACACAAACTGTTTAAATAATAAATACACTTCCCTGGATATTTTCTAGATGCCCCCTTGCATTACTAGGTCTGTTGAGCTTGCTCTGAACTGCTCTAAGTTGCTCCAACTTGCACCAGCCCTATATTTCCTGTAGGCCGACGAACACAATCACCTGTTCCAAGCTGCTCCAAGTAGGTTCGGAACCTGTCGAACAGGTTCCGCCTTGGAACAGTCTGACGAACAAACCTACTGTCAATATAACAATTTGACATGAAGTAAATAAACGTAGAACTATTTTTGAGAAAGTTTGACATAACATTTTGAGTATTACAAAAGCACCACTATTAAAAAAGTTACCTATATTTAAACGTTTAAATACAGTTGATGGTGAAATGTTTAAACGTCCCGGCCCAATAGGGAAAAAATTCTATTTCAGCATTTAGCTGGAAGTGAAAAACCACAAAGAGATAGCATGCCACAAACTTTACTGGCTATTTATATTTTAAATAGCTTACTTACTTTATTCTGCACATTTAATTGCTGTTATTACTGTTTGTTAAAGCAAAAATCTGTTTCGTGAGCACTAGGTAGGTACATCTGATTAAAACATGTAGCGCAGATTTACTGGACAGCTTACAAGACTGTGATCATTCAATTTTTACTGTAGTACATATCTTTAAATACATATGCTGTAAATATAAAGAAACGCCTGTCTGGTAAACGATGTCAAACTCACCTTGTACAAACCTAGGTACTAATTAAAAGGTCTGATACGTAACCTATTTCAGATGACCCTGGGGTGCGTGGGCGACTTAACGAGTGCCTGGAGACGATTCTCAACAAGGCTCAGGAGCCGCCCAAGTCAAAGAAAGTGCAACACTCGAACGCGAAGAACGCTGTCCTGTTCGAGGCCATCAGTCTCATCATCCACAACGACACGGAGCCCAACCTGCTGGTGCGCGCCTGCAACCAGCTCGGCCAGTTCTTGTCGAACCGAGAGACGAACTTGCGTTATCTGGCGCTCGAGTCCATGTGCCATCTGGCGACGTCGGAATTCTCTCACGAGGCAGTCAAGAAGCATCAGGAAGTCGTCATTTTGTCCATGAAGGTAAATGGGAAACGGAACATTTTAAATATTGATGATATAATATGTAGAACAGATCTTGAAAATTTGATTTGACATTTTATTTTGTGTGGTGTGTAATGAATTAATGATGCAAATTTATCTAAATTATTGCAAGAAAAGTAACAATTGTTATTGCAACAAGGTTTTGTTCTCATGTGTTTAGTAAGTGTCAAACCACGCAGTATTAAAAGTTTGGCCTCTTGTCAAAAATCATAAAAATATTTGATAGAAGTGTACAAAATATCTAAGTAATATGGCAAGCTCATCTGACGTCTCAGCTGACCAAAATCTAAACTGGGACTAATCTTACAGTAAATAAATAATCTTTATCTTTCTTCATTTAATTTCCTTATTTTATTTCATACCACTTCTGTCTTTCTTTTAAAAATCTTTAAAACAATAACTGCTGTTCACAACTGTATTTAAAACACCAAAACGATTAAACTGTTGAAAAATTGCTTGTCCCCCAACAAAGTAAACAAGATTGAGGTCTGCTACCATAGCAACCAGGTTGACGCAACTAGCCTCTACATTGTCGATGTGTTGCAGATGGAGAAGGACGTGTCGGTGCGCCAACAGGCTGTGGATCTGCTGTACGCGATGTGCGACAAGAGCAATGCCGAGGAGATAGTGCAGGAGATGCTCAACTACCTCGAGACGGCCGACTACTCGATACGCGAGGAGATGGTGCTCAAAGTCGCCATCCTCGCAGAGAAATATGCCACCGACTACACATGGTATGTTACGGGGACAGCGCTGTTGATCAGTGAGCCTTTGTATTGCAAGCAAATTAATATGCGTTGTGGGGGTGCTCATCTATAACAGAATTTGACAGGATTTGAGAATCAGGCAGGCCAACCATTCAGCAAACAATGGACTAGTATGTAGTGAACGGATGGGTGTTTATTTTTGTATTGAGTGTTGGGATTATTATCTGATAAAGTACATGGAAAAGATAAGACATGTTGTTGCCTACTTATTCTTGATGAAGTAATGCTGACATACTTATGCAGTAATTCCCAAAAATATTTAGTATGTTTAGTTCACTAAATAACTAGGTAAGGAAAAAGATGACAATGGTGAACAAACATCTCATTTGAAAATGATACAACATTCTTCATACTGGATGGAAAAACATTGCTTCCATTAAATTAGGTAGGTAATTATACTTAAGATGGGTATCCTAACATAGCATTAAAGTTAGGAATATCTTCTACTAAAATTAATTTATAGGCTATAAGGTTTTTATTTTTATTCTTTGTACACAGGACATAAAAATAACTTTACCTTATTTTGTTATTTCCCTTTAAACATAACACTACAATCACATGCTTGGTTTCAGGTACGTGGATGTGATCCTGAACCTGATCCGGATCGCCGGCGACTACGTGTCAGAGGAGGTGTGGTATCGCGTGATCCAGATCGTGATCAACCGGGACGACGTGCAAGGCTACGCTGCCAAGACGGTGTTCGAGGCGCTCCAGGCGCCGGCGTGCCACGAGAACATGGTCAAGGTCGGCGGCTACATCCTCGGAGAGTTCGGGAACCTCATCGCGGGCGATCAGCGGTCCTCCCCGCTCGTTCAGTTCCAGCTACTACATTCCAAGGTCAGTGAGAATTAATACACTCTGCTCCCACGTGGATGGAAAATACACTTTTAATTTCTACGTAGGTGACTCTCTACCAGATTGCTTTTGGTGTACTTGCTCTTTAATACAAATGTGAAATGATTTGTTCCCCCAGTAAATAAAATTATAAATTTGTCGTGGACTGAATCGTTCAATTTTTCCATGTCTTTCAGTAAAAAAAGCAGTACCTACCTGCAAAGGTTGTGCTGTGAGTCTTTTGTAGATGTAATTTGATAAATATATGGGAATGAATGTTATATTGTGTCTCTGCTCATTAGAGCATAACAAAAGAACCTCAGTTATACGTTTCTCAGTTCTTTGTTTCACTCACAACCATTTCCATAAGTCCCAACCACTTTGCTCCCTGTTTTAAAATAGGTGATTTTTTATTTATGGGTAAGTAGGTACATTTTTCCGAGACCGTGCCGCCCTCAAAATCAAAAAGTTTGTTTGACTGAAATTTGTAACTTATTTTGGTTGGTCAGAATCTATAATAAGTACCTGCAACAAGAACTATTATAAATCCCTGCCGTCTTCTAACACAATTTTCCTCTTGTTTCAGTATCATCTGTGCTCTCCGATGACGAGAGCGCTGCTGCTTTCTACGTACATCAAGTTCGTGAACCTCTTTCCGGAGATCAAGCACAACATCCAAGAAGTGTTCAAGCTGCACAGCAATCTGCGCAGCGCTGATGCCGAGCTGCAGCAGCGCGCCTCCGAGTACCTCCAGCTGAGCATCATCGCGTCGACGGACGTTCTGGTCAGTGCAACGTTCATTGTTTGCGCGTCGTTTTGAATCAATGTGACTTTTTGGTTGTGAATAGGTATATGACAACACAGATTCTGAGATTTTCAAGTTCTTAACCATCTTTTATGTTTACTTTAAGACATTGTTGGGTAGGGTTTTTTGTTTTTTGGAACAAATTGTCGATATCACAAAAACTAGGTTTGTACAATAATTTATGTATCAAAATCAAGTATATTTGGAATAAGATTTTTTTTCTGATGACCTCAGATATAGTATGAGTCATTCAAAGACATTAAAAAATGTTATTATGTCTTTAAGTTTTGACCTATAGTTTTTGTAAAGACAAAATTCATTAATTTCCTTTAGTAACTTCTCATTAAATGCAATTAATCTATCAATTGTTTATTTTTTAATGGTAGAGTGAGTTTTCATTAAAGCAATATAAAGTGTTTTTAAAATTTATCGGCCAATGATTGGGCTATAAGTCTCGTAAAAAATGTAAACCCATCCTCATTGCAGGCCACTGTCCTGGAGGAAATGCCCGCATTCCCGGAGCGCGAGTCCTCGATCTTGGCCGTGCTGAAGAAGAAGAAGCCCGGCCGAGTGCCGGAGAACGAGATCCGCGAGTCCAAGAGCCCCCTTCCCCCGCCGACGAACAACAACCACCAGGACTCTTCGCACGCACCCTCGTCTATCAGCAACAACGTGTCGGCAGACTTGCTCGGCCTGTCGACGCCTCCCGCGAGTCAGCCGGCCGGTCAGGGGAACATGCTGGACGTCTTCGGAGACATCTACTCGAACAACACAAATAATATTAACAATCTGTCACCGGCACAATCTTCGTATAATGCCAAGAAGTGAGTTCATCAAATAGTTGGACATTAACTAAATAATTTGTGTGTTTTATTGATTGCATCTATAATAAATTGTTTCTAATGCTTTTAGGTTCGTGTGCAAAAACAACGGTGTTCTGTTTGAGAACGACTTGCTACAGATCGGAGTGAAGTCCGAGTTCAGACAGAACCTCGGTCGTCTCGGACTGTTCTACGGCAACAAGACTTCGGTCTGCTTGCAGGTGAGACCTTTGTGGATCAAACTTCTAAACATTTCTTGTTCACTCCTGTGCAATGCTCATTCTGTTTTTCAATTTTAAATGTGATACCTAAAATACAATAGTCGTTATCACATTTCAATTTAAACCTCTCGGTAAGTATGTATTAAACTACTTGAAAGTGCACAGTGGTGTGATTAACAGTTTGCACCTTGTGGTCAAGTAGGTATATGTAATAAAATGAAGATAACTAT
This sequence comes from Leuctra nigra, assembly GCA_934045905.1. Taxonomy (NCBI): domain Eukaryota; kingdom Metazoa; phylum Arthropoda; class Insecta; order Plecoptera; family Leuctridae; genus Leuctra; species Leuctra nigra. The sequence continues at coordinate 16,586,210 of OW203764.1, read as the reverse complement.
TTTTTTTTAACTATTTCCTGGATGTTATGTAAGAATAACTCTAAACACTGTGAATGATGTAACCATCATACATGCATCATACATGCATGAGGTAACCAGGTTGGTACAGTATTTTAATGTTCCGTCATCTTGCAGAACTTCCAACCGAGTATCTCGTTCCCGGACGGCCTGGGATCCAAGATGAACGTCCAGGTGAAGGACGTGGAGCCGGCTCTGGATGCTGGCGCGCAGATCCAACAGATGGTCAATGCCGAGTGCGTGGAGGACTACACCAGTAAGTCTCCGTTCACAGTCAGACGGACATTCTGTTCATTTTGTCTGCTTCTGTACACTCGTCGTTCGTTCCTCCTCGAGGAAAAATTGTAGTTCCTCACCTGGCGTCCCGGGAAGTGGCCGCCACCGTCGCGCATTCGAATAGCCAAGCGCTGGTGGCGGCCCCTTCCCAAGATGGCCGGTGAGAAACTACTCGGATAACAGGCAGCTCACAGGAGGAGGAGGAGCGAACGACGAGTGTACAGAAGCTGTGATACACATACTCAATGTGCTACAAGAACCGGACAATGGAATCTACATCAATAGGCTCCATTTCTCAGGGTTTTATGAATTTTAATAAATTTTAGAAAAAAGTCCACTTGAGTAAAAAGCTCTAAAGTCCGTTCACGTTTAGAATCGCAAGTCCGTGTACTACTGTAGTCAAGCGAGCATTTGTAAACCTACACATGTAAATATCAATTATCAAAGAATATGTACAAGACGACTGTAGATAAAGATAAATCAATATAATTGAAGTTTTCTAATATTTTCTACTATCAAAAAGTGTGTATTTCACATACTTTATTTATACAATTTCAATAATACAAAGAAGAAAGTCTTGCCATTGACAGGGCAGTGATCATGTGACCGACCAATGAACGACGTGATCGACTTGCTATTCTAAACGTGAATGAACTTTACACATAAGGTTACATACCAGACAATTCTGGAATATTACAAAAAATTGAGCCTTTTATGTAGTTATTCTCCACTTGATCATTTCAGTTTAGATAGTGTTCTGGATGCTCAATGTAACCTAACATCTGACCAAATGAAATGGAAAATGGAAATAATGTTTCTTTCTGTTTTCACACTACATACCTAATGTCATGATTATTTGGGCACTCACTCCCATCTGAGGGATCTCAAGTTGGCAGTGGCATTTTATTGTAATTTTTAATTTGTATTATTTAATGTATTTATATTCTGTTGGAAATTTTGCTACCTACTGTACAGTATACAGTATGCCTATTATCAGGCTATCTAATATCACAATGCAGGGATGGGAATAAAACACAAAATGATATGGCAATTAATAGTTTATTGTTGAATGTTGATACACGTTAAATTATGAAGTGTACTTCTATTGAATTGAGTTCCAATTTAACATGCAACTTGACATTATGGTTCTTAATCACTTGACGTGCATATGATGTCCCAAGGCTTGCCGACAAAGTAAACGTGAAGCGATACAATGCCGTATTTAATGGACCTGTCGGTAAAGCACTGCGGTGCGTTGGGAATCGTAGGCTGAAAATTAAAAAGTTGAAAGTTATTTTAAATCATGTTTGTTGTCTGCGATTCAATTTACTTTTTCTGAAAATTCTCACCTTTATGGCAGCTGTAGGGATTGATTCATAATAAGCCTTTTCGCCGATTTGTGTTACTTTCCCAAATAATTGGAATCCGAAACCAATCAAATGCCCACCCTTGTAGAGAGCAAATATTGGGAAGAATTCTTCACATGACAGCGATTCAGAGATATTATAATAGTAATGGCGTCCTGAAATGAGGAAGTAAACATCGAAGATGCGTTAAGAACTCGGAATGCGTTGTTTTATATTTCAATTCTTTCTTACCCATTCCATTAACACAGTTCTCTTTAGTAAAACTAGTGTTCTTCATGCCAGTCTCAAGACGAGGGATTTCAATCATAGTTGTGCCATTCTTGACCCAAAGTCCGGTTCCAGTCCCGTTTTCTGCCAAGCTTACTCGCCCACCACTGAGCACAACATCTAGGAAATAACACATTACTTTTAGTTCTTTATTACGGTAAAATTAAATTAGGGAGTTTGCTGTGCTTTCTTTGAATCTAGTTGTAGTAAATATGTATCAATTAAATACTAAAATCATACATGGCTATTTAAGAAAAGCCTGATGCACATTTTGAAACTTACTCTGAGGCACGAAGAAAAGTGTTACTATGTAAAGATTATAGCCATATCGTGTTTTTGATTCGTATATGGCGTACTTCTCATATGGATATTCCATGCCTTCCACATCTGATTTTTGAACCTGTAAAGTATAAAGCATTTGATTTGATTTAATCAGAGCGTAGATAATAATTAAGTCGTTGAGTGAGCTTAGCAAGTGTCCTTTTCACTCTTTTGGCAAGAACCTGTGTGCTTCTTTTTGTAATCTGTTACTGGTGATATCCAGGTTTCACCGTTTTTTCCGATTGAGCTGAAATTTTGCACACATGCAAAAACCAAAAGTAATAGTTTGCAGGCTGAAATTTTTGTCAGAATCCATTGATTGGTTGAGTAGATCAATTTAAAAAATTTCAAAATATTGTGAAATATTGGTCATTAAGACCAATATTTTATCAAATTTTAAAAAAGAGGATTTTACCAAATCCTCCAATTGGTTAAAGTTTAAATAATATTTTGATTTTGTGATTTGTCAAAAATTAAAATGTTCCCATTAAGTTCAAAATTTACATTGTGATCAAGACCAACATTATCTATTATTTATTTTACACTCTTTCAACCCAATCGGTCAAGTATTTATAGACTGATTGACATTTTATAAGTTTTGAAATAGCTTTCAGAAGAGATTGTTAGAAAGTAGAAAAGAAAAATTCAATTGTTTCAGAGTATAGGTGGAAGTACAGTTCGTTTTTCCTATGTTTGAACATAGGATGTTCGGGCTCTACAGACCGAGACATCGTCAGTTGTTCTGTTAGGCCGAGAAAGACAACATTGCAAGGTGAGCGCGCAATGAAGTCTTTCTCGGCCTAGCAGAACAACTGACTGTGGCTCCATCTGGTGAGAGTTCATACAGTAAAAAAACAGACTGTAGCATAATGAAAATCAGTAATAATGTGTAGTTAGCGATCTATGATTGATTGGACTGTGTTTGGTAGGAGATGTTGCTCGTATTGGTGCTTGCTCATCAACGCATTACACTGAGCGTTTTCTTAGTATATAATTATATATTGGTTGCTCACCGCCAACTCTATGCCGGCTATATTACCCTGCAGATCATAGATTAAACAGACTGATGGGTCTTTATCTGGACACAGTATCTCGATATTGGTTTTGGTCTCTTCTGGTGGATTCGTGAACCCTTGTTTACGGGCCTCGGCAACTGTTCTCGGTAGCTGATAGAAACCTTTGAGCCAGCCCAGTATGGAGAATGTTACTCGAAGATCGTCCCATGAGGGCTCAGCTGATATCAAGAAATTGAAACATTGTAGAATGTTACTAAACATCAGGTGGAGAACTTTTGATGATTTTTACTGCAAACATTCGGATGTCAAAAAAGGATTATTTTGCAAGTTCTCGAGGTGTTGAAAGTTTTTGTTTTAATCGTTCTCTTCTGTAATATTACTCTTATTGCCTTATTTTATCTCAAGTTTTCTGCTATCTTTCTTAGCTAATCAGACAATGAATTACCTAATCATAGAGACAAAGTAATAGGAAAGTAAATCAAAAATGTATTATAGTGCACTTACTACTAGTTGTAGTTGACCATGGCCATGACCATTGAAAAGCTAGGTTTCCGGACACAGCAACCAGAAGTAAAATCGTTGCTGTAGGCAGCCACATATTGTTATTGAAAAGAGTCAATTCGGATCACTGTAGCTAATCTTCACATTTCCACAACCTTTTATACCCACTATTGACGCAGTTCTAAGTTATTGTTTTCACAGATGTATGTGCTAAGTAGGATCTGTAGAACACTTAAGAAAATATTTACTAAATTGCATCAATTATCTCTTTGGAATAGGGGGAAAACAATTAATGTTAGTAGTAATGTGTTTGCTTGACTGAATACTTAAATGACAGTTTCATCATTCATGGTTCATTTAGAAGCTGTTCAAATATAAGGTAGCTGAGATGTTTTATTTTCTACAATTCTAATATGTCATAGAGCATTTGAAAAGGAAACCATTATATTTGAAAAATTCTAATGTCTTGAAAAATGCCATTGATTTACATTTGTTTTCCATTTTGTGTAATTGAAGTGTTTTTATTTTAGACACTCCGAGCATGGTCCTTTCGTTCATCTACAACAATATACCGCAGAAACTTAGCATCAGATTGCCGCTTACAATAAACAAATTCTTCGAGCCAACCGAGATGAATGGAGAGTCGTTCTTTGCACGATGGAAAAATCTTGGCAGGTCAGTGCTTCACTCGATCTAGACTAAAAATACTTTCCAATTTCATCAATAAAAAAATGTGATGTTTTAAAATATTCTTTTCTTGTTTTAGCAATCAGCAACGCGCCCAACGAATCTTCAAGTCATCGACTCCAATGGATCTGATGGCGGCTCGAACGAAGATCCTCGGCTTCGGGATGGCTCTTCTCGACGGCGTGGATCCAAATCCCGACAACTTCGTCTGCGCCGGCATCATTCACACGCGCACTCAGCAGATCGGCTGTTTGCTGCGACTAGAGCCCAACAAACAGGCACAGGTAGGTTAAGATAAGGATTCAAAACCAATTTAAATCATATCTATTTCATGCCTACATTATGCACAACAAAGTGACTGATAAGTAGTACTAAATAATTTTTGAACAAAATCCAAAATAAAATAATGTTTTTAAGGGATAGAACCAGCAGCCTAAAGCCTGGTTCCACATAGACCGTTTTTGCGTTTTTTTTTCTCGATTAACCAATCACAAGTTTCCCTTGAGCGGTTTCAGGACTTGTGATTGGTCGGTAAGAAAAACCGGAAAACGCAAAAAGAGTCGTATGTGGACCGACCTGGCTTGGGGGTCAATTAATCTTTTGTGGTGTTGTTATTCTTCATATTTAATAGAGAGACTGTATTGAAAAATCCCTCATAACAAAATGGATTCCGGAAAGGTGGTATTAAATATAGAAATTATATAAGTATAATACAATAGACTTTCTAGAATTGTTAGGAATTATTAAAAATGCCTTTTAATTTAATTTCATTGAAACCTGTATGATTATGACTTATAATTATGTTTATGATGAGAGTGGAATCGGAAATTATACCTACTAGTACATACTACACATATTTGTTTATATTTCCATTCGTGATCTGTAGCTAGTAGCTACATATTAAATAGTTGAAATATAAGTAGGTAACATGATTTCTGATAAATAGTACAGTGGTTAAATTGTTTTTCCACAGATGTACCGACTTACCGTGCGCTCCAGCAAGGAGTCTGTGTCTCAAGAAGTCTGCGACCTCCTTGCCGACCAGTTCTAGTTGGTCGCCAGGTCGCCTCGATCCGATCGTCGCTGCTAGAGCCAATGTCGCTGCCGACCTAGTGTGAACCACTTTTATTGGTAGGTGTGATTTGGTTCCCATCGTTTCCACCCGTTACTAATGTACGTGATTACTCGGTGCAAGGCTTCTATTTATTCTCGATGCCAACTTGACCGAATACCAGGATAAGACAGGTGTGAAAATAATAGAACACTGCGAACAATATTCCGAACTTGCACCGGTTTGCTAATTGACTTTTGATTTGTTTGATATTCATCTTAAATTCATAAAAACATAATATATCTGATCACAATTAATTTCTGGTGTCGAAATTAAAATATAGCACAGTTTAGTGAATACAAGCCTACACTGGTATTTAGTTTCAGTTGCTGCTGGAATATAATAATTTTGGCTCTTTTGATTGGCTAGGGTCCAATTATTGTAATTCACAATGCCATAATCAGAAACATTATCCAAGTTGATTTAATAGACGTGTAACCAGTACACAAGAATATTGGTATTTATTTATTGTAAATTTAGGCTTTCGAAGTCTACATGTTTGCTTGTCTCCAAATGTGGCTGCCTTGCCCAAATGTTATAAAATAATAAATAAGAATATAATTATATAAGAATAATATAATAAATACCAAGTAGGTAACTAGCACGAGTCATTAGAGTGGAGTGTCTATGTAGGTATTGTTGGCGACTATGTAAATCGGACTGGATTAGCGTGTAACTGTGTTCGGTGCATTGCATTGTATACAAGACGAATAAGTGTCGTAGTTAAATATCTTGATCATCGTTTCATTGGATGATGTCGGTGAGGAGTAGAAACAAATCCATACTATTTTTGATCTTCTTAACAGATTTGTTTCTGAAAGAATTATTTTTAATTTGAATACTAATGTCTATCTAGATTACAGAGATGTTATCAATGTTTGCAGAAAGTATGAATAGAGCAAGCAGCTTCTTGTAAACAAATTGAGCAGTGTAGTAATTTAAATAAATCAGTGTGAATGCAGATTGGAGATTGACTTTTTTGATATTTTTTTCTTACATAGAATAAGTTCTGTGCTCATCTTTTACGTTTTATTTAAAATGAAAGGAAACCACATTTACATCTGTTTCTGTTGTTACTTTATTCTTACTTTCTCCATCATTATTAATCACTGTTCTCTGGCAAAACTTTGCACATCGAAGATAGAATAGACAGAAATCCTAGGTCGTATCATAGAAGTTTGAAGAATGAAGGATGTTAAATTCTTAATACTATATCAAGCTTTATCTTCATTTGTTTGTATAAGTTTTTATTTTTGTTGGGAAATGTTGTTTCGATCTTATTGGCGGATAAAATCAGGCAACTACTTGAAATGTATTATTCCGTTTCTAAAGGATATTTCTTGTTATTTAAACTTTATAAAAAAACTAACCGTTCGTTTTTAGAAGTTAAATGCAAATTATAAATAATTTCTAAAGAGCAATGTTTCAGAATCAATTCACTAAAAATTTACAAAAAACCAGAACTATCACAATAGTTTATAAATACTAATGTAAAAGTTGAATCTCTGTATTTCATTATTTATTAGGTACATTTGTTGACTCCGCTTCTGCAATAGTTATTACCGTTGGTCTGCTTCAGCACAAATTTTACAGTCTCACACACTTTTGGTCCTCGGAAACATGACATGTATCTTAATCAAAATATTCCTATAATTAACCCTGTAGCTGTTCTATGTACTATAACAAAATTCGACATTCCTCGACCAAAGAAAGCAGAGTGTCACTATGGCATGGAGCCATCTGTGTGATTAGCTACCTGAGGCTTAAGTTATAACATGCGTGAATCTTGCCATCAAAGTATAGACAATGTATGTAAGATATTTGGTACGTACATACTCCATTGATGTCTAATATAAAGTTATAACCTCAGAAAATGTGTGTCTTGTCACTTGTGTGCAGATGTTTGGAAGCGACAATAATATTCGCATTAACGATTGTCTTAAAATAACAGTCTTTTCGTAGCCTGGAGCATTACATCACCATTTGGTAGGGACTTAGAAATTACTCATTATCATTACAAGCTTACTCTTTTCTTGTGGCATGTTTTGCAAAATACAGGGATAATTGGTGGACATTTTATTGAATTTGACAGTGTTATCTGAGCACATTACTATTAGCTTTTCATTTCCACTCAAACTTATGAATTTAGTTGTATTACTTTTCATAACGTGTTCACATGCACTAAAATGTTCACTGATTAATGATAAATCTGCTGCCTCCATTAAAAATTTAGTAGTCATCCCTGTAGCTTTATATCTAACTAGTATTATTATTATCATCTCTATCCTTATGTATTGCCATTCATATATCTTTACAACAACATTGTTACATAATGACCTATCATATAGAATATGTTGTACAATTGTAACCTTTTCTTGGATAGTGGATACTGATAGAATATATTGCATAGGTTATGAAACAGTCTCTAAGACTTACTGTACAGTTAAACTGCATGCTCATTTTGTGTCTAGACATTAATTTAAAATGCTACAGAATATACCCATTATATTGGATATTGAAAGGAATATAATATTGGGAAAACACAGTATGTTAAACTTGTTGGTTGGAAGTGTGTAGGACATGGTAGGACGTAAGCTAAGCAATGAACAGTGAACTTCAAGAAAATGCTCATACAATTCTTGTAATCCTGCAGCAATTTAATTATAAATAATAAATGTGTACACAGTTGTTCATTATCAATTTTAATGGTTACACTATTATACATTACAACATTGTTTGATTTAATTATTCGTGGCAATTATTATTTTGTGACATTGAAAAGACATTAAGTAGCATTTATTTTTCTAGAGTGTCAGAGGTATTATCATCGCAATATACAGATTATAATTATGTTCCAATTTAAATTTTCTTTGGTTAAGCATATTTTTCTTCCTGTTCCCACTACATTTATGAATATTAATGAAATTAAAAATAGATTTAATGTCTTCTGTTCTAGACTAGAGACATTGTTTTTAGAAAAAAAAAATAGTTAGGTATCTACTTATCTAGCTAACTATACTAAAATTGTACATAGCAATTTGACTATCTACTATCTAGAAGCATTACTGACTTGCCTATTAGTAAAGTTTCAGTTTGTACTTTGTTCTAGGTAGTTACGTATCAAATCAACGCATCGACACAATTTGCATCTTCAATCTTGATATAATTTGTGTGAAGCAGAATATAGTATGAAAGAAACAGAATAGCTTCTGTTTGCAGTTTACATTCTCTTCTGTCACTCAAAATTAATTGTTTAGTATTTGATGAACAAGTTTATTTGGAATAACGACAAAACAATTGTGGGTGAGAAACACAAGATATACTATTTCCTCTTGCACAGAGCATTTGCATCTTGTGTAAACCAAAAGCTGAAAGACTCATGTCACGGTTGAGCGTGTAAACATGGAAATTGTTTTATTGTTGAATTCAAATTCTCGCTCCTAACTTAAAAACTAGCGCATTGTGCAGGTCAGAAATAAGCCTGTTTTAGAGCATTTGCTCCTATTAATTTACATTTCATTAACGAGTGTCGTGGCGTCTTTTCATGCGTCAGTTGGCATCTTCTCAGTTACTGATAATTATTATTGTTTGTACGTCCATTATCTCTGTCCCTGAAACCGTTCAAGGGGAAAGTTGACTGCACTCTCTCTCCCTGACATTTGAAGTACCCTACGCAAGATTGACCCTCTGGGTCCCTTTTCTAACTATTGTTGAAAAGTACAATCAATTGGAAAATTCTACTATAGATTAAGTTGTATTCTATAAAACTTGTTTTTGATTGTGCCATGATGGTTGAAACATTTTTAATGCCTATAAATACGCGCAATATATACATCGATAAAAAAAATAGTTCATGGCACTCTTTGAATTATTGAGTGAAATTTCATTAATACATTGCAGCAATCTATCCAGAGCAGTTTGGTATGAGCAAAATGCATTTACCCAAACCCTAGCTGTGGCTGGATAAAAATATCCACATAACTTTTGTAAAACCCGTATCTACTCCCACAAAAACTCCTGTTTTTTAATTTAATTTCTATACATTCGGGGAAAAATCACTTTTTATAGTTCTTTCTGTAATCTTTGAGACCGTCGGAAACGTAATCTGCATCTCAAAATCTACAATGCTGGTACTACATCTCAAAATGTTACACCAATTCTTTTTAGAAGAAACCGAATGTTTGTTAAATTGTTCCCTCTTATGAAAACACATTGCAAAATATGGCTTGACGTTGCAAAGAGTCGACAAAAACAGTCGACAAATAAAACAAACGCTACAAACTAAATGAGATCATTGAAAGGGTTAGATTTCCTGAAAGTGTTCAGTTTCTTCGTTTTCTTCTGTTCATTTGTCACATTCGCCGAGCTCTTACATTTCCCATAGAAATCCGCGCTCAGATTTCTCTCCGTCAGCGTCTGGCGATTGCAGTTGTCGCAGACGGTGTCGGTTGCCATGCCACAAGGATGAGCCTCGAAGAGTCCTGTTCCGCATCTACTGCACACCCAGCAGGGATTGTGGAACGAGTGGTGGGGGGAATATTGTCCCTGGACGCAACGGGAACACTGCGTGTCCTCACGGGCAGTGCAAGGCGAGGCGACGCCCCATCCGGGAGGGCACTTGGAACAACGCAACTTCCGGTGGCTGTGACGCATTCGTGGACGACCTGACAAACCCTGCGAAATGGAACAAAATGGAATTTGAATTATTTTTTTGAATATGGGATGAAACGGTGTCAATTATTGAAATATTTAAAAAGATTCGCTCAGTCCAGTGATTTCTCTTCAAGAGAAGATTACGCACATCCGTTTCAGATAATGGGGTGGTAATGGCCTTAATAATTTCTACATTAGTGCGATTTAGCGTGGAGAAGCACAAGAATGTACGTACAGAAAACTACTAGAAAGAAGGGAGATTTGAATTCACAGAAAGGTTCCATCACTTCGTGAAAATATGCACTTTAAACATTTTCAAAAATCCATTTGATTATCAGGCAAATCCAATTGGTTGTTGGGATTGTTTAGTATATTTGTAATCTCTTCAAACTCAATCGCTTTCAAATGCATAAATTCTCAAGGAATTGAGCCTTTGTGTGGATTCAATACCCCTTCTCTCGTGGTACGATAGTACGTAATAGAGGAAGATGGAAATTTGAAAAACACTTTTGTTGACTACACATTTTCATTAAAAAGCGGGGCAATTTGATGATCGTTTATGGATGGTTCCACCAAAGATTTTTTTTCATTGGGTTTTAACGTCGCACTGTTCTGCAGCGAGGCTAATGGCGACGGATGAATGATTGGAAGATGATGGTGAACAGTAGATAAGGATGGTAGGTGGGAAGGAGTCGGTCGTGGCCTATTAGTAGGGTACCTTCCCAGCATGTGCCTCTCGACTGAGGAAATACCACGAAAAAACCTCAGTCAGAAAGGACGGCCGCGGGAATCGAACTCGGGCCTCCGGAATACAAGCTCAGAGCGTTACGTTACCATGGACTACCAGTGAAGTGAACTACTGATCTCTTCATTGCATTCACCCACACTTATCTTAATGACTAATCTTATGCTCTCGTAAATGAGGATGAAAATGAAGCGAGATCGACGGTGGAAGTGGTGGAAGGACCCACGTGTGAAAATTTGTCCGGCATTTTGAACAGAATGAAACTCGCTTACTGTTCATCAGATAAGTGAATTAATAAAAAGTGAATTTATTCATTACGGTTCACTCAACTTTCAAGATGGCGGTGTGGCTCATGAGAATTGCGCGTAGTATTTACTACGCTCGGCGTGGGCGTGGGGCTCTGTCATTATGTAAACCATTATAAAGCCCACATGAGATCGCTGTATTGTTTATATTATACTATGGTTCTGGTACAGCCCTTTTATTTCTCTCTTCCGGCAACTCTGAGATTTGCGGATAGGAAAAGCACTGTACCTAAAAGTGTACTAATTTGTGTAGGTACCTTACTTGAACCATTTGTAAAATCGAAATGTAGGTAAGTATATTTTCTAAATACGCGACATTATTTATATATTTATTTGTAATATTACTTATATAATATTACGGACTATATTATTGCAAATTACTATCGTACAGTCGCACTGTACGATGATTGATGAATACGATTCGAGTGTCACATCTGAAATTGTGCGATTGCAGGTTTAAAATTTAAATGAAATGGAATAAAATGTAATAAAAAGAACATATTTTCAATAATTGTGGGTTTCAATGATAGACAAAAAAATATAAAATGAAAAATGTAAAATTATATAAATATAATTTAATATTATATGAATATTATGTTATTCTGAAATTATATAAGGTCTATTCCAAACCAATGGATATAAAAACAAACAATTATATTTATGTAAAATCTCTATTGTTTGGCCACGTGTTTTAAATTAATGGCGGCTCATTCAACATGGTTTCTAATGCGAGTCCCTGAGATAAACAATACACAAAGCACTTGAATCATAATTAAAAGCACCCGTGTGTGATGTAATTCAGGGACGGCCGTAATTCAATGACTTTCCCAGCATTCCGGTTTATTCCCGAGAAAAGTGCCCACGTCATATGTTTCTGGCTTTCATTCAAGTAGTAACGACTATTTTAGGTGAGCTAATAATGTAATGTATAATGTTATCGGATATTTATACGATGTCTCGTTTAAAAAGTACATTTATATATTTCTATTTATATAGAAAATACTTATGATGCATGGTGAATGCAGTCACCTTGGGTGAATGATGATTTTGATCCTCTTTGTATCATGCCGGTATAGTGCAGAGTGCAATTATGCACAATGACACTTGTAGTTTTCTTCAGGGGTGAAGTCATAGGAAAATAAGTGCCAGGGCACCGATAATTTAGCGTTCACGTACCGGGAGAGACAGACACCCCAATTTTGACCCGGCGGGAATTTTTTAAAATTTAGCTATTTTAGTGATTATTTTACGCATTTGGGACCAAGTTCTAAAATTGATTCTAAAAATCTCTAGTGTAACTAAAGTTAAGATACAATTTATTTGCTATTATAAGGATAAAATCGTATACCATTGACGAATTTATGGATTTTGATAAGATGGCAGGGCCTACCCTGTCCGGTTCCCAAAATTATTTGGACCTTTTCTAAAAAAGGTCCAGGTCGCCGCCCTGGCACGCCCTGGCCCCACTGTATCCCTGGACTGTCATTTACTTCACTGAAACTTCAAATACTACTACCAAATTGCGATTTTCACCGCCATTTTCCGATGATGGAGTCAAAAGCTCCCGTCCTATCTCCCAACACTTTTAGTCGTACCTGTTATGTTCGTTTGTACGTACATGGAAAACAAATTAATTGTTCCCAAATGAATCCTTCATTTCCTGGCCTATGATTGCCTCGCATCTTCTTGAACTGTGGCCAACGCTATATTTCTGCAAGTCAATGTGCTTCACACTGGACACTGGTATTAAGTTCGAAGAAACAAAAGCAATCGCGTGAGAAAATTCACAATCTCACATTCATAGCTACTTGGGGATCCCATTTTCGCGTACGCTAAAAAAATTTTGAATAATTTTTCGAGAGTGAGTCTACGATAACCATCCAATTGTTTAAACTGGACCTAAGGGGATTTAACCAAAGTCCAGTCTTAATGGCTAATGCTCATACAATTTATTTTGACAACATATGATTAAAACATATTTATGTATATGTATGTAAAAGTCATTCCTTTCCGCTTTGATGCATCGGAAATAAATTTGAATTCTAATCAGCGTTATAAGGACTTTGTAAATTGTAACGAACTTTTCCTTCTTCAATTAATCCGATGGGGTTTAAAACGTCCGCTCTTTTGGCGCAAAAAGGATGAAGAGAAACCAACAGGTGTATACTTTACAAAGAACCTTTTATTTATTCGGAAATGATAGTCTGAAAAGTTAAATTGATTAATGACACCTGCATACCAGATGACTTGCGGACATTTTGTTTGGAATATTTTGTTCGAAGTTAGCAAAGGTTAGCAAATTCGATAATAGCCTAATAGGGTATTATATAGATGGAATTTTATTCAAAACTAATGTTTTTGTGCACTTTTTAAACATGAATGTGTACTGTGCTCAAAAAGTTTGCGTATAATTTTTTTATTGCGAGTAAGAAGCCACTTAAGAGTCTCCGGAACCTTTATATTTTTTTAAATAAAATCTTTCTCAGGAAGATCTTTAAATTGAAATCGAAATGTTGGAGCCTATTCAAAGTTGCAGTTATCCATATTTTCAATATTTGGGTTTGAGTCACACCCAAAAATTGAATATACGTATGCATACTTAAAAATTGAAAATACGGATAACTGCAACTTTAAAAATCACATCGATTGATATCGGCAAACGGTAGACTTGGTCGCAACCTCCCTATTCTGACCAATTTATTATTATTAATCTTATTCACGTTGAATGTAGAGTATTATTGATTCTAAATATAGATTTACACCTTGTTCTAAATATGTTTGCATACATTTTGGACTTTACGATGAAGATAAATATCAGTCGACATCGAAGATACTGCCTTATTCTTTCCATTGTTTCTTGGTACAAATCTCCGTTATTCAATTTCCACGCTGTCAAATGTAGAACATTTGAAAAAAATCCGTCGAAGTTACCTAGGTCATATCCATTTTTAATCGTTTCCTTCAAGGTATATCGCTTCCGGCAATAATATCATATTAATAATGTATTTATTTTAATCTTCATGCAGCGATCGAATCGACGACGAAAGAATGGGGAAGTGTCCTAGATTTCATTGTTTCATCTCAAACTGATGCTAATAATAAGAGACACGAGTTCAAAAAGCATAACTAATATATGGACGACGAATCTTGGAAATTTCTTTTCATAGCCCGACATCGTAAACATGGTTAGAATCAATTTTACATAAATTTCAAATAAATGATGATTTAGGGTTATTATATTAACATATTTTGGTTTTTAATATATCAAATACATATATATTTTATTTCATGTTGCAGTAGACAAATTATGTTTGAAATCTGAAAGAGTAAAAGTATATTTTTAGGATAAAATCTAAAGTTGGATATAATAATAGTACTAGAACCTGCTAATTTTCGTGAATTTTTGGCGAGGACCATATAATTATAATTATTATAACATTAAGGAGCGACAACGATAATTAATTTCTTCATGCAAACTTCAAACGTTGCTTCTATACAGATGAACATTATTTTATTTAAGTTTAATCACTGTTTTCCTGTGCTCTGCGAGACTGAGTATAAAGGGGTACCACAAACACGTGAAAATGTTACCTAATTCTATGAAGGCAATGATTCAATTTTCTACAAGAGTTGTAAAGATGAACCATAATTTTGTATACTTACAATTGAATTAAATTACATTAGATATCTAACATGATATTTGTATTACATTCGAACTTAGCTCTCTAGGAATACTATGGAATAAGTATACCATGTTTTAACCTAACCTAACCTCTTTTTTTCTCAGCCATTTGGTCACATGTTATTTTAGAATTTAATTTATAAATGCTGTCATATGTTGTCTATATTGTGATTATTGTTTACCTTATCATCATTATCAAGTAAACCATTTGATCAAAAAGCACCTCATAATAAATTTCTCTATAGATTATCTGTCTATTACGTATTTGCCACATGCACCTATAAGTATTCTCTTACTATTGCGTGACGCTTTAGTATTATATTAGATTTGTTTTTAGCCAATCGGAGAGGCGGAATCGGCCGGGTGGCTGGTCCGTCCCCCCGGGCCCCATTATAAACGTGCCCTTATTTATTTGTGCATGGCCCAATTCTCAAAAATAAATTTGGACAGCTGGTTTGCATGTCCTAAATGCCACAACAAAGATTAAATTTTATAAAGGAATGCTTAGCATTCCTTTACAAAAAATACTCGCCCTCCCATTAAGTTTGCCCCAAGCTTTTTCCGAGGCTTTTTCCGCATTCTGCCCACTGGACATAAATCTACAGGTCATTAAAATAATGATATAATAATAACTGGATGCAAATATTGGAAATTTTGTATCCCATACATTCTATGATGTAGAATTTTCAAAATTCTATTTTTCAAAGTTCTAAAAACAAAACATGGAAATTGTACTGGCTAGCATCTTGCTGCTTACTGCAGTAGCATTGTTCGCTAACTTCAACAACAACAAATTGTAGTGAACTAACACAGTGTCTACAAATTATAGTGATATTTTCTATCCGTCTTTGCACTTCATATTATTTGAACATTAATACCTACCTATAGTGATAGGTTAGTAATAGTATAAACTATCGACAGTGTTTGCAAAAAGTGCATATTATCAGCAATTTTTTCAAAATGTGTTTTTGCGAGATCATTGTTCATTATGTTGATTATGCTGATTTGCTATTCTGCCACATGAGCATCAGTATGACAACAGGTGTTGAAGATAAGGTGTTGAATGTTCGTAAAAAGTAATGGTTTTTTCAGCTATTTACCAAAAGTGTTTAAAATTCTATCTGATAGGGGGTTATGGCCAATCTGATTGCAAACTATTTTTTATTTCGCTAAAAGGGCAATACACTTTAATTGCATTTCCTGAACAATTTCGATAATGGGCGTCATGTTAGGCTCTTTTGTCAAATCCCCGACGATATTATCTACGTGTATCTCAGTTCACTCAGAACTAAATAAGCCCACTATACAAAAATGAAATGTACATTCCGAAATGAAATCAACTACTTGTAATATGATATAAAAAGCCTGGCACTCTCTCCCAGCACCAAATGATTTGAAATGATTATCAGCTAGATAAGAGCCCACGGCTCGGCCGCCATCTGCCTTGCACGGTGAATATTATTATTCACCCTTCACCTGTTGGTGATGCTGGCAGGTTGCAGTGTATCACCTTGCATGGGTATTGTCGGACTTTCCAACTGGGACTAATCTAGATCGATCGGGTCACTTCGAGCAAATTCAATTACTACTTGGCTGCAAAACAGTCCAAGTCTATTCTCGAGTTGAAACCGCATGCGATAATGTTCGACTAAGCGAAAATAAGTAAAATATTTTGTTTTTTCAATGCTATTGGTTAAATCCATTGTGAGTGGCTCAATTTCGCATGGCGAACATTTTCAAAAATTCGAGAATAGGCACATAAATGAATTCAAAAGAAAATTATCTCTCTAAAAACGGCAGTCAAGTAAAGAGTTGCTATCAAAAAGTCTCAAATCAATGTCAATTCAACTTGAAAATAATACATGCAAAAATATCGTTTTTAATTAAAAATAAATGCAAAATAAATTGTACGCATTATTATCCTGAGTAAACCAAGAAATGTTGTAATCAATAATAAACAAAAAAGGAGCATGGTGGACAAAAAAACAATCTATACTGAATACTCCAAAACTATGGTTAATGTGCTTACTAGGAAAACGCTCTCAGAACGAAAAACGCGTTTATAAGCGAGCACCGGTATTTGCAACATCACGAACCAAAATGCTCTAACAATCAGAATGCAAACCAACTGAAGCCACACGATCCAATCAATCAATATAAAATAACTGCTATAGGTACATTATATCAGCTTTTCATTGCAACTTTCAACCTTGCACTCATAAGGTCGAAGGGAAACCAAACCATCATGTGCAACTTGAAAAGTTAGCCTTCAAAACATTATGGGCTATGGGCAATATTACCGAAGGTCTTTTAAAAATGATAATGAAACTTAGGTAGTTAGCATTCTATAAATATAAACAAATTTAATATTTTGATTTGGTCAATAAAGGATTGAGTTTGAATGTAAATATTTTGTACTGTTGCTCAGGCTTACCATTTACCTCCAAAAATCCACAGGTTTTGACAAATTGAGTTGAAAATTAGTAAAATGCGATACAATTTTGGCATTGTTGATTTTGTAAAATTTCAACGGATGGGAAGATTTTGACTTTTCAAGAAATCGTAGCATTTTGTAGACTTTGTTCAAAAACTGAACCACGATCCAGACAAACGGTCTTTAGGTACGCGTGTGAAAAATGTCAGCTCGATTGGAGGATTCGTAGGAACCTGGAAAAACAAGAACCGGAGACCGAGATAGCAGTGAAATGTGGACGCTCGCTTCGCTCTTAGCAACTCTTAGTAAATTACTGAGATTTCTAGTGGATTTCATATTATTTTGTTTGTACTTTTTAGAGTCAAAACTTCTATTACTTGATTTGATAAGAAATTAATAATTTTGATTGGAGATTGAGAATGAATCACAATTAATGTTTCTGATAAATTTATGTTTAAAATCATTTCTTAGAACATATTTGTTTGTCCAGACGTCTTCGTATCTAGAGGTATGAAATTAGATTGTGGCTCACACGAGGTAGGTACTAATTATGCACCATACAAATTTGACTAATTATCCAGTCAGGTTCAAGCATAATTGAGTGAAATTATTTTGACAAATATTATACCATAAGTTTGCAAGGTGGTTTGAATCTTATTACAATATATTACATGGTTACCAGCTGCCTTGACTGCTCATGGGATGAACTCACGACCATCAGGACTAAAATAAGACAGTTGGGACGCTTTGATGCATTCTACTAACAAGCAGAATATTCATCATTTTCATTTTTATTCCTTACAAGTTTAATCCTAATATCGACGAAATTGTGACGTTATTAATTATTCTCTATATTGACTTGAGACCAGTTTTGTAACCCTGTTTCATTACCAGTACAAGCCAGTACTTTTTCATAAGAATTGTAAAGAGAATTGATAATTTTATATCTTCGTTTACTGTTACCATTCTGAAAGTATATAAGAGTAGCAAAAGGCCGGGTGTCAATTACAATGACTCTTGAGGTGACTGAGCTCAGAAATTAGAATAGGTCTGACTTCAGCAAATATTATTTGTAGCAGGATAGTTTGTAGTGGCACCAGTCATTTTAAACGAGCATGACTATGACTGCATTTTTGTGGACTTCAGTCAATTTCAAATTGTAGAGATACATGATTCCAAATCTGTGCAAATAAATATCGACACGCACAACGGACTTTAGGCCTTCTACTTCTGTAACTCATGAGTTACAGAGTTTAATCGAATAGATGTTCCTCCAAATGATGAAGAACTCTTTTGACGCTTGTATTTACACTTTCTTGGTGTTTTCTCGAATCGAAACCGAACCGCATGCGAAAATGTTCGACTGTGCGAAATCAAGTGAAATCTTTTGTTTGTTTCAATGTTAATTTTAGAAAATGTAGCTGAATCAATCGTGCAGTGGCATGATTTTCAAGGAGTGAAATTCACTCATTTGTGGGCGGATTTCGGTCATAGCCGTGTATTTTTCTACAAATCAATTGAAATTATAATATTCCTAATATTTGCGTAAAGCATTAAACTGCTTTTAAAAAGCATGGGACTCTTGATGTAGGTACATTATCTGCTCCTTGTAAGATGGCATCTCGAGTAACTCTGCAGTAATCGTTAGGTGAATAGACTGGACACTGGACATCGTTTTACCACGTCCTTCATGCCCTCTGCGTTCGCACATCCTCTCTGCAACAGAGCATCTTCCACCCACCCACCTCGCAATTACACCAACATGCCCGCCCCTCCTCTCTAGTACACTTCACATTGACCAGGCCCCAATTCGGATTAAATAAATAAGAAAATATAATAATTTAATTTGTTACCTGGAATTATTGAAATTGATTTCACAGAGAGCTGCATCATGATTCAAAAACACATTTTCTCATTTCCTTTCTGTCTATCTCATTAACGCAAAATACTAGCCTATGTCCAGAACCACTTAAGTCCCCTCCCCCCCTCACTGCCCCTCACCCTCACACCAACGATGTAACAATGAGATGTGGGTCCATTATTGTACGCAGAAGGATTTTCACACGCCCTAACTAAACTATCTCTCGGAATGAACCGATGTTGAGGTCTTAAAATATATTCGTGTACTGTGAACTAGAAACAGTACCTCACTCAATTGCAGTATTCGTGGAATATGTAGTTGATTATTATTTCGATATGTAATTAAGGATGGTCTTACAACTTCCGATAATAATCTTATCGATGATATCAAGTCGAATCTATAAAGTCATGGGAAATTGTTGAGTGAGATCTATCAACGCAAAATAAAGAGAGAAATTAATTTATTTGGAGATTCATTACAGTGTTATGTTTTGTTCGGCAGAAGTATAGTTTTGATAAATTTCATATAAGTGGTATATGTGGAGAAAAGCTGACTTGACAGCTTTTAAACTTTCAAAAATCTATACCAAAATATTTATTTGCCTAGGTATGAAAGGGATAAAGTTTTGTAACATTATATAAAAAATGTAATTTTGTTGACATGTAATTTTATTTATTTATACCAAAAAAGTGTATTTAATGTCGAAATAAATCCGCATCATCAGTGAATGAATCCAATTCATAGATTGCTCGAACTTCTATTGTAATGTTAAAAACTGAAGATTTCCCCCGTGGTCGGACGTTATGTTGGCACGTTGACGTGTCAGATTTAGCAAATAAATTGAGGTAAATCGACGTTTTTTTGTAATTGAGTGTAAACTGTGGCCTCACAATTGCCCAGGAAGCCATTTAATCTGTCAAACATCGCCAATAATATCGCTATTCATTCTGCATGGTACAATCAAGATGGTGTCAGCAATGAGATGATGTACAAACTATGAGTTTGTACCACACCAATATGAATGAATATGAAAATAAGGACTCAAACGCTAAATGAAACGCGTTGATCGGCGAGCACGGAGGAAACTCGGACGTTGGAATCCTGCTGGAAATGCAGAATGTACACTCGGCAAAACATAAAACGGTATGTGAAGAAATACATTTGTGAATACCATCACTGGTAGTGATGTTATTGACAATCGGTCCAGCTAGATGACGAGTTATAACATAGACTACATTTTGTTGGTGCGATCAAATCATTTTCAGAAATCCAATTACTTCAAATAAGTACAATTTTTTCTTTTGTTGAGTGTAGGTACATTCAGAAAATTTCTGGTGGATTGTTTTTAGATTTGCCTTGATTTTATATTTCTTTATTACCTATCAGAACTTGTACGCGACTCTTTTTTACAACCAATTCTATTTGGAAATTTTATTTTCTACGAATAAATTGAATACATTGATGATTTTTTTATTTTCTTTTTTAAAAGACTCATTGAAGGATAAGTAAGATAATACTGAATATTAACCTGTCGAATAGACTTTCTTAAATGTTGCTACATTTGAGCAGCAATCTGAAGTTGCATTGATACTTCGTTTCTATCTATAAGATGAAATATTCGTCTGATTATGTAGTTCAAAATTTGTGTGCGGGTCTCAGCTACAAAAAATACGTTTCGATATAGTTTTAATTTTTCAAACACGATATGTACAAGTACATCTATTAGTAGGCAATGTACAAACAAATGCTATGGAAAAATCTATACCTATTACGAAAACCAGAATGAAAACATGCGTTCAGTCAATTATATCAATATTCTAAAACTGCTCTTAGAAAATGTGTACCGAAACAACAAAACTGTTTCAGTTGAAGTGTAGAATGTTAGCAGTCGGTATTCTTGCGTGAGGAAACGTGCGTTTAAAAATGTCAATTGCGTTAATCTTGTAAGACAGGGGCGGGCAGTCGAACAATAGGTAAACATGCACTGTAATTTAAATAACCCGGCTACATTTAGTCTTTATTATTAAAACAGTACGCGTTTATTTTACCATGTAACTTAGACTAAAAGTAAACCCCATCCTCTTTCAATTGCTATAACTTCGTTCAATAATTACATAGTATTTTGCTTTCGGAATACAGAAATGTAACCGAAATACAAAATTAGAAAATGACTTCATTTTTGTTTTCTGAGAAATGACACGTAGTTTAGAGCAGCGGTCGCCAACCGGTGGTCCGCGGACCACTGGTGGTCCGCGAGAAAATTTTGGTGGTCCGCAGAGAAAATTGGAAGTTTACTTTTAAGTTTCCATGCAATTTATTTAATTTAGAAAAATGGCACAACACAAATGTATTGAATTCGGACATGTTTCAATACGTAATAATGCCTTTACAAAGTATCTACCTACCAACTATACGTATTCACTAGCTCTATAATGAAAATAATATCAGTTTCCGAGTATTTTTCCAATACCTATAAGAGTTATTTTAAACGCTTTTTCTGGAAAAAAAAGTTGGCTGAAATAGCGTATAGAAACGCGCCAAATGACTTCCTGAAAACCAAAAATTTCCGGGGCTAAGCGCCCCGGACCCGCTTGGTGCTGGGGGGCCCTCCCCCCAGACCCCCCATTGTCTCCCTCACCAATCGTATTTCCCGTCATACGTATTTTACGCGCCTGAGTGGTCCCCGAGATATAAAATTGTCATATAAGTGGTCCGCGAGGTCCAAAAGGTTGGCGACCGCTGGTTTAGAGCATGACAATTTATTAAATGGAATGTTTACCTGAAATAGCAGCGTGCATATGATGAGGAAGATGATCGGCTGCCACTTCAAGATGCTTCTCATTATTCTTGTCATTTCGTTCTTCAGATCTCAGCCAATTGTCTTTTTATTCATCGTAATTACAATCATACCGAACACGTTATTTATCAATCAATAAAATAGATAAACTAATCATATTAAATTGTTATTTTACTGGTCTACGGTTAAAAGCGCTGGAGAGTTCAATGCAAGAATAGAACGTTTCAAAATATTTCTCACTTTTTAAACTCGATCATTATCGAACGTTTTCAAAAATTCAGTTACACATACGAAAATGGAACGAAACTAAATTGTCTTGCCTTTTATATTTTTTTATCGAACGTTATTTTTTAAATTTAGTTGTAAAAGAAACGAAGTTCACTTTTTAAAAAGATAATAATTAATCTACTTATCAAATGTGTACAACGATTTAATTTCCTCTTGCAACGGTTGACAGCGGAGTGACACCTGTTCACACCTGTGACTTCTGCAGCCGAATGATTGTTGTTTGGCGCGCGTTTCTTCCGACATTTTGAACGCAGGTGGCGCTTGGTGTGTCCACTCGGTGAACGGGTGTTCTTGTAAACCGACAACAAGTGACCTGGACTGGATGAGATCACAACACTCCTCCCCTCAGACTTATGCACAATACAATCATCATGTTGTGAACCTCTACTTACTTAGTACAGTCGGTACCAAGGTAACTTGATACCTGTGTTTTAATTCGTGAACGAAAGCGAAAAAAAATCTTTCTTTCCTATAATGTTTATTTACTTTTGTATTTTTTATACGCATTTCATGTATGCTATTTAGTAGATTAAATTATTAATAGTTAGGTATACATTTTACAATGCAAATAAAACTTTAGGCAAATTGTTTAAAGTAATTAAGACACGTTAATAAAATTATGTTAACATTAAGGAATAAAAGCATGATTATATTATTTTTTCGTGTTTTATTGGTGCTATTCATTTTATTACAGTTTGGATTAACGAGGTTGGCCGAATTAAATTGTTTAAATACCTACTCGGGAAAGAACTATACGAATTAGGTACGTAATGCGAAATTTAAGCCATAATTTGACTTTTTGAAAAAAAAGTGTTGAGTTGTGAAGAGTCTCTCTATATTTAAAATTTTCTCGCGATGCTTTTCAGACTCGCAACTAATTATTTTATTACTGTTACTTATTCTATGCCAGAAATATTTATACTTCAAAGACAACATTGCTAAAATTTGAGTAATTTTGACTTCTCTGTCCTCGATTTGGATAAATGCATTTTCTCTCCTCTCGAAATTTATTGCACACAACTTTCTCTCTAACGGAAATTAATATATCTAAAAATCTTCTTTCCAACTGAAATAGAAAAAAATTCCTACTCGTACTGCCGTAAAAAAAGTTAAATTACTCTCAATGCCAAAGCCCAAAACGTACTTTTTGTTGTTTACATTTTGAAAACGCAGCACATACATCACTTATTTCTTTATTCAAGCAAGCGTTTTTTAAACGAATAGCATGAACAGGTGAATCGCAACGGGCGTTTCTGATTGGCCGGATTTTATTCATGTGTGTTGTACCACGTGATACGCCCTCTCTTTCATGTTCACCTGCCGGAAAGATGAGTTTCCAAACTGCCAACACCTTTTCACGCAATCAGTGCCCTGTTATTTCCATCATCCGTGTTACACAGACCTTTCTAAACCTATGTTTGATGAGAACTTAAAGTGCATACCACTTCTGTGCAATTGTTACATTTAGTTGATGCAGTTGAGCATATTTGTTCCACTTGAAGAAACAGTGATGCAAATTTAATAGTTTTTACTGGTCATTCTGTGGAGTAAAAAACAGCTTATATACCATCACAGGAACCTCGCATTTAGTAATGAAATAAAACAATGGGACTATTTTTTTACGTGTTAAACAATTGATAAAATTTAATTACTCTTTAGAAATTTTAGGGTTGCATGTGTAGACGAAATATCATGGTCCTAATGAGGGCGGTATTTCAAGTTTTTAATCTAAATCTCAATGTCAAGGCTATGGGCCAAAACGTAATTGCCCTGGGTTTTGGTAATTGCCGAAAAGGGTGCATTGCATGGTTCTCACAGTAACTTTCACGGAGTGTTTTGTTTGTCCTTGGATTTCTTCTCCTGTCACATTAATTTTTAGACCAGTGAGTTTTTATTACACTTAGACTATGTACTATGTTTTGCAGTCCACAATTAACTAGAACTTGGTACTATAAAACATTATTTCGCAAATAATGAAGATCCAGTTAACATGTGGTGATCAATCATAAAAGTACAAGTAGTTGTCAGTTTTTATTTTTATCAAATGTAGATACCTGAATATTTTCGGTTGGGCGTTCAGAATCCTTGAAACCAATTTTCATAATTAATTAATTATCATTGATTTAGTTTAAATAGTGTTTAAATAGATTGTTATTTTATTTAGACTTATTTGACACAGATTCATAATGGTATCTTATCAGCAAAAAGAAGTTAGTTTAAACTCTCGATGTTCGATTGTTTTGTTTTTGCCTGGACTTCCCCAGGTAACACCTAACAACTAATCAATTATAAATTTTATACACACTAAAGCCATATCAGCGTTCTTGTGTAGTAGGTAAGTATAGCTTTCTTTTTTAGGAAAATCCTCTTATTGGTCCTTGGTCGTTTGTCTATCAAGCTCAAATTCAATTGATCACCCGAAAATAATTATAAAACATTTAATTACATTTGCCAATTTTCACCCAAATCTTCCAAGACATTCCAAGTTATATCAAATTTTTAAATATTTTGTCAAATTTGTTTCATAGAGACCAGACCACATTGATGATGATGAACGTTGATGCATTTATTAGGTTTCTTCTTTACAGCAGCTATTCACTCAATGATTGACATTGGCATTACACTACATGGTTTATATTTTCGTAATACCATACATGTGTTCAAAAAACTTAAAATTAATAAATAAATAGAGCAGCAACTTTCTCACAGCAAATTACAGTTGACAGTTGATATCACAATTGATAAGCTCGCTAATCAAGTTATCAACGTGTTACTACAGAGCATTTTCTCACGAGATGTCATTCACAAACAATTTAAACTGAGTATATACCCGAATTATGCGTGGCAAAAAAGTAGAGGAAGAAAGTACAGTTTCCGATAGCATCAAATGAATATTATGTACTTAGATTCATATGTCATAAAACAATAATGACATGAAGTACGATTTAAAAAGTTCTAAATGCGGGTATGCTTTTACAGGCGTCAGATCTGACACACCTGAATATTTTGATTTGGAATGTTGAGTAAAAAAACACGAACTTAAACATGACTTGTGCTGAACGAACATAATTACTCGATAGCACGCAACGCGCACGCGCTAAGTCGAAAAGTATCAGGTGTTACAGCAGTCTTACATGCAGCATCGCAAGTGCAGGAGGTAGGCAACCGAATACACAGGAGTACATTGGGTTGCATAACTCTCAGGCGTACTTTCTTCGCGATCTCAGTCCCTGGTCGATACGAAGAGATGTCATAAATAAAACTTTTTTTAACTTTTTATTTAAATCGTGTCTAATATGTGTGAATTTCTAAGTTATCAAAAAGTTATCACAACCGTCCCAAATCACAAACACCCATGGTTTGTTTTCAAGTTATTTCCATTTCATGTTCTTAATTTTAGATTGCTATTCATATTTGACTTTTAGTTATACTGTCCCCAAGTGGTAATCATTTTATAGGTAATTAGAGTGTTTTATTACTATTAATAAAAGTTTCTTTCTCCCTCAAACCAGAGCTGCATCATTCATCTGTGGGTAGCTTCAATATGTCAAAACGGCATGAAAGTGTAATTCATAGTATTTGCAAAGCATTTGCATAGGCAAGTCATGAACTACAGCGACTTTTTACGTGTTTTATAATATGTCTCAACTAAATGTCATCACATTTAGATATAGAGAAATGCTGTCTGTGTCCAATTTGAACCAATAAAACAGAATGAGAATATATCTGTACCTCAGCTCAGAGATAGAAGGCCTGAAGTCCACTTCATTAATTCATCAATAACCAGTATTCTGCCTCAAACCAAGCATATTTGTAATGGTATATTTACAACCAAAATACTACTTGGTATATTAAAAAAATAAAAATTATATTTGGTCTTTATTTGTTTATTTCACGAAATAAGGAAAGTTTGGTTTTTCAACAGTACAAATGCAATTATGCTACGACATGACATGACATGTTACCTATATAATTATCCATTAACAATTGTGTTATTCGAGACATATTCGAGGAATTCATTTTATTTGTTTTGTTGTCGTAAAACGTGTCTGTCTTCGATTACTCATTAGCTAAACCATGATTTCGTTGGATGTTTGGAGAATCATCTGATTCACCACTTTCCATGTAGTCATTCCATGCAGACAACTCAAAAAGTTATAAACTTATAACATAAATCAAAGTAAGAAATGTCGATTTTTATTTACTTTTCTCACATTATTGTACAATTTTAGAAGTATTGTAAGACTTTTCGTGTAAGGGTTGAAATTGTAAAATTTGTTTGATGGCAATTCGCTTAATACTTCTGATGTAAAATAATTAGGTCTAATCGCTGTAAAATTATTGTAATTACGTTAGTGCAAATTATACGTGCTCTTATTTTAGAGGAATAGAACCTTATTGGGACACACATATTATTGTAACTACGTTTCAGCTTTCATAGAAAAATAATAAAATAACCAAAGTAATAATGCGCTTTTACGTACTGTATAGCCGCCTCGTTAAGTTGTGATAAAAGCCAGTGATAAAACCAGTCTTGCAAATCATCCCCATCATCCCCCGTATACTACGTCTGCGTACGACTGGTTGTCGCTATAGGAGGTAAGTTTTATCACAGCATAATGAGTCGACTATTATACATACTACATATTTGAATAAATATTCCTTTAAATTTCGTAAATCTCCAAGTGTAAAATAGCCCAAGCATCCCATCTATAAAATCAGCAAACGAAAGTCTGGGGCTGTTCATAAAGCATGTCACGAAAATAGGCCACTTTTTTACCCCCCTCCCCCTTGTCATAAGTTGTCACACTTTAGACAGCCCCCCCCTAAAAAGTATGTCACACCTGCAGACCCCCCCTTCCCCCTAGTCCCTACAAAAAACACAAAATGCATATTTTCACTAGTTCTTGATTTATTGTAAAATATATTGAAAGATTGAGAAAATTGACGAGAAATTCCTCGAGAATGGTCAAATCCTAAAGAGAGGGAAAATTCAAATCTCAGCTGAGAATAATGTGATATTTCTTTTTAGTGAAACGTAAAAATTAACACAAATGATACAACAAAGTGTGACATCACGCTAGGCCGGCCTCCCCCTTACTCCTGTCACAGATTGTCACAGTGTAGCCCCCTCCCCCTCCCCCCTGAGAGTTCTTTATGAACTCTGGTGATTTCAAAAAATGGGCTCAATAACAGTCTAACAGCGTACATTGTAAAAATCGAACTATTCTTGTTGTCGCGTTTGTGTCAATCAGCAATGCAATTCCACACCACGAACTTGCAATTTTCTTTCATCAATGGAATATTCATTATCAAGGCTCGTAAGGATTCGTATCCGTGAATATAATTTGTGTTGCATTGTCCTTGGACCTTGGTTGTCTGGTAGATTTGATTCGAAATCCTAATATAGGCGCTAATTGACATTCTTTGGAGACAAACTCAAATCACTCACGTCCAATCATGTCATAATTCCAAGGTAAAGGTTGTGTCCTGCACTTGAAATATAATTATCCTTATTATTGATTTAGGTGCCATTATTTTTATGCAAAGTGCGATATGAAGTCTTTGATTGAGACTTTTGCCTAACTTACAGAGTGTTACTACTAGGAGATAGACTGCTATAGGTAATTATTTAAAATAAACTTACATCTATAACAACAAATTTTGATAAATTTGTTCAAAATTACAAATAATATGTCTGATGTTTCTTTTGGAATTAGGTATCGATAGATTTTTTTCAGAATAAACATAATATATTTTACATGTTTTACATATTTTACAACCTCCGGGGAGTGAAAATGGTGCAAATTAGAGGTAAGTTGATGTTTTTCTTGGAATTATTTAATTGAGAGAGGCGTTTTAGTACAACTAATGTTCTTGTTGTTCTAATAATTTGAATGTTCTGAAGAACCTTGAAATGAGCTGGTCGTTGGTTGTAACCCACTTCCAATAGTTCCTTTCCTACTATGCCGGTTTCCCATATACCAACATGAGGATTTGGCCGGCTTCGTTTGACGCTGACCCTACCTATTACACGACTTATCTGTTCAAGAAGTTGCATTCGAATTTTTGCGAATATGATACAAATTTAGGTGTAAAGATTAATGATTATCATTGTTTAAAAAAAATCTGGTCTAGTGAATGTGAGCAAAATGGGATTATTACGTACAAAAATTACTGTACACAATTTGATTACTATTTATACACGGGTATCAGCCGTATCAGCTCATTCCTTTTCTCTGAATAGCATACAAATAATTTCAGTGTCCAGTGCTGGAATCATAGGCGTGCGAACGGGGGGGGGGGGGGGCGCCTAATGGGTCAGCCTCAACTAAAAAATTATAAAATGTAGTCCTCAGAGCGTCACAATTTTGTTTTAACAGGGTTAAAACAAAAAATCTCCCTGCGGGGCAGACTGGAGTTGCTCAAATCACTGGAATAAAGTACCTACTAGGTTGATCAAGAACACAATATTTTAAAGGAAATTCCACGAAAACAATGCCTAGGTCCCTTCCAGAACATGATTTTCTCATGAAACGCTGTGCTTCTCCAATAAAAATTTATTTTTAATATGCATCAACATAATTTCTCTATGACCTTCAGATAATTTTCAGAAACCCTCTTTCGTCGTTCGTTGATACATAAGAAATGTATCAATCTGTGTAAATTATTTCCTTGAAAACTGTTCATCCCACACAAAAATAATAGCACATCTGTGTTCACTGTTCAGCAACATCTCAAATTTCATAAAATAAATATTATTCTGAAATCTGTTCTTCACGAGACTTCCCTATTGTTCACATAAATGTAGCGCCTGCTTATTTCAGGCCTCTTAGAGAGGTTTAAAATGATTTGTAATTCAATTAGGTAATTCAATCCATAAGAAAAAATGTACACAAAAATCCAGCGCAGCGTTTTTTTTTAAATTTTGTCTAGCCCTTATATTTTGATTTTAAAATTTTGCTAGAAAATTTTATAAGGATATCCAAAATGAATCACTTACCAAAACCTTATTATACACTTAACCTTATTTTTTACTTTTTTTTTTATAAAAATGAGAGGAGTATAAAATAGTAACTAAAGTGACTGATAGTGATTAGGTGAAGCAACGTCACAATTTAAAAGAGAGTATCATTATGATAGCAATGAAAATTAAATCGTGTGACGAAAAGGCAATTCTTCAAATCAAATTTTAGAAGTAGTACATTGAATCATCGCAAATAAACGATTGCGCAGTTGAAATCATTAGGGCCGTGGAGGGGGGAGGGGGGGACAAATCTATGAATGAAGACAAAGGGGAGCTGTGTGGGTCCCAGAAAACGCGGGTTCGGGGGGCGTGGACCCGGAAAAATGTCTGATCCTTCTCCAGAGGAGGTTCAATCAGTGCGAGTTTCGACAGCTTTGAATTTCCAAATAATATTTTGCTAGATACTTGAAAAAGTGCTTGCTACGTAAGCAGGGTTATGTATCAACAACTTCATTTCTTCATTCAGGAATACATTTCGAGCATTTCGAAACATTTTTTCGAGCAATTTATTTAAAGAACAAAACACTGTGAGACAAGACTGTGTCGCGTACAACACCCGAGAAAATGTTCTCTCAAGGTCATTCATATTGGAACTAATTTGAGCCCTCCCTCCTCAAGGTATGCATGCGTAGATTCAACACTGTTCACATTGCTCTCTGCTTTTACTTGACAGTGTGTCCCGTGTTTTATGATGGCCGATATTCGCCTAAAAAAAATCAATGCTGTGTTTTAGACACGATGCCGTCATTGGACATCGGACTTGCCCCGCTAAGCAAGTCACCCCGTCCTGCTGGCACCCCCGCTCAATTGTCCGCGACCACTTATTTGGAAGTCCTTATTCGTGGCTAACCTACTTCTGGGGTGCGATCATGTAAAATTACAACTTTCTTGTCGCGTGACAATCGTGTCATCTC
Organism: Leuctra nigra; assembly: GCA_934045905.1. NCBI lineage: Eukaryota > Metazoa > Arthropoda > Insecta > Plecoptera > Leuctridae > Leuctra > Leuctra nigra. Next base: position 16,555,940 of record OW203764.1, on the reverse strand, counting down.
AATTGATGAGAAGCTTGTCACAGTGACAAGAAAGATGTCGTTTTACGTGATCGCACCCCTGTAGGCCGTTCCCCTATCCGCAACCCGAGGACGCGCTCGGAAGCCCAGAGCAAGGCAGAGGTTCGCATTCCCTCACCGAGAAAAAAAAATACTATCCCGGCCCGCCTCAACAAAATAATCAATTCATCTTATAAAATACACTTAAAAACATACAAACACTCAATTAGGTACAATACAATTAACAAATACATACAAAAATACCATCCCAATCCGTCTCAACAAAAAAAATCAATATTCATCTTATAAAAAACATATAAACACTCAATTAGGTACAATACAATTAACACATACATCAAAATAATACCATCCCAGCCCGCCTCAACAAAAATATTAATGCATCTTATAAAAAAACACTTAAAAACATATAAACACTCAATAAGGTACAATACAATTAACAATACATAAAAATAAATACCATCCCATCCCAGTCCGCCTCAACAAAAAAATCAATTCATCTTGTATAATACACTTAAAAACACACTCAATAAGGTACAACACAATATCAAATACATCAAAAAGATCTTCTCACCCGCGTACTCATGCTTTAATGTTCCTCCTCAACAACCACAATATTTATTCAAACTTCAGATACGTCTTCTTCCCCAGCGCTGCATCTTCTGACTGACTGTGTGTTGAAATATCCTGGAGACGAATAGATAATTTTTATGGGTAATCTAATAATGCTAATCATGGTAACAATATAGCAAATTGTAATAATTAACAGTGACCAATTGTTGGTGCATTTAATACAATGGGCACCAGAGTGTATACAGTTGCATTATCGGCTATTGTTGAAATATTCAAAACGTGTATCTTTTTTAATATGGGCGAGTGTATAATTTTTTTTATAAGTACCTACCTTAGCACTAGTTTTATGGGCTGCTCAAAATACATGCTTACTTACAGCAAGCAATTTTTAAATTGTTACCAAAATATTATTTGAAAATTCTAAGGGCCGTGCTGTGTTCAAAAGTCATAAAATTCCATCAAATCCACTTGAGGATCACAATTATTCTCCGGGGCTGCGCGCCCCAGATCCGCGTCTTGTGAGGGCTCTTACCCCAGCTACCCTTTGTCTTAAGTAATTGAGATTAGGCCCCCAAATGTCACAAAATTGATTTTGAAGGGCCAAAAAACGCCCTGCGGGCTAGGTGGGGGGCTCGCCCCCCCCCCCCCCTTCACGCTTGGGATTTTTTCCCTCTGGACTTTCTCCCCCTGGAATTAATCCTGCCGGCGCCCATGTGCCCCCCCCCCCCCCCCCCCCCCAATGATTTCTCCTGCGCACGCCTATGCTGGTATCGTAGTTATCCTGAGGGAGAACAAAAATTCATATTATGAGAAATTAGGGGGATAATAAAGTTAGTGTAATAAAACTGTACCTACATTCTCAATCATTTGATCATCTTTTTTTATTCTGATTGGTCGTATTTCAATAGCATGGGAAGACAACTGATTTTTAGCTCAATTTATCTCAGAAAATACACAAGTTTTTAGCTGTGAGATGAATTGTGCCCACCCCACCCTGATTGTCAATATATACATCAAAATGTATTAATATCTGTGACTTGAATCTGTATTATTGTATTTTATTTTCATTTTTTGGTAAATTTTAGATTTTATTTAATTTCTATTTTTATGATGGCAGATAATACTAGGCCGAAACGTAGCATTTTAAATAACTTGCTGGCAGAATATCCGCAATTAATGAATTGTGCAAACGATACAAACGATCGCTTTCTTGACTAACATCTGTCACATGACCCGATAGTCCATTCATCTCACTTTATTTGACATTTTTCCTATTGAAGAGTAAAATATGAATTTATTTTGGAGCACATTGTACCACATTACATTTTATTCTTATTAAAAGAACAGTTGTAATTCACGAAATAAAATATTAAATTAATTCTATAAAACCTGAATTTTATAGAATTTGTTAGAAATGTATTTGAAATAAAATTAAATGTTGTAATAGATGAAAGCAAAGAACATTTCAATTTTGGTATAGATATTATTTTTATTAATTCGCGGCCTATGCTTGCGGCCAATGAAGCAATTTTATGATGCATTTTGAACTCTTACTGACACGAAAATGACGTGCACGTGCAAAATTCAAAGTAACCTCAAGATAAGAATGTAGGTTTATTAATGTAAGTTCGTTGCAAAATGTAATAGATAATTAGATGTTAGCTATATTTAAGTAGGTACTTTTTTATTTAACTTAGCCCGATCGAATGAATATTTCACAAGCTTGATTCGCAAACTCGTTTAAAATTTGGCGCCATTGCGTCACAAATTCCCAAAACCGGTCAATGCAAGGTTAAAACTCCGCTTGCATTTTTTGTACTCATATCATTTAATTAATTCTGCAATATTCTAAAACACACGAGCCTTTCTCAAAAAGACTGTAATCAATCGTTTAGCGTGAAAGCAAATTGTTTGTGTTGGTACTAAAATGGCGGATCAATACGCTGAAGGTCGGCGGTTCGAATCCCGAGTGAATGTTTCTAACGGCGGCCAGTTCGACTGCGAACCACGGCAAGGTAACATCTCAGCAAGGATTGGCGGTCATTAACCGTACATCAAGACACCACAACGGATTGTTACACATCGGAAATAGCACGTGTAACACAAATGAAGTGACAGGAATTGAGTTTCCAACATAGATTCTGTCAAAGTAAGTTGTTTTTATTATCTGTCCTAATGACTATTTTATATTCTTTCTTCGAAGGTCGTCACAAACTTTGACAGGTATGTGCACCTTGTTTCGTGCATGCATGGCATGAAATACATTATAATACAAAATATTAATTTTGATAATTTTATTAGTAATAGTGTTACTTTACTATTGGTTATATTTATAAGATTTTTTTGGTATTGATTATTTTTATATTCCTTCGTAAACGTTTCAGTTATTATATGGATGGATCTGTTTTTCAAATTAATTTTTCTCATAATCATTAAAATATAATATTTGATTCTAATGATCTAATAATATCACGTGCCTATATAGCATGTCCAATTATAACTAATATAGGGAATATAAAACTCTATTTGGCACTATTATCGTAGTTGAGTTCTTATGCCAAATGCGTCATAAAGAGTATCATTAAAAATGATCTACTTTAAAAGTAGTTCATAACTTCTTTTACATCTTCATAATTTCAAATTATTTGCATTTAAACATTACTAGACACATAGACTTGCTTAATAAAAACAAAGAAGAAGATAATATACCAGGAAACAACTTAGTAAAATACAAATATTTGAACAGAAACACTGGTATTGTCAAGAAATAAAAATAAAAAGAGTCCACAATATTTCGCCGATGCATTCGACCGGCTTTCCGGAACTTGCCAGTCTCGCTTGACAAAGCCGGTCGAACGCATCGGCGAAATATTGCGGACTCTTTTTATTTTTATTTCTTGACAATACCAGTGTTTCTGTTCAAATATTTGTATTTTACTATATAGACTTGCTTATTAGCTCTCTTTCCTGAAGTTCATTTCTAACCTAGTTTCTCTATTATCTGAATAGGTAACACTAATCTAATATAACTATTATTAATATTACTAATATTATTATTATTATTAATATAACTATTATATTTATTAATATTCCTTCCCTATAGGAAGGAATCTTTTCCTTATACCCTCATTACTGGAGTCCTTCAGGAGGGTCACTGTCAACATGTAAATGTATGATGAATGGAAAATAAATCAAATCAAAAAAAAATCATAGTATGAGCTGATGATAACAGGACAGTCGTTGGACAGGACCCATACATTTATTTATAGTAGCATAGAGGTAAGAATGATAGTAGTCAGTACATAAAGTAAGCAAATATGAAAAAACAAATAATGAACCAAATTTGTTGGATATATAACAATTTATTTAAAATGGCAAAAAGCTAAAAAAATAATAATAACAGAACGAATAAAACTTTGAGGAAGGTTATGCAACAGAATGATGCCCAAACTAGGGAACATACCGAGGAACCCCATTATATTATGTATACCCCTAATGCATGCATAATTATTTTATACCTTATGAAGGTATTGGCCTCTATTTGAATAAGTAAGCTCTAAGAAGTTAATTAACAGGTACAGTATTGTCATCCATGCTAGAGGAAAATACACAGTTCAAGCTCAACGTGATCTCCAAGTGAAGAATTGCCAATGCAATCAATAAATGCACATTGCATCAAGGATCATAGAATGTTTTGCAATAATAATCGTTGCGGATATGCATTATGGAATGTCGATAACATTTTAATGTTATATAATTCCTTCGTGTACAGTATTTCATGTCAATCATCGGCAATTGCAGCGAAAGATTTTGTATCTATGTATACCCAACATAAAACGCATTAGATAAAAATAGTCTAAGGGATTCTGTTAGGTAAGAATAGCTTGGCAGGCAGCATAATGATCGGATCATTGCCAACTCATTCTTCAAGTTATCAAATTTTAAAATTGCGTAATGACTATTTTACCGATGTTATGCTCATCTACCGTGATTAAACCATGGCTTTACTTGTTCGTTATGTTTTGCCTTTGCCTTGGCCGATAGAATAATTATAATGGTGAATAAAATTAAAAACATTTTGTTTATTCAATCATTAGAGACGGATCTTAGAACAGCGAATTCACGAAAAAGAAACAATTGCGTATCATATAAAAAGATGCAGCACGCGATGTGAGAAATATTTTGCCGGACCGGGGCTCCAACAAGGGACCTTCACATTCTGGGCGAGAGCTCTGTCAACTGAGACGAACAGACGTCATTTCATCTGAATCACTGGAATTTTAGGTCATAAAATCCTATCTATTGTGGACTAATAAATCAAGATTCTGTGAAAATGATATACCGTGTCTTTTTTCTAAAAATTTAAAAATTTTAGTCATTGGGTATTTCACGGTGTAGACACAATTTTTTGGAATACCCACAATATTTGGCAATATTTTAATAATGAGTACCACGAAAGCTTAAATTTTAAAACGTATGATTATCCTCTGGCTGACACAGCCCTATTTACAATGACCTGAACCTGACATCAATCGAAAAGTTCGCCAGTCGGTACACGTCAGTGTAGGTGAAGGCTGACTGGAGTTACATACATAATATGGTGCATAATATAAAAGTTGTTCAGTTCTTTCGCATTGACCCTGCTCAGTTAACATTGCCGCAGGCTCCGATCAGGAACAAGTTTTTATTCATCTTCGCGCGAGAAAAAACGCGACAATCTAACGCTGCTAAAACCGAACTGAGGTGCAAAAACATAATATCAAGGTGCTGAGCAACTAAGCAATATCTTATGTAAAATGCATACCGATGGCACTAACTATAGTTTTTATTGAGAATCTTCAAATGTATTAAATATGCTATGTTTGAGCGGATGATTTCATTCTTACGTTACGCAATATTATTCGTGACTGACTGATCTGAGGACCTTGAACATGAAAAAAGATTTTGGTTACATTTTTGGCTCATAGTGTACGAAATTTTAACGTTTATTTTACACATATCAATGCAAGTGGTATTTTATTTTGATTGAGCTCTGAAGCCCCGAAAACATTGAGAACACGAATAATTAATTTGAAAATACTTAATTCGAAGAAGAAGAAGAAGAAGAAGAAGAAGAGATCGAATTTGTCTGATCCCCGCTTATTTGTTTCATACTATTCTCATGGGCGTTCGCAGGGAGGGGCAAGGGGGGGGGGCGCTTGCCACCCCCCCCCCCCCTCCCCCTGGATGTTAGGAAAACATACACATTTTCTGGGGTTTTACGTAGTGTTTCATTTTGTATCCAAACAAAATAAAGAAAATTGATTTCAAAGTGTCAAAAAAACAAAAAAATGCCCTACGGGGCTGGTTTAAACATGTCTTCCACCACCCCAAAGTGCAATATTTAAAAAATATTTAATATTTCAACAAAATACACCTCATAACGTCTCAAATTTGATTTCAAAGTGTCCAAAAACCAAAAACGCCCTGCGGGGCAACCCCCTTAACACGTAAAATATTGTTTTCCTTGCCTTGCCCCCACCTGGAAGAAATCCTGCGGAAGCCCATGACTATTCTTGTTTTTTCCCTAATCCCTATGATACCTGTTCAAGTCAATAAAGAAACAACAAAATAAATAAAATTACGCTCGTCATATTTTCAACGTAGTTAGACAATATTACTGACTAAAAATTATATACCTAGTATTTTTAAAAATTATAATGCATACAATGAAGATGTTAATCTTGATATGGCTTCATAAACCTGTTCTGCTTGTGCCAAGGTCGCTGTTGTTGTTGTTTCTTACAATAACACGTTTTAAAAAACCATTTGCATTAGAAAATGAATGACATTAAAACAAAGGAGACTTTAGATAGACATGAGAATCTGGACGAATATGGTAATGTAGCTATTGCCAAAAAATGTGTTTCATTTATTAATTCCAAAGAGTCGACACCTCTTGGAAAAATTATGCTGAAGACTGACTGTTATATATTTTTTGCGTAGTTCGTCATTGGCTTGATCACCTCCATGCTCGCTTATGAGCAAACCATCAGGAGCGTATGAAACTATTGCTCGTATATAATTGCGATGTGATGTAGTAGATACACATACAATAACTGAAATGTTTGGAGTCACGGTATTGGAATCGTCCATTACATTTAGTCAATGTTTGCTTTTTTATTTAAAATCGGCATTGGAATGATCGTCCATTAAATTTGGTTCAATATTTGTTTTTTATTAAAGTCGTCTTTGAAATAACGTGCATTTATTGATATTATTTCATCGATATACAACTATGCTCGACGTAAACCATTTCCCTTCAGTTAAGAATATTATTTTTTCTTTGAAATGAGATTTGGCTTGTTTTCTGTCCAAGTCTCTGACACGTAGTATTTTTATGAGTATTGTTTACTTGGTACACTGCAATTATAATGCTGAAAGATATGTTAATGTCTTTGTCCTTCTTGGAAGCATTTCCTCTGACGGGTTTTCTCATTTACATGGAAATTATTATATTCACTTTTTACTGATTACATGAATTAAGTAAATGTTTTTCTTTCAACATATTGACATTTTTCCCTAACTATATTTTGTCTGATTTTGTCTGTTTGACTCATTCTGCATGGACGGACCTCTGTTTTTTTTTCTTACACACAGGTAAACAGGTCACAGTTTTTCTTTGATTGAACTGAAATTTTGCGTACATTGCATATACTGCATTCCTATAGTGTAGAACATGGTAGTATTTAGAGAGAAGTGTATCAATTGCTTGGATAGAATACGTCGAAACAAAGGGATTGGCGTAATATATTATTATGTATGAGACAATTAGTTCATATATGAATCTCTATGATTAGTTTAACAATTTGATTTTGCCTCCAAGTTAGCAGTTAGTGACATTATAGTGACAAAATAATACAAATAGATTCGTTTCTATTAACTTTTTCTCGGAAATAAGAGAAAAGAACATGTTTTACTGGAAGTGTTTAACATAAAAGAAGAGAAACATTTAAAGTCAAATGATTTGTGCCTTGAAACATTAACGCTTTATTAATTACAAAAGCACTCATTAGTCATTTGTATTGCTTGAATAATTTTTCGGTTAAAAAATCCATTTCGCACGGTTCCGAGATAAACAGGAATATCCTTTGAAACTGCTACATCAAAAAGTTTCTTGACATTATTCAGTGATTTTTCAGTCATGTGACAGGTTTGAAATAAAATAGTTTTTTTTTGTGTGTGTGTGTGGGGGGGGGGGGGGGGTTACATAATTTCATAATTTGCATATTTCAAAATAAAAGAAAAATTTAGAAGATAAGTAAGGTCAATGGACCAATCCAAGTCAAAAGAACCCAGCAGCTAATATGATGGACAATTAGTTATATAAAAAGGGATGTAAACTCATTGATTGTTTGGTGGGGAAATTGTAAACAAATTCAAAAATCTCAACGACCGTAAAAATCGATGGGTTCAAAGTTCTTCATTCATCGAGAAAGTTGCATCAAAATATTATATCCTGATGAGTACATTCATCTCTTTGAGCATATAAACAAATCATAAAACAATGACTTGTTATGCAACAACTATTATATTACTTCATAGATTATAGATAGCAATTTGCGGTTTATAGTCATATACTAAATAAGTAATTTTCTTCATGAGAAGACAAAGCAAGTCGGTCGATTTATAACTATTTCCTTAGTCTCTGACTTCATTCAAGGCAGACCGCAAGTGCATTATAGTGCATTAAATTGCACTCACATCAAACGTGCAACAGTTGCATTTATCCTTGATCACATGATCTTTTATCAGAACCAGCATGCCACCTGATTATATCTCAACATACTTCATTTAAGAATGTCTGCATATTAGGGAAACTCTTATTCAATCCAACAGCAAATGTTCTTTGAAAATAAAAAGACGTGAAAGCAATTACTTATTGAGTAAATGTGACTAAATAAACACCTACAAGGAAATATTTGCATAATAATATGACTTAGTTACAATATTTGTCGTCGAATAATAAGTCACTAGAATTTACGTTTAACTTTCTAGACTAACAAATCAAGATATATTTGTGTTTGCTTATTTCACAGAATCTTAATTTATTAGACAGAGACATGATTGTTCCTGTTAGAGTACAAAGACCTCAAAGGATACTATTCGTCATTGATAAGAGCAAATATTACACATTTTAGAGAAAGTATTTGACAAATCTCATTGATCAATAATTACTCATTGCTACATTTTGTCATTTTCAGTCACCAACTCCAGGATGAAGTTTACTATCAATGTAGACGCCGACGAGAACGCGAAGAGAGTGATGGAGTTCGACAGAGAGTCGTCGAGCATCGAGAGCGACGTCGCGACGTCCTGCGCCGACGTCTGTGAGTCAAGAGTCGAAGAAGTCTTGGGAAATGCGCCCGAACTTGCCAGGTCAGAAGAGACAAAGTGCAGCGAAGTCTTGCCGGAGTACCTCAAGTTATTATTCGTCGAAGGAAATGCCGTGTGCGGAGATTCGCGGAGTGAATTCAAGAAGCCGGAATGGTTGGATGAGGAGAAGTTAAAGCGAGGACAAAGATTCGCTGTGAAATACAGTTTCGGTGTCATGTACGCGGAGATGTTATCTCTGATTATTTTATTTGCGTTTCAAGGTGGTTTGGGACCTTTGATATACACTGGAATGTCTCACACTCCATTCAAAGCGTTCAAACGATATCTTTCTACTGCGATTCGAGTGAAATCCTGGCAAGAAGAGGACATCTGGGACGAGAGCACGTCAGCACATCGCAATCTGAAAGCCGTCCGCTGCATGCACGAGGCTGTTCGACATCGGATGACGACGTCCCCACAAGAAGACGTCGCCAAGAAGACAACTCTAAAAGACGACAAGGGCACGACGCCGATGTGGACGGACCTACACGAGGAGGTCCGCGAAGACTTTCAGTCCTCATGTCCTGTTTTCCGTCGTTCCTCCGCCTCCATCAAGGTCCACGTCAATCAGACGGACATGGCGGTCACGCAGTTCGGCTTCGTCGGACTCATCTTGATCTTCCCGAGGATGTTCGGCGTCCACGGCGCCTCTGACGAGGACCTCGATGCTTTCGCGCATCTCTGGAGGACGCTTGGCTTCTGTCTGGGACTGGAGGATCGGTTCAACTTGTGTGACGGGAACCTGGCGACGGTCCAGCAACGGTGTCGTGACATCCTCAACATCTGGGTGAAGCCGCGCTTCTTCGACGTCAACAGCGACTGGATGCACATGTCACGTGTCATGGTCGAGGGACTCAGCTACTATGTTGCTGGAACTACGTTTGAAGTTGTGTTGCTTTATCTTTGTAAAGTGATAAGCATTGACGCTCCAAAGTTGTATTCTTCGATGTCAACTTTTCAAAAGTTAATGTATTATTACACTGTGTACATTTATGCAGTTCTTTTGAGATTGCCTGGAATGCTTGCATTTCATAATTGGCTCATTAATTCAGCGATAAGAAGAGGACTGAATAAGACTCCGAAAGAATTGAAAAGATTGGAGACAAAAATGTATCCATATGAAACTCAACCTGGTGTGATATTATGTACTAAACTATAAACTTTACTAATAGTGACATGACATTACTTTTATCTAGAACTAACTAAATACTTATAGTTAGAATATATAAGCAATATTCCACGACTTATGTTAAGTTATTGTATTATAAACCTATGGACTTTGCTATATTATGGAATAGTATGTATTTTTAAAGCTATTGAAATAGTATTAAAATAGGTATATGTTTGTTTGTTACCATTAAACCTACAGTGATTTAAAATAGTAAATAAACACAATATAAAAAGCATCATGGTAAACTTTGCGCAATACCTTGAAATCATGACAACATCAGAATGATCCCAAGTTTTCAAAACGTTAGTAGAATGTTGGCACTTCGGCGCGTTCAGTAGAATGTAGGTAACTTTGACACAAACAAATTATATTTCAAATTAAATACGAACTTATGCATTCCAGCCAAATCTCACAACTCAAATATTGGAATATTATCATATTTTGGTTTTGAAGGTTCCACGACAAAACTCCGTCCAACACAGAACGTGACCCGTAGAGAAAAGCAAAAGGCAATGAATAGAACTAGACTGCACCAATGTTGAAAGAAGTAGGTAATAAGAAAAGTTATCAATTTAATAATACGTAAGATTTAATTTTTATTTGAAAATACTAATGAAGCTTATTTTATAATGTTAAAAGAATGGATCATTCGATAATTTAAATTATATTTTAATCAATCTTTAACAATTTTCAAGAAATGTGACTGTCCTCTTTTCTTCTCAGCCTTTGAGTTATTTCCGTGTACTATTTAAAGTCACTCACATATTGATATAACATACTTTTAGCAATAAAATATGAAAGAAATTTTACGAAGTAGATCTCCCTAAAAAGTCTTCTTCGCTTCATGCTTCGAAGTAATCATGTTAAAAAGTAATGAAAATACGAAAGTAATATGAAAGTAATGAAAATACGCAAGCATCAAAGGATTGAGATAGGTAAACCTGTATATAAGGTTAAAATGATTGAGGACGGCTAATCTGATGTGTTATATCACGATTCATTCCCGACAGATAAATATCAAATGTCAAGCAACTCTAATAATGACATTGCACCCATTATCTTGTATAAACAATAATATGATCTAATCTTTCCTAAAACTAGATTTATAAAATAGGAGATATTTTAATATGAATCTGATAAAATATTATTATTTATCACACGTTTGCCAAGGATTTTTCTCATAGCGGTGATCGCCTGTCAAGCTTGTAGCATCAACAAGGTAAGCTACCAACAAAATGACTATATTTACACCGACACTTTTCTTTCTTTGGCTAAAATCTGTTTGTTTCTTCTGTTTTGATACGTTCAGAAGCGTCACTTAATCCGTACTACTTCAAACAGACAGAAAAGGAACACATAAATTAACAAACAAATAAACATGCGAACGAACAATCAAACAAATGGAGGAACTTATCCGGCAAATGGAAAAATACTTAGGGCTGGTTTCTCAATGCTCTCTTAAATCAGTATCTAGTGGAGCGGTCGCTCCACGCCAGCCAAGTCGTACGGCGCGCACACTCTCATATAAAAAGGCTGGAGCAACCCACTTTTACTGTAAGCATCAAAGTGGCATTTTCGGCCTACTGGATCTCAAAATTGGAAAATCTCACATTGTTGCGAAATATCTTAATTTCGAGCTATGGCCCACCCTACAACATATATCAAATTTGGGAGCAATAGGTTACGCCCTTTGCGAACTAGAGGGCCGTGAAAACCGTGAAATTGTCCGGCTTTCAGATAATAATAATAATAATAATAATAATGATGATGATGATGATGATTCATCTTCCAATAAATTCCGCGGTCTCCGCCACAGCCTAAACGGCTGGGTTGATTGACCCGAAATTTTCACCACATATACAGCTTGTCTGCCTGATGATACCTTGCCCTTATGAATTTTTTGTGCCGCCATTTTGAAACCGGAAGTGACGTCATATCTCAAAAACGGCTTAACCGATCGGAACGAAATTTGCGCCAATCGATTCAGACGGTCCTCTTTATGAAATAACAATAGTTAAATTAAAGTTTTCTAATTACTGAAACCGGAAATGACGTCATAGTTTAGCGAAATCTGCTTAAATTCACTTCCCTTTATATAAAAACCAACTATATATTCAGAAGGCTTATAATGAAATATTAGTATTTATATACATATTAATACCTACAATGTGTAAGAGCTTTCAGCCGCCATTTTGAAAACCGGAAGTGATGCCATATCTCGAAAACGGCTGGACCTATTGGAACGATGCTTTCGCAATTCTTCATGGCATATCACTTTAAGTTTAAATTTAGCTCCAAACAATATGTTTTAGTAACTAATTCGGAAATGGCGTATTTTTTTAAAGGAATTAGCCATTGTTGCCCTAATAAGTTTTACAAGTTGTGTAAATAAACTAAAAAAATAAGTGATATCCCCATAAAAAACACTCCGTGTAAAGAAACAGCCAAGTCTCTTCAACTAAAAAAAAAAAATTATGAAATCTAAAAATCTGCACTGAAACGTAGTGATATCAAATAATGAGCCAAGTCAAAACTTTATTTGAAAATTAAAAAATACTTGGCGCATCGTTTTTTTAGGGCATTGTAGGTATAGGTACTATAAGTATATGTATTTATATCTAGCCTATACTTCTAAGCTATTTATATACACGATGCGCCAAGTATTTTTTAATTTTCAAATAAAGTTTTGACTTGGCTCATTTTTTGATATCACTACGTTTCAGTGCAGAATTTTTAGATTTCATATTTTTTTTTTTTAGTTGAAGAGACTTGGCTGTTTTTTTACACGGAGTGTTTTTTATGGGGATTTTAATTACTAGTGGTAATTCTAGAAATGCCATTGGTTGTTGACAAAGCAATCGAGTCCTAATCACCTGCTTAAATTTAACAGATAATTGAAACTTCTGCAATAAGACTTCATCGCTTATACAAAACAAATCAGCGATTTGTCATTTTCAATGTTAATATACCTAGTATATAGTTTCTTATGTATTTCAAATTTATTATTTCTAGTTTATGTTATATTGTGCCCATGTGGCAACCATTGTTGAATGGCAGTCTTTACAAAATAATAAAGTTTTCTCTCTATGAGAGTGTAACTTTTATTTTGAGATTAAATTATTTTGCTTGCTTCGCACTAATACAATCTACAATTGTTCAGAAGCGAAAGATGTAGGTCTACATCTCAAAATGGAGACTTACACACAATTGGGTTGCTGGTAAGCGTAATCATGACGTATGTATTTTATTTGCAGTAAAATTGCATAAGACATGGACTTGAAACATTCGCTTCGTGACAAGAAAGCATCGCATCATGACAAACTAGACGCCTCGGAATGCCAACTAAATAACAAAAGTCCAGCAACGACGGAGAATGTCGTTGATGATCAACAAACTGCTGACAACTTATCTCTGAATCCAAATCTACCAGAATATCTCCAAACACTTTTGGAAGGTTCTTCAGTGACAGTCTGCGGAGACTCGCGCCATCGGTTCGAGAAACCTTCTTGGTTCGACGAAGAGAAGTTCAAGAGAGGTCAACAATTCGCTATCAAACACAAAGCATTCATCTTGCTATCGGACTTATTATCCTTGATACTGCTATTTGCGAATCAGAAAGGACTGGCTTATTTGATACACAGCGGCAATTCTGACACTCCTTTCAAGGCGTTCAAAAGATATCTCTCCACGGTGATTCGAATTACATCCTGGCAAGAAGAAGACATCTGGGACGAGAACTCCAGAGCAAATCGCAGTCTTAAAACTGTCCGCAATACGCATGAAATATATCGCCAACGAGTAACATCGGCGCCTCCTGAGGAACTCGTCAAAGAGATGACACTTGACGACGAGAAAGTCACAACGCCGATGTGGACAGACTTGCACGAGGTGATACGAGAGGATTTCGAATCCTCTTGTCCAGTTCGTCGAAGTGCTCGCGAAGGCCCCGGGAGAATTTACGTGAACCAGAGTGACATGGCAATCACTCAGTTCGGCTTCATCGGGTTGGTGTTACTGTTCCCGAAGATGTTCGGCGTCCACGGCGCCTCTGACGAGGACCTCGATGGTTTCGCGCATGTCTGGAGGACGATTGGTTTCTGTCTGGGACAGGAGGATCGGTTCAACTTGTGTGACGGGGACCTGGTGACGGTCCGGCAACGGTGTCGTGACCTCCTCGACAACTGGATGATTCCGTCGCTGAGAGATGTGACAAAAGACTGGATACACATGTCGCGAGTGTTCGTCGAGGGGATGACGTTCTACATGGATGGAGTTTCTTTCGAAGTTATGATCTTGTATCTGTGTAGAGTATTGAGCATTGACACACCAAAGCTGTATTCATCTTTATCTTTTCTTCAGAAGTTTCTGTACTATCATCTTGTTTTTGTGATTGATTTTCTGACGCGACTGCCAGGAGCAATGAGATTCTTTAATTGGGTAGTTAACAGTAAAATAGATACAGCTGAGAGTTTTTCAGATGAGCAGCTGAGCATTTTTAAGCAAAAAGTTTTTCTTATGAAACCAAATCGAAAGCCGAATAATTTTACAGCTAGAAATTAATGCTCATTTACTATACAATTTTTTACGTGGAATTCACGCAATACACCTAATAGATTACAATAAAATCAAAAATAAAACAGTAATTATTATTTTCGTTCATAGTATTTCCTATTTTCATGCCCCTCATCTATTAGGCAACTAGTGATGCGTGGCTGTATGACGGGCAGGTATTTTCAAGGGGCCTACTTGTTTTGTTGTTGACAGCAGCATGGCCGTCTATTTTTGTGTTTGCTAGAATTTTATATAAATTTCAGTTAAAATGTCTACGCAGTTAGGTAAACTTTGTTCGGCTTTATTATTAGAGCTATTTGGAGATACGGTGCAAAAGGTTGGAGATGATTTATTTAAATGGAGTGATCGACCGCTTAGTTATATCGTAAAGACCACTGGCCTGCCACTAAGTGAGGTTAAAAAGGCACTATGTATTCTGATCCAGTATGGGTTTGCTTCTTACTGTCCTTCAAATAAAGATCCCAATAAGGCTCTTTATACTTTACTGTACGAAAAAGTTCTTTTGGTAATAAGATACCCTAAATATCTGCTGCTGATCAAAACTAAGTACGGTGATGAAACAGAAATGCTCGTGGAGGAACTTCTTCGGCAGGGTCAGGATATAGCTTCAAGTCTAATTCTTCGAGCATCTACTAGATTCAAGGAAACCACAAAAAATAATGATGCTTCACTATCTTCTTTTCGTGACAAGTTTGTAGCCTTGGTAAATGACCAATTTCTGATGCGGTGTCTGTATCCCTGTGATGCCACCGTAAATGTTCCCGTCCTTGCCATGGACGATCGGGAATTATTTCTTCTCCCCAATCTGAACATGCCAGTAATAGCTGCAATGGAAAAAGATAGCAAACATGATGGTGACCCAGGAGATAAAAACATTCTGTGGGAAATCAATTTCGATCGATTCAATCAAGAAATTAGGTAGGTTCTTCATAATTTAATTTTTGTACCTATCATTAAATTTGTAAGCTGTTATATTTACCTAACAAAAATATTTCTATATGTATTTCAGGGATGAGGTAATGGTAAAAGCCGTTACAAGACGAATCGATGAAAATGCTGGAGAGCTGATGCGATTCTTTTTCAAGGAAATGTACTGTAGAACAGATCCATGGGAAGACGTGTCCAATCCAATACCATTTAATGTCCTAAAGGAAGAAATCAAACGTCAAAACAAGAATCCAAAGCTAATAGAACATTTGGAAGCCTATTGCATGGTAATTGAACAAGACGCTTGTAACTTCATCAGCAAGTACGGAGACAGCGGAGGAGGACAATACACTGTCAACATCGAACAAGGCATCAAAGAGCTGACATGGGCCACACTGGAGAACATTGTACTGGAGAGGTTCGGTTCCAAAGCAGCGCGGATATTCAGGTTTGTGTGAGAACGTATTTAACAGTTGTCTGCTGCTTCAATATACATTCCATTGGATTTGGTGCTCTAATTTTTTATAGTAATAATTTATTCTACTTTTAGGTACACTTTTAATTTATGCTTTCTACTTTAAAATTTTGAAGACCAGCAAATTAATGGTCGCCCACATTTTTACACATTGCTGAACTCCAAAGATATGGCATGTTATTGGATTTTCTTTCACTGCACTGGAAGTTGGTTCCGTCGATCAGTGTTGATTAGATGTACTTATAAATAAAACTATCAGTACCTATTACCATAGAAAACCAAGCATTGCATTAAAATTGTTGGATCAGTCCCAACTTTTCTGTGTGAACATTTTCGTCGCTTAAGTCATGGCAGTGAAAAGTGGTCTTTCCACCAGCCGTGGAATCTGTTTTGTGTTGTATTCTATATCCCCATAAAAAACACTTCGTGTAAAAATACCAGCCAAGTCTCTTCAACTAAAAAAAAATATGAAATCTAAAAATTCTGCACTGAAAAGTAGTGATATCAAAAAATTAGCCAAGTCAAAACTTTATTTGAAAATCAAAAAATACTTGGCGCATCGTGTACTTAAATAGCTTGGAAGTATAAGCCAATTATAAATTATACATGAAATATACATATACATAGTATACCTATAATGCCCTAAAAAAAACGATGCGCCAAGTATTTTTTGATTTTCAAATAAAGTTTTGACTTGGCTAATTTTTTGATATCACTACTTTTCAGTGCAGAATTTTTAGATTTCATATTTTTTTTTAGTTGAAGAGACTTGGCTGGTATTTTTACACGAAGTGTTTTTTATGGGGATATCACTCCTTTTTTTAGTTTATTCTAACAACTTGTGACACATATGAAATGAACAATTACTAAATTCTTTTAAAAAATCATCACCCTTTACAATTTCGTTACCACTAATGAATAGCAGCGTATGGTCCTAAATAATTGCTTTAAATGATCTTTCACGAAGAATAGCAAAGGTTTCATTCCAATCAGTCAACCCAGTTCCGAGATATGGAAACACTTCGGTTTTCAAAATGGCTGCTGAACTTTCTGCAATGCCACATAGAATTTATTTCTATAAATGATGTGTATCATTTTAAGCTTTCTGAATATGTATTTATTGTATAGGAGGGAATTATAATAATTTATACATTTGAATGACGTCATTTCCGGTCTCATAAATAGGAAAATTCTATTTGTACTGTTCATATTCCATAGAGATGGCCATCCGAATCGTTTGCCGCTAGTTTCAAACCGATTTGTCTACCAGTTTTTGAGATATGACGTTACTTCCGGTTTAAAAATGGCGGCTGAAATCTCTGACCCCTTGAAGTATATTTGAAACATGATTATAATTTTATAAGCTGTCTCAAATAGTATATTTATTGCATCAAAATAAAAATTTGTGAGATTATTAAAATGTGTGACGTCATTTCCGGTTTAGGTATGAGAAACTGCAAATATTATTGATGATAATACATAAAGTTGACCGTCTAAATTGTTTTGCGCTGGTTTCGTTGAAATCTATTTAGCCGTTATTGATATATGATGTCACTTCCGGTTTCAAAATGGCGGCATAAAACCAGTTATAGCAAAAGGCACCTCAGACGCCAAAAGTGCATATGTGGTAAAAATTTTAAATCAATCGGTTCAGCTGTTTATGCTGTGGCCTGTTTACCATATTTTAGCTCCACCCTACTACTACTACTGAGATTATTATGAAAACCGCCCTAAAACACTGTTTTCACGGCCCTCTAGCGCGCAAAGGGCGTAACCTATTGTTCCCAAATTTGGTATATGTTGTAGGGTGGGCCATAGCTCGAAATTAAGATATATCGCAACAATGTGAGATTTTCCAATTTTAAGATCCAGTAGGCCGAAAATGCCACTTTGATGCTTACAGTAAAAGTGGGTTTGCTCCAGCCTTTTTAAATGAGTGTGTGCGCGCGCCGTACGACTTGGCTGGCGTGGAGCGACCGCTCCACTAGATCTATATTGAGGAATTATATTTTGCGAAACATCACAATCTAGTAATTTTAATAATCTAAGTCTGCGATGTTTGTCACCAGATCATTACTTTGATGGAATTATAGAATGTCAACTTCAGCATCTTGGCATAGCTACAGGGAATTAAAAAAGTGAAATTTGTAATCATTTCCTTTTCTTTCCTCTCAGGATTGTGAAAGAGAAGAAGAAGATCGATCAAGACCAGATCCAGCCGTTAGCAATGATCCCAGCAAAGGAGGCAAAATCACTCACATACCTGTTATTAGGAGAGAATTTCATTCAAATGGAGGAACTCCGTAAAACTTTATCCGGCAAAGGTCCTGTGAAAACCTTCTTCCTTTTTCACATCGACCTAAATCAGCTTACAAGAATGATCCTTGAAATGAGTTACAAAGCAGTGTACAACGCAATGACTCGACGCGAATACGAAGTTATTGACAATAAGAGGTTGATTGACAAACACAGCAGGATTAAAGCGATCGTTCAGAATATGAGACTGCAAGGAGCGTCTGAAGAGCAGATCGTGGAGGTAGAAGAGATGATTACCCCGATAGAAGTCTCTGTTGTGGAGAAGGTGGAGAAGATGGTGAAAGGATTTAGTGGAGCAGAACTCCAAGTGGACAATACAATTTTCATTTTACGTTTATATATTTTGTTTACGGAAACTAGAAATAAAAAGGGACTCCGTTCTGTTTCCTAATGGTTTGTTTTTGTCTTTGGGAGAACTGGCGGAGCTTGTTTGATAGTCTTATCATGTCTTTTATCTTGTCTTATTTCACCTCCTTCCTTGTACCTAATCTTAGGAGAAAAAGTTGAGGTTTTGTGTGATAAAATTTCAAGAAAATAAAATTAATGCATAATAATAAGTGGAAAACTGATTTATTTGGCAATAATTTCAAAAATACTTTTTTACATTTCATATATTATATTACACATATCTTATAGCATTATTATGAAGTAAATTATTGATTATTTTATACTAATTATTTATTAGTATTACTATATTTTCCCATCTTGTTAAGTTTTGTTTCAATAAAATGTTAGATAGGTAAAAACTAAAAAGTTAAATTAATGTTGATTCCTCCCTCTACGATTTTTGACGACCTTCCATCAGCGATTGTGGAGTGGATTATTAATTTATTGTAATTAATTTAGGCTCGTCTCATACTAAACTAGTTATTAATATAATTTTTTTAAAATTATACTTTCGCGGGTTCAAGTCGTGTTTCTGACGTCATTACGGTTAAACTTGACTGTCACGTGACCCTTACGCCATCTTGGATTGGAGCCACGAGGGTTATTGTGGTGAAAAACATAGTTATTTAGGTTATTATCAATAAATAAGGATGCCCTCAAGCAATCCATTGCCTCCTAAAGAAAATGCCCTTTTTAAGAGAATATTGGTAAGTTCTGTCCTAAATTGTTTTTACTCCTTATACCTTCATGACTGCAAACCGTATCACAATCTCCCCTCCCTTCAGGGCTTGCCCACAAACGACATTTGTCGGCCCAGAAATTGTCATCCAAAGAACGACGGCAATTATTAACAGTATTTGTCTATAATTTAATGCTCCCTCATTATCTGCAGCAACTAATTTATCGGAAAATTATTGGCATGACGTTGTTGCCCTTGTTTTAGACTGCTTTACAAGCTACTCTGTCCCAACTTAACCTAACTTTAAATACAGTCTTGAAAGTCATTGCTGATTCTGTTCATAGACGCTAAGACCTAAGTAATTGAAAAGATTATGATCCCTTTTCCTACCAATTACATATAATATTATACTTAGAATATGCTGGTTCTTGTCAAGTAATGAGCGTAATGTTCATTGAAATTTGTTGTTTTTCCAGAGATGCTACGAGCAAAAACAGTACAAAAATGGGCTGAAATTTGCCAAACAAATTCTGACAAATCCAAAATACGCCGAACATGGAGAAACACTGTCGATGAAAGGCTTAACATTGAATTGCTTGGGACGTAAAGAAGAGGCATATGAATATGTGAAGAGGGGTCTTCGTAATGACCTCAAAAGTCATGTTTGCTGGCACGTCTACGGCTTGCTACAACGCTCTGACAAGAAGTATGATGAGGCAATCAAATGTTATCGGAATGCATTGAAATGGGAGAAGGATAACATACAGATTCTTCGTGATCTTTCTTTGTTACAAATTCAAATGAGAGATCTTGAAGGCTACAGAGACACTAGGTACCAATTGTTTATGTTGCGTCCAACTCAAAGAGCATCGTGGATAGGATTTGGAATGTCTTATCATCTTCTTCAAGACTATGAAATGGCTTTGAAGATTTTGGAAGCGTTTCGTAAAACTCAAATGGTGAGTACCATGACCTAAAGTTGAAATGTTCTTGTCCCACCACCTCATTTTCAATACAATCTATATTGCATTATTGAATGTTTTTCATTCTTTACGCTTGCAAAAAGTTTTGTATCTTAACTTCTAGTAGGTAGAAGGTAGACCGAACTCCTAAATCAAATTTGCAAGCTACTTTGCCACAAAGATAACTGGCATGGGCATTAGTTTACCATTTACAAGTTTACAACATTGAATTGACTGAACAATGCTCGTGTAAATTAGCTTTAAGGTATCACAGGAGGACCATTTTTTAATTAGTTACCTACCTACAAAATTTTAAAACTGGTACCATAATAGGCATTGTCTTTAGGTATGCATTCATTATTAATTCTTCAGATGATATAGGATGTGAATCTTTCGTTTTCCAGAAGAGCTCCTACGATTACGAGCACAGCGAACTGCTTCTCTATCAGAACTTGGTGATTCAGGAGTCGGGTGCTTTAGAGGATGCCTTGGTCCACTTGGAAAGATTTACCGACCAAATCTGTGATAAGCTTTCCATCATGGAGATCTGGGGGAAGCTATGCCTACAGCTCGAGCGCTTTAAGGAAGCCGAATCAATATACAAAGAATTACTAAAACGCAACCCCGAAAATACGTTGTACTATATGAAACTTCAAGAAGCTCAACAATTAACTACAACCGAGAGTAAATTACAAATGTTTGTCGACTATCAAGAAATGTTCCCGCGAGCTCTTGCGCCGAGGAGATTGCCGCTCAACTTCGCTTCCGGAGAAGATTCTAGAAGATTAATTGATAAATATCTTCGTCACGGACTTCATAAAGGAGTTCCTCCCCTATTTGTAGACATGCGGTCGTTGTATAAAGACCCAGAGAAGGTGGCAGTCATCGAGAGTCTAATGCTGCAATATGTCGAGGCGCTGAACAGCATTGGCAAATTCAGTCATGATGGTAAGTCCTACAAGTTACAGGTTGTAATGGAATGTACAATGAAATTTGGATGCAATTAGGATTTTGTTATGTTGAGGGGCAAAGAGTAGGACTTCTTTTTTGGTTGCGATTTCAATTTTTTTAGATACCAATGCATGTTGCTTTTTTATTTTATTTTATTTTATCTGAACCTGTTTACACATTTTGTGTCAGGGGATCATCGTTAATTCTAGAGTCCTCTTGGTCCTTGGAACCTACTGGCCATGTGGATAACACCACTTCTCCCTAGAAATGGCTGATTCAATATCTTGAAATTCGATTTTTTGCTTTCATTTTAATCGATTTTATGCATTTCGTTTGATTAATTGCTGAATTGATTATCCTAGACAGATTATACATGGAAATTTTACTTAAATTCAATAAAATCCATGCACCAAATTTGCCGACAAGAAGTTTTTTGTTGACAATTTTTTTATTGAATATTACGAAAAATTGTTTTTTGGCTGCCGATATGCGAACAGTTGAGTATAAATCAACAACTCGGAGCTCAAGGTCACTGTTTTCGATTTTTCAGATCGATTATTTTACTTGGATCACCCATCTCTACTTCTCCCTCTTCCTCCAACTGTTCTTTGTCTTATGTCTTGTCTTCTTGCGCAGATGAGGAGAGCGCGCCGAAGGAGCCTGCCTCCGCACTGCTGTGGACGTACTACTTCCTCGCGCAACACTACGACTACCTCCAGGACACGGCCAAGGGGATCTCGTACATCGACGCCGCCATCGACCACACGCCGACGCTGATCGAACTGTTCGTCACTAAGGGTCGGATATACAAGCACGGCGGCGACGTCATGGAGGCGTACAAGTGGCTGGACGAGGCGCAAGGGCTCGACACCGCCGATCGATACATCAACTCGAAGTGTGCCAAGTACATGCTCAGGGCAAATCTCATCAAGGAGGCGGAGGAAACCTGCTCAAAGTTCACCAGAGTAAGGAGGATGCAATATCTTCACTTTTTGGAGTTCATAAATTTTCATTGTCGCTTTTTCTTGAATTAGTAGCTGTATTTTAGTTCTATATTCAGTAGGAAAACGTGCTTAAATTGCCTCATTCTTTGCTTCTTAGGAGAAGGTTAAATTAGTTTGGCCACACGAGGAGGAGTGAACACGACTCCAAAAGAATAGAATAGGTACCTACTGTAAAGCTTATATTTTATACAATTAATAGATATTGCACACTGGCAGCCTAGACAATAAAATAAAATTCTTTAAAGGCAAATAAATCAATCACTATCATCCGAGATGACGCACATCCTTCCATTCGAACATTCTTATTTATGGGAAATGCAGTAAAATACCAACTTTTCTGCAAATTAATAGGTAATAGTATTTTTGAACCCTTGAGTTGAGTCATAGAAACATTATTTTTATCGGCTTGCAGGAACTAGGCTCTCTAGCAGAAACCATACCTGTGCTTAAATCCGTCACCAAATGTGATGCGATTGTGTAATGACGCACCTTACAAGCGAAGTGTGAATACATTCAATGATTCTCAGTCGTCGAAGTGGAACCTATGTACAATGAGTGATGGGAAATGTGTCGTGTGTTTGCAGGAAGGAATATCGGCCATGGAGAACCTGAACGAGATGCAGTGCATGTGGTTCCAGACGGAATGTGCCTTGGCCTATCAGAGACTGGAGCAGTGGGGCGACTCGCTCAAGAAGTGCCATGAAGTTGATCGGGTATGTTCACTTGTCTACAACTCGAGCATTCACTAACATCAATTATGTTAGGAGACGCTTATTGTTGCTACGTAGAGTAGAGTAGCAACTCAAAAGCAAGTGTCTTTTGAGAATAGTTGTAGAATTTGACTGATGTTATTCGTGTTCTTGGAATGAACAATCCCACAGAAATATTTAATAAATAAATGATAAGAAGGGGAATGTAATCACTAATCAATAGACTGATTTGAGCTGACGTCACGATCTAGGCGTGGGGCAGGCCCATCAATGTTAATAAATAAATTGGAAATATATCTCCTTAAATGAGCATTCTGAGCTGGTTTATGCGTAAGGATCAGTATTGCCTATTCACACATATAATTTGTTTAAATATCTTTCTTGCACAACTTGATATAAACTAAGAAAACAATCACCCTTTAAATGCATGTTGTTGCTGCATCTCACTGGCCTGATGGCCCTACGCCGAGATTTCAAGGTAGGGGGAGGAGCCTATTCCTATTGTATTCAGAGGGGGTGAAATCACTCTATATGTAAAAAGGTTCAATTTCATGAGATATGTATGTGTTTTTCTGGAAATTATATTGTCATTGTCATTGTCCACTTTTGGTAAATAAGCTTGAACCAAATTGGAACCTCTTTTGACAAGTTAAAAATTTGTTATGAATGCAATTGACATTAAAATACCTAGTTAGAATAAAATACAAGTATTCTGGATTGGAGGTGGGTAGAAGGGATGATGAACTGGTCAATGAATGATGACTTTTACACTCTCATTTACATACTTGCTTCCTTCTTCTGGGTTGTCCTTGAATGGTTCTTACCTTTGTGCTTGCAAGTACATACTAATAGCTCTTAATTCTCTGATAAGTGGACTTGCATTGCATCAATGACAGTGGGCTTCAAAGTTCGAGGTTCTTAAAAAATAGACTAAAGCTGGGTCCACATAGACCGTTTTTCCGTTTTGCGTTTTCCGTTTTTTTCTCTTGACCAATCACAAGCCCGCCGCACGCGGATTTTATCCTCGCCGCGCCGCATAAACTTCAACGAGGATTTTAAAAAAGACGTGCGGCGGAAGTGACGTAAAACCTTTAATAACCTATCACGTACGACTACGCCACATAATCAAATAACATGGCCGATCTGACACTAGATACATTATTTTAAAATTACATACCTGGGAAGAATATTAGCCCATCTAATTACTCACAAACTGTCACAGACAGATATAAATAACGTTGAATGAAATTTTTTTATTTCCACGGCCTCCTGACATCTCGAATGTAAAGTTTAAAGAAGACGGGGATCAAGGTGCTTACAAACGTTTTTGTAGAAGACGCAAAACGCAAAACGTTCTATGTGGACAGTCATACAAAAAACGTCGATATTTAATTAGTAAAAACGGAAAACGCAAAACGGAAAAACGGTCTATGTGGACCCAGCTTTACCTCATACCTGTTTGTGTTTGTGTTGTGCTTATTTGACGCTACTACATTTTCCATAGCCATTTCCAAGATTGTTTATTACAAAAATGAAAAACCCCATCATGTTAATCGTAAATGTGGACTTATTGACTTCTCAACTTATGCCTTCGTAGTGGTAGGTATTGTAGATCAATTTTACTTATGAGATGATGAGATATACCTGTATACAAATGTCGGGAACCAAACGTTTTTGGGTATAACTTTTAAAGTAGCCTGTGGCGGTATTATTATCAATTTTTAAACTCTGGTCAAATCAGTTTTTGTATAAATCTATCGACACCAAAACCGATCTTAAAGATGAAGTCAGCCTAAAATCAGTCTTACAAATTAAGCAAGTTTACCTGGCTGGCAAAGATAGTATGGGAGACAACTGATTTTTATCTCTTTCAGAAAGTAGACACTTAAGTTTTAAAAATTTGTAGGGATTGACACATGACATGATTATATTTATTAAGCATTTTCACAAAAATTATGATGGTCTGAGACAAGTTTCCTTAATCTTTGAATAATTTTGCTGCTTAGAAATAAAAAATTAGACAAAATGTACTCTCCAGAATTTCATTGGGTTTGATAAAGTACTCTTCAAAATAATTTAGTACCTACACATTTTATCATTTGAATATCTATATTAACAAATCTCCTCCATTCTCTTTTTCCAGCATTTCTCTGAGATCATCGAGGATCAGTTCGACTTCCACACGTACTGCATGCGCAAGATGACGCTGCGCTCGTACGTCGGCCTGCTGCGCTTGGAGGACATTCTGCGCTCGCATCCGTTCTACTACCGCGCGGCGAGGTGCGCCATCGAGGTGTACCTGCGGCTGCACGACAAGCCTCTGCTGGACGAGAGCGCCGAGCCCGAGCTCAACACAGGTAGGACGATACTCGTTATTACTAGGGATGTTTTGACTGGTAAAATACTCGTGGTCACCAAAGTGTTTTATTAAGGTGCAGACAAATTTCTCTGACTGAATAGTAGGTAAGTGTTAATTAGTTTATGCTAGCAAAAACTTGTCAAGGGGTTTTCAAAAATTATGCAAATTTCCAGTCTAGGTATTGTTAGTTGTTATGTAATTTTTTATGTACATGCACGGACTTGATATCTGCGCGTCTCTCCAGTGGATCGCTTAACTTTTACGAAAGAACCTTTTCAAAGAACTATTTTACCTCGGATATGGCGGATCAAAGATAGAATGACAGGTCGGTCTTTTGTTGGCGCTAGCGTCGAGAGAGGTCACTTTTAAATCAAAGTATTTCTTGAGACACGGTCCGTATTTGGTCCGTATTTTCATGTAATAAGAATTCATGTTGATATTTGGTTATTTACTGAAAGTGTGGATAATTATTAGAAATTGTAGTTATAATAACTAATAATGATATGTGATTGTGCAATAATGGTCAAATCAAATAGTTTGGCCAATGTCCTGTTTGTAGAGTCTTTGCCCTGTCAAATCAATTATCCCTAATTATTACGCACCGACCGAGGCATGATGTGTCTTTTTTATGATACTTGCTGCCAAAAAAGATTATGAGGGACACACAAAAATTGATAGCCTAATTAATCCTTTAAAAGTTTTGTACATTTATAACAGCTAAATATCACTTCAAAATGTTGACTGCCATTCGCACAACCAAGATCAGTTCTGCACTCTAGTGGTAGAGATGTGGTACTAGAGGAAAGGGTTCAACATTCAATTATCCATAAGGAACCTGTAGAGTTTGGATACCTCTACATCATACACTATTAAACATAGAACCATAAAAATTGTAAGTAGTATAGAAAAGATTATGCTTATTCGATCTGTCACCTCAGAAATGCATTTATTGTGTCTAAATAATTATAAAATAACTTTCCGTATGAAGCTAATACGGCTTATACTGTAGCCTGATTGGTCTGTTGAACCATTTCCTGTACTCTGATTGGCTGCTGCATTTCATGTTTGCATGATTATTACGCTGCAATTTAACCTCGGAGAAAAATTCTGAGGTGACAGATCGATAAAGCATAATCTTTTCTATACTCGTTACTTTTTTCAGGGTTCTATGTTTTATAGTGTATGAAGTAGAGGTATCCAAACTCTACAGGTTCCTTATGGAGAAATGAATGTTGAACCCTTTCCTCTAGTACCACATCTCCACCACTAGAGTGCAGAGCTGATCTTGATTGTGCGAATTGAAGTGAAAAATGGAGTTAGTAAAACAGATGATGACATGGAAAGCAATGTTGTCAGGATCTGTCCCATCACGATTATAGTACATTGTTTTCATGAAGTCATTTGGTGCGTTTCTACGC
Source organism: Leuctra nigra (assembly GCA_934045905.1). Lineage (NCBI taxonomy): Eukaryota > Metazoa > Arthropoda > Insecta > Plecoptera > Leuctridae > Leuctra > Leuctra nigra. The sequence goes on along the minus strand of OW203764.1, from coordinate 16,529,006 downwards.
GATTTCAGCCAACTTAATTCAAGAAAAAGCGTTTAAAATGACTTGTAGGTTTTGGAAAAATACTCGGAAACTCATATTATTTTCATTATAGAGCTAGTGAATATGTAATATGTATATACTTTGTAAAATACATATTTACTAGGGCTGTACGAGTTTGATATTTTAAGGTCGATTCGAGTTCGAGTCGAGTCAGTGAGATGAATCAAGTTTTTCGAGTCGAGTTCGAGTCATGTTCAGCAAATGTTCACCTATGTACTATTAGGTCATAAAATTATTATTCGACCATCATCACAAAATGAATAGAAATATTTACATTAATCATACATCATCTATACATTGTAGGGCTGCTAATTCATGTAATTTCTTATTATAAGATAAGATGTGTATAGCCTAGGTAAATAATTTTGATTCTCATACTACTGGGGTTTGAAGTGCTACTACTAGAAATTTGTAGCTTGGAATGACAAGTTAAGATCTAAGCTTTAACAGCTTCTGTATTTTGGGTGAAAAAATCCATGTAATCTGCAACTAGAAATACTACTATAGGTACTAGGCATTAGGCACTACAAAGAATGTAAAGGCCAAAGACCCTAGAACTTCCTTAGGCCAAAATTCTGGGTTTTTGCATTCCTAGAAGCATTGTCAGAATCACTTAGACGAGTTATGTCACTTATCAGCAGGAATATCATATTTCCCAAATCTCAACAATTTCATCCAACAATGCTTCATTATTATTTCATTGTGTGACATTTTAACAGAAATGCATGTGTTCTTGTGAGTTGAGGAGTGGATTATTGATGGAAGAAGTAGGTAGGGGTCTGTTAAGGATGTAGGCAGGATAGATATTGTCTTCAAACAATAAGAAGTAGGTAGGGGTCTGTTAAGGATTAACCCTTTTTGACTCGATTCACCCCCCAAACTCGACTCGAACTCGAAATTTCGAGTACTCGCACACCCCTAATATTTACGTATTGAAACATGTCCGAATTCAGTACATTTCTATTAGATTGCCATTTTTATAAATTAAATAAATTGCATGGAATCTTAAAAGTAAGCTTCCAAATTTCTCTGCGGACCACAAACATTTTCTCGCGGACCACCAGTGGTCCGCGGACCACCGGTTGGCGACCGCTGCTCTATGCGGTCCCTGGGATCGTTTTTGAACGGGATCCCGTGATTGGTTCAAATTTAAAAAAAATTATCTTTCGATTGGTTTGTTTTATCAATTTGAAATTTTGACAAGTCATTACCACTAACATTTTACCCAATCATACAAAGTTTCAGACAAATCCTCCCATTGGATAAAATTTTAAAAAATCTTTCATATGATTTTTGAAATTTAAACTAGAACCGTATGACTGATCAACTTAAAACTTTGCACGGTCATTAGGACCAACATTATCTGTATTTTTGACAATTTTCAGACTTATCTGTGTTTAAATCCAAAAGTTATTGACATTTTACTGAAATTTTGTGTGTTATCTGTCAAATTTCTCGAAAATGTTGATCACGGCTTCTTCGACTCTTTATAGTTCCAAGGTAGTTAGAGCAGAAACTTTCAAACGTATGAAACTGATATGACCGTTCAACAGATCGTCTAATATTGTGTAAGTACACACACTTTTATCATATGAGTGGTCCCAGGTATATTTTTTTAAATATATCCTATGATTTTTGAATTTTAACAAGGATCATTTTAATCATAAAGGTTCAATTGATCAACTTAAAACTTTGCATGGCTATTGGGACTAATACTTTAGGAATATTTGGAGATTTTTATACCTACAAGTCTGACGAATTTCAAGAAATGAGGTGTTGCGCGTGTCGGTGCTCGCTCATCAACGTGTTATACCGAGCGTTTTCCTTGTGAACTACACTTGACTGACAGGAGACTGTAGAGAGAAATTCAAACATAAATAGAAGAACTTGTGCTGGGGATTTGCATCTTAATCAGAAGCACACAGTGTAAAGTGGATTACATTTCTGTAAAATACTTTCTGAAGACTAATTTTCTTTTCAGTCAAAGTAATAACTGAGATTTTTGATACGCCCGTTTCGGTAACAATGTTTTTCTCTGGCTCATGGTCCTTATTTTATAACGAAAACGTAATAATTTCTCTCTGGAATCATTCCAGATCAATGTTATCCATATGGCCCTGAAATTATTTCATTTTCGTTTTAGAATTAAAGCCCAGCGTCCTTGAAGTGAAATGATGGTTACAGTTGACTGAATTGCATCTGTGGAATTGGTGTTAATGTTGAGGCAGAGATTGGTCAAGAAGATTCTCTGGGGCATCAAAACTGCCTACTTCACTGTCATACAGAATGTGACTCGATGCTTGTGTTTAAAAATGCATGTTCATCATTACCTGCAAAATGAACTACCAGCATCTTACTAAGCAGTATTTTCTTGTTAGGGCAAATGCTTTGATGTCTAAATATATCGCTATTTGTGCGTCTATTATCTCTACCTTTAGAGAAGAGAAATATAATCCACACAAATAGGCTCCATAAGTTATGGACTTATGCGTTTTTCATACGTTTATGTTATCAAAACTCAATTAAAAAGTGACAACTTAGAGGCAAACGGATGCGAACGGGAATCGCACGGTTCGTCAGAGCGTTTTTTGAAATTGTGTCTTCCCACTTAAAAATTTAAAAAAATCAGATAGTAACGACCCATAACAGCCTAATATACAAAATAATGACGCACACTGGAGCTCATTATGACCTCTGGTGCGACCTCAAAGTGTTAAATACGATATTTTTAATAAAATAATCGAAAATAATCGTATTTAACACTTTGAGGTCGCACCAGAGGTCATAATGAACTCCAGTGTGCGGCATTATTTAGTCTATTAAGCTGTAATGGGTCGTTACTATCTGATTTTTTAAAATTATTAAGTGGGAAGACACAATTTCAAAAAAACGCTCTGACGAACCGTGCGATTCCCGCTCGCTTCCGTTTGCCTCTTAAAAAGATGTAAAAAAAAACGCATGACTATCCTATGGAGCCTTTTTGTTTGATTCTATTTCCCTTCACTTACATTCCAGATGGTCATCGACTTGTTTATTTACTAAATGTTCTTGGTGAGATCGTTGATACCACTAACACAGATCCCATCAGCCGAATTCTACGTGTGTTTTCACAAGATTATAGGTGCATGATCACTGATTATACATCTAGACGTAAAACTGTTACGAAAATTCAGTTAATGAATGAGAAATTCGCTGTGAGTTTCCGTAAAATTACAGTTCGTACCTGTTGGGTCTGCATAGAGAAGCGAAGTAGCAAGTCTAAATGAAAACATGATTGTTAGTTGCTACCTCCAATTAGACTGCGCAGATGGAAATCAATTAATTTCAAATAATCATCGCACAGTCGTGTCTCGGCACTATAATTTCGGGATTTTGATTAACTCTTAATTCCAGCTTCATTATATACGTTCAAATCTACCAATCACATGACCTATACGATGTGTAGAAGAGAACCGAGAGGAAATCGTCAAAGAGACAGGAAATGATACTCGACATAATTTCTAAAATAAGTACATCACTTCACTGATAGAATTCATTGCCAAAACATATCGCCAGATGTTTATCAATAAAAAAATATAGTTTGATTTACTTTCTCCGATTGTTGTGTATTTTTCTTGGCTTGATTGGAATTTCGTCCTGTAGCCGGTGTGGAAGAGAAGTAGAAAGTCTTTTGTTGTTGGCGACAGGGATCACAGCAGGCGATGAACCGGTGTCATGGATAGTGTGATTTGGGACTTAGCAGAGCGGAACGCCTAGTGTCACTTGACATATGTCATCGTCGGCCACTTGAGTAGAGTGACGTCCACTCAGCTGCACTATTTGACAGTCTTTTTTGATAATGTCTACTATATGTTACACTCGCGGTCACATAAATTGCTTGCAAAATTTGAAGTCCTTTTCACAACTTGATTGAAACAGACGATAACAAAGTGACAAATGCAGATGGCGAGCATGTGGAATTGAAGGGTTTGATTTTATGAACTATAATCGATCACCTCAAACATAAAACAGATATTGACGGTAATTCAATCTCCAACTTAACAGTTTACCGTCAATTATTCTGACCGTGGGTGTACCTTTTTTACGTTTCTATTAACTCTTGACAGATTTTTCATTACGTACGATTTTACTTTTGAATGAGTTTGAAAGTTGAACAAATGTTTTTGTCCAATGGCCTAAAGCGCATCACAAAACTATTCATAGTTTGCACAAGCGTAATTTGTTTTATATCAACAATGTAAAAAAGTATATTTTTGGCCATATTGGTGATAGTTGTCAAGTCGATTTAAACTAATTATTATCAGTTATATTCAAAGATAGTTTGTAAATGAGTGGTTTTATACATATATAAGAACTTCTTCTGCAGCCTATAATTGCACAGGTAAACTATAAATAATATCAAAAAATACTGAAAAACGGATTGACAGCCGTTCTGACATGTATCACCAAGATGGCCGCGCAACAATGAGATGACGTCACGTGCAAAGCATGAATTATGTTCTTGTATCATGCTTGGACCAGTTCATCCCCGATCAACTACTTATGAGATGCACAGCACAGAAAGCTCTTTCAATACTTATCTAGGAAAAAATAAGTTTGTTAAGCTTTTTGGGGGAATAATTTGAAATTTTTGCCAAATATAATAGAAAACAATCACTTTTGTAGCTTTGATTGCAATTTTCTGATATTATTTCTCCATTTGATGATATATTATGTCGTTTGAAACATTTCTTCCGGGATAGAGTGTAGGTGTTATATTGTCCTGTAGGGGATGTTATATAACCCTTATTCACCCTCTCCTAATAAGGTTTCGCCTCGTAAGAATCTTTTTATTTGTCAACTTTTAACAGTGAAATTGCTGTGAAGATGACAGTGAGTTCCTATAATTCCTCTAGCCCAGTGACCAGCTATACTGACAGTGGTTTCGCGTGATTTCACTTGCATTATTGCGATATTTGTGAGAGTATTGTTGAAAGTAACTGTTCATAAACGTGTATACAATCTTTTTTGAATGCACTCTACTATCTGCATAAAATATAACGAGACGCTAACAAAGCTTGTTTCTTTACAAACATCTGGCGTTGAATGCGTTGCAATTCTTCATAAAACCCGTCATAATAATATAATAATTAGGTGGAATCGCTAGGAAAATCTTCGTTCTATTCATTGTTAATAAAAACTAGGTCTCAGCCTTATTTCATATATGCATAGCTGATATTGGTATTGGTAGATGATGAGATATGATTATTTCAATAAGTGGATCACATAAATTAATAATGAAATCTGAATCACGAGTAGAAATAGTTTTATTTATAAAAAAGAAGTCCCTTTGTTGGGAAGCACATTTCATATCATTTGCTATTGAATCAAATCGATAATTTGAGAGCACAGAAACAGTTTCTCTTCTTTATTACGAAAGCTTTAGCTTATATTAGAAATACATTTTGCAGCTTTTAGGTGATATTTTCGGGAAGCAGATAATTATGCAGCAGAGCGAAGCAATGACTTTGTAGACTGACTGTACACGTTTATATTATATACCCACATATAAATATTTAAATATGTCGCCGCGTTTTGACCGCGCGTTTGTTTACAAATGTCCTCTATTGACTCACGATTGTGCCGCGCTATCAGGATCGGCACTCCTTGACTGAATTTTCACTCGAAAATAAAGCTCAGTGCCCGCCTCTTAGTGTGCGGTCCGCGAACTAGATTATAATAACACAAGGACCGATGTTACCGGGAATCCGTTCACAGAGTATTCTGTCTCACACGTTGCCGTTATTATTAATAAGTTTTATACTCACACATGTTTCCCACACACGCTGCTTTCACTGGTCATTATTATTAGTAGCCGTAAACGCCACAACAATGCCGTACACAATGCGAAGACTTGGAATAGTCTGTCTTTGTTCGCGTTTTACGTCGATTTACAAAACCCGTCTGGCTGTAACGCAAGCCCCCATTAAATGTCACTGCGCACTCCTGACTTAGACTAACATTGTAGTAATTGTCTTCAGATCTTTAATTGTTGAATAAAACATCAGCCAATGAGGAACTCACAACAATAGTTGCTGTCATTTGATTGTTGTTTTGACAAGAAAGGACTTGAAAATAATTATTAAAATTGGCCTCTTTGCTTCTAACACGAATTAAAGCTAATTCTGTCGAACTGTTTTGGCATCAGTAAAGGTAAACTCGTGGAGGTTTGAACCGATGTTCACCTCTCTTTCGTCTTGTTCCTCCTGGTCCTGAGCCTCCTCTGGGGCGCCTGATACCGATATCCCTCGTCGGCCGTCCTGTCCGACGCCCGCTGCACCACTTGCGGCGTGACGAAGTAGAAGTGTCCGCCCTCGTTGCCGGGCAGCTTGTAGGAGATGAGCTTCCCTCCCTCGCCCTCCGGCGGGTTGCTGGGGTCGATGTACTCGCTGTCGGGGTGCACGGGCGGCCGCGGGGTGCGGTAGTTGACGTTGATGTCGTCGTACAGCGGGATCTGCGTGCGGAGCTCGTCGGTGTACCGCAGGCCGGGCAGTGGCGTCGTCGGACCGACGTCCAACTGGCTCTGCTTCACCGGCAGCTTCTGTCCGAAGATGGTGAAGTACTTCTTGGTGATGTCATCGAGCACGGTCTCGTCCTGGGTGTAGTAGTGTTCGAGGGGGTCGGCTGTGGGCGGCACAATGGTTTGATACTTCTTTGGTCGCGGTGTCGTGCTGGGGTAGAGCTGGTTGTTGGTCACCGGCGTCGGCTCCACCGCGAAGTCTTGGTAATATTGCTGCGTGGTCGTGCGGAGGTAGTTCTGTCTCGGTCTCTCCGTCACGTAGCTGTTCTCCGGCTGTTTCTGGTAGCTGTACTCGTACACCGTTTTGGGCGACGTCTGAACCTGGCTGTCTGGTCCCTGGAGGTGAGACGGGGCTCGGAATGGTCGCGGCGTCGTGTTGTAGATCGGGTGCTCGGTGCTCTGCACTATGTCCTCGAAGCTGTACGGGAACTTGGGGAAGAACTCCGGCTTGCGGGTGATGTAGAAGCCCGGCCGAGGGGAGGTGTTGACGTAGCCAGTGGCCCGGGGGTAGTACGGACGCGGGCGAGGGTTGTAGTAGTTCTGCTGCGGTGGAGGCTTGTTGGGATTGTCGTAATAATACCCGGGCTGACGTAAAGTCTGAGCGATCTGCGCTAATAGATACTCCTCCTGAGACTTGAGGTTACCGTACATGTTGTAGTTGTTTTGCAGTGGTGGTGGCAGCGGCTGCACGTTGTACTGGTACTTGGGTTGATTGTAGATCACTGGTTTTGCTGTTGTGATATCTTGAATGTAACCCGGCTGATATTGAGGCTCCTGGTAGAAGAAGTATGATGTCTTTGGAGATCGGTTCGGCTGGAATGGCTGGAACTCAGTTGCTGGCGTTGAAGACACAGCGACTTTGCCGCCTCGGAATGACTGGACTGTAGGGTTTACGGAGTTGTTGTCAATTTCAGCGGGATACGTCTTGGTGGACGTGAGTTGTTGGTTGTATTCGTCCAAGTCCTTGACGTAGATCGGTCTCTTGGTGAAGTTGGGGTAGTACCTCACCGACGGCTCGGTCGTATACTCGATGGACTTGACGATGTCGACTGTGGTCACTTGCGGCGTCGGCCTCGGGAGGACCTTCTTGTTCTCCACGATGGGCTCCAGGTGATACGTCGGTGCAGGAGTGGTATAGAGGATGTCCTTCAGCTTGCTCAGTCCGTCGGGCTGGTAGTTGGGCTGCGGCGTCGATGTCACGATGTTGTCGTCTTGGCTGTAGGTCGGCTCCGGCGTTGTGTTGACGTCGTTGAAGTAATACGGTCGCATCGTGATTGGGGATTCTCCCTTGTGGAACAGCTGGACGTTCTGTGGATGTGAGAATGTGGGCGGCTTCGGAGGTCGAGGTGTCTTGATCGGAGTCAGCTTGGTCGTGTAAACCACCGGCCGGTCAGTCGGAATGATCTCGTACTCGTCCTTGGGCGTCGTCGTGGGTTTCTTCTTCCGCTGTGACGTTGTCACCGGGACATATGTCAGGTAGGGCCGCTTGACAGTAGGTCGCAGCACGTTGGGTGGATGCGTCACATCTTCTGGTATGGGGCTTGGAGCAGGAGGGTAGTAGTAGGGAGGCGGGCGGGGTGTTGTGCCAGGTCGAGGGTTGGCGGTGGGAGGGTAGACGCCCAAGGGCACGTGAGGGAGGGGAGTTCTGTGAGGCACATTGGGTCGTGGTGAGACGTAAGGTTTGAGGGGCAGATGTGGGCGAGGGGTAGTTCCAGGGCGCTTGAAGACAGGGCGGGGTTTCTCCTCCAGTGGTGCGAAGAAGTTGGGGGGAGGGGGCAGGATGATGCCGGGGACAAGGGGGCCCGGGGGCACTTTGCTCGTGTTATCTGGCTTGTAGTAGAAGTCGTAGGGCGGCGGATAGTAGATGGAAGGGTCGTCGTAGTCTTCGGTCTGGTTGCCTGGGGGCGGCAAGAATACTGCTCCTGGCGGCAAGTTTGGGAAGAATGGTGGTGGAGGGCCGTACGGTGACGTTCCGTTCGGGAGCTGGTATCCTGGTGGTGGTTGGACCGGGAATCCTTGATATGGATTGTTTCCGGGAGGGAAATTTCCCTCTGGAGGAGGATAGTTTCCCCCTGGGGGTGGATACAGTGATTCGTTTCTTGGAGGTGGAAACGGATACGGTGGTGGTGGATACGACGACCCGTTTCCCGGAGGCGGGTAGAACCCGTCCCCCGGGGGAAACGGAAAAAACGGTGGTGGAAACGGGCGGTTGCTCTTGGTGCCGTTTGGCCCGATGAAGATGGTTGGTCCGCCGTCAGTGAGCTGCACGGGGAAGGGCGGCGGCACCTTGGGCTTGGCGGGGATCTTCACCTGCCTCGGCGGCGCCTTGTAGTCGTCGATCGGCGGCCACACAGACACCGACTCCACCTCCGTCCTGTTGTAGTTGTGGTTGGGGAACCACCCTCCTCGCAGCACCAGGACATGGTCCTCGGCCAGCCAGATCTCCTCGGCGTCCAAGCCGCCCAGGTTCTTGACCGTGTCGCCGGGGACCTCCGGGTTGTTCTTGTAGCTGATCACGCCCGGCCTGAGCGGCGGCTTCGCGTAGATCTCCTTCTCGATCAGACCGTACTTGCCGTCGGCGATCTGCTGCGACAGTGTCTTCTTGTCTTCGTCGTCCTCGTCGCTGTCGCCCTTCTTCTTCTTGCCCTCGCCGGCGCCCGCCGTCTTGATGGCGTCGTGGTGCAGCCGGTTGTCGGACAGCGCGACGCCGAGGGCGCGCCGGTTGGCGGCGGGACGCTGCGCGACGTCCACCCCATGGCTGACGACCAGCAGGCAGGCGAGGGTCACGCCGAACAGCGGGGGCAGCATCTGCAAGAACAGAGGAGTGTCAGATACCTAACTTGCTCATTACTTACAATCTCCAGTAGAGAATATTTCTCTATTCCCAACAATTTATTTTTGTGGGGTCGATTCTGTAATAAAATTATAATTTGTTTGACAATGATTTGATGCTGTACAGAATGCAGGGATTCTCAATAAATTACAACAGCCCATAATAAAAAATCTAAATCACTTTACCGTCCATGACAAGTTTGCATTGTTGTTTTTTTGGCTGTGATAATAATTCAATTGCATTATGCTTATATCCGGCATTCCAAGACTGATAATTCAAGGTGTTAATATAATAGCTATCGGTTGATTGGGTTTGAATCAATGTGATGCTGGTCCAGTTAGTTACATGATCTCTTTGCACCGCCCTTGAATCGAACCAAGGACGGACAGACATGAGATATTATATCGCAACTCCATGACGAAGCCGTTCTGTCAACTCTCACTATGCTCTCGTTACAATTATTATTTGTTGCTGTTAATTTGTACTTTTTGTTTTTTAAATGGCACTTATAGATAATAAGTTTATGATAATGGCTAAAAACTGGTTACGTAAAGTCTGCATTTCCCATATAGTGCAATGCGAGAGTTTACATGAATGAATACATATCATTTTTGTGATTGCCTTACGACATTTCTACGAAGCAAAGTGAGGCATTGTTACGTCAACGGTATTCTACGTACAAGTGTACACAAATTGTAACGCAAACAATAACTCTAATTGCATATTTTGGCAACACGACTTTGTATTCAGGTTAAATTTGGTGTTGCGTTTGACAATGGACACATATGCCTCGTGCTCAAGTACCGTAGACCGCAATTTCTTCTAATCCAATTGAAAACGCGAAAAGAAAGTAAACCACGACTTCGGAATATTATTAAAAACAATCATGGAAATTGTGCTGAGATAACGGCGCGCGCGGCGGAATGCTTGTAGATGACCGAATGGGACCACACCTTTTGTTCAGGACTAATTCGTGATTCCGAGCTGGATTTACAATAGCGCAGACGGACAAGGTAGCAAAGGTGTGGTTGTTATGTATTATTTGTATAAAAACTGTAGCACATGTAACAATACGGGAAATGACAATTTATCTGATTGGTTCCATTAGCCCCAGGCTGTTTCTGTCAAGTGGTTGTCTCGGAGGTATTTATTTCGCACACAAAAACTTGAAGTGTGTGTTTCTTTTGCTTCGCTTTGTCGCTTTGTATAAGTGTAGGTTATGCGTCCTAACATATGAAATTAAAAATGTCTCTACCACATTAAATTCTGTATAGTAGAATTAATTTATAAATATATTTTTATTCGTGTTTTATTTGGCGTTGCAAATGAGGTGTCAGAAAAATAAAAGTGAAATGTTAATTTCGTTTTGGTGTAATTTGTCATTTTTATCTGTGTCGGTCGCCTAACGAAGGTAAATATTAAAAAAGTTGCGATGAAAAAATGAGTGTAACAGGTTGTTCGGGCTGTCTGCAACACTCAATTATAAAGTTATCATATCCAATCAAGTCACGATTAATAAGGGATGATTTTTAGCAACCGATATAGCTTTCGAATAAATCAAGTCTCCTTTCAACACCGGCGAATTGCGAGATAATTAAAAAATATTGAGACAGAAAGTCGATCGGAAAATCGACGCGTCATCGTTTTAATTGATTGAATATCCACGACTGTTTAGTTTTACAATACCGGCGGTGAAAGTAAAGAGCCGGCCACTTGTAGGTGGCTTTGCTACAGTTTCAATGGTTTCATGTAGCTCCGTTGTTGTCCGGCTGATCCGAGCGGCTGATAAAAGGTCGAATGCAGTTTAAAGGCGTGTTTCGTTGTAACTCCCATTGCACCTTGGGTAGAACAGAACGAGAGGGTTTTATTTTGGAGCGCGTCAGACCGTATAGTACATGAGAGGTCTTATTACATGATCGAAATGGAGTTTATGAATTTAATTCAGGTGTTTTCGGTTTTCTCTTTCCAGATTGTTTGCTCGTAGGTACGGATAGTTGGTCGCTTGTTTTCCGTTGTTTAACGAGGGTTCCGGAAAAGCTAGGCAGTGGTAATAAGGAAATGCGTTTATTCTTTTATATTACCTATACGTTGAATAAATGTTGCTATTGTAAGAAATTATACTTTGTCGGAAGAAAATGGAGACATGTCTTCTAAATATCGTCCCGAAATGTATGCAACTTCTCGAACTTGACGTATGTCCGTCAAATTAGCTGCATAATGTACTATAGCCAATAATTAGCTGTGAAATGGAGTAATTCTGTAAATGACATATATTAAACCGTGTACTACAAGCTCTTAACAGATTTATTACTAGTATAAAACAATACTGCACCACTCTTGTTATGTCACTGTTATGTAAGTTAATTACTACCTTTCAACTTGCTCTTATTCCCCGAGACACAGGTGTAACTGGACGGGGGATTTTATTTTTACATTCGTCTACTATCGAGCTCTATACCTATACTTAATCTTTAAAATGTAATTCTGCATAATTATAATAATTTTACTGTACTATAATTTTTATTATGATTAATTTACCGTATAAAGTTATTCAGTAATTTCTTTTAGTTTTAGACTTATATGATATGATTAACGACGTCCATGTCACGGATTATTAAACAATTCCTCCATACTTTGATTTCTAACGTGCATGACACTTATGCTGTCCGGCATGTCAGGAGGTCGACAATGCTCGGTGTTGCTGAACAATGCAGTCGACATATGAACTCGAGCGTTGACGGAATCAACGGCAAAACGCGCGCCAATAATTCACCGTGTTTGTCTCGACGTCGTCGACCGACACGCCTTGCTAGACAGCGGCGAAGAAAAGAAAATTCTCCAGTGATTAACGCGAAGTATTTGTTTAGCGCAAGCGGTGTGGCGATTGCTCATCAAGAAGAAATTAAAAGCTCGTTAAGGAGGTGTGTTCAGTTGTTTTCGAGTGGGTCTTTTGACAGCTGCTCATCGCCGTAGCGCCATACGTAATGTTGAATGTGAACAGTAGGATGTTCTTAGACGGGTTCCTTATTGCCTGGAAGTATGATGTATGTTTGACATGGTATATGAAATGGAATTCGCGGATTCCGGAACCGTCCGTGTTCTGTTCTCGCGGTTACTGTCTGCGATTTTCCTAAGTCTACTCTCGGAGAGTGCTGCTCGAAAGGTTCCGTTCACGGCCGTCTCCTTCTCCCAAACCAATCATCCTCCGAAAACCAGCTTTCTTGCAATATAATGAATACAAATCGCAAGGGAACTACCTAGCCAGTTTTATGAAAACATTCACCAAAATCATTCATGCTTCAGGATATTTGTGAACTTTCCTGATTTCTTGAATCGTGATTGTCAAAGATATTGATTTGTCGTTTAATTTTCAAAATATTTTATTGTTATTTTTAGACCGATGAAATGATGACAAATGCAGCCGAACATTGCAGGAAAGTGTGAAAAGTGTGTACGTCGTGTAAACCCGCGCGCGCGCATAACATTTCACCGGCGGCCGCGCGGGTCACGTTTCGACCATGCCGTCGCAGGCGTGGTTGCACTTTCACTCTCTCTCTCCTAGCGCGCTGCCGAGGTGGAGCACTTACTCCAGATACCGACCTTGAGTTACGACTCTGCTCCAGTTATTGCTCCCTCCGCAGAGGTTCCGTTAGCGGCGCGCGCCAAGACGTAACATTACCTCTTTCACTCTTCCGTCGACAGACCTGCTAGACTAGTTGCCAGGAATTTGTCGTGCGAGGTATTTAAATTGGTGGGCTGATGTGTTTTTAAATACCACATTAGATAAATAAAATGCTCGTGTCTGTGTGTGGCTCAATTAAGTTTGGATCGCTATATTAGTAGGATTATCCGATATTTTATAAATTTTATGTATGTACGTACACATTGTACACGTCTGCTTTACAGCCAAGCCAGTGATTTTGTATAGTATCTTAGAAATTACAATTTCGACCTTCCAGACTAATTTTAAAAATAAGGAATGATTTTCATGACATATTGCGATTATTGTAGACACATATCCAGTGTCTAACGTCCAGAGTAAAGTTTTTTTTTACCTTAAAAATGTAGTTTGATAGATTTTAGACTAGAAGCAACAACGCAGCCGTTTCTCAACAACCGATTGCATGTTTGTATTACTATTTCGCCTTCCCGCAACTTTTCGATCGCATTTTGACCGACAAGTCACGGCTCCTCCACCGACTTTCATGTCAATCACATGCAATTGAAACTCAAACTCGCGGAGCGCGATTACAACAACAAAACAAACCCATTATAAGTTTGTGTGTGTTCAGTTGTTTGTTTACCTCTTGTATTTTCATATTCTCCGAGACTTTCGCCTCATCGCTGGCCGGCCGCGCTCTACAACTGTGTTGACATTACTTTCATTGTAATTAAACGTGACGCAATAATGAGATTTAACAATTACATGGGAATTATTACTACACAAACGTCGGCTTATATTTTATGACGTACCATTCGCGTGGCTCAGAATATCGAAATAAATCAAACACATCGCGTCGAGGTCAGGTTATAATCGGTGCAATTTTATAAACGAAATGCTCTCCTATTGTATAGGATGATTGTATACATTTGAAGGGTGCAGTTTACGAAATTGGAGTAAAGATATTTTTGTCCTTTAGCACGTTTCATAACTCTGGAAAATTTATTGACATTTAACGCGACTGTGAAAAATATCAAGACTGATCGATAGTTAGCAAGCTTTTTGCTATTTGGTATTTATTGGTACTAAAACAGAAATTCCTCGTAATTGTGTATATGACATTTATAAATACATTTCCTCGATTTTACTTCATATTGCTTCATATAAGACCTCGAGAGGGAGCTACTTTCTGCAATGAAATGACTAATATTTCAATTGTTTGGAATATTTTATTTCCCTCGTGATTGTAAGTTTCCTCGCCAGTGTCCGAGGCCTCCGCTATCGGCGGGATCTCGGTCGATAGTCGATCACAATGTCGATCTTTCCCATGTCCACACGTCCACATTCAAGGATGCCGGCGGTAAACTCTGTGAGAGCCTCGATACAAATTAGTCTTGTTTCGAGCGGTGGCGAAACACGTCCCTTGTTGTCTGTATCCGTTTAGCTAATTCACTTTTGTAAACGTTTAAGGTGCTGCAAGCGCAAGCGATTTTGCTGCTTTTTGTAGACACTTTTTGCGATACGATTGGAGACGAAATGGGTAGACCAAATTATTTGAAATTTTAATTGTGATTAGATAAAAGACAAACTTAGGGTTATCCCTTGGTACATTTTTAATTTTTTGTTTCGTTAATTAGTAATAATTAGTGTATTTTTGGTGAAAAATTAGCTTTTTTCTCGTCTCCCTGGGCGCCGTATAAAACAAAATTTCAAAAATGTGCCAAGGGATAACCCTAAGTTTGTCTTTCATCTAATCATGATTAAAATTTGAGATCAATTGGTTTACGGGTTTGGTCTCCAATCGTATCGCAAATTTCATCGTTTTACGCGGTTTTGTTGAATAACCGGCGCCTAAGTAACGATGCAATAAGCAAAAATTAAAAAGGGCTACTAATATACAATCAGACTGATCATGTGAACATACTGTAAAAGTTACACTCATGAAACATTTTTTCTCTCTCAATTTTCTAAAACGGCCGAGCGCTAGTATCACCTTAAGGACGTGAAAAGGTCTCGTCGACAATTTGGTGCAGGAACCACGCGGGTTAAACATGACGTTTAGAGGCAAACTAGAATTCTCTTCGAGATGTAGAAGCTATGTTTTGACTTGGTGGGCGGTGAATTATTGTTCGTACTTTACAATAGTCCGCCTTATAGCCCGAAGTCCCATCCACGAACTATTTAACTGATTAATAATCTATATAAATGTTCGATCCATTGGTTCTGCTGATCAATCGATTTACGTAATAAAAAAGTTATATTATCAGAATCTATTCGGGCACGGGCCTATTAGAAAAATTCAATCCGTTACGAATTTATCTTTTCATCACCTAGCGTTATGATTAAAATAATAGCGGCCTATAATCACATTTTAAACTCTGCCATAGAAGGCTTGGAATGGGTAAAAGTTGTTCAATAAACTTTATGACAGCTCTTGCGGTTGTCGAATCAATTTGATCTGACTGAGCTGAGACAAAAGTCGCTCGACATTGCGTGAACGCAATGACTTCCTGTAAAATCCAGAGCATTATGCTCCTAGATATACTGAGTACGTGACTGACATACCTGGCAGGTTGATGGCCATGTGTCAAATTGAATTACATGTGAAAACAATAGCGCCAAGTATTATTTCGTGAATGGCTTAGTGATTAGCCATTTCGCACATTTTTCACATGATTGAAATGCGAGTACCAAAAATGGAACGTTCCTTCTCTCCTCCATAGTCTGGTAGGCAGTCGTAAAAATTGGAACGTTCTTTCTTGAAAATATTGGAACGTTCTATCTTTGAAAAATTGGAACGTTCTTTCTCTAAAATATTGGAACGTTTTCTTTCTCTGTTCCATGATCTAGTAGGCAGTGAGTGAATTCACTTCTTAAATGATTCGAAATGACACGTTAAAAAATAGAACGTTCTTTCTGAAAAAAATAAAAAGGTTACAAGCTATCCTTCACTGCTCCATAATCTAGTATTAGTAGACAGTGAATTTTCGCACACCTTTTGAAATGTTTGAAATTGATCGTTCCATTCTTGTCGAAATACATTCCATTGACGCGCGCAAATCATGCCAACTAGATCAACTAGACTTGAAACCAGTAAAAACGCCACACTTCGCGTTTGCCATTTGTCTGGGCAAGTTTCGAAGGGAGTGTTACGTTGTTGGGCAAGGTGTGTCTCTATGGGACATGGGTCGAAGGTGAGAGATCTGCTTGAGGTCTCGTTTTAAAGTAGCCACAAGGCCGTTCTCGGGCGTGGCTCTTCGTGGTCGCATTTAACATCGGGGCAGTCGTTAATTATCAGTTTCTAGATGGCTGTCGCTAGATTAATGCCGTGGTATTTTGATCGCGAAGGACGCGCCGCCGTTCACAAGTCGACATTCCTCTATGTAACACATGGTGTTCGCCAAGTGACTTGGGGGTGGGGGAGGTGGCGAAGCGATTCAGATTTGTAACGCATTGGTCGTAGCTTCCGTGTACGATCTGGCACTGTGATTTCCATATTATGGAGATTTGGAGAGTTCAATGCGCGGCTTCGCCTTAGTCGAGATATAATGTGTTCAGGACAAGAGTCGTTATTCTGAAGTGCAAAATGCACAGCCTACTGGCACAGTGGCGAACGGGTTGGAACTTCTTTCACATTTAAAAGAAATAACGTTCCAATTTTCGAAATTCGAAAATTAGATCTCTTCGTAGTTGAGAGCAAAATGCACAGCCTACTGGAGCAGTGACGAAGGGGTTGGAACTTCTTTCACATTTAAAAATATAACATTCCAAATTTCGAAATTCGAAAATCGATCTCATCGTAGTTGATAGCAAAATGCACAGCCTACTGGAGCAGTGAAAAAGGGTTGGAACTTTCACATTTCAAAAATATAATGTTCCAAATTTGGAAACTCAAAAATTCGATCTTTTCGAAGTTGATAGCAATCGCAGGCTGGAACATTCTCACATTTAAAAAAAAAGTTCCAATTTTCGAAATAGCTATTTTAAAGATTTGAAAATGGAGGAGGGTGTCAAATGCTGGATATGGGTACTAGGGGGTTGTACCTATGCCAAAATGGTACTTCCCATCAAAACCTAGTTAATGCCCACTGATTTTGCCATGAGGCAAGCTCGCGTCGCGAGTCAGTCCTGCCAGCAAATCCTACTTCCACGTCCACGACGTGACCCCTGGGTACATGGCGGCCAATGGATGGTCGTCATGTAGCAGACGGAAGAGGGTGCATGGCGAACCTCCGGCGCCATCTAACTGGAACAACTTTGGCTAAGGGAAGGAAAACCCCGACAGAAAACCCTGGCCCTCCAAGTTTGGGGGTTGTGCGAGGGGCTGGTTACCCCTCCACGTAGAAATTACTTTACTCATAATCTTCAAGGAAATAAGCCTCGGATATGCGGATTTAACGGTAACGGACAAAGCAAGAAAACGGATAAACGACATGGTATTAACGAAACAATTAAGTTTGGTACATGGAATGTGCGTGGACTAAACAATAAAGTAGAGGAATTGGACAGGGAGCTTAATTACAAAAACATTAATTTGGCAGTAATAACTGAAACAAAATTGAAGTTAAAAGGAACCAAAGATCTTCGCAACTACATCATGCTGTACAGTGGTGTACCACAGAACAGAAGAGCATGTAGTGGGGTAGCATTATTAGTAGACAATAGGTGGAAAACTAGAATACAAAGCTATGAATTTATAAATGATAGAATAATATTGACGCGACTGAAAATTGAAAGAGGGTACTTGACAGTAATTGGTGTATATGCTCCGGAGGAAGGTAAGAAAGAGGACACTGCAGAATTTTACGAAGAGCTTCAGAAGCAGATGAATAAGTTCTCAAATGATCATGTCATAGTAGCTGGAGATTTGAACGCTCGTGTTGGAAATCAGCCCATTCCTAATGTTGTCGGAACTTTCGGTGAAGCCCATCTGAACAATAATGGAAGAGAATTGTGTGACTTTGCCTCTTTCAATAATCTCAAGATAACAAACACCTTTTTCCGTAAGAAAGATATCAACAAATATACTTGGAGTGCTAGAGGTACAAAGTCAATTATTGATTATGTAATCGTGAATAAGAAACTTGCATCCCGAGTTAAAGACACTACAGTCTTTAGAGGAAGTGACATCTATTCCGATCATTATTTGGTAGTATCAAAAATATCTCTTTTAACAAAGTGGAATAAAAATTCAACGAGCAAACTGAAAGGTATGTGTGAAGAAGTATATAAAGTATACCTATTGCAGGAGGAAAGTATTCGAGACCTATATGAGAAGAGGATTAATTCACAGATGGAGAAGTATTCGCAAGTCACTGATGTAGACATGGAATGGAGTAATTTGGAGCGAATTTTAAATACAGCAGCTAGCGAAGCTCTGGGAAAAAGGAAGAAAGTAAGAAAAAGGAAAGGTTTGAGGATTTGGAACGAAGATATAGAAATTGCTGTCAAGGAAAAGCAAGAAGCTTACCTCAATTATCTTCAGTTAAGAAATGTTCAAGCAAAAGACAATTACAACGCAAAAAGAAGAAAAGCAAAGGATATAGTTCGAGCAGCTCACCGCGAATCTTGGGACAAATTCATCAGCAATGTAGAAGACGATGTTCATGGCAGGCAAACAGTTGCGTATAAAATTATGAAACATCTAAACAGTACAGAAAGAGATACTGCTTGTCTGAACATTATTAAAGGTGACCAATGGGTTGAGCATTACAAAAAGTTATGGTATGATTCTAATGCGACATCCTCAAAGACCGTCCCTCAATGTAACGCAGATGTAGATAGAATTACATTTGAAGAGCTACAGGAAGCATTAATGGCGTCAAAGAACAGAAAAGCGCCTGGTTTAGATGGAATTAATGTGGAGCTTCTAAAATGTGGTGGAATATCTTTCAAGGAGCGGTTTTTAAATTTTCTAAATACATGTTGGATAAGTTACAACATACCCAAGAAGTGGAGGGAAGCAAAAATTATATCCTTATTTAAAAAAGGGAATAGAAGCTGTTGTGAAAATTATCGTGGCATAAGTTTATTAAATACAGGTTACAAAATTTATGCAAAAATATTGAATAGAAGATTAATGAATATATCTGATGTTTTACTTTTGGAAGAGCAGAGTGGATTCAGGAGAGGAAGATCGTGTATGGATGACATTTTTACATTAAGACAAGTCATTCAAAAACGGGTTGAATTTAATCTTGAGACGCACATGGCCTTCATTGATTATGAAAAGGCTTTTGACAGAGTAAACCGTGAGACGATGTGGAAGATTTTAGATAAGCGTGGCTACCCCAAACATTTAACAGAGGCCATTAAGGCATTGTACTACGAGACGCACATTTCAATAGATATAGGAGGAGGTGGTTTACGTAAACTTGGGATCAATAGAGGAGTACGACAAGGGTGCTGTTTATCACCTAGCCTATTTAATATATACATTGACGATGTTCTGCGAGAATGGAAGAAACTATGTAAACCTGATATATATCTCAATGCTCATGAAGGTTTTAATACACTCCTCTTTGCCGATGATCAAGTAGTCATACATCGAACTGAAGATCAATTACAGAAGTCCCTGTTCAATTTAAATAGTATTTGTAAAACATATGACCTTAAAATTTCACTTGCTAAAACCAAGATTATTGCATTCAAAGGAAAATTCCCCGTTCGCTCAAAAATAGTAATTGACAACAATACCCTGGAACAAGTGTCGCATTTTAAATATCTTGGATATGATATAACTTATCTACGTGACAATGATATTCAGAGCAAAATACACAAATTTCAGCATATTTGTGGGACTATAAGAAGAAGTCTAAAAAATAAATCGCGAAAGGAGACACAATTAAAATTCTATAATGTGATGGCAGTTCCCACATTGCTGTATGGAAGTGAAGCCTGGACATTGCGTGAGAGAGACAAGAAAGATATTCAGGCTTCTGAGATGCGCTTTTTGAGATCGGTAAAAGGGTGTTGTTTGTTAGATAAAATCAGGAATGAGGATATAAGGGCCGAATTGGGAATGAAGGAAATCAATAAGAATATATCACAGTACAGGAGAAGATGGGCCGACCATGTAGAAAGGATGTCGAATAAGAGAATTCCCAAATGGGCCCTTCACTATGATCCGAAGGGCAGGCGCGACATTGGCCGGCCAAGGAAAAGATGGGCTGCACCTTGAGGACGGAACGGGCTTTTAGCCCAATCTTTGCGGGTAGAAGCAGAAGAAGAAAATGGAGGAATAAATGAAGACTGAATGGGGATTTACCATTTCGAAGTTACCATTGCTTGTTGCCATGGAAATACAACTCGACGGGCAAGACCAAGTCTTAAAATTTCGCCAACGCAAGATTTCGCGATCAGTCTAGCCGTATATTTCTGCATTCTATAATGTCAATCGATATCATTGGCGTTATGGTAATTTGTCGCCGGCTGAGATATAGTTTTGGTCGGCTGGCGTGAATACATTACGCCTACTTTTCACTGTGAGTCATGTCTAAGTGGTTCGATTCAATCCCAACATCTCTGCAAATCGAAACTTGACAATCGCATGATTTCTACAGTCTAATCGAGTTCTTTCACTTTCTGTCGAGTCCACACACGGCAGTGTACTTTGCGTCAATTAAGACCCTCTAAAGTGTTATTGAACCAATTATTCACACACCAATTATCATAGTAACGGTAATTTAAGTCGCTTTAAGGCGATATTTTTTTCTCCGAAATTGTGGTAATTTACTGTATACTTAATGGCTTCTAAATACAGAAAGAATGTTATTTGAACAGAAAATGAGATTTTATTTTTTGAAAGTGACTTATTAAATAAATGGACAAAGAGTGGGCGACCTTCCTGTTCCGAGCTTTTTTTCGTGTTTTCACACTCAGTTGAGAGACAAGTGCTAGAAGGTTGACTATAACTTTCATCCTCCTCCATTCCTCTCCATCATCACCCAATCATCCTAATCATCATTTACAGGTTCGAAATTATCTCGAGTCTAAGTTGATTATAATTATAAAC
The DNA here is from genome assembly GCA_934045905.1 of Leuctra nigra. Taxonomy (NCBI): domain Eukaryota; kingdom Metazoa; phylum Arthropoda; class Insecta; order Plecoptera; family Leuctridae; genus Leuctra; species Leuctra nigra. The sequence continues at coordinate 16,507,900 of OW203764.1, read as the reverse complement.
GATTTTCAAAAGTTTTACAATCCAAACATAAAAGGGAAAACTTTGGGAAACAAAAAAATATTGAAATACAAAATACAACGAAATAAAAGTAAAAATTATTATGAAAATGTTCAAAATAAAAAATATGAAAATGTAAAAAAGTTATTATTAATTAAATGATGTTAGGAAATGATTAAATTCCTTCCAATGTCAACATTTTTGCAGGGACGAAATTGCATTATTAACAATCCCAATTTTAAAAAATGTGATCCCAATTACACAATTTTTCAAGTAGACATTTAATTTTTACAATCATATACCTATGCCATTTATATAAAAAGTGAGTCGACAATAAGGGTGTAAATCGTATAGCATAGCACACAACTTTCACCCTTGCTGCATGCAGGGTGGAGAATGACACACATCCACGCACATGCACGACTTGAGACTGGTTTCCTGGTTGTATGTTAGTCGAATACAAGTGTGGCGCAGCGATGATTGTCTGATTAGACGACTAGAACCGTGCTCGACGCATTGTTCAGTCATGGAAACCTGTTAGCCCCCGCGTAGAGCTCTCGGGTTTCAATGATCATTTCTTATTAATCACATCTGGTTTTTACAAGATCATTCAGAGGCAATTAAGAGTTTTTGGTATTTATCTCCTGATAGGGCTATGGTTTTTGAAATAATTGGGTTAAGTAGTTCTGAGTGAGTCATGTAATTTGATATGTCGATTAGTTATCGGTGTGTTCAATTAATGGCTCATTTAAATTTAATTATTGATGTAGGCACTTCGTTAAAGGACGGAATTCTTTTTCCAACTCAGCGCTCTCTAAGATATTTATTATATGCTTTTCAAAACTTTCGTTTTTATGGAATGAAATAGCTTAGTGTTCCTTACTTAGAAAATACACTTGCCTACAAAAAATTACAAAATGAATTACTGGATATGCTTGCTAAGTAATAGATGCAACTGGAGTGTTCACAGATAGTGTCATTTTTATCATTGGGACTTTTGCTACGCAAATTTGTTTAGATAACGGTAGTACCTAATGATAGGTATAGTCCAAAACATGTATTTTTAACATTTTTATCTAGATACTATGGTATTCGAATGAATTTTAAAATGGCCATTGCGGGGCGATTTTCTCGAATCTTTGTGTTACAGCTGCCATCTAAGGGAGAACAGCAATAAGGTTAAAAAATGGTGAAGAAAATAAAAATACATTTTAAGAGGGCTTGGTAGTGAGTTTGACCTTGAAGAGTTTTTTAATCGATTTTTATCAATATCTTTTTCCAGTGTAATTGTTAACAAAATAGGGCTATGGACGTGAATTCAGAACAGTTCAATGAAAATAATTCCATAGCTTGTAATTGTTTATTAGATATACTTTGTCCTACAGGTGTTTAGAACCCGAAAATTTAGTAATTTTCGGGTTCTAAACACCTGTTGGACACAACAAAACTAATAGCTTATTCCAAACTATGAAATTATTTTCATTGAACTGTTCTGAATTCACGTCCATAGCCCTATTTTGTTAACAATTACACTGGAAAAAGATATTGATAAAAATCGATTAAAAAACTCGTCAAGGCCACGCTCACTACCAAGCCCTCTTAAAAATCTCTCACTCCTAAACTACCTACTTCGGCATGGAGAGACCTCGAAGAAGAGCTTAGCTGCGTTTAAAACTCATGGAAACGTACCTTTGGTCTTAACTACTTAGTACTCGAACATAGATGGAAACTACTTACAAGGAAAACAACAAACAAGGAAAAACAATTGACAACTCTTTAAGTGGCTGTTACATGTGTTTCGCGACACAATTTCTTCGTCTTTGTGTGGAAAAAAGTCTTAGGAAGCCTAGCGACAATAGTTGGGTTCTTATCATAGAGAAAACGCTTCCTGTCATTACACGTATAATTATGCTCGTTCCATGTTTAATTGTAGAAAAATTGATCATTACCTATAAGACAAAAAGCGAGATTTAGTCGAACGACCCTCACGACCTGAAAATAGTCGGCTGCACTTGAAGGTAAACATGGGAGATACTATTTTCTAGATATCGTATAACTTTTGAACCATGATGAATAATGTGCACAGACTTTCATTAGCTGCTTCCTAGATACCCATGTTGATCTCTGAACCTCTGAATCATAGCCCCATTTTTCAACTTTGAGTCTAGTTTTTGGACAAATTTTGTATTTATACGTTCAGGCGCGTAGGAACTAAATTTGCTAGGGGGGGGGGGGGGATAATATTGTAAAAGAATTTGAGCTGGAGATACTATAGCTATGATACTAGTGTCTACGAAGACAAATTGGGGGGGGGGGGGGGGGGGCTGGGAGAAGAGCCCCCAGTGAAATGCGGGTCCGGGGCGCAAAGACCCGGAAAATTTGTGTATTTCAGGCATGAATTTAGTGCATTTCTAAGCGATATTAACACTTTTTAAGCATATTTCTATCTTGACATATAAATTGTACAAGAACATAGGGAGGGGAATTGAATCAGGGGGGGGGGGTTCCCCCCCCCCATTACCCCCACCCCCCTTCCTACGCGTCTGTATAATACGTTAGGGCTTTTTTTCTAATCGACTAAAAAAATGATATTTTTCATTATTCGAACGGTTCAAAAGTTAAGAATATCTAGGAAATATTACCTCTAATATTTACTTTCGAGTGCAGCAGGAAAATATGCAATTTAATTCTACAGAACGAGTGTTTTTCTGAACAATCGTTCCATTTCTGCACTTGCCCCGTGGAACACATTGCAACAGCGTGTGAGAATAGTTCTCCTGTAATCACGTGGCACTATTCAGATGATTGTTGCTTCACCCAGCCTCCCGCAAGAACTCGGCGGTGGAGATTTGCAACTGGGTGACATTGCACTTAGTGGCGGGCGTTACAACACGCTTCAATTGTTGTTCTCTCGCATGCAGAATGTGTAATCGTGTGTTTGTGGCTGCAGTCGATCATTTGCATAGAGCGGAGGAACGGTTAAATGCAGGATGCAGTGTCTGCACGATCGAGGTATACCGGGAGATTTTGACAGTTGGCGGAATGTGTTATCGAATTTTGAAATTGCTTGGGGAAGGCGAATAGGAAGTATGTCATAATGGCCCCTGTGTCTTACAGTTTGTTACATCAATGGCATTCGAAATCCATAAAAAATTTATATTCACAATATTTAAAATAATAAGAAATAAACAACAATGAAATAATCATGAAAATATTTAAAAATGAAACTAATTTCCACTATAACAAGATAAAATTTGGAGATATTTGTGTTACCACTCCACATGTAGGTCTACTTCCATAATATTTGTCAAAAATGTTGAACTATTCAAAGAGCAAAATAGTTGGAGTAGTTATTTCTTAAGTTGACCTAACATTTAAATACCAACCGGCAATTGTTATAAGCCGGTTGAAACCTTTGTGACGAGATTAGGTACACATTTGTATTTATAAGTTGGTGTCATATTTCATGTCGACCCAAGAGCTGCCCTAAACTATATTTCACATTGTAAAGAATTTGAATGATAGAAAAGTGACGACGATTTAGGAAATATAATAACTCCAGATATTACCTCCGGCCAGAACCGACTCAATTGATGCCGGAAGGTTCGCAGGGTTCGCATTATTACTGGTCATACGAGTCCCATGGGCCATCAAGCGAGTGGTAGCGACTTGTGGACTCGAATATCTAGCCAAAGAAAGAGCTCGGAAATTGTCGCTTCAATTGATATTATTTAATCTGTGTATATTGAGAATTTATGCCGGTATTATGATAATTTTATTCTCATTGGCTGAAGTCATACGTTAGGCATTCAGCATTAATATTTACCTGACATTCGTAATGACGTATGGATAAGTCATTTTTAAATCAGTAATAAGTTTGGTAATTTTATTCCGCAATTTTCATGGAATAAATACCAAAATATCGTGCAGATATTTAAACTTCGAATAATTTAAAATGCGAATTCCGATCCTGTTATTTGGCAAACGATTTCGAACCCGGATCGCGTAAATATTCATGTGTCAATATCCTGCACCGCTGGCGATTACGTGTGTAGGATCACTTCGCATGCGAGTTGTCGTACACGGTGACATTACAAGTAAGTCATTATCGACGACTTTCAGACCAATTACGTGTGATGCAAGTGTCGTTGCATATTCCCACCTTGCCGATGATTAAGTGAACAAGTTGACTAAGTGCATCGGGGTTTCTGACGATGGCGATTAGTGGTGTTATGTCACTGGATAAATAAAGACGATATTCACATAGTTAAAACTAAAATCGCGTGCTTTCTTACTTCTGGCGCCAAGCTTTAGCTCAAAAACTCATATTTTTTTAAAAATTCAATGATACATTTACGACTTGTTCTTATGAAAATAATTATCTTTTGAGACGGTTCGTGTGTTAAATTTACTTTATGGTTAAATATTTTGTATGAATCATTTATATAGAATATGTAGATTTGCATAATATTCTCACAAAGTCAATAATATTCTGTTTATTAATATGGTGGTAATGATTGTCGAATATCGAATTAACCCAAGGCCCAAGGCTCTTGTTGCCGTAATTCTTGTTTGTCTTGACTTGTGGTTTGGTGTCTAATGTAGTAAAATAAGGACTAGGACAGGAGTCTTGTTTCCTACTTACTTACTATTCTTTTTCTGCACTGGTACTGGCTGTACTACATATTGTGTCTATGAATTTGACTGATATTTTGCAATGTAACGACTAACGAGTAATAAGTTGACATATCGATTTTACACATTCTCTCTCAGAACTGTATTTTTTAGTAGACGTTCAACTACTACTATGTTACATATTTGCACGAATTTGATGCAAATTCTGTCATATAGAACATTCTGTAATTTTATACATTCTCTACGTGCACAAGAATTTGGTTAGTATTTGATGCAATTCTCTCGTATATTTTGTAAAGATTTGACGCAAAATCTCCATTGTATTACTACATTCTCTCAATGTGAGCATGTTTTGGTAAGAATTTGACGCAATTTGCTCTAATCTAATTTATGTATGACACATTATCTCAATGTGAGCATGTTTTTGTTAGAATTTGACGCAAATGAATGTAATGTATGTATGACACATTCTCTCCGAATGGGCATGAATCGAGAATTAGCATGTGGATGAATAGTAAAGTAATTCTGTCACTCTATCGAAACTGTGCCGCGTATTTACTCATCTGCCGCTCTAATTTCGACGGCATCATGATTTGCATGCGACTAAGAGGCGCAAGCAAGTGAAAGAGGTGGGATAGTACTTCGCATATATGTAAATAATCCAGCTAGTGACCTGGTTTCAAGACTTCTGGATGTCTTCATGTTGACAAAACAATGATGATATGAGACAGCATCTCAAAGGACCAAGTGCTCGAGAAGAAATCTGTTGTAAAATTATCGTGATCAGTCCGGTTGAATTAAAGAAATGGTGTTTGCATAGTTCTTCAAACCATCCGAATGTCGAGTTGTTTGGTTTTGTTTTCAAATCTCCGTATTTATGATCTTTGGTTAGCTCAACTCACTTTCGGGCACCGCTTTAGGGCTTTGTGGATGAAAATGTAATAATTATCAAGTCAAGTAGCACAGGTTGGGTTGAGAACAATAATAGCTCGTGTGATTTTTAACAAAAAAATCTCACAAATAGATTTACTGTTGAGAGCGGCTCGGAAATCGGTTATAAAACCATGTAATATTGTGTAAACGTTTCGATAGTAGTTATAGTCTATACATGATACTCTTTTACACTTGATTCAAAAGGAAGTGCGCCTTTCATATTCTTCTCTTGGAAAATAGGTAGAATGCATTCACCGAGCGTCTGCTGGTTTTATGACGGGTGGCAGCAGAGAACGGTCAATCACGACCCAACTGCAAGTAAATCAGCATGTCGCATCACCACTTACCTCCTATAGAAAGTCGACTACACACACTTGTAAAACTCAAATATATTCCACCCGACGAATAATCCCGTCAGGAAGGCGCTAAGCGTGGCGCCCTGGTCACCGCTCCTCGGGACACTACTAGCAACTGTGGTGCACGTCCTGGAGCCAGCCGGTGTCGTCCAAGGTCAGACGCAACATGGTTCATTGGTGGACGGCGGTTTCATTGCCACCCCAGCGCTCGGAGCGTCGTCGTCGCTTGTGCGCGCGTTCAAGTCTCCGCACTGCACTAACACGTGGAGAATATAATAATAATAACACGGGTCACTACGCGTTCAGGAGTTGATTATTAAATGACGAACGTACGAACACGTTTTTTTTATCGATCCGAATTAGGTGTACGCTTAGACACGATCTCTAGATTAAGTCTGTCTTTGGCGCGTGGAAACTGGTCCAGTTCGGGTGTTGAAATCGGTGTGCTCTATGGCAACAGCTCCGGATTGATATGTTTGATCACACTGCGAGCACTGTCACTGGGCTGGCGAGCACGTGGAGGTACGCTGGTTCGTGCACCGGCGTGGATATCGCGGCACCGACTGACAGCCGAGTGTCCGCGGGCCGCGGCGGCACACGCGAGCCAGCCACAGCGTGGTGGGGGCGAAAGTGAGTGGGACGCAGAGCCGACTTTGCAGCTACGAGCTCGTCGGCTACCGGAGGAGGGTGTTGTCCCGAAGTTTTCAGTAGAAAATAAACATATTTATCATCTCGTGGCCGTCCCTGATTGAGGTTTTTTGTGGTTTTCCACAGCCAAGAGGCAAATGCTGGGTAGGTTTCCCGGTAATATCGCACAACAGCCTTCTTCCCGCCGTCCATCCTTACCTAATCTTCATCATCATAACTCTAAACATTATATTAATAATTCATGCAGAACGTTACACCCCCAAAAATATTACATTTGTGAGTTCTGAGATGAAAACCCGTGACGCAGGTCTATGCGTTGGAATGTTTCCTTGTTGCTCATCTTCAGACAGCATTGGTTATTTTTTACCTTGAGTCTCATCTTCTCGAATCTAACTATATAGACGTGTTTTTTTTCATACGACTTGTTTCAATATCACGATGTCTGTGGAGTCTGGTTCTTGCGTGGTGCAATGTCCGAGCGAATGGAAAGGGAGAGTATAGATTGGGTTTCGGAAAGATGCATTGGTGCAGGAAGATGCTGCCCGAAGGAGGACCGCTTTTTGTTGCACTCTCGACTGCATTCGTCACGATCCATCCACCTTCGACATTTTTATTGTTGTTTTTTGTCCACTTGGGGAAACTACTAATTGTAGTGAATCGCTTTCGGAATGCAACATGTAGGTCTTTGCCAGACTTGTTTCGGTTTATTCTGTTTCGAGGGCCGATCGGCTGGGTTTGTCACTGACTTCGGAAGATCCTTGTCAAGTGTGTGACGTAAGATGCGTAACCGCCTGCCCTGACCTGCTCCAATGTCGAGCACAAGAGAAGTATGCGAGGTTCCGAAACACTTAAGAAACCGGATTTTGTTTTTTAATGTGTTTACGAGGTTAATGATTAGCGGTGTTTAATGGATTGTTGGATTGCGAGGTGTAAATCGGAAAAATATTGACATACGACCATGACGAGAATCTGCGCGTCAAATGGCTCTTAATTCTGTTATTTAGCTTTTTCAAGTAGTATTCAATCATTTTTATTTATAAGTGTTATTTTCAAATTACATAAATTGATGTAAATGAAACAAGAAACATTTTAACTTTTGACTAGGATTATTCCCATATTACTGGAGCTAATTACAATTAAACATATTGTCATTGTAATGAAGACGTCGAAAATACTGGACCACCTAATTCACACTTTCATTTCTACTGTTTTTTTTTAATTAAACTGATTTTTTTAAAGTTTTGTTTCATATTTGGCATTGTCATTAATAAATTATCATGAAATATCAACTTGAGAACGTGGAAAAGAGTTGTAAAAGTATTTCGAGATTTCATTTGCTCTGCATTACAATGCATTCCTCTGTATCACTTTATATTGTCGACCCCGAAAAACTGGAAAGAAAATCGTGCCACAATAACTTGTAGGCTAGTAAAACACTCTCAGGCACATCGGGCCAGAATAATTTAATAACGAACACGGATCTTGCCAGGAGCAGAGGCAAAATCTGACATTTTACATTGTTCTCAGCATTTCACTTTCAATTAATGTCTCGGAGCCATGCTAATAAAGATCGTCTCCAAATTGTGAAATATTTTTTTCTCTTTGACAATGCGATGTCCTATGTTTTTATTATTAATCTCCTCGGAATTGATGAATGAAGTGAACATTATTCGGCGCAAGAAAGTTGCCATGGAACGAGATCTAGTATGTGTGTGTGTGTGTTATACACCGTGGTAATTGTGAGTACATTCCCACCGTGTATATGTGTTGATTGCATTGTTGTTCCACTTCCCATCGCCGGGAAAACGCGTAGACCCCAAGTTCATTGTCGCGAGGATTGTTACAACAATGAGAGCTGTTAAATGGCCGCTGATTAGCGGATTTGCCAATGAGTAATGCGCGCTTTTGGAGTGAAACTCTTTCGTGTGATGCGTATACATCGCGCCAAAGTGCGAGTGGTTTTACTTTTCTTCGACTGTCGGTTACCTGTTCTTATGTTGTCAAGGTGTCCGACGTTTCGTTTTCATTTTCTTCTTTGTTTTCTACAAGTATTACCATTACTTTCCATTCGATTGTTTTGTATTTATTTTTGTCTCCGTTTTTTGTAAAAGAATAAATATACTTTTCTATCAGGTAATTTTTAAAATTATGAAACGTTAAGCAATTGCTTCAGGAACTTTGTCTTTTATGAACCATAGAGTGAACAAAAAGGAATTTTATGGAAAAGCGATTTTTTTTTTTTTATTTAACATAATCCGTTGATAGTAAAAATGAAAACTGCTTTTTCCATTTCATTTTAAATTAAAAATAAATTTTATATTCTGTAAATGAGGGCTATGTGCCATCCTGAAGATATTTTCATAATCTGAATGTTCATCCCTAATGTATTTGACACTTTCGTTCTTTATCAGCGGTAACTTCTCTGCAAAAAATGAATGGAACTTGTTTTTAGATATATCGTAATGTGTCATTTGAAAATAACTCAATTCATGAACATTATTTCGACCTAGATAGAAAATAGACAGTCATTTGCAAACATCGTGTTTTTTACTTGAAAACGCAAGAAGTCTAACCTTCGTACCAGGCGAAGATTGGTTTCACTTGATCAAATTCGATCCATACCGATTTAATTGTGTCTCGCTTTTTCCCTTGCCATTTCGTTTCGTCGACACTGATTCTCCATGTTGACTTCTGCCGTGCTAATTATGCGGCCGAGGAATTATATGGTGTGAAATAGGTTTATCTCTTGATAATGAGAGTTGAACAAGTATTGTTTCAAGCAGCGAGAAATTGAAACCGCGCTGTACCTATGTGTGTTGTTTACAACGCCGTGTTTGTCCATGAATTATTTCTGACATTTGCGGCTCCTGCGAACTCTCTGGAAGAATAACAAACATGATGTTGGCACCTCTGGCGGGCCGTGGAGCTGGGTCATGTTCAGGTCATTGTTGTGGTAATTGGGTGGCGCCTTTCTATTGTAACTCGAAGCGGAGGCCTGACGAGGGAATAAAGTCGTAGGCATCATCTGAAGTGATGTTGATTGGGGTTGTAATAGTGCATTAGCAGTTGGAAATCAAAGCAATCGTTATTTTATTATAAAACTCGTCTTTTGGGGCGGTAGCTCCACGCCAGCCGAGTGGCCAGTCGAAGGGAACTTCTACACTACTTTTATTTTATACACGATGCCTCAGATTATTTTTTATTTTTAATTATTTTTTAATGAAGAGTGAACATTTTCTTCTTTTTTATCAGTACTTTTTCAGTGCTGGATTTTAAGGTATTATTTCACTGATATTAGGGGAAGATACAATGAGCTTATTTTTGAGCGAGCGAAGCGAGCGACTCCATTTGGCTCTTTTAGCACGGACCTCTGTTTTTTTTTTTGTTTTTTTTTTTGTTTTTGTTTTTGTATGCTAAAGGAAGCAATAGAAGTCGCACCGCTTCACCGATCGACCTGAAATTTTGCACACATGTAAAGACAACCTTCTCTGTTTGCAGACCCATTTTTTTTTTTAAATCCATCCATTGGTTCATTGTTAAAATAAGTATCTCCTGATAGCCTAAAAAATGAAAATGGTCTTCGAGAAATGTGATCAAACTCATATTTAGCATGGTCAGTAAGACCAACAATGTCACTTATTTTACCAATTTTCAGCCGAATCTGTCAAGAAAGTATGCACTTATTGACATTTTTAATAGCTGTCAGAAATGAAACATTGAAAATGAATGTCTTTCCAATGCAACTGAATCTGATTTGCTTTAGGTACAAGAGTGTTTTGATGGTATGTACACTTTTTTAGTGAAAAGCAGATATTTTTATGTGTATTGAGTTGATCAAATTTGAATAATTCAATTTGGATCATAGTTTCCAACAAATCATTTCGAGTTTTTAAGGACCTTGATTGTCTTTTCGTCAATTCGTAGTTCTGATGGCCGTGCCTCCCGTGTTTCTACTTGGCTGATTTTGCATCCAGGAGGGATTAAAAACATAAGCTCACATTTCAATAATATCATCGAGTGGCGTTTGTTCTCTTCTAGCGTTCACACGTCATTCCAAATCTCTCCTGCATTGTGCTTTTTTTCGTTGATAATTTTGGCAATTTGGTGTACTTTGTGAAGGTATTAGTAAAATTGAATCGCTTTTAAAGCATAGATATTAGGTATCTACAGTTTTTGTCCAGGGGATTGATTATTTCAAATTATTTTCTTCTTGGAAACGTTGGATTTATTCCGTTTCTGAGCTTCTGTCTAGCCTGACATTTCCTTGAAGGTTAGGTATATCTCGGATTACACATTAATGGTGGTCATACAATGACACATTGTTTTATATTGATTCAGTGGATCGTAGTTTGCTTTCAGTTTGACTTAAAATAATGTTTTCTGTGTGTTAACGAACGCATATTCGGTTAATTTTTGCGCACGTGTCGTGCTCGCTCATTCAACGCGTTACACAGAGCGTTTTCCTAGTTAATTTTCTTGATGTAAGCTTTTTTTCACGTGCTTATGCTTCTTTTAGAGAGCTAATTACCACGCTTCATGAGCGCCACAAATCATAAATCTCTGCATCTTTTAGAGCTTTGAAAAGTCAATCGTCAGTAATTTAAAACCTTTTTTTTTATTATTATTATGGCTTTTAGTTTCATGTAGAATTTTTGAGTAAAATCTTTATTATCACATTGGGTTCAATTTCAGCTATTCAGTTATAATTTCAGAGTCTAGGTCATCTAGATAACGATATAGTCATTTATTGAATTTGCATAAATTTTTTCATTGATGTTCAATCTATTTGTAAAATCTTAGAAAGGAAACGTGTAGTTGTCTCTTGGAACCAGTTCAAAGTCATCACAGTAAATTATCTCAATCTATTATTGAGAAATCACATTTAATTTCGTTTGAATGGAATCGAACGCGATCGGCAATTCAAATGACAGGAACGTTCGAATCTGGCGAATTTGAATGTCACCGGCCACAATGGCGTCAACGAGTCATGACGGTTACTCCAGTTTCTGATCGAGACAATAATAACAACAATCAACAGCGAGAAGTATTCAAATGCGCTCGCTAAAATCACCAGGACAAACGACAAAAATAAAAATAACATGTATTAATTCTAAAAAAAAACAAAAAAAAAACGTCAAGTTAATAAACTAAAAATGTAATTTTTCATTCGGAGCACCGAATAAAACAGGACTAGATGTAACACCCCGGCAATATCACTTAAACTGTCTTGTAATGCAGCGTAAAAACCATGACCTTCCGCTTCCCGACCACACACGACCATATGAATCAGATGAAGAAGTATGCGATGACATAACATCTGTCATCTGGCTGCAGGGGAATACCTGTTCTCAGGTGTGCATTGTGTGATGCATACGTGACTCTCTTCCGTGCGCGTGCGCATGACTTGTAGGGGTTCAATAGCGACACGACATCGGTCATACTCGCAAGACGAGTCATACTTTGAGATTGCATTTGGTGGCAGCATCTCGAAAATTCTACAGGACATACAAAAAAGTTCACTAAAAGTTCACTCCAAGTGTACTACAAAATACAAATTTACTCTTTCATAAAAAAAATGTGATTTTTCGTTTCCTACAGATTTTATTTTCTTCAGATTGTCTTTGATTTTTTTTTTTTATTATTACCGTTTTGAAATCAGCGAGTAATTTTTCTATAGCTTAGTGCATGTTTGAATTATTTATTGACGGGAACAGTTGAGAGTTGGCTCGGGCGTCGACGCTTTGGAATATCATTCGAGATACCCGGTTCGAGGCGGCCGAGCTCCCTGAATCCTTATGTATCCCTGAATCCTGAATCCTTATGATTTTACGAGATTTTCTTCTGGCGACAACCAAATACTTGGAAGTTTCTTTACATGAAAACCGCGCTCTTCATTCTTCCTCCACATTTTATCTTCTACAAAATATTTTTTTAAATGCGTAAAAAGTTTTCAGTAACTTGTTTCAATTGGCTTGTTTGAATTTAATAAATGACAAACCTGATTCATATTAAGCTTTTTTGTATTTTTAAGGGAGAAATTGTGAACTTTGTCCAGGTATTTTCATACAAGCTCCTTCATAGCGAACAGTTGGGAACTTATCGAAAGTGACTATGTATTTACAGCCCATTATCTGGCACTGGCACTAGTAATTTCTGAAGATGATTGGTCACTTTTCCCAGTGATTTCTGAATGACAATCGCGCAGAGATCCGGGATTCGAACCCGGATCGTGGAGTGACGTCATAATGGAGTATAATCAGTCTGGAGTCCCGTGCCCTCCAGTCATGGCGTGTTCATCTCCTCGTTCAGATAGCAAACACTCCTTCGGAAATTCCAACAGGTCGTTTTGTTCAATACGTGATTTTTCTGTATTTTTAGAATACGGACGTGGTAACTTGTCTTTAAATTTAGAAGGATCGTATTTTCTGATATCTTACTTGAGATGTAGTGGCATTTAAATAGTGTTATTTATTGTTAATTAACACAAAATTAAAAGATGCGGAATAAACTTTTTATTTTTTTATTTTAGTAATTGAGGAAATTTGATTAATTAATTTACTTATCAAAATACTTGAAATATTTGTTTACTCTCCTCAGTTTTCCCCGTAAATGTTCGTTCGTTTTGCGCTTAGGTACGAAATTCTATTTCCGACAAAATTATTTCCTACGCAGATCTGATCTCGACGAAGCATCTCCACCGTTACTTATTAACTTTTCGAGTGGTTTTATAATTGCCCCGATCAGTGGCGTGCCGTGACATTTGAAGTGAGGGAAGCAACTTGCCAGGAAAGAAATTTGTCCAGACCCGGAGGGGGGTCTGGGGGGCTTGCCCCCCAGCTTAGCCCCGCAGGGAATTTTTTAAAATTTGACTAATTTTAGATGGTTAAAAACGATTTTGAAAGTACCTTTTTGGAAGATTACTTGAATTTAAGAAATGGTCAAAGGAGGATTTTCAGACTAATTTTTTATATTTTAATCATTAGTTTTTTGAAGGCAAATACGAGGGCAAATACAGATATACAAAAACTTTGTAGAAATGCGTTAACTGAACTGAGAATCCGAAACTGCAATATTTTGTAGATATTACAAGTTTAGACATTCAACCGCTCTTGAGCACTGTCACCGACCGATCACATGTTCGTTCCAATCGTGTCAACTCGGGAGTAGTTCGGCTGCGTTCGGACTGTGGATGCAACTCTCCGATTTGCTTCCCTTGGCTAGAATACGCCTGCAGAAATAGACGCATTTTACACAGAAATGCTTTGTGTTTAGACCGGCAAATAATGTTATTATCATGGCAAAATAAGTTTTTATTATTGACAATACTTTCAGGTGGCTGCAGATTAACATATTTGATTGTAGGCAAATCACCTAATGCATGCGTAACTCCCGTATATAGAGCGAGGGATTGGAAGCAATTCGAAAAGTGAATCCCTTGGAGCCGGCCGACTGCCGAGCCGAGGCAAGTGTATGCGTGCGCACGCGCCTTGCCCACCTCCTGTCTTAGAAACCGCGTTTACTTTGAAATCAGAGCGAAAGTGGTGACATTTGTGTTCGTAATAAGAATTCTATAAGTAGTATTAAGTGATGAATATTTTTGTAAAAAGATTAAATTATTATACATATAATTATTATATTTTAATATTGTTGGAATGGAAAAGGAAGGGGAAGCAATGCTTCCCTTGCTTCCATTGAGTGCACGCCACTGGCCCCGATCTCCTATGTCGCACTCACTCCGTTGAACTTGGACGAGCAATTGTCCAGACGACAGACCCTTGACATTATGTTCGACCTCTGTGGCGGCATGTGATATGTGTGCCGTACCCTTTCCACTTCCAAACGCTGCCACCGCGTGCTGGCCTATGCAAATACTCCATCAATCAGTCGTTTACCTTCCACTTCCACCGAGCGCCAGTCGTGGGTGGGTTTAGAAGTTTCCTGGCAGCAACTGGACCGAAGCTAGATAAATCTTTGTCCTTTTATAAGGAAATATCTGTTTGCGTTAAAACAGATGTCTGTTTTGAGGTAGTTGCTATGGGCTATCACGCTTTTTGGTGTTTTTTTCAATGTTAAACGCTGGATGTGGGTTCACGTTTTGGTCAGGGAGGGCCGACTACTTTTTGACAGTTTATGGCAGTTTATATAAATTTATGACGTTGTAACAGACATAAAACAATTTGTCTATGAAACGCTACATATGATAATGAAAATTGTAGGTGGATATAATGGTGTAGTTTTAAACTATGACTAGGCCCGTTACACAAATTTTGATTTCAGTGGTTGCATAGATTGCGCTTTGGTTCAATGTTTAAAAATTATTAATATTGTTAATTTTGCACCAATACCTATATATTTTTTTTTATAAAAAAAATATCTTAGAAGATTTTAAATATTTGTAAACTTACCGATCCTCTTTTCTTTTTCTCTACAATGAGACGAACATCACGACACTGCCTCACAGTATGTGGATGAAAATCTCACTCTAATGTAGAGCAATCTAATATCTTCCCCACTCTGTACCAGCCAGCATTCTCGATTACTTTCCGAACAGTTCGATTCAAAAGATAATCCATTAACCACTAATCAGTGTCGTTGTCTACAATCCCATGTGGCTCTATGATTTGCCAATCACATCTGTATCACGTGACTCATGTACCCAGCATCCGCGTGTGTGTTCGTTGATAGGATCTCTCCGGTTAATTACTGTACTTTGTTGTGCACAATTAGTGGTAAAACCGATCATTTAACGTTCTCTTGTTGGTATATGGACTGTAGAGAGTGGATACTAATCATTGAGCGCGGGGGAAAAATCGGATCCGCTTGGCTAGATTGTGTCGATACCTATACTCGATAAAAGTTGAGATTTGACGAAAATTATCCACTTCCTATTTGGACGACGCTGAGTTGAGCGAACTCGAGTCGCCTAGAGGAAGAAATTCAAGTGGTGCGGATTTTTAGAGGTTGACCCACATTTTATACATTTTTTTTTTCTTCGCAACTTCGAATCAATATGCATTAGAAAACGGAAATTATATAAAGTTTAATATTATTTATTTCAATATTCTTTTGTGTTGTAGTATGTCGGTAAAAGCTACGAAGCGGAACGATTTCTGTGTGAATTAATTATGAACATATTAATATTTGCGAACATGTGTCGTGTCTAAAATCATCAAACGATTTTGTTTGTCATATTCCACTGTTTATATTGAATTCAAAATGGTAACAAAAAGAAACGCGTACACATTTGGTGACGAATCGCATTGTCCCCAAGACGCATTTGTCTTCGCGAAGAACACACCGATTATTTGTACGATTTCGAGTGTGACCTCTAGTTTGAAGACAATAGTGTCATGTCGGCGACCCCTCCACGGTGGGCTATCAGAGAAAGTGCTCTGCATTAAACATGTCAGTCACACACACTACCTCGGCAGTCAAACCCACTATTATCCAACACCAGAATGCCCAAACCATGAGGACATTACACGCTCACGATCACAGATGTAGACAGATCATTTCTGCTCGCCTTTCTATCTGCGGATGAATGTTGTAATTATCGATATGTATGTTTCTTTTTCGGCTTGTTTTCTTCTGTGGTCGGTGAATTAGAGCTCGTATAGTTCCTATATTTGGGAGTGGTTTATTGTGTGCACTTTTTTCTATTGTACCCCCTCGGACAATCGTGGCGCATTTAATGTGACTATCGATATAATTGACTCAATGCCAAGTGAAATATGTTGCGTCGGGCGATATTTTTTTTTTATGACGTCAGTACCTTGAAAGTTTTGTCCGTTTCGTGACGTTGACTTTGTCCGAGTTCGTTATTTCGTCGTTTTATTATTGTTATACAACTCGAATTGAATAATTAACAATTTCGATTCCATCTTTTCAGCCTCGTTGCGTCTTCGTAAAATTGCTTAATCGTTACAGATTATTTAAATTTGAATGGAAATTAACTAAGTTTTGTAAACTTGTGAATAGTTTTGTAAATACGTAATTTCCGTGAATATATTGTGTCGATTAGTCGTATGGGAGAGCACTTAAAGCTAGAAATTCCTTACAAATAGCGACGGAAGAGTTGTGAATTAATTGAGAGATGTTATTATTAGATAACGGATTAATTAATTCAAGACAATTTCACGCAAAACCGGGAGCTTCATTTCGGAACATCTCATAGTTTTATGCAGGAAAGTTAGAAAGCAAGCGATTCTTGTAAACAATATTTTCAAGTATTTTTTAAGAGCACTTTCGCAATGATATATCAGCCATATTGCTCGCATTCGTCTCGACAAAATGCCGACAATTCCTCGTAATTCTCGCAATTGTCTGACCACACGATGCCAATTTGTGCCGCATTATAGTCTTCGACTAACAATGATACAAAACCTTTATGTTTAATTGTTCCATTACGAAATACCTGAAATATGTGTAACAACATATTGGGCACGTTTTCAAATTGCGTAAAACATTCGTAGACCATCGACTCGTGTTTTTGTTTACTTTTTTATTAACATGTGAAGTACATTTGCATATATTTTTTACCTTTGGTAACTCAGTAATACATGTTAAAGAAATTAGGGCTCTAATTATGATAATGAGAATGATTAATTAAGCTCAGTACACAATAAATGACATAATGTAAAAAAATAAGTTTGGTGTAAAACGTGGGATTTGTAATCTATGCCATTGCCAAATGTATGCACGTTAATTTACAAGTAATTGTTTACTTATTCAACATGTTTACCTCTAAACAATATAAACTTGACACGAAAGTGTGTGATTAGCGGGCGAGTGCTAACGCCGGCGCCTCTCTTGATCAGGTGTGAAGCTGTGGAACGGGGACAAGGTGGCTGCGGCGTGATCTTGCTCTCGTGATGAGACTGGATCCGCAGCATCCACCTGTCGAATGTGCGGCGATGAGTTAACATGTAAACTCGTTCACACTTTCCCTTCTCGACCTTGACGGAGCGGGTGGAGGTGCCGGGCTCGTCTTCATCAGCAAATGTTGACACTTCGTTATTGATACTGTTAACTGTTTGGTCATCTTTGAATCAATAGGGAAAATAGGCTATCCAAACGCGTCCACTGTTCTGTTCCACATTTACCCTCTGAGCCTCTCCAAACACATCTTCAATACCAATATGTATTAATAAATTATCAAATTTTAACATTTTGTCACTTGTTGCAGTTCACATATTTAATGAATGGATCTCTTAAAATTTCTTAATTTTGGATCTCTTAAAAAGTATTATGGAAATTATTTCTGATTTACTTAGAACGGGTGTACGACTATTATATGCTTCTAAATTAAACGAAGACAAATAACATGGTTACGTAATTTAAAACCCCCTACTCTCATACAGGTACCTTCATTTCGAAATATTAATTTTTATTTCGGTTCCCTTCCCCAGAAATATGTAATTCATTACATTGTTCTTGTCTGCTCGTCCTTCATTACAAAACATTTACTGCGGATATTGCCTAAATATTATTTTAATGTCGTCAGGTTTCTTGAAGCTTATGCACTTGAACGCATGATATTAATGAACTAATCATCGTACGCCTCTGTATGAAGCTGTGGGCGTCTCCTGCTGTTCTTCCGTAGATGGATGTCGGTGTTGGCTCGACTGAGATCTGTGAGGACAGAGTACCTACACAATGTCGCACAAGGGCACGATGTTGCGACTCTGCCCAGTCACAGATATCCTGGGTCGTAGAAGGTGCGGATGAAGGATCTGTGATTTGTCACACTGCTCCCCCGCGTTGACGTATGTACACTCGACAATTGATAAAACCGTATTTGAAAGAAATGGATTGGCTGAAAAAATGTGATAGCATCATCCGATGAAGTCTATGCTAACTCGTCATCTACCTCTATGAGCTCTGATTTCATTGATAATAACGAGGATTCATTGTCGAGGAACCTGACCAGCAGCCAATCCGTTTCGTTCAAATACCGTTTTATGATTTGTTGGGTGTACGTAGAGGAAGGTGGATCAAATCATGAATGCTAGTAATACTTTTGTTATTTAGAATGAGGTATTTTTGGACATTTAAATTTTATTTTATTTTGTAAATGTAAATAATAACTACAATGTCAAAATTCAGCTGTATTTTTTAATCGTCGTTTTGTCGACTTCGGTGTTTGAGGTTCGTCGTACAGCTCTACGTTCTTGCCGAGATGATAGACCGTGATGTTGAGCGCTACAGCGACTGCCGCAAACACTGGAAAAATGGATATTAGTCATCTTCTACCCTGATCTTGAAGGGGGAAGACGAGGATCGACGCTAACTTACAGGCAGAAGCGCCGTGGACGTACAACCTGAAGGCGTCCTCGTCGTATATCAAACAGTTCTCGGATTCACCGCCCGAACTGCTCCAGACCCTACACGTGGCATCTGCAGAAAGACATGTATATAATCGACCTACCCGCGATTCTACCCGAATTGACATCGGTTATTTGACAAGCATGCATGTAGTACCAGGGACTGGAACACGTACCGGAACCGAAAAGAACCGTTATTTTTGTAGAAACCGGAACCGGAATCGGAACCCATATTATTTTTTTATGTAAAACCGGAACCCTCAATTCATTTCATTGAATTTTTACTTCATTGCCTTTCAAATCTGAAATTATTGTTACCATTTACAGGCTTTCAAATAAATGATAACTTGGTCAAATTATAGGTAAACATTTCTGGGCTTAGTTCCCAAAACACGATTCTTTAAAAAAAATCGGAATTTCATGGAATGGAACCGATTGGAACCCTTATGGAACCGGAATCAGAACCGATATTTTTAAAACTTGGAACAGGAATCGATATTCATTTGGTTTCCAGTCCCTGTAGTACATAAAGATCGCATGTATGTCATGTGTGTGACGCTTACCAATGATCGCTCCATATAAAACAGGTCCTGGCGTCATGGCGACTATGCATGTTATCATGATCTGTATCGCCTGGGAGACCGCCTTGTCTTCTGGAGCGATGCATCTGGAAGAGAGACGTGTCAATGCAGTGAACTCGACTCGAACCCAATCGCGCACAAGAGATGCGTTCACCTGAGGTTGAGAAGAAAAGCGCCCACTTTGGAAGTACTGATCATGAAGCAGGAGATCATGTCGATGCCGACGAACCAGATGAAGTTGGCAGCGCAGTCCACGTGGCAAGGTCCTGACGTCAGAACCTCGTCGGGTAGACAACTGCAGTTTCCGTACACCTGTTGATCAGATCCTTGTCATGTTGCCAATCACGTGAGATGTGACATATGAGGAGCTACATTTCAAAACGCAGCTTGTACATGTTGCGTTTTTTTCCGTTCGAGGTGAAAAAAAATAAAGAGCAACTATGTTTACGCAGTCTGATACTCGAACTTGTATAATTAATTATGTAAACATCACACGCTAAATTTGATTGAGTAAAAATCGCTCAAAAATGAGTTAAATCCACTAAAAAATTTTATGAAATTGTTCCTTTTTTGAGTGAATTAAACTCATTTTTGAGTGATTTTCACCCAATCAAATTTAAGGTGCCAATAATGCCAATGCCAATAATGCCAATAGAAAATGTAATGCCAATAGAAAATCGCGTTTACCTCTGTTCTATGCTTTTGGACAAGTTGCTTCTTGAAATGTAGCTCCTCATATAGTTACCTACCCATGTGTTGTCCACGCTCGTTCTGTTGGTGCAGCCCGCGTGGCATGGGGAGTAGTACGTCTGCATGCGTGTCTCCGAACACACGGGCGTGTACGTGAGATGTTGACAGCTGCACGCGGCGTGGCAGTCGGAAGACAACTCCAAGCTGTAACATCAGCAATGTTCTTCATCCTTCACCACCTCGATGGAAAGTACAAGGACATGACTCCAACATGGTAACATGGCGCAATCACCTGGTCAAGTTCGAGTCCGGACACTCGAGGAACATGTAGATGACGTAGCAGATGAGAAGCGTCGTCGCACAGAGAACGCCCCAGGCTAGCAACTTCTTGGCCGATATCTTGTACTTGGAGACGATGGCGCCAGTCGCCAGGGCGCCCACAGCGGTCGATGCCATGCTCATGCCACCTGCAAGAGTGCTCATATGTCCTTGGACGCGCTTGGTGCATAGCAGTACAAGGGCAAAGTGAACAAATCTTATGGTGGCTTACCGACGATGAGGTACGCCAGAGAATCTGGTCTCTGAAACTGAATTTGCGTGAATTTTGGCAGGAATGAGCCTATCCCGAGCTGTGCGAGAGTGTAGAATACAACAGCCGCTATATTCACCATCATTATTTTGTTTTGGAGTAATCTCTTTACGGTCGCGACCAAATCTGAAAATAATATCATATTATTCTATTTGATAAATTCCAAACATTCATTATATCATTTTGGACATGTTTACCCGCTTGCTTTCGTTGCTGGGAAGAATCACGATCCTGTAATCGAATCACTTCCATTGGGGTGTCTTCGTCGGACTCTGACCCTTGTTCTTTGTTGTCTCTTTCCAATGCTATCAACTTCTTGGGAAACATCGCCACAGCAGTAGCGAGCAGAAAATTAGCCAATGCAATTACGAGCCACCCTGAAATAGGAGCAAATTGGTCTTATGCTTTTAGAAACATACACGACATGTTGTGTTTCCTTACCTAACCACCAAGCCCCGATCCAACGAGGATCCTCGTCGCCAACTGTAGGTGTCAGAGTCGGTGCAATGAAGACGCTCAGACATGCAAATCCCAGGACGCAGCCGAGCAAGAAGCCCGCATAATCGAACCCCAGAACCATTCCTGGAACACGGTCCATTCGTCAGCAGAGGAAGGGTCGTTCGTTTTGGAGAAGCGGAAGGTTGCAATTAATTACCGTACAACGCGGGCACTTTCGCCTTGTCGGCGTTGTCATCCATGTAGGAGAATCCTAGTGTAATTGCCAGACACACACCGATGCCCATCCCGAACTGAGCTATGAATGCCGTGATCACCGCCGCCAATGAGTAACTGGCTTCCTTGAGGACCTCGTCAAATCCCTCGGAGGAACACAACGCCGCCACGTCGGCTGAAACAGTTTGTAAGCGTTGGAACATGGCATTCAGTTCGATGCTTGTCAAGTAGTTGGAGATCCACCGACCTGTGCGGGACTCGTTGAGCGACTTCGAGCTCCAGAACTCCCTGGTGACCTCCAGGGCGTCCTCCCCTGCGCCGAGGACGAGGTGCGGGAGGGCCATGACCATAGAGCACACGGCGGACAGAGCCACGCCGCACGCGATCCACTTGGGTCGGTTGCCGCGGCCGCCGTAGTGCGCCAAGATGATTGTTAGCAGGATCTGGCTGATGGCTTGACCGCTCATTATGATCCCTGTTTGAGGGTTTCAAGACTTTCAAGATCATTTTGATTGAATATTTTATATTAGTGATGAAGGAAATTGTAAGAAAGTGATAAGAAAGTCGCAATTAATTCACTTTCCTTTCATGAATCTCCAACCGTTTACGATTTTATTGTGAAACCAAACAGGGAATTGTTATAATAGGTAGTTTTCAAGGGGTAGTTTTGCTACTCAATTGTCCGGACAAGACAAAAGGACACTACCTAGCTACAGTTCGTTTTTCCTATGTTTGAACTCTCACCAGACGGAGCCACCGTCAGTTGTTCTGCCAGGCTGAGAAAGCCTTCATTACTCGCTCACCTTGCAATGCAGTCTATCTCGGCCTAGCAGAAAAACCGACGACAGCGCATTCTGTTGAGAGTTCAAACATAGGAAAAACGAACTGTACATTACAATGTGCTACAATCATGTGAGTCTCCATACCTGACGTGCGACTGGGAATGCCGAATCTCTTTTCGAACGTGGTCAGCGTCAGCGGCAAGTACATCTGGAACACCGACTTGGTGGCGGCGATGAGCGCCAGGACCACGCCGAACCACCGGGCAGAGGCGAACCATTGGCACGCGGCGCGTTCTTCCGCTGCCACTCTCATCGTGCGACCAGACAACAGCGCAAGTGCACAGTCACTGCAATGTGATGATGAGAGTACTTGATATATGTCTCAGCCGGTTTGTAGCCTTCGCGGCATTTTATTGCGGATTGTGCATATCCAGGTGGAATGATGCATCAGCGATCTTGACGTGCGTTCCTGTCAAGGGACTGGTTTCTCTCAATGCCTCGCGAGCAATGCATTTCATTGATTCTGCATTCGTCCGACTTATTCCTTCTGAGGGAATGGCTGATTCCGCATCAGTTTCAGCACATTTGACACGTTTTGCATTCGAAGAGATGCGTATGTTTACCAACATGTCATCGCAGCTGATAAGTGGGACTTGCATTCTTATCAGGAAGTTCGTTATTGTTGCACTTAATGGAACCAAGGTGACAGTTTTTTCTTTGCAACTGTAAGCCTGTAATACCTCGTTCACATTACAGATTGCAACCCGAGTTACATTAACTGCAGTTATGATAAAGTGGCCGGGTTTCTAGAACTTAGTTAAGACATTAACTAGTTACACTAATCAAGTTCCGTTCAAATTATAACTTAACTAACGTTAACTACTTAACTGTAGTTAAAATCTGTAATGTGAACAAGGTATTTAATAAATGTCTGACGTTGCGATGAACGGTTATATGAGAAATATTATATTAAACTCCGGTTATACAGCTACCACACAATTTTGTGTAGAATGTTTTTTTTACATTATTGAACGTATGCCACCGGTTAGATACTCCCTACATTTTTTACGCGTGGAAGATACAAAATAACTCAAACTGCTAAGAAGGAAAGTGAAAAGTTATTGGGCCATACGCACACCCTTGGAAGACATCGTATAGTTGCTCGAGGAATACGCCTTTGATTTTCACCTACATGACCTTGAACGGCCTAAACCCTTGTGGCCGTGCACCACCGCGATTCCTACCAATGCTGCTGGGAGGCTAAAGGTCTAATTGACTAATTAATATTGTCAAATGGTTTGACGCAATACAAGTTATTCATTAATCATTCATAATCACTAATTTGTTAATTAATCATTATTATAAAAATATTGTGATTTTTATTACGGGTGCGATTACGAACGATTATCTTTAGGTAGGTCAGGACTTCAATTATTACGACAGTAATTATTTTCCTGATTTTATTTTATGAAATACGAGTAATTTGAATTCTCTGCTTACCGCAATGCTAATAAGTTCATCAATGGAATTTATCATCATTAATAACTTAATTATAATTTTTTTATGGATTCGTGCTGTAATAATTTAAACTCGTTTACAACCTAAGAGTAATTTGTCTGTATTTTACTCAGTTTCAGGCTGTAATTAGCTGGCCGCACAACGAGTTCTTAGCCGCTAATGATTTCATGACTGATTTACATATTTCATTCATTGAATACATGTAATTACCATTGTCGAGAACATCGGCTCTGTTTACCTAGCGCGATCTTTTGCAATCGGACCTCTGATTCGATGATTAATGAATGCATAACCTTTTGATTAATCTACCTTGTCAAATTAGGTATTATAATTATTGAAATAGTTCGCCATATGGGGTGCCGCACCGGTTAAAGAGAATGTCCGAAACCATACCAGCGGAATGCCTGGCTCTTTCAGAAAACCAAATGAACAATCCAGTTACGATTATATAATAATTGGACTTTATTGTTGTTAATTATGAATTCCTAGTTTAGTGGAGATGAGCATTTTCGATGCATATCAAGGAAGTAATGCAATTATGAAAGCCGGTCTGTGAACGTGGATGATGACATGATCGGAAGGTGTTTTCTTGTAATGGAAGGAGATTATGCGGAAAGGGAAGCGTCAGATGAGCAGAGGGTGATGGACTTATTGTTCGCTGCTTTATGGTGGTCAAAGTGTTTGAAAAGTGGACACGATTCGACAATCGATGCTTTCTATATAATTTCTACCTCCCGGTCGGGTGGAGTGCTTGGAGGATGGCATGAAATTGAGTTGTAAAGTTGGTCTCGTAGTCGTACAGGCCACCTTCTTTTCATTACAGAACATTCTTATTTTCACTAAAGAACTTTGTCAGCTGAGCATCGGTTCATGGATCAACCCCTAATCTCTAATAAGATCACTTATTTTACGTGGAATCTCCTAACTCTCATATAAATAACATCTGTGAAACAATATCACCCACGGAGCAATTTTTATAAAAACATATTCAAATAATTCCGAAAAAAAAGATGTTTCTTTAAAATGTATTTCTTTGGATTTTTATGAGAAAATAAGCCGTCATTAGATACACTTATTAAACTAGTACTGAGGGGTGTTCTGGTTTTGAAAATATCTAATCATCTAGATTTGAGAGGTGTTCTGGTTTTGAAAATGTCTAATCAACTAGATTTGAGTGGTGTTCTGATTTTGAAAATGTCTAATCAATCATTATATAACTGAGCACTTGCTTCCTCTAAAGTAGACTTCGACGTCTAGCGAACTAACTTCTGTAATTTTCTCATGAGTTTTCACTCCTTGACTGAATGTAATGAATGTGAATCCAGCGTTTAGTTTCCCTGAATAAAATCGCTCGACGTGCGTCGCCAATCAGAGAATTGAATCAGAATAATACGTGCGAAATCCAAAGTGATTTCCCCGTCATTCAACTTCTCGTTCTTTCCTCGGGAAAAATGCACAAGAGTTTTATTTCCTCTACCTATCGATGTGTTGCGTGTCCCGATGCTATAAATCAATCAATTGCCGATGAAAGTATGAAGAATCTAATTGATACCCGCTCGATGTGAACTTCGAGACGAAATTGTTTCTTTATCGGGTTTTAAACGAGGTGCCGGCCCACGGAGAGCCTCGTCGAATCGCGTGAAATTGTCTCTCGGCTCGAGCTGGTGATTAGCATATGCGGCGGATTAGTATTTCCTATTACGACAGCCAGGACAGAGCGCAGTATCTAGGTCACACCCGCGACAAGGTGTATTAACACTTGTAATGTTTCTGCCCAGATTCATTAGTATATTAAGTGGATAAATGCAATAGTCACCTTACATAGTCTTCCAGTCAACAGCCAGGCTGTAGCACATTTGAACTTGAATAAGAACGTCATTTTACCAACTCGAATAAATCTATTTTTGAACCTGCATTGGCTCACAGGTCGAACAGCCAATTTAAACTTTAGCCACAATTGGTGGAGTGCGGCATTTAGAACGATGTGTTCGCAATTAGTTTTGCCTATGAGGATTTTTTTAGTTTATGAGATGTGACCTCTTGATTGCTAATAAGCAGGTAATTATTCCTTCGTTCAACCGTCAACACAAATATGTTATATTTCTAGGTGAATAGTACAATCGTTTGGCAACAAGTATTTATCATTGCAATGAAAAGGGTTGTTTCGTTCCAATACGGTTACGGAATCTGAGTTTTTATAATACTACTCAAGTTCGGTGCAAATTTTTCGTCATTATAATTAGCTGCAAACAAATTAATTTCATTAAAAATGGTGTATAATTAATTCTGATTTCTTCAGACGGACTATTTGTATTGGCAATAATCTCAATGGTCTTGTCGAGATGTGATATGATGATTCGCGAATCTCGCCGGAGGCTGGGAAGTGATGCAATATCGCTGGTAATTACTGCAGTATTGATTTTTTAATCGATAAGTGTGATTGGGTGTTGAGGTGTCTTACGTATGACTTCCCGTGCTATTTGGTATTACGTGCGGTGCAACTTGTATGTGGAGCACGTTGCATGTATAATACCTACTCAAAGTGTTTATTTATTTATCTCAGACACACAGAAAATACATTTCAACATCATAGCGTCTTGTACAAATATTGATGTTCTATAATTCTACACACATTGAAATGACTTGCCTACTTATTTCGTTGAAATTCAATCAAAAATCGAGTCTAAATGATTTTGGGAAGATTGATAGTTCTTTGATTTTGTAACATAACATAGCAAACACTCCTTTATTCAATCTATATGCGCAGGTAACTAAACATATAAAACGTGATACAGTTTGAATCTAACTGAAATTGTGGTCGAATCGAAAATGATTGCTTGCTTCGACGAACCAGAAATTCTTCGATCAAATGTTGATTTCTTCGATATCAAATTCTTATTTTTATTTTCTTAAAAAAGGAATAGTTCATATTATCTAACAATGGACATTGTCCATCCTTGAGAGTCGTATATTTTATTTTCCTGTTCTGCCTTGTGATATTTTGAGAATATGAACTACATGTACGTTCTACAAGGAATTTGCAACAGCGAAAAATCTATTTTCCATTTCGAATTCATATTTTCCAAACTAATTTTGGCTAGTTTTCTGACACTACCTCTTCCTCACCTTAATACAATAGAGGACCAAAGAAAATTCACATTTCTGAGGTTTATACAGCAATTTATTGGCGTTTGTATTTTGGCATTTGCCCTCAGGCGCTGAAGGGTCCTTGTAGAACGTGTACGAACACGTACGAACGTGTACGAACACGTACCTTGAGCACGTGCAAGGTACGAACCTTGCAACCCAGCTGCATACTCACTGCATCTCCTGTAGCGGTGCCAGTCATCGTGGGTTCGACTCTCGAGCGTCACAGCTGATTGACAGCTTAGATAGTTGGCACGCGTGCTTGTGCAACCCGCTTGACATTCTGCCGCGGAGAATGTAGACTACCAACCCCTAGGAGAAAAAAACACGCGAACGCCTGCACACAATACACACCGACTGACCTCGATTGCATTCCGCAGCTGATCGACTTTTACTGGAGTTATTTGTAACACTCACTCTTTTAATTGTAGCACATTTTAATAAGTTAATTAACTTCCATGTCTTTTTCCATTGTTACAAGTCATATTTAGTGTTGTGGTGAAACATTAAGGTCACTAATTTCAATTGTGCCCCAACTGTCCTTGGGTAAAGCACGAATTTGTCGCGTGGTTCTCTTTAAAATTTAATTACACCAATCTGTAAATCAGTGTCTGTGGTAAACATGAACTTTGACCTACGACGTTGCTAATTGATTAGAATCGATGATTTCTCCATATTTTTTTTATCATTTTTCGTTCGATTTGTCGATCTACGCGGTCTAAAATGAGATTGCATTTTCTTGTAATCATTTGCTTTTAGGGCGTTCACCGGCTGTAATGTAAATTGATTGCAGTTCGTTCAGAAACTATTTCACTGCATTTTATGGATTAAATTACTGTATTATAATACTTGTGTTGCATACACGTAAGAGCATTATGTCACTTTGTGATATTACAAAAATGAATTAGTTAGTATAATAGCCAAGTGTAATTGAACCGAATTAACTCTGCGTTTTCTTACATCATTTTGGAAAGCGGTTAATGAATAATTTTTACGAGATTGTTTTAACGCGTGTGTACAGAATTTGTAGTTATCGCCAACGCGGAACTGTGGAATTTCCGCTGCTTCTGTTGACCAGAACAGTGTGATTGTTGGATTTAATGATACATCTTTGGGCCGAAACCAAGGGAAATGTGCAGTTGCAGAAGTTGAAACCGGGTTAGAATGATTGCAAGTTAGTGCAATTATTTTTACTCAGAAGTGTGATAAGTGCAGGAAGTGGCTAATTGTTGAATTATTCCTTGGTGGTCTCACAAGAGATGTATGTCATTTTTTTATGAAATATCTCAACATAGATTTTGGAATAATACTGTATGAGCCCTAAATATCTTTTTCTGAGAACGTTAAAATTTATATTCCTTGGATTGGATGTTATTAGTGTGAAACAATATTTTCTTCGCACTCTTACACACCTCATTATAATGTTTATATACAAATTTGGACCAACATTATCCGAATGCAAATTTTTTTTATTTTTGAACAAATATGTAAATGCATAGACATCAGAAAGGAAATGATGCCGTGACGGTTTGCAATTAATTAATCTATTTGTTTTCATTACTTGATATGAAGTAGAGTAATCCAGTTTTTAAAATACAAATATTTTCTCGCAATTATTTTCTCAGTTTCCATGTTACCAATCCCATGTTTTCTCTGCTGAGAGAGGAATCCGCGAGACGAGAACTCCAAGTTCAAGTTCCCTGTTGTCTTGATCCACATAGTATGTAAATCCATCTTGATTCATGCCTCGAGGAATCCACATGAAAGAGAAACATGCCTCGCGTAATTATCATGGAAATATCGCTTTCAACTGGCTGTAAAACAAAGCAGACGATTTAATGTGGTACATCGGGGTCTGTGTCGCCGGTGGCCATGCGACTGTCAGGCCTGACCTACTCCCAACTCGTAATTATGTCTGTCGAAAAACAGAGTTATCTCTTCTTATCGCGAATATCTTGCCGAGAATCATCTTCGGAGACTGTAATTGAGTGGTGGGTTGATCTTGATGACTGGTGCAGGGTTCTTATGGATGCTGAGCGTATAATCTTCCTGCCTTCCGCTTTTCTCCGCTGATTAATCGAGGGAGTGAACCGAAGAAGTTTATTAATGTGACCTTTTTGGCGTTTTTCTGACCAGCTCTTCGCTGAATATCAAGCAATCACGTGAATTTCAAATCGGCGTACCATTTAAAATTTGCATTACCTCCATTCATTGACAAGTTAACAATTCGATCGCGTTCAGTTAAAATGAATCGAATGGCGCAACTCAAAAAGTGAAAAATGGAGTTTCTGACGAAACCGCTGGCAGCCGCAATAAATCTATCTATCCACATTGGACAAATCTACTTTTAACTACTTGTTGGACAACTCGTTTAAAACAGTGTTGCTAATAATTATAATATGATGCTGAACAGCTCCTTTGTGTGAAGCAATTGGCCCGACCTGGAGCACACAAGAGAGTTTAAACGCAGGTTAGCGGTGTGATGTAATGATCTAATCGACGCATCGAATCAGACCAATCTAATAATGCGATCGATGTGTGTGATCAAGGAGATTGCACATGGTTCGATCGATCTGTTAATTATTAAATCTTGTATTTTAAATACGTCTTCGTGCGTGAGAAGTAACTGCCCAGTAGGACACACTGCAAAGCTATCATTTAATTTAGTAAAATGTAATATTTGTGAATAATTGCTACCTCACTTCATTATATTTGCGATGGTATGTTGTGTGTAATTATTTTTGGCATGTTATCGTTGAGCTAATTACCAGTTAAACGTCTTGAGCTGTCTGCGATCGATTTCTTTTACGACGAGTTGCAAAACTTGAAAAAATTTTCACTCAAATAATAAAGAATCGCTTTCCTTCCGAGCGAATTATTTCCAGCACAGGTATCATCTGTTAATTGTCATGCACGAGTAGGTACTCGGGAGGCGTCGTGCATGTTGGTAGAAAATGCAGCCGAGACATGCGGGACAAATTCATCAAGTCCGAGGAAGAATTCGGATAATCTGTGGAAGGAGATTTTGTTATCCTCGCATAATGAATGGTCTATACTGGACTTTTTTGCTATGGTTACACTATGTTTTGGTGTTTTAAACGTTCATAACTAATAGATGCATGGGTGAAATAATATAATTTGTGAACTAGATTACATCAAAATGCTCGTCCCATATGTGTCGTAAAGCGGCAATTAAAATAACTCTTTCCCATTCATTTACAACATTTGTAGATCACATCGGATTATGTTCAGACGAATGCCAAATCTTATCTGACAAACTGCTTTGAATTGAATGACGAACCTAGTTTGAAGTGAGTTGTAAATGATCGAGATTTCGCTGGGTTTGATTTGTTTGAAAGGTGTATTGGCTAACTAATCTGTACGTGTTCATAATACTGTCCTGTTCGAACTCTATGTATCGATGTCTCAATCTTTCAAAAGTTCGGAAGGAAATCAGTAAAAAGTGCTCAAACACACATTACATATTCATGAATGAATATTGGAAATAATGAAAGTTAGTTTCTCGTAAAACTAGCATTACACATATTTATGAGTATTTTTAAAGATTAACACCAACGTTTCAAAATATGTATACATTTTGTCACACTTTGAATAGATGCGTATAAATTCCATGATAAAAACAACTCTGGGCCCAGGTACACTCGGCAAAGCATAAAACGGTATGTAAATAAAATTTAATGCCTGGTTATCAATTAAATGAGTGCTCATCTACTAGAGCTAGATACTTCTGCTAGTGATTTGCAGACAATCCGATTACTTCAAACACCGTTTTATGTTTTGTCGAGTGTACGAACAACACCCAGCGATGGCATTGCTGGTGCTATACCAATGTCCAGCATCATCAGTAGCACCTCGAATTGGTCATCATACCTATCTCTACTGCCCTACAGCATCTGTCTGGATCAGATATCTCCTCACAGGGGGCCAATTCTTGAGATTCACGTTTTGAAACCGTTTTACGTTTACATGTTATAAAACTGGAAACAGTTGACAACTATCGGTTAGCCTTCACCTTTTTTGGTTTTAAACAATGAAACCGTGACACGGTTTCAAAACGTGAATCTCAGGAATTGGCCCCCAGGGTGGCCCGCTGCCGTGGCTTTGTGTCTTGAAGTTGCACTTGCGCGCGTTGTCATGACTCGAGTTCGTGAACCTCTGCGATTACAGTGACCAATTGCGCGCGCTCGTTGCATAACTGGGTCAGTTATTGTGCCGCCATGCCAGGCCGAGGCGTGGAGCCGGTGTGCCCAGGGCGGTTATGCACGATTAACGTTCAGAGATCACTTTTCTGGAGCGAATCATATCCAACTATACCCACTGTCCATGATAATGTTATTAGTATTATTGCAGTTTATATACGAGCCACTTTTTTTTGGAAAGGCAAAAGCAAGTAAACATTGCGAGGAATTACGTAGTGAGATTATTTGCTCTTACGTCTTGCGTCTTAAATATTCAATCTATTGTGTTTTGAGCCATTGTTTGTGAAACACCTGGCTGATACATATTTCATTTTGTTCGAAGACATGTGCCTGTAATTTCCTTTGTGTGAACTAATTGACTAGAAATATCAATGATTGATTTGCCACTTAATAACCAACCAAACCCCTGCCTTTACCTCTTTATATAACACAAAACACGGAAGTTGACATTGATGGACCAAGTGTCATGAACGTGACTTGTAAAGATTAAATAAAAACAATTATGTTCCTATGTTCTTTTATATCCTTTATATAATACTGGAAGTTTTAAATAATTAGTTCCTCGGCTCCTTTCATGAGATATTCGGCAATTAGTCTCAAAGTAGTCTGGCAATTAGCCTATTGTAATAATGCTGAAGAGGTGCATGAGTCTGCACATCTCGGTGAATTGGTAATAACCTTCCTCTTGAAAGCGGACCTAAGCTTGTGGACACAGCTAATCCGATGGGCTGTTAGCAGCATTCGGTAACAATTGGTCAAATTACTGCATTGTGAGCCCCCCAGTGAGTTACATGAGTTATTCAACATTACCTGTTGCTTTAAACTGCAGAAGAATGATGAGTGGACAGTTTCAGTGTCATCTGTTCATCCCAATCAATATGTATTGTCTGCTACATATGTGGAGATAATTATTAATTATTCAACAAACTGTTTGCTCCATCTTTTTTCATCCATAATGTTTCTCACAAAAACTTAAATGCATAATATATTAACTTTTACATTTAAATTATAATATTCAGTCGTGACAATCTCGTTAGTAAGTTGTATTTTTTGCCAACTGATGCAAGAGATTTTTTGTTTTGTTTTAAAGATCTTTATATCTAATTAATTATTTATTTAGTTAAAAAATATAATATGACATGACAAGATCAAGTATAAGGTCAAGATATAAATGTTGTATGTTTTGTTCAGAATGTTGTCTGATTAGATGTTTCTTGCTTGCAGAGAACCTGGCGCCTGCCGAGTTGAAGAAGCTGCGCAACAAGCAGCGCAAGGCGCGCCGGAAGGCGGAGCTGGAGCGCCAACAGGCCGCGCAGGTGGCGGAGAAGCGGGAGCAACACAACAAGTCGCGACAGCAGGCCGACGGGGAGCTGGACGCGCCGCCCATGGACGAACTCGTGCCCGAGAAGCTTGCTCGAGTTGACGATCCACTAGAGCAGGCGATACGCTTCCTCGTCCCGCTTCAGTCGCTCGCCGCCAACACGGTGGATACACATCTCATGGCATTCGAGATATATTCGAGAAAAAGTAAGAGGGAGGGACATGACTGTACTTGACGTTTTGCCAGTGGAAAGTATTTTAATTAGGGATGGAGAAAATATCGATATATCGATATATATCGATATCAAAAAAATATCGAAATATCGATACCTGAATATATTGAATATCGATATATTGAAATATCGAAATATCGATATATCCATTTATTGAAATATTGAAATATCGAAATATTGAAATATAGAAATATCGATATATTGAAATATTGAAATATCGATATATTGAAGCCTTACCGCATGATACAATTATGTTCTTAATTGAAGTTTATTCCTACTATGGCAAAATAATTCATATTTGCAGTGCAGCGTTTACAAGATTTATGGACAATTTCTCAGATTATTCACAGTTTCTTTCTTATCTGGCCGGTGACCCTATATTTTGGTATAATAATGTACTTTTTGGTCTCTTCTTCACTCTTCAACCCCTGTGCTACCTAACAATAATCTTAACTAACCTAATGAGCTAATCTAGTGGTAGCATGGCCACCACCTGGACAAGACGGCAATTGTCCAGGAGCTTGTATACTATAATAACTAATCTCGACGCATGGATCCTTTAGCTGTTGAGCTTCTAGGACTACTTAGGATGAGGATGACCATTTAGAATAATAACACTGATAAACCTATTAACTATTTATTATTGTTCTTACTTACATGATACTTAGTTGTATGAACGTTGTGGGCCTGGATGGCGACACGTGACACTTGAACTTGCACTCTTTACCACTGGACACTGATTGACGATTGAAGACCGAATGAGAGCACTCTGCTGACTGCTGAAGAACATCTTTAGCAGCAGTCAGCAGGGTGTAAGACAAACTGATACTAACTAACCAATACTCTGTAGATTGATAAGCAACGACTGAACATGACTAACCGTCTGACTGACTGACTGAACAGGGACTGAGAGACGGTTTGATGTCACCTCGGCTATTTATTAACTTTGCGAGCGTCACCTAGCGGGGGTTGGTCAGGGGGATGATTTCACCCCTTCAGGCTAGAAAGCGCATACATTCTTGAGGAGAAAATACTGCGTAACAATACTCAACCCCGCGCCATTGCGTGAAGGTCGCGTCATCAATAAATAAGCCTTTGTGCTCATCGTAACGGTATCGGGTAATAAATACCTCGAACACCCGAACAATCTCAGTGACGCTAAAGAAGCTACTTGGCAATAGTAATAAGTTCACCTTATTACATTGGAACGGCTGTGTTATTTCTTTTTACATTTTCTTTTGAAATTCCTAGCAGTTTTAGGAGCAATTTAATACATTCATACGATATATCAATATTTCCATACCTATTGGGAAGCGCAACGGAAACGCACATGACAGGAAGTGGCCGAGTTTAGTGGATCAGTTTCGGTCACGTGTTTGCACAGTGCTATTCTCCTACCCTTTCTGCCAGGTTTACCTGTTATTCGGGGACGTTTAGTTACATATTTTTAGACGGAATTCAAAAACTTTTACATCTAATTGATAGTTATCATGATGTACTATTATGTGTGCACACATATTTCGGGTGTTATTGATGATATAGCACTTAAAAAATTGAATTATTATCGGATCTCTCAGATTGACTTTCCATTTACAACAAGGGCACATTCTTCCTTAATTGTACTAGAAATCAAAGTATGTACCTAAATTATATCTTCCACAAGTAATAACAAAATCACACATCATGAAAATTATGTTATTGTATTATGGACACACCTAGTTAATTTTTCTCCAGTTCTTTATTTCAATTTTCAACAAACTATAGCCTGATCTGTGACAATATCTTTGAGGGCTGTCAGTTGAATTATTAAAATCGAATTCACTTTTAAGTTTTAATAAATTAATTGTTTATTGCGTCTTACAGTATGTAGTTCCAAAATGTATATTTGTCTTTAAATAGATATTTATTAAATTATTTGATTTCATCTGACCTGTGACTCGTTTCGCGGGCAAGGGAGATAGTTATTTAATTTATCCTCGGAGTGATTATCCTATTATATTATGTTCTTTGTGCAACAATATATAGAACACATTTGTGCAACATTTGTGTTCTTTCATTCAAACATAAGTACCTACACATTTTTAAATATTTATTAATTTAAGTGAATATCAAAGATATTTAAATGCATTTCATTGCATTGCATGACTGTTTAATTCTCCACTGGAAAAGATCAGTAATGAAAGCAAAAATATAAATTAAGTTCTGATGAATGGGTTTATATTGAAGGTTTCTTAAATAATAATTGTGGTTGTAGTTCAATCAATAGACGGCAATTGAGAATGTCAACACTCGAAGTGGTAAGAAAATATGTCTTTGAATATTCCATCCCGTTGTCAAATAGGAGCCGTCTTGTCACCCCATCGTATATTCTTGTACGGTCTACTATCATTTTTATACGTCATTGTATACCCCATAAATTTAGTTATAAGCTCCAGTTGTACAGTACAAAACTTTTATACTCATTAAACAAAATACAAAATAGGTGCGAAATTCACTGAAACTCGCAATGTATGGCAGCAGACTAGAAGACATGATCAGTAAAACACATGGAAATAACGCTCTCGTGTATTATATTTAAATCTAATTGAACTAAATAAATAGTATATTGTGTCAAACATTTGTTGGATGAAAGGTGCGAGCTAATCAAATCATCAAATAACCGGAAGAAATACGAAAATAATCTCCGTTAGTTGCACCAAATACGCACTTAGTTAGCCCGTGTAGGCGGCCCGAAGTGAATGCTGATCCACCAAAGTCAAGTTCAAAAATCTACCACCAGATAGCGTATTCGAGCGCTGCGCGTCCCAATACATCTAAATATTATTTCCATATCAATATTTCGATATTTCAATATATCGATATATCGATACTTCGATATTTCAATATATCGATATTTCGATATTTCAATATTTCAATATATCGATACTTCGATATTTCAATATTTCAATGTATCGATATATCGAAGTATCGATATATCGATATATATCGATATATAAATGATATCGATAGTCGATATCAAAATCCAAGTTCGCTCCATCCCTAATTTTAATTTTGTCATGGAAGCTGTCCCCAGAGTGACTGGAATTGAAATGTATGCTCTTTTTGCTCCAATGTATGCTCCATAAAGATTTGAAAGTTAAAATTTTCAAAAATAAATACTATAAACTAATGAACACGTAAGGAAAAACATTACCAAAAGATTTAAGTATCTTAAGTTCTAGTTTTGTACAAAATTAATGTTCACTTGGCCAAACTAAAAAGAAACTAAAATAAACTACTTGGCTGATCAAGATTTGATAGCATCATTGATGAAGTCTATGCTAACTCGTTATCATACTCTAGTAGGTAAACTTTTATTTCATTGATAATAAAATGGAATGATTGTCAAGGAACTTGACCAGAAGATAATCCGTTTTGTTCAAATACTGTTTTTATTTGTGCCAAGTGTACCTACATCAAAATTATTATAATTACTTATTTGAATTTTACTAGTATATGCACTAATAACATGGTGTTACGTGTAGACAAGCCCCTGCTGATGCTGCAGTCAATCAAGCGCGCGTACCGCGTCGATCCCGACAGCGCGCAGCTGCACTCGTGCCTGGTGGTGTGCCGCGCGCAGCTCAACAAGTGGCGCGGCACCGTCGAGCAGCCAGTGGCGATCGTGCTCGACCGAGAGCTCGGTCCCATCTTCAGCGGTCGAGACGCGCTGCAGATGAACACCGAGTTTCTGGCGCGCGCTCACACACTCGAACAGATCTACGAGGGTGAGTGTCACCCCCATACGTACTTATAGATAGCAGGCTCTTTCATTCTTTATGGTATTTTTGAGCCCATGGAAAATGAAGCAGCTGAGATAAAACATTTTATTTAAACCATTTTGCTTTATTGTAGGTAAAAATATGCTTTTGAAGCTTATGTTTTATGCTTTCAATTAAGTTACGTATTATGGGGAGAATTGGGGTTTAAACTGGGCAGAGAGAGGCTTCGGTGGTTCGGCCACATGAAGGGATGGGAACAGGGTGCGTGCCACGGCGGGTGTTTGAGTCGGCTACTTCGGGACCACATACAGTTGGACGACCAAGAGAGAGGTGGATTGGACTGATCAAGAAGGATGTGTTAGAGAGAGGAGGAAGTTGGAGTGAGTTGAGGCTGAGAGACAGTGGGAGGACAGAACAAAGTGGAGGCAGTTTGTTGGACAAGTGGAAGTGAGGCAGGAGAGGAAGAAGATGAGGAGGAAATGCCAGGAGTCATGCTGCCCAAGTGTTGGTGGGAACCTGACCCATTGAGATGGAACCAGTGGATTATTATTATTACATATTATATTCAAAAACCAACCCGAACTTAGTCGATGGTACCATCATCCTATGTTAAGCCCTATTTACACGGTCACATTTATTGAACAACTTCTGTGTCACAGTCTTTGTCACATTCTTTGTCACATTTCTTGAAGGAAATTTGAACATGTTTTAAGTTCTGTGACAGAAAGTTGCTTCGTGTAAATGCAAAATTGTATGAAAAATGGGAATGTGACACAGAAGGTTCTTCAAGAAATTGTACCGTGTAAATCGGGCTTTATTTCACTTCAATCACTTGAATCAAAATAGTTTTGTAAGCCCCTACCAATTCAGCTGTTAACCAAGGTTTTTTGGACTCGACAATGATCTTAAATGGGGATTTTTAAGTCTATCGTAATGTATTTATGTTTTTACATATTTTTCTTCTGCTGTAGGTGCTCGAATGATGTACTACTTGGACTCATCGAAGCAAGACGCTGCCATCTCGCTGGTTACTACTTTGGATAATGTCAAGGATGTCAATCTTCAGGTATGCTCTTCCTGTTGCGTGGTCAATTTTAATAGAACTTGCTGAAAGAATCATGAACTCTCAAAATGAATTCGGCTCTCCTGAATGACACAAATACACCCCTACGAAAAGCAATAAAACTGTCCTTGGAGGTGCTTGTGAAATTCAAATGATTCTCTAGACAATTAGTTTTGATATTGGGAATTTAATATTTTGCGTTCAGGATCTAAACTTATTGAACATTATCCTTGTACCCAGTCAGATTTTAATGTATGTAATCAATAATTGTTCCTTAAAATAAAGTGTGTCTCGTAATGATTCAGATCGCCACCAAGATCCTGTCGTCGCTCCGCAACGGCGATTTCGGTGCTTGCGAGAGCGCTGCCGACGACTACAAGGCCCGGTGTCACGTCCACTTCCCATTCGCTCAAGTCTTCCGGCCAGCCTCGATGTGTCCGCCCCCTGGGTCGCCGCCCCCGGTCTCCTCCTCGCCCGAGATCAACCACCACTCGGACGGCGGGAAAGAGATCTACATCAGTAACTGATGTCAGTACCGCATGTTCGTTGGATATTTTTCTGCCGGAATATTAAAGGAATGATCGGTGTCGGTACCTACTCGGTTATTATCTCGACAAATCGGTGATCTTCTGAACTGTCAGTCTCTAAGTTAAAAGTGCCACCCTACGCCAGTTTAGTCAGCTGCTGCAGTCCCCCTCAATGGTATGTGTCGACGAAAGTTATTCTTAATTATGAAAAGACTGGAAATACTTTCATTTCTCACAAGTGGTTTCTCAATCCCACTTTTAGTTGCTATATTGTTTTGAAATATAACATACGTAATTGAGTTGTTTAATCCCTCTTTATAATCGTGAAATTAATTGTTTTTGCTACGTGTTTTCAATATTTAAATATAGGTATCTAATTCAACGAGAATTGAAATTAAACTAGTGTAGTGACATGAAATATTGAAAGTGTATACCTATATTGCTCCTATGAATCAAACTCCATCTCTTCCAGGATAAAAGAGTTACCCATCGGGCCATCGCCATCATATTTGAACCTGAAAAGGTGTATCGATACTGTCCAAATTTAAATACTCCTTGCAGTGACAATATTATGGTTATTCGTTTTATTAATCTTGTACTTTTTCCGTGTTCATATTTCCCTATCTTTTTTAATATTACACACACAAAATCTAAAAAGATACAATAGAATTAGATTATTGTTTATATTTTTATAATATACTTTTTTATATTTTTCAGTTCAACTTAATTATTTACCACATAGTAACTAATTAGTGAACTGTCTAATTTTGAAATATTTTAATATGAGTACCTACCTAGTTATGGTTAACCTAATATAGTTCGTTGATACTTTCCCCGAATGTTTAATAAGAAAATCCGTACAAGTCAAAATAATATTTTATGGTAACTGTATAAAAATTTTACACTAATCAGTAATCGCCTGTACTCACTTATCGCTAATTTATCAATATCATTAATTATTTGTGGCTTCATACGATCAAGCTTCCTCGTTAAAACAGTTTGTGTGGGTTACATCTTTTGTCCTGGAAGTTATTCACATGCTTTTATGGAATTGATACATACTCCTTTTCTTCACCTTCATACAAAGTTTGACATTCAAATACAGCTTCTTGCAAATAGGTTTTTGTAACCCTCGTATACCTTTTTCATTGGATTAAAATAAAAGTTCGTAAAAAGAACCAATGCCAATGTTGTAAATATGACATTTAAGTAAGTAGTCATTAAGCTAATTAAATATGTAATAACTAGGTTAAAAATAAATTATTATTCTTCTGTAAAGAACACAGATTGAAATATTTGAATTCTCCGTCAAACTGAGCTCTCCTGTATTTGACAACATTGTCAAAACCTCAATGATGCCTACAATTGTGTAGGTAACTGATGTTACTTGGTACACTAAAGGTTTTTCAACTCGATGCGTAAAGCAGCCAATGAGTTTGTTGAGAACATTGAAATGGTGGTAGTACTACAGATACACATTCATTGTCGATCTGTTCCCAAGATGCAGTGCATAACGTAGATAGAATTTTCATCCGTAATAAATGACAGTGCGATGAATGTCTGGTTAAGGAGTCGTTAAAACTTTTCTACCAAATAAGTGTAGTTCACATTTGTATGTAACATTGTTATGTGCAAATCATCATTTCATCTTTACGCCTTACATGAATTTGTCTTCACGTTTGCTTTGTATATTATTTTAATTTCATATCATGTCAAGAGTCTACACCATATTGTGCTAAGTTTTCCTGCTAGTACCTAATTTATAAATGAGTGAAGTAAATTGAGAACATCATGATAAGAATGAGTTTTTATGATTATTTAATAAATTAAATGATTACATAACACTAGATCACTAACTGACAAATATTGAAGTACAGATGACTTCTTTGCCAGTTGCATTATTTATCTAGGTACGTTTCTCCCCCTAATTAACCTACGTGTTTCAGTTTTATGCAAAACAAATTACAATTATGACGTACAATTAAATTACACATTACTTAGTGTACCACACTAACTAAGTGAAGTGTATATATACTGTTCACTTTTATATTTATGTATTGAATTTATTTTTGTTCTATTGTACATTTTACTGTGATCAGCAGATGACTGCCATGAATTCGTTTCGGTGTCTACAAAGAGCAGATGTTGATGAGGAAGTTTGGACAAATTCCAAAAAATTATACATAATGCATTTATGTAGAAAGGTGCAAGGTTTACTTGTACAAGCAAAACATCTTTTAGGTACTGGCTATTTATTTGCACATTATATGAATTTCATACCAATTGAACAAATGCCATTGTTCTTTATAATTTCTTTTCAGTTCTGCTTTTACAACAATCTGAAATTTGTAGTAATTATCCATGGGAGAAGGTTGGAATCTGATACTGTGTTTGTATAAAATTATTGATAAGTTGGGACATAAAAACCAGACTATCAATCATTCATCTTTATTGTGAAGTGTATTTTATTTCGTTTACAATAAAAATAAAAATAACACCTTTGACTCTTTTGAGTAACTCAAAATTCATTTTATTTAGAAATACCTCCAATTGTAAGTTATATAATGTTAACCAGATATTACTATCTTATCTTTTATAATTTAGGTACAAATGGCTATTAGTAAATTACAAATTTGAGCAAGAAATTTTAAATTAGGATGAATTGACCAATAATATAAAAGTGGGTAATAATTCAATTCAATACCAATTTTTTTAAGTCAATAAATAAACATTAAGGTTTACATACCTACCTAATTAACACTTAAAAAGTAGGCTGACTAAATTTCAGATCAATTTAAAAGGATAAAATAATCTTGTCCTAATTTAAAAAATGCTTTATGTCGTGCTAAAAATGAATAATTAATGTAGAGTAGACAAAGATGCCTAGGTACTTTAATCCACTAAATCTAGTTTAGGAATAGTCGAGGGCTTCGAGTCATATTTCTGAGGCCTCTTCACCGGAGTTGGCGGCAGTTGATTCCAATTAATTTCCGAGAAGTCGATCACAATTTTATTATGTTTTGGTACATATTGCCTGAAAAAATCAATTGGATCAATATTGGATTGGATCTATTGTACCGTATTAACTCGTGTATAAGACGCAATTATATGTCAATATTTTGATTCTGAAAACAGTCCTGCGTCTTATACACGCATACCAAGCTTTTTTCCCAGTAAATCCAAGGTGGATGTTTGTAAACAGAGCTGTGGTAGACTGCCACATGTTGTCTATCTCTGCCTTTACCTCTCACTCTGTCTGGACTACTCATACTGTGTCTAGACACAACACTATTAACATATTAAATGTGTGCAACAAAATGTTTTCTCTTGCATTTAGATCAGGAGACAAAATATATGTTTACGTCTGAAAAACATTACTCTGACAGACATAAAATAGACTAAACACTGTTGAATGGCGATCTTAATGGAAGGGGAGGAGGGGAGTTTGGTTTGTTTTGGAATGCAGAGGAAAGTCAGGTGCATGCCTCTTAAAGCAAACAACAGCTGCTGGGAAGAGACTTCCCTCCCCCCTTTCTCAGAAGCAGGAAATTACTGTTTGTTTACAACAAGTTGGCAGTGATTTTCATTCAAATAGCTCAGTTAGCTGGAAAACCAACATTTAGATGGATATCATGTATACAAACACACAATGTTTTTCATCATTTTACTGCGTCTTATACACGCATGCTAAGTGTTTTCTTAAAATAGACTTCTCAAAACAAGGGTGCGTCTTATACACGAGTGTGTCTTATACACGAGTTAATACGGTAATATTTTGTTGCTTTGCCCTTTGATGAATATTTTCATCAAAATGATTGATTGCATCCTGCATGCTTTGTTGACATGTGACACAACTCCTTCATTTACTTCCTATCATACCAAGGAGCGTTTTCGTCTTAAATCTCTCGACCAGAAGAGACCATTTACAATTTCATCGTCTGGTACAAAAACTGAAAATCCCCTCTGTGATCTTAACGTAAGTGATGAGCGTCTAAGTTTTATGAGATATTTCTAATTATTATTGGGATTGAATCAAGTGCATATTTAAAATGATTTTCCTCATTGGGATTCAAACAATTCCATCAATTGTCAGTTTTTTTATATTTTGTAAGTAAACGTAAAAACTAAAAATTATACGAAGTCCCACTGACTCGTGTTTTATACTTACCAGTACTTGATTTTCACAGCGTCGAACATGCGCTTGGATGCTATGGTCTCGACTTTGTGTCCATGTTTATCTGATATGTAGATGACCTCTCGGATACCGGACTGGATGATGAGCTTGGCGCACTCGTTGCACGGAAACAGACCAACGTAAATGGTACAGTCCTTCACATCTGCCGAGTTCTTGTTCATGATCGCATTCATCTCTGCATGACAAACTGAAACAATAATTGTCATAAGGAAGAGCTGCTCAGGTTGGTGAGGCAGACTGGGATGACGAGGACGTGTTGAGATGAAGACTTCGTAAAACAAGGTAAAGAAAGAAAAAATACAGAAAATAAGCCACATGCTCGAAAAATATGAAAAAACTGAAAACGAAAGGAGCCCGAGATGTAATGCCATGCCATCCCATGCCAGTCTGCCATGCCAGTTTGGGGGCAAAGATATTTAAAACAAGGTAGTAATGTCTCGTTGAGTTTTTATGTTGTGAGACTTGTTGGAACTTCAAATGCAGTTTTGCAATCAAATTATTTGCTGAATAATATTTAATGTTTATAAATAATAAATATTCATTGTTCAGGAACTAGCCCGAGACTGCAAGAAATTTATGGTTCCTTGACAAGGGTTCTGATTATTATGGTATCATGGCCTTTTTACTGTCTACCATTTTATCCCAAGCATTTTTCTTTCTTGTACAATTATCTACCTGGAAGTATATTCTAGAACATTTGACCAATTCCATTCGGATGGAATCTGGTCATGGCCATAAGAATTAACATGGAATCAAATTCTAGTGGAATTGGGAATTTAAAAGTTCTAGAATAGGGCTCCTGACCCACAGCCAATCCATTTCATTCAAACACCGGTTTTACTTTGGCCAAGGTAGGTAGGTACCTATACCTTTTTCGCAGACCATCACTCTTTTCAGGACCTATTTACGAGGCTCGAGTTCTGCTTGCCTGCGGCATTCATATAACCTACAAACAATTTTTAATTCTACTTACCATATAAATATTTAGTTTCTAGTTTACACTCTTCTGGTTGTTTTGCCCACGGGAACTCATTATCACTGCAACCAGTAGGCATACCATTGTACCCAACACCTACAATCTTTTTATCTTTGTTCACAATACAAGCTCCTACTTGAGATGATGGGTCCTTGCTCCTTTTAGCAGCGAGAAATGCAGTCGCCATAAAATAATCAATCCACTCTAAATAATCTTCACGTTTTTTATTAATATCTATCGACATTTCTAATAATTAGGTACTCAGTGAACAGTGGTTGTAATTTACGCGGGATCAGGCAAACAACACAACACGTGCGAGTGAAACAGCTGTTGCTTCAAGGTCAGTGCCTCCAAAACCATATTTATTTAGAATAGTGAACTACAACGCCATCTCGTGGCAGATGCAGCTATTCAATATCTACATACAAGGAAAAACGAGCGGCTAGAGACAGAACCGCATAAGTTTTACTAGGCAGATGAAGGAAGAAACTCTCTATGGGTAGACAAAGTCGAACTGGCGAAAATAAAAGCTGGGCAACTTAAAAAAATAACTCTATGGTTGGGCAGAATTATAACTTGTGAAAATTTCAAATAAAAAAAGTACGACCTCGGCCGATTTCGAACCGGCGACCCCTAGCACCGCACGCCAATGCACTGTCCATTGCGCCACCAGGACGGCGATACTGAATTCCGTTCGTAACCACTATATAAATAAAAACATGTGTACCGTTCGCGCATCCTTTACTGCGCAACGTAAACTTGGAGCACCTTCTGCCTCTAGCCGCTTCTCAAGGACGACGACAAAAATTTTATTCTTATTTCTACCTGCTTTTTATATTCACATGTTACGACAAGATAAATGCAGTAACGTTTACTAGAAACTATGGTAAACTTTATAACAAATGATAACATTACGGATGCGATGCGACTATCAAATGAAAATGTCCATTAAACCATGATTAAACCCCGTGCCTTATAGGCAACCAATAAGACTTATG
This sequence comes from Leuctra nigra, assembly GCA_934045905.1. Classification (NCBI taxonomy): domain Eukaryota; kingdom Metazoa; phylum Arthropoda; class Insecta; order Plecoptera; family Leuctridae; genus Leuctra; species Leuctra nigra. The sequence goes on along the minus strand of OW203764.1, from coordinate 16,463,736 downwards.
TGTAAAGCACGGTGGACTAACTTTCGTAAATACAAAGTTGAAGAGATCCATTCTTTTGTGATGAAGGAACCAGCAAAAAGGCAAGTTAATTATTGAATCATTTTCTTGTCTATATTTTATGTGATTATATAGAACGCAATCTTCTCTTTTGAGTCGTGTTTTAGGAAATATAATTAATTTATTAAAATTCACTGACCGTATTTTTGAAGTTATTCTTGAATCTTGAGACAAGTTAGTAGGTATACAGGCAATAAAAAACAATTCTTTGTTCACCATTCGTTGTTATTTCATCATTATTACATGAACACAGAACTTGAATTTGAACATCAATAGAATGAACCATATATAAATGTTAACTTCTATTAAATATGCATAATATCTTGAATGTTTTTTTAAATTAATTTAACAGCCTTAAATTTGTATTTTAAGATTCATCCAGTAAAAGTAACAAAATTATAACATGGTTACCAATAAACCAACATCACTCGACATCACTCCCGCAAAGTTCGGGCTTGGTTACTTCTTCTTCTTTCCGTACAGAGATTCACATCCTCCTGGATAAGGACAACCTGTCTGTGCTTGAGGTTGAGGGCAGCTGAAATATGGCCAATGTGGAACACCCACACATCCTGACGCGGCTGTCTGAGCCTCTGGTTGACCGTAAGTTTGGGTGTAAGGTAGGGCGTAAATTTGAGGGTAAGATTGGGCGTATGTTTGAGCATAAGGTTGGGCGTAAGGTTGGGCGTATGTTTGAGCGTAAGGTTGGGCGTAAGTTTGAGCGTAAGTTTGGGCGTAAGGCTGTGGCAAACAGCTTCCTTGTACTTGACAGGGATCTGGCTGGGCTGGTGGAGAATAATATGGACAAACGACGGGGTTGGGGATGCAGGGTCGTGGTTGAAGTGGTGGAGGCGGAGGAGGTGGAGGCGGAGGTGGTATGTACTGGGGAACTGGATATGGTATGTATTGGGGAGGAGGCGGAGGTGGTGGAGGTATGTATTGGGGAACTGGAATGTATTGGGGAGGTGGTGGAGGAGGTGGCGGTGGAGGTATGTATGGAGGTTGAACGATTACTGGTGGAGGTTGCTGACAGTTAGGTTGTTTGCACGCCGAGGTCACGTTGTTCTCGATGCGGATTGGTCCGACGTTGACAGCTCCTTGGTGGATGTTGAGCGTGATCTTGGGCATCGTGATGTTGGGCAATGTGATCGCCGGGAATGTGATCGGCGGGAAGGTGATGTTGGGAGCAGTACACGGCGCCTGGACAACTACTGGAGCTTGACAAGGAGTCTGACACGTCTGCGGACATTGAACTGTGTGACAGTTGCTGCGGCACTCCTCGTTCACGCAGTTGTTCTGACAGTTGCAGACCGAGCGACATTCTGACTGCTGACAGCGTGACTGGCCGCAGCTACTTCTCCCGCAGTTGCTGCCACATCCGCCCGACGCTTGGCAGTTGTTGCCGCAACTGCTCGACGCCGACTGACAGCTGCTGACACAAGCGTTGGTCTGACAGTTGTTGCAGCGGCTGACTTGGCAACAGCTCGTGTAGCAACTGCTTTCTTGGGGCACGCTGCAGTCGATGTCCTGGCAGTTGTTGCAGTTGCCAGCCACCAGGGGGACGGCGACGAGGCACAACGCCCACAGCAGGGCGATCTTCATCTGCGAGGGACACAGACTTTGAATTGATATCGGCAACAATTTAAATATTTGATCATAATTACAGATTTGAAATTCTTATTTAAAATAGAAAATATGTAATTGGGGCTTCGTCAATGAAATACAGGTCAAATCGTCTTGATCATGTCAGAAGAGCATCTGACATGATCAAGACAACTTTTATTTAAAATGTGAATTCGTCTGTGTCACTGAAGTCCGCGTCAACTATTCGAGAAAATAAGGAACACGACTGACCTCTGGTGGATTCTTTGGTACTATCCATAAGGGGAATAATGGAGGATATCACGATTCACGGGGATATTTATGTAAATAAATTATATTAAATTTGCTTATAGTTATTTTTTACGGTTGAAAAAGTAAACTTGTAACTAAATCTAAATTTCATTTGTTTCTCCTTTTTCACTGCCCTATGTTAACACGACCTTCAAAATATAAAAAAGTGCATCTAAAATGTTTCCTGCCAGAAGTGGCTCCATCTGAGGCTCCATCAAGTATCGCTTATTCATCGAATAGGTGCTTAGCATGGGCCGGCTTATCCCTGGCCATGCTATAGGCAGGACTCTTCAGAAGTTGACGCAGACTTTATTGGTCATATTCAATATTCTTTACATATTTCAGTCAAATGTTTTACGAAACAAAATGCAAGCCATAGATACACATTTTTTTATTGTAAATTTAACTATATTCCAATTTTGAAAGCATAACATCACGGCCAAAGCTCTGGTACAAAGCTTTAGTAAAAGAGTTCAAAAGTCATAAAATTAAAAAAGGTAATTTTTAATAATAAGTTTCACACGACAGGAATCTTCCTCCCCCTCCCCCTTCCCACAACATACCCACGTAGCCCATTTTACCCATATCTCGGTTGCAAATGTAAGCGCAGACTTATTTATGCACTAAATCACATTGAACAATACACACTGTCTATTGATTACATACGCAATAGTACATTTATTAAATATAGGTTCAAAATTATGCAAAATATAAATAAGGTTTATAGAATCCAATAGAACTCCTTGCAGAAAACAATATCACACGTTTTAATGTAGAACTTATGTTAAATATATTATTTGCTCGCCGTATGCTTACGTCTTTCTTGTCAGCTTGGATGCTCGGGCAATAAGGCCTTTTGAAGTGTCCGATCACCGACTGTAGTAGGATCTGAATGAACAAAACACTGGGCCAATAGTTGTAGCAGATTTCAACAATGACCCATGATCACTCCTTGATATGTTATCACGCATGTTTTGTGATGGATGGAAAGTGCGTATAGACTGCGCAAGAAGTGTGGACGAATGGGAGATCAGACTGAAGCTAGAATACCTAATTGAGCGAGCGACTCCTTTACTCTTTTTTACTCTTTCATGTATTTTTTTTTGTGTTTTTACATTCTTGGCGACATACATGTCACGCCTTTTATCCGATCAAGCTGAAATTTTGCACATGTAAAGACTATTTTACAAAGTTTCAGCTAAATTTAAAATTAAAAAAAAATGCGATTAGTCGAAAATTAAAATGCTCCGATTTAGTTTAAATTTGGCATGGTGATCAAGACCAACATTATCTCTCATTTACACATTTTCAATCCGAACGGTTATTCATATTCATGGAACATGGATGTTATTCGGTTCGTCCAGAACCAGAGTGTAGGTATATGTGGAAATTGGAAATTTGCAAAGAAAATCGTATATATATTTAATATTTATATATCGTATCGTGTATCGTGTTTCGCTGGTGATGCTGTACATGTATCAGTGCTCGCTTATCAACGCGTTACACTGAGCATTTTCCAAGTATAAGTAGGTACCAAAACGCAAGTTGTATTTCGGTACACAACATTCACATAACACATGTATTCACATAACATCACACAATATGAAAGGTATGAAAGGTGTTTAATTAAAAGGAAAATGTGTTATTTTTTAATTGCGTATTTTATTTGTTAATAACCTCCAACCATTTATAATTTCTTGTGTGGTATTAGTTCGAACCTAATATTAATGTAAATTAAAACATATTCCTACCCTTATGCCCGTTTAAGTTGATATACAATTATGTTTTAATAGTTTCTATCAAAATTTCAATTATACTATTAATTAACTACTTTTAACTACAATTAACTTTTTATACTAAAAATTATTATTTTCAATGATCAAAAACATGATTGGCAGCAATAGGCTTGTTCACTGCCATATGCTTCTATAATTTGCTCTGCAATAATATTTTTTTTATAAACCTTCACCCATTCACCCATTATTTTCTTTTTGATCTATTCTGTGTAAAGCAATTATTTTAGCAACTAAGATAATATTATCATATAAGTTATTCTAGTAACAGAACAAAATGATCGTTGCCTTCAACCTTGACCATATCAGGTCATTTTGGGAGGAAGTCATGGTCAACCAGATAAGAAGATACTGTTCTTTTAATTTTTGTTCTTTATACTGTTTTCAGAGACGTGCAGGTTGCAAATTCCCTGCAAGCGTTTGTTGGTAGCCCTGAAAAGTGTTTTCGGACGCGGCATTTCATCTTCAGGGGATGGACAACTTTATATTTTTAGATTGGCAATGAAATTACATAATTTGTTTCAATATTCTATTTAGTAGAGTAATGATAGAGAAGTTAACTAGTGATTTAGTAGAGTGATATTCTAAAATTTTCCTGAAATATACCAACCGCAAACAATAACAATAACAAGTGCATAAAGTCAAAATAAAAACATTTGTAATCTACTAAATCTAGTTTGGAAGTTTGGAATCTTCTACTTGCTTCTTAGCCTCCTTCTGTGATGTTGAAGTAGGCATTTTTAAGTCAATCACAATTTTCTCTTGTTTGGGTTCATGTAATCTGAAAACAACAATCAGATCATAATGTGCTACAGCTAAAGGATGGAAAAGGATGATTGATATTGGACGATTATCGACGATTTCTGCTCTGGATGGTACTTTCTGGTAGCGACACGTTTCGCAGAGTGGTGATAAGAGTCCTTTTCACTATGCCCAGAGCAGAAATCAGAAACCGTTATTTTCAAAATGGCGGCCTTTAGAGAACCTTAAAGGGTTGTTGCTTCCTGACTGTCCTGAATGCAGGACAATTCAACTTCTTCATGATTTCGGTCATCGGTCATCGGTCAGAGGCTCAGAGCACACTTGCGTGTGATATTATTACAATTATGTTTTTCGAATATTATGTATTATGACACTATGTGTATTATATTATGTGTATGTGTTGAGTTATGATGTAAGACCATATGTAAGACCAAGATAAGACGGTCCACGGTATTCCTGGCCTAGTGCGAATTTAGTAATATTAATTTTATAATGTAACGTCACAACGTGACTGGTGGTACGACGGTATTACCGGCGGGCTAGATCTCGACCATGCTTTGACGGACCGCGCTAAGACAAGGCCTCGGCTAAGGCCTAAGACCTTTTTATATTAAATTCTCGGTCTTATACTATGACCGTCTTACTGTAAGACCGTCATAGTTAAAAGATTTTATTAGGCAAGGGTATTTAGTAAGTTTATAAAGTATATTGGCAGTTTCTTTCCTGATACCCGCGATTTGTAATATTCGTCGCTATGCCGTGTTGCCGCAATTCAGGATGTCATTGGCTGAGCTGCTATCATGGCGTTGTTATGCGTTTCCAACTGTTTTACTTACTTGTGACTGACTTCTGCAGCTTTGAACATGAGTTTGGATGCTTCGGTCTTCGGTTTGGCTGCATGTTTATCTGACAAGTAGACGACCTCTCGGATACCCGACTGGATAATCAGCTTTGCACACTCGTTGCATGGAAATAGAGTGACGTAAATGGTACAGCCCTTCACATCTGCGGAGTACTTGTTCATGATAGCATTCATTTCGGCGTGGCAAACTGAAACATTATTAGTCATTTTTAATTGGAACTTCGGATGCTCTCTGTATTGCACACACTCACAAGACTTAATAAAAAAAATTGTTTCATCTATAGCGCCAAGATTATTATGTGACAGTATATCATAATGACTATTAGGTTTTTGTGTGGCGTGAAACTGACATTTTTTACATTTTATTACTAGTTTATTAACAAGTTTTAGTTACATTAGTCATAATTTGTTAGAAATCCGCAAAGTTATTGCGGCGGTGACTTAGAAATGTTGACTTCACTCGCATAGCATTGATGCTCAATCCACGTATTCCTATCAGTGCTAGGGCGACCACAGATGGCCCCTGGGGGACAATTTTTGTGGTGTTTTACGTATAGTTTAATTTTGTAAGCAAAAATGTAAAAAATAATTAATTTCAAAGTGTCAAAAAAACAAAAAAAGCCTGCGGTGCAAGGTGTACAATTTTTAAAAATATTTAATAATTTAATAAAAATAAAATACACCTAAAAAAATAACGTCTCAAAATTGATGCCAAAGTGTCCACAAACCAAAAAACGCCCTGTGGGTTGGTTGGGGGCGCCCCCCTGGCAGAAATCCTGCGGACGTCCATGTATCAGAGTACATCGCAGGACTTTTCTATACCCAGTCTGGTAAAATGTTACAATTCTGAACTTACCATAGAAATACTTCGTTTCTAGTTTACGCTCTTCTTTGCCCTCTTTGGCCCATCCATTGGCCTCCATTACCCCAAAGTGTAAAATTTTAAAATATATTTAATAATTTAGGTTACAAAATACACCTTAAAAAATAACGTCTCAAAATTGATGTCAAAGTGTCCACAAACCAAAAACGCTCTGCGGGGCTGGTTGGGGGGAGCGCCCCCTACATTCCCCTTATACCGCGGCAAGTAAATATATTCCTTGTCTTCCCCCCCCCCCCTCCTGGCAGAAATCCTGCGGACGGCCATGTATCAGTGGTACATCGCAGGACTTCTCTACTCAGTCTGATATCATGATGTCTGATATAATATTACAATTCTGTACTTACCATAAAAATACTTCGTACGCTCTTCTTTACCCTCTTTGGCCCATGGAAAGTCCTCATCACTGCAACGGTCAGGCATACCATTGTACCCCACACCTACAATTCTCTTATCTTTGTTCACAATACAAGCTCCAACTTGAGTTGCTGGATCCTTGCTCCTTTGACCAGCGAGAATTGCAGTCCCCATGAAATAATCTTCCCAAGCTAAATACTCTTCACGTTTTTTATTAATATCAATGGACGACATTGCTAATAATTATTGCAATTAATTAATATTTGAGAGTGCTTGCAATATGCACTGACCGCCCGCACTTCAAAGATATCACTATCTCTCTAGCGATAACATTATCATAATATCATAGGAAATTTTGCAACTATTCTTCACGGAAAACGAAAAAAATTAATAAATGTGTATAATCCATTCTTACGTTCTTTTATCTGCGAAAAGAAGAATGCAGTAGTGCTTACGAGAAAACTTCAGGAAACTAACTAGGAAAACGCTATGTGTAAAGCGTTGATAAGAGAGCCTTTGTATTGCATGCGAATTGAATTGCGTTTGCAAGTTTCTGCTCTACAGACCTTGGAAAGAGCCAAAAGGAAATGGGTGTAAAAAGCAGTGATATAATATCTGACATTTCCTTCGAGAATCTGAGAAATTTCTAAACACGCATAAAATATCCGTAAAATTTCAATAATTAAGTGAGCGGAGCGAGCGTCTCCACTTGACACTATGGCTCGAATCTCTGTTTTTTTTGTTTTTAATTTATGTAATTGTTTTTATTTGTGTATTTGGCGTCTCCTGCCAATCGAAGTAATGGATCAGGCTAATTTTTTCACAAAACTTATATTACTATTTACTTTTCTGGTTGTGGACAAAATGATTTTCAGCAAGATCGGTGCATTGGTTTCATCGGAAACTTGAGTTTTGTATCGTAACGAAATATTCTACGAAATGTTCATAAAATATTATGGACCATGATTACTGCATTTCTGTATATCAGTAGGCAGCACCGTGGTAGGCAGTGACATTTGCTCCACAGTTATTTTGACATTGACAGGGGAGTTGTTAAACTATTTTAATATTCTGCCTGTGATAATTCTTGCTGTTTGGCGATGCTTTCTTGGTAGTTTTTAGTAAACGTAAGGTTTTGTGGTAATCTAGCAATTTTTTATAGAAAAATACTTAAATACGTGCGGTACGGTATTAAGTACGGATTACTTAAATGTAATATTTCTGTGATCCTGTGAGTGACGGGAAAGTAGGTATTTTTCCTTCACTTGGATTTTTGGTTTTGTGGCGATCTTCCCAGTTTCTGAACAAAATTTGAACTCTGATGTGATCCTGCATGTGATTATTTGTGGATTATTTACGGAATTTCGGTAAGATCATGGTTAGATGTGCTGCACACCGGTGCTCGCTTATCAACGCGTTACACCGAGCGTTTTCCTAGTTAATATAACGACAGATTCATCTGAAAATATACAGAAACAACTAAAATGTTGGTCCAAATGTCAATGCAAAATTTGAAGTTGAAAAATCACATAATCCTGTTCAAAAACTAGACATGAGACCGCTTAGATTACATTAGTCTGCGTGCAAAATTTCAGATCGATTGGTTGACCGGTTTGAGCTGGACACTGTTCGCAAAAAGAAACAAAAACCATATACACAGAGAAAGTTAACCCGTGCACTATTGGCGATTACCAGCAAAGCTCAGTGACATCTGGCGGCGAAACGCTGAACCCGCTAGGTGCGGATTGAAGAACCCAACATGGCTGCTATGCACGCTATTAGTCATTGACGCTGGCCACTGCTATCTATTTGATTTTTCTTAAATATAATTATGGAAATAGTGTCAAAGCACGGATATGCGTTAGGAACAAAGAGTACCGTTAGTAATAGATACTTTTCAGTGCCACAATGTAAAATAGAGCGGGAATAAATTACTTTCATACATTTCCAAATGAACCATTAATGCGGGCAAATTGGGCGAAACCAGTGGAAATTTCATACAATCTTGATGGTTCGGTTGATTAAAACTTTTTTAGTTCTATAGTGAAATATAAAACCTTCATAATCTCTTCTTTAGCTTATGATTAATTAATTAATTGACACAAAAATCGAAATGAGAACAGAACTTATGATTGCAAAGCGAATTTGTTACTCGGGTACAAAATCTATGTGAATTTGCCCCATTTCCTGTCTAGGTTTCCATCCATACATCATTACGCATTTAAATTGCTGCCACTCTATAATAGATTGCTGAAAATTTCCCACGTACTTCATGATTTTATATCATTAAATGTCCGAGGTATCCATATTAATTCGTAAATAAAATAAAACTCCCCCAAAACTCGCCGAAAAAATCCCGCTGTTTGCGAGTTCACTCCGACAGAACTACAAATGATAAGGAGCTGAAATTTGTACACGTTATAGGACACATGATAATTTATTGCATGCGATTTGTAGAAATATTTGAGTTATGAGAAAAAAGTTACATACATTTGAATTGAGCCTTTGATCAACAGATACCTAGCGTTCGAAAAGCACACGTTAGAGATTAAACAATTTGGTAGCTTGTTATAAAGAATCAGCTCTGTTATGCAAAGAAGTTTCTATTGTTGTCATAATTTGCCATAAAAGGTGTCTCCATTTAGTATAAAGTATCTTATTGATAATTGTGGTTTCAAGAATAGAAATTGAGAGGGAAGAAAATAATTGTGTATGTGTTTTCAGCGAAGATTTAGACAATGTAGGTATTTAAACTCCCGTTAATGTCAGTGGACGAAAGTTAAATACATTCTCACACATAACTCAATAAACCAAGGATAAATTCACATAGATGTATTAAAAGTTATTTCATGTTCATTTATGAATTCATAAGTAAACATGAAATCACCTACTTCCTACAAAGTAACTGCAAACAAATCCTTCAAACACGTAATTTTGTATGGATTATTCTGTTTTTTCAAAAACAACTTCGGTAATTTTTTACATTTTTCCCATTCAATAAATATGTTTGAAACTTACATATATTATATGTCAGTATGTTTTCTAAAATATGTTTAAGTTTCAAACCCCTATCTTTAATAGTGTTGATGTAGTGACCTCTCAAACAAGGGGATGTTTTGCGCCACCCGGTATAAGAATAGCACACAGCGCGTGAAATCTCCACCTGCTTATCCGCACCCGGTCCCCCATTCGTAGGCGATCTCAGCGCTACTAGCGGAGGTGGTAACCGCGAATAGGCACCCAATGCGACTGCTGTGTACGGCGGGTTGCATCTAGGCTATATCTTGCGGGGGATTCTCTTGATGAGAGGTCAGAGAAGCAGCAAGTGAATTCAATCATATACTTGCCAACTACTATAGGTGATGTTTTCTATTTCGTGTTGCAATTCGTTAATCATTTTTAAATACTTCGTATTTTGTACAGTTAAAATTTCACAATTATTATTTTTATGTAAACTGACTGAATTATATATTTTTTAATATTGATAGTAGCAATCAAAGTCGTAAAATATTCATTATAGTATATACAATATTTTATTTTTGTCATAGGTACGTCCCAAAAAGAAACAAATATTTTTTACAAAAATTATGAGCATTGGACGAGTCTAGAAATTGATTTTGTCGCATAACTTGACACTAAAATCTTACATTCAAATTAGATTTGTCCACATCAAAACAAATAATAAATTATCCCGCTCGACCTCCAAGAACGCGTTGTAATTTTGAAATTGAAATATTGTTCAAGTTCAGGCATCTCCTACATAACTTCAGCCTACATGCACAGAATGAGAGAAAAAAGACATCTGGACGAAAGCAGCTCATGAATTTGCAATCTCGCCTTCGTAACATGAATTTTGAATAATATTGCTTATGCTTCTCTACTAGTGATACAAGAGTGTAGGAGTTGCATATTGTTTTCGCTGTTGTTGTGACATCATTTGTGTCATGCAAACATTATTCTAGAACAAGGCGGTTTCATATTTCTCGTGTAAGTTTGCGAGGGATGTAGGACTAGAGATTTTACTTTTATCGCAATTTCACAAAATACACTATTTCTTAGTAAAATCATCCGTTTGTATTACTTTTATGTAGCCAAACGCCAATTTTTCGAATATTTTGTTTTTTTGCAGCTTTTTCCTGAGGCTTTGCCTTTTTAGTCCAGTTTTCAATGCTCTGGTAATTTTAAAACACTTGATTGTCATGGCAACAACCAAAGACATTCTTTGACAGAGCTTTGAAAAACGGGGCTTAGGGCCAGCAGACCGCTAAACCAGTAGTTAAGTTTAAATGGTCATTCATGGAATATCTTAGTGGTTGTTGCCATGCCAATATAGTCCTAATCAACTGTTTAAAATTTAGCAGAGTATTGAAAAACTGGTCACCTAAGTAAACTTTTAAATTAGCTTTCTTTAAAAGCTTGTAGGGTTTTTTCTCATTCACTCGAGGTACAAAATAGTAGAAGGTTTTGTCAATAAAGTTATGTTTTTCATGTAATTTTGGGAGTCTAATATGTGTAGAACAATTGGATTGATGATTTGTATGTTTGATGTTTTGCAAATTAGCAAAACTCTGATATATTTTTAAAGTAGGATTCTACGTGTAAAAGTAAGGTGTGAGACACGTGTTCTGGAGAGTGTTTCCTGTTTACAAAGTGTTCTTGAAGATTTGAATAAAAGCTGAAGGGGACATTAAAACACAATCCCATTATCTAATCGCGTGAAGTGATAGAATTATGTTGAAGTGGAAGTCAGTAATTCCTACTTGCCAATCCGCGGTCAAGAAGGTGTATTTAATAACTAATTACAAGTGTAAAACATCATTATCGAGTCACTGCCTTCTTAGTAATATGTAAAATACCGCCTGCCACTCGTTCACTCCTCTCTTTCTCACTGCCTACTTGATATATTGCGATGCGATGCGAACTGTTGTTATATCCGATCCGAGAATGACTTCATTGTTAACCCATATTTGGAAGAACCAATGGGCGTACTTATTGTATCCTTCACAACAATGCATTTTAAAAAAGATGGGCCAAGACCTTCAAAATCTAAAATATGTTTTCAGTTGTCAATGCATAGCTTTATTGCAGGAGTTGATTTGATTTTCAGATCAATCAATAATCGAGTTCGTCTACTGGCTCTGGAATTAGTTAGTGACTCGAGCATTGTTGTGATTTCTTTTTGCATATCATGTTGTTGTACCGTCGCCCACGACACTGAAAGAGTTTGTTTTGTAATACTTTTCAAGGATACTTGTGTATTTATTATTTGTTATTTTCATAATCAATCGATTCAATCAATTGAATTTATTGAACATTCGTTACTCTCTACCGACACGACTGGTAAGAAACGAAGTAACAATTATTATCAACAATTGCTTTCCGTTTCTTTATTCTGTTTGAAGGATTGTTGTATTCTACAGGCTATTTATTACATTTTATTTACAATCAGTTCTGCCCAAAGGCGATCCTGAGATCTGACAGAATAAGAATCAATTTGCCATTGAATCTAATTATTTAATTGCAAAACATGAAACAACACCCAAAGTTCCCATGAACGCCTGCGTGCAATCAACTTCAAATTTCACAATTATCTTGATCGAAGAGCTGTGTAGTAGCATTTTGATGTAAATATGTGATAATAATGTACATAAATCTTGTTTAACGTGGGTTCAAATCTGGTATTACGCCATTTTTGTCCAGATCGCATGCAAAATTGATTGACACACACAAAACTAACTCAGAACGAAAGGAAACGAAGCTAATGAAATCTTTAACCTACATTTTGCTTTTTGAAAATCTTTCTGGAAATTGTTATTTCGATGTTACATAGACATGACAGTGAAATCATTCGTGTTCAAGATGACAGGAGTCTTCCTCGATTTAGTTCGCCGTGCCTTGTACTGGGGGTAGCAGCTTAGAGCATCACTTGGGCCCTAAAAGACATCAATCTTTTGTCTCTTCGAGGTCAGATATGAAGACGCTATCGTGACTGCGAATCGTATGATAACATAAGCTTTCTTCCAAGTATGTTAATGTGTAGGCAGTTGCGATTTCGGGGGCACCCAATGCCAGGCGCGCTAGTTACCCCTTTTGATATAATATTGCAGCGGAAACAGAGAGGAAATTATAATGACAAAAGAGTCCGATTTTGATTCTAGTAAATAGCCAGCATTTGCGTGTTTGACTTTTGAGAATTTGTATTAAAAGAGAAGTTAAAAAGTTTGTTTCATAAACTAATTGCGTTCCTAATGCACATTTACTTCACATCCTGGAGCCTTCTATGCACTCTAGTTTACAACAGCATATTTTATATCAAGTTTACACAATACGAAAGTTATGTCCAAGGAAATTGCTTTCATTAGAAAAGTGCAATAAATTGGAATTCATCATTACATCTAGGTATATAACTCCACGATTACATCAATAAATCTTATCTAAACTTCTGAATGTTTTATAGGTCAGTAAAATAACATTTCTTTTTAAGATTGATGTAGAAGGGCAGATCCTATACCTACCTAGATGTTTTGATATCAACGAAATGTAGTTAAAAAGGGCCATAAGGGCCAAGAAAGAACGTCATTGTCAATTTAAAAGTCAATTCGAAATATCATCCTAGTACACGACGAATTGAATGAGATAATAACTATAATTGCCCTTCGTGTTTCTTCTCATTTCATTGTCACTGACAATATAGCCATTAGATAATGAATTAAGAACCGCCCTATTAAACAGATTGTTTGTCTAAGTACCGACCAATCAGGGCTAATGTCAGGATATTGTTCCTAGATAATGGGTCTTCTGCACATTGAAAACATTGACGACATTTTCAAAGGTAGAAAGTCAATATTGGAACACGAGCCAACGTATTACCATGGATAGCATGTTATAAAATAATCTTCTGGGGCTAAGTTGACTGCCATACACCTCAATCATATCGATCCATCGGATATTATCGTATAGTAGAAGGGTGCTCATCTGGCATAGAGCCAATATGAAAACCTTCCCTAAAAAATTCAGTGAACTGTTCGTAAAAATAAGATCGAAAAGCGAATGGGTTAAAAATGTTTAGTCTAATCTTTGTTCTGGAAATAGAGTGGCGCTCAGCACCGGTTTGAACGTCGGGGTTGATTTAGAAGGAGGCAAAGGGTTGTTTCTGGCAGATAACATTGTTATACCTAGCCAGATTGCTGTCATAAATTATTTAGGGGGAGGACTCTGTAGATAATAATGGGATTGACGTGCTGATGAGAAACCGTTTTAGATAGATCAATTATTATATTTATAGTGGAATAACCTAATGCTAGTAGAGTTTTTTGAGAAGACAAATTTCAAAAATATACCTATTTGTTCTACGAGATAGCATTTAGTTCCAATATTATAATGCCTGCACAATTAAAAAACTATATTGTCAATGATAACAAAAAAATAATTTAAAAATAATTTAAGTTTTGTTTGCAAAGAATATTAAAAAAATATGATTAAACCAGACATCGACGTGCATTCTATACAATGGATTCAATTCTGTTTTACATTAAAATTATTTATAAATACCTAATCTAACAATGGAGACTAATGTTCATTCCACCAAATAAACCTTATAGATACACCTAAACGAAACAGATAATATTAAATTTACCTAACTACATGAAATCAAGATAAATCAGCATCAATCGCATCACTCCAGGCCATTAGTATTATTTAAACAAGTCTGCCAGAAACACTGTTGAAACGTATAATCTTAGAAAATTGCAACTTTACACAATTATTCAAATTAGTAACTCGTTTCATCTGATGTTTTAGTGCAAAGGTCAGGGCTAAATGGTGCTGTGGGCTTGAGCGTAGGACTATCAAAGACTTGCCTATCTAAATCAACAACTCCCAAACCTAGGCGGGTAATTCATCTTTCTTCCCGCGAATAATCGCCAGACAATGTGGGGCCACGGACAAGTCGTCGTGGTAGGTAGAGTGACAGAAACTAATCGATCACGTGACACAAGAGAAGTCCAAGATAAATCAAAACTTGCAGATGGGTAATTGGAATTAGATGAAAATACTACCTATATGTTGAAAGTTTTTAAGTTCAAATTCTTTCAAGATTCTTTGATATTGAGTATTGACTTAGGTACTTTATTATATGACTTACCTACCTATATACAGAAGAATTCCTAACTAAAGAAAATGTAATTTGAAATGAAACTAAATTTTGGAAATAGAACTATTTACACGTACTGTACATGATATTAGCCGTTAAATTAATTTTAATTTAATTGTTTAATTTTAGTTATTCTATAAATTATTGTCATTTCCAAATACCCTAAAAAAGACAATTCTATTGTTCTAATGCGTCACTTGTATTATATAGGTAAATACATATGCATCATCATGTAAAATTGGAAATACAACTTGAAACTTGAAACTTTCACTGTTTCTGGCAGGTTAAAAATATTGTTTAAAAAGAATGAAGGACTTGATTTTTATATTTATTTCTAGATACATTTACATAGAGATGTCATGAGTCTGTGACTGAGGAAAATCCTCAGTCAGGATGATCGACCATGACAGGAATCGAACACGGGTACGTAGGTTTGAGTAGAAGTGTGAGTGACAAACAGTGTTTATAGTCGTAACCACATTTTATTTTTACTTTTTTCGGAACTGAATGTTCTCGTCGTATCAAAATCTGAATTGATATGTTGTGAGATGACATGACGTGATGGTGTGTGTCTCCGGCCGTGATCTTATAATCTTGACAGTGAAGTTTATATAACACTGGTTCTCAAGATCATCTCAAACTACCTGTACCTATTTATCAATCAATCCATCGATCAATCAATCCATGGCAGATGAGCGAAGAGTCTTGTCCGTGACCGAATCTCTGCGTCGCTCGCTCCATCGCTTCCTTCGCAAGAATCACATGCAATTTCCATACATTTCCTTTTACACTGTTTCAATTCCTTCTGAAATAGTAGCTTTATATTCGACTAGGTATGTCATGCGTAAAGCAAGTTACCGTAAGTACGAAAGTAAACAAAATGAGAGGAAATTTGTTTCAGGCATGTAAACCACACTACAGTGTGTGAACACCACGAACCGTCATGGTCGGAGAGTGTGGTTTGAATTATTCGAATAAAATATTTCAAGTTCGGTTTCAGGTAAACAAACCAGCAAAATACAGCAACGTTATTTAACTCCATATTTTTAAAAAAATATTGGTTTACAGAATTATGGTGATTCGATCTTTCTTGTTAGATTACAATTAATTCAAAATTATACCTAATTGTACAAAATAATAATTTTTGTCACTGCCGACAAAATGTAAAACTTGATTGGAAACTTATGGCGTTTTCCACTGGCCACACTGGGGATACACTGAAATGACGTCACCATACAAAACTCAATGCACATTTCAAACTGAGTGCAGAACAGTGCGGCCCAGTGTAGCCATTGGAAAACGCCATTATGTATAGGTGTACCTTTGATGACCAAAAATGTACCAAATTTAAAAAGAAACGAATCAAATAGTATAGGTCTTATAATAACAGAATCAGATATTTTCTTTACAGAATTAATCCGTTTCTGCCCTGTTTGTATTTTTCGTGTCTCATAGAACACATTGAAATATAGAGGTAATGAAATTCAAGAATAAGCCAGATATATTTTAAGGACGAATATCGTCAATGGTATATCGTGTGTGACAGAGGTCGGGGTTCGAGTCTTCAATACATAAAAGTGCGTCGTTAAATGGCAAATAAAACAGAAGAAAACTATCTCGAAGAGTAAATAACATCGATACTCTTAGATATTTATTTGTCATGAGAGAGTTGCGTAACGTCCTCGTCATGGGGGTGGTTAGGAGGGGGGGGGGGGGGGGGGGGGTTGAAAGGGGTGGTTGCGTATCCAGGGGGAGGCAGTCCAGCCGTCTCCTCTTATCGATCTTCGCAGCCTCTATTTGACCTATTCTTCGAGGATGGTGCGCCCTAAAGAAGCCGAGGCACTTTGAGATTCAGGGGTGAAGTCATCCCCCATTACAAGAGGGGATGCTGTAATGGATCTCCAGAATACGTGCCAATTGTCACGTGATCAGAGGCACTCTCTGGGTGGCTTGCACTGTCCTGGGTTCGAATCCATGTCACGTCAACAGCCTCGGAATAAGGCGTGTTGACGGAATCTTGTTTCCAGTTTACGGAGAAATTATCTGAGAACATGAAGGAATTTCAGAGAAAAGATCAAATAATTTATTACTATCTCTTCACACGGTTTATTCTCAAAGAGGAGGTTCAAGAGTGCTCTGAATGATGATACGTGATATTGCATTCAACATTAATTCCGTACAACAGAATCAGTTATGTAATTTTCTTACTTTTTTACTTACCATAAAGTTCTTATCTTTTAATAAAATTAATGTTCTGAAATCTTTTTTAAGTTTCAGAAATATTAGTTTTCGTTATTTTTTTATTGTGTTTTTGTACGTTGTCTTAGGATTCAGAGGTCGTTATGAATGAACTTAATTATGATATCAGTAGTAAAATGTGATATTACATTTTAAAAACATGATAACATAATTACTTTGGTGATTACCTACGTGCCTAATTATAATATATATAGTGACGTCAATCTATATTCATGAAACCGTCTCAACAACTCGTCCCATGTGTGAAATTAATTTGTGCTATGTCATTTAATAATAAGAGTAATTACACGAACTTACGAAGTCAATAAGTAAAACAGTGAAATCATTATTGTTATTGATTCGCCTCGCGCGGGCAGCGCCACGGGAACGCCGCGAAGCTGTAGCAAAGAAACCGCGCTGACTGTGGATTAGCTGTCAGTTCTCGGTCTACCCACGCGACGATACCACGCGTGCGTTCACACATCAATCCCGTCGTCGTGGAGGCAGAGGGTCGTCCGTGGACCACAGCCGGATGTCCAGGCGAAGACGCTGAGGAGCTCAAGGACAGAACTTGGGGAGGGCGTTGAGGAACAGTGAGTGGGAGTGTTGTTTAGTTTCTTAGAGTTCATGTACGACGAAACCACGTGTTGGTGCGGGATAAATAAGTGATCAGAAGAGAAGAAGAGGTTTGTTTGGAAGAGGAAGTGGAGGATTGAAGAGAGATGACGAGGTGATCTACGAGAGTGTTGTATTCAGGTGAGTCCTTGTGATAGTTTGGCTGGGGTTGAAGCTTTTTGACGGGGCAGCAGCTGATGTCAGCTCAACAGAATTTGCATCTCAAACATATTTTTTATGGGGATTTCATAAAGTAATTATGCATCATGTTAGTTAGAGTCGAAAAGATTTCAAAAAGTGCAATATCAGAAAAACTTTGTGGACCAAAACTTTACGGACAAAATCAGGATGAGATTGCGAATCTCTTCTGAATAACTTCCTGAACGTCCTGAATAATTCCTATGGCTAGTTATTGTTGTGTTGTGTAGGTATTGTTGGTCTTCAAACAATGATAGGTAGTAGATCTATGGCAAAATTAAAAATAATATTTTGAAAATAAAACTTCGGTTTTCATTGTTGTGTCTAAATGACAACAGTGAACAAATTTCAACTGTTCGAATTTAAATTGTTGTACCTACGTTTCCAAGAATGAGATATTATTTATTTGCATGCATTTATTTAACATCCCATTTCCTGGTATGAACTTAGAACCCTAATATGGACCTAATTTAAATAACAAAACAACAATAAAATTATATATTCATTGAAATTTAAGCAGTAGCATAAAATCGTGCCGATTTTCTCGGTTCACTCTAATAGAATTCAATATTATTAAATTTACTAACAGTTCAAAAGACACGTGCACACATAATATGACTTTATAATAGGTCATTGGAAATAATTGGTTAACAACAACTACACCCGCATCCAACATTTCGAGGGCGTACCGTGTGTGGGCGATCACCATACAAGTTGTACCGTGATTGCAGTAGTTGGTCTTGAAAACACCAAACGAAAGTGACCATCCATATATCGATCGTTATTTACACTTTTACAGTTCACAATCACAAATAAAATCAACAAACTTGTGAACAGGTTGGTTGTTTAAAATCAATACCGTTGCATGTTCATCGAGTTTACAAATTCACCTCCTTTTCGTTACGTCGCAATTTTATCGGCTCCTGCAAAAGGCGAACTGATTGTAACTTGATAAGGCTCACAAATCTCCGGTCGGTGGCTGTTTTAGTGAATTCTCTATAGTTATCCTGGTTTGTGGTATCGACAGTCTGGCGAGACGATCTAGCACCCATGAAATTGATCGATTATGTGGCATTAATAGGCCGTGAAAATTTGACGAATCGTTTATAGACTGGAGGGCGTGGGAGTTTGAACTTTTTAGGGGAGGGTTTGGTTATAGTTAGTCTCGAGCGAATATTTTGATGTACGGTACGTATAACTGTTTCGTCGTCAATTTAATCACTTTCAGTTTGATTTATAACTGTTGAATTTTAGAACGTTTATTAAAATTTAAAATAGTAATCGTCATGACTAGTAATTTTACCTTGATTTTACTAATTATAGAATTTAGTTCTCATTAAATGATGAGCGAAATGATGAGTATGTTACAAATGACCAAATATCTATAATAATGGTGTAATTATGCCCTGATATTTTCTTTGTGCAATTTCACAATTTAGTAAAATTATTCCCACATATTTCCTCTTATCATGGCGATAAGATCTTGTGAGATTATAATCTAGGTAAATGTGCAATGTTCCTATAGTTGCATGACAATTGCAATGTGTTCCTGCAATTATCATTGCAAAAGTTCGATTAATTTTACTTGTTTTACATCACTACATTTTGTATACAATTCCTTTCGTTTACTTTATGACACTAAGTACCTTGAACTGCTAGGAGAAACACAAACTTTAATTACAACCATTTCCTATTTCGTAGGTCCATATTTAAAAATTTTAAATCAACAAAACAAACACATAGGTTACTGACGGTTACTGCTACCCACACATTTTACGACATTTTAAAGCATCCTAAACTTCAATTAGAGGAACCTACCTACAACAAAATACTATTCAATTACTACACGTTTTTAACATCAAAAGTAAATATATTGGTTTTTTATGAATAACTGTAACAATTACGTCATAATTATTAGTCTACTTGAGCGATCGTTTCGCTAGAGAAAGCATGGCCGCGCATGCGTCAACTTCTGTTTTACAGCTAATTTCTAACAACTTGCCTACGCGTGAGGTTCGATTACTTCAAAAACCTTCTTCAAAATACCTCAATTATGAGCGATCTTCGAGGAGCCACCGTGTTTATGTCATGAATTTTAACCAGGGGTTGTCTGGTTTTGCTCTATTATAGGGGTAGGTTTCCAAGGCATAGTTCACACACAAAAGAAATGTCTAAGGATCGTGACAACCAGTTAGTCAAGTCACGTGTTTAAAGGGACGTTCTGTGAAGTGGTCTGTAAGGGTGTGTTATGAAATAAGGGTGGTGGGCGCCTAAACAGCATGGCTCCAGACACCCTAAACAGACATGCATCCCTGGATACAAGCCGAGCGGGAAGCAGAAGAAGAAATAGAAATGTTTTTGTCCAAGTCCCTAAAATTGTATATGTATGCACGTCTGTGTGTTCTAAGTTTGTCTCTTCTTGGTAGAGGCTTGTGTTACGAATAGCGATGAAGTGAAAACTCTTCGATTGGGTTTGAACTCGGACTCCCGCGAAAACACGTGACAACTGCAACACTCAAGGGGTTGACAAAATACTCGAAGATGAATTATAAATCGACTTGTATCTGAGAATTTCGTCACCAAGCGTTTTGAAATGAAACTGGCTTGTGAATGAAAGGGATGTGGGTCTCTCATATCTTTCTTTCATCTTTCATCTTGCTCCCCCTGTAGTTTGCATCCTGAATGATCTCCACTCTGTCTGTCCCTTCAAACAAATTATTCATAACATCTGGCTCTGAAGTTTCGGTACAGCGCACCAATTGGTGTAGTTTTTTCTATGTAGGAGTATAACTTAGTTTTCTTATGACAGACAAAAGAGTCGTTAGCTAGCACCCTGTCGTTTGTCGTTACTTTTAGTACAGTATACATATTTAGTAAATTATTGTAGACAGTCTTGAAAAGTGAACTTTTAGTTGACTTGGCAATTGTTTAGAACATGCAAGAGCAATAGGAGTAATTGGTACGACTAAATTTCGTGCACGGTCTCTCTAGTTCAGATGTAGTGGTATAATGAAGTTTGTATAGTGGTCATTCATTGTTGTAGGGTCGGGGAAATATTATATATTGTGCTTTTATTAGTGACAGCAAGAATTAATCTTCTTTGGTATATTATTTAAATCTGTGATCAACATAGACAAATCCACCCTCTTTCGATATTAAATGACAAAGTCCTTTCCACCATCTGACGCTTTCTTGTTAGTTTTTAGGTTTCCTTGTCCCCCAGACTAGACGAAAGATAAACACCAAGGCAGGAGCTATCTTCATCTGGCTCTCTAGACTCACTATAAGTTTATCGGATTAGTTTTCGGTAACTCAAGACTGCATCTGTTTAACTTTTTTACGCCCGGATTGGAAGTTCAGAAGAAACACTTGCTTTTATATCACACTAAAATGCATCAGTCAAGTATGCTTATGTCTCTTGGTCTTAACATTGACTTTCAATTAGACGTCATATCAAATGAATAGACCGGCTTGATTGATTGATTTAGGCTTAATGCATACCACAGAAGGACATGTTTTGAATGATTAATTCTTATTAATAACTCTTCGGTTATTATAAATTACATTGCTTTGCTTGCTTTCTTGTATCTTGTGTATTGACAATACAGTAAGCAATGCAAATTATGCGCTATTAATTCACAACAATGAAATGAAAAGTAGATACATTGTAATCAGCCATCATCGTTTTATATGAAATAAAACAAACAATACCTGCTTATTCTTGATTGTTGATTGCAATGTAATTGTAAGCAAAGTTTGTTCAGTAATACAACAAATTGTGGTCGTTTTATAAAGATTATTATACAGTTTCAATTTTTTAATTTTCACTTATTTTTTGTGGTATTTCTAAACAAGATAACTGGAAAGGAATGGATATTTTAAAATGCATTTAACCACAGAGATGTAACTTAATACTATTTGTAACCTATGTTGGTAAAGCATTGCATTGACACCACTAGTGAGAGCTGACATCGGTTCTGCCTTAGACTAAATAGTCTAAGGTTCTGCTTTGAAATGGCATGAGGAATATGCTGTCTTCTCTTCAGGTTTAATAGCAAGTAATTATGCGTGCATTAATTATTCGCCGATTCATTACCTACACATCTTTATCATTTAATCTGTGCTCTACTTGTTTATTCACTTCTTGCATTATTGATTCATAATAAAGCACTTAATTAGTAATTGGCGAAATTTGCAAATAATCATTTTATAACACAATAAAAACATCGCAGGTCTAAAGATAGAAAAGAAGCATTACATATAAAATTCAGTCTAATAAATTTAATTAATTTACAACATTTAACAATAATATTGCAGTATGATGCATTACCGACAGCTTATTTATGACAGACATGTGAAAGCCAAGAGTTCCGAATTACCTAACAGTCTGTCACGCCTGGAGGAACTGTCAAGCGAAAACGATTCCTAAATGTTGCAATTATCAGTAAAAACAGCGTAGATACAACCATTGGTAAACACTTCGTACCACAACACGAGTCGCGTATCACTTTCTTATACTTTTGTTTCTAAGTCCAAGACAAAACAATAGTCTACATTCTTCATCTTATTATTCAATCACGCTGTCACTCAATCTTTCAATAGAATAAAAAACAATAAACGTGTATTTTAATTATAGATTTTAAAAGATGGATGAAATTGTCAGAGGAATTCGTGACCATGCAAGAAATTAACCTGATATAGCCGCCCTTCGCATTGGCGTCTTTAGAATGCCAAAGTACCATCGTTTCTTGTGATCCTTATAATTATATGCACAGCTCTTTAATGCGGCGCGGATTTGACAATGATTGAAAATGCAATGCGATTTAATAGATACCAACCAGACAGTAAGATACTCGGTGTGTGTACTTTGTTGTTTGCAAGGCGGTACGCGAGAAACACCTACGTTTCTGTAGAATTTGTTTAAACCACACGTGGGTTGTGGGTGGAGTTGCGTCTTTTTAGCCGGGCTCAAGATTCTTTTCATTTATCGTGCTGATAAATAAGTGACAAGGTGTATTTATTACGAGGCGATATCGGATTTAAAAGTACTAAATCAAGTGAATATTTTACTTTTAAATTTGAATGCATTTTTCTTTGAAGTAAGAAACTTATAACTTATAATTTTCAAAACTTTCAACACGGTTTTGAATAAATTGGCAGTTTGGTACTCGTTTTGCAGATTCGTTCCCAAAGGTCAGTCTCAAGAATTTTAATTTAAAAATTAAATTCAAGTTGGTATACGAAAATAAAGTTGATACACAATATTACACAAGAATAATGAGCAAATGATGACCTTTGGAGAACGTAAGGAACATGATATCTTTAGTTTTAGGATCCAGAAGATAAAATGTCTTTATTTACGCTTTTCATAATTTTCCTCCGTTTTTGTTTGTGAGTTCTCCATTTTTTGGCTTACTAGGTAAGGTGTTACATTTGGAAGCCCAGAATAACAAACTCTGGAAGATACTTTCCAAAGAATTCGATGCCAATTGTTATAACCCCGATATTTCTCTCCTTCACAGCCACCTAGAATGATGTCCTACCGGTCAACGCCGACCCGATGTCGTCGTGGGAACTCTGCACGCAACTCTACTGGGAGTCCTGGGGGCTACCCCGGCAGCAACTCCACCGGCAGTCCGGGCAGCTATCCGGACGGCGGCGGCACTCCGGGCTTTCTGTGGGGCCCCATGACCTTCTCCCCCCACGTCGCCCACTCCGCCCCCGAGACAGAGGAGGAGTACGTCGAGTACTTCCAGGACAGGATCTACTCCTCGCAGGAGCGGCAGCTGTATCCGCTCCAGGAGGATCTCGCTGACTGGATCAACAAAACACTGGGTAAGAAACACACATTCATATCTTAGAAACACTACCAACCCCAAATGTATGGTCTTAGTCCCAATCTAAGGCCCCAACGGCTGGTGTATTGGATACCACGGTTTTCGTCAAATCACAGCGCGGTCAGCGGTTGGATAGGATGGGTGACCATTCAACTCTGGCTTGCAAGTTGCTGCCGTTGGTCCAGAGAGAATGGGGTGTTTAGGGGTTAGTGTGACGACCTCCCTCCACCTGTTATCAGTCTCTCGACGGCGCGGGTTGTGGAGGCCTGTGCTGCGATTTTACACCGTCCTTCGGATGGGACGTTAAGCCGTTGGAATTATAAGAAATTAAATCCGTTTATGTAGATATAAGTCAACTTCAATGATTCTTTAGGTGAACTCAAAGCCAAAAACCAGTAATTCATATTTGTATTTGTAATCATATTTGTAATGGTGACACTGGTGACACGAGTCATTTTGTAAGAGAGACTTCAGTATAACGGTATTTGACACCAGTCAAATGGCACTAGCTTATCACATCATTCCAAAAGAGTGCGACGCAAAAGAGAGAATATGGACTTCCGGCCTTCTACCTCTGAGGTGGAGCTTATGGATTTCTTGAATGTTAATTACGTCTGTCTAGTTAAATCATGCTCGTCTTACGGATGGATTTGGACAAGCAAAAGTGCAAAAAAAAACAAAATCAGATAGCTGAGAAATCGTGATTCTGTCAAATAAAAATTGTCTCAAAATGAAATTATAAATATCTTGCAGTACCAATCAGTATAATTTTATTTATATTCTGTGAAAGTATAGTAGAAAATATATAATAATGGATGATAAACCACTTTTAAACAAATAATTACACTTATTACATTACCTTGTGATTGTTCCATAAAACAGATGTACGGAAATACGAGTTATTATCATGGATATGATAAGACTAAGATACTGCAACTTTGTCTAAGAACCATGTCACTCTTTATCTCGACAGTATTGATCTACCGGCAATGCACTGCAGTTTGAGTGCATAATGCAATATGCAAGGCGCGTGAAAGACACGTGACCACGGTCTATTGTAATTAGTCGGCAGTTGTATAGCTTCGTTCATTGTCAACCCTTACCTTCAGCTAGTGGAGTGGAACCCAACATGACTGGGTTATCACTTATCGGAGTATCGGGGCTAAACCAAACGATGCAAGTGGGACAAAGATGATAATGATTGAGGTTGGTACTGTAGTGAAGAGATAAGCCCACATGAAATCAGTATTGATTCCGTTACTTCTGATCTGATTGTAAAATTTTGTGTAAGATAGACTGCAGTTATTTGCATTTTATGATGATGCTTTATGATTTCAATAAACAATTTGTGTGCTCATCCGTTCTTTGCCACGCAGAGTGCTTTGAAGGAATGCTGTTGTTTTGACCTTGTTATTTTCTATTTCCCATTTTGTACTTACCAAAAAGGGAAAATCAGGGTCATGGAAAGTGCAGATTCAATTTTGGTTTTGTCCTTTTAAAAGGTGTGGACTGTAGCTAGTTTGACAAGATTCAGGGAAAAGGGAAAACTTCAATCCTTGCGTTTCGTGTCAAAATACGAAACATAAACAAATGTATTCTCGTGTTTTCTATAAAATGATGTGAGTAAGCATGTAGGTCTTCTTCACTGGTTCAATAATTATATGCATGTAAATTATGTACACAACAATATGATGCTCACGGAAAGATATTATAACTTTATCAAAAGTGTCACTGAATACACTCAACAATATTGTTAAAAAACCGGATGTTAACTTTTGAAGTTTATCATCCCACTTTTTCAACCCACTCGCGTACAATATGTGTCTTGTTCTGGGATTCGTGATCGGGATTCTAATTCTGTTCAAATAGCGCCGTAGTTTTTGTCTTTTCTTTGACAGGTGTTCTGGTTTTCAGAGCACACTTGACTGGGACTGCGGATGTGATGGTTTTTTTAATGGTTATTACCGATTTTACCGGAACAATGAGCTACATTATGAAATGGTCCACGACGAATTGGGGACCAATTTACCACGAGTGCGTATACATAGATTGATGCACACAGCTAAGACTATGAGAGAGAGATTAAGAAAATAGAATCGTATCAGAGGATTATTAGTTGAGCTAATTCACAGATAATAAATACTATTATAGCAAATACTTTCATCACATTCTCCTTGGGACGCTTCCGGAATAATTATTGTATTAGTAGTAAAATTATTTTATTATGCATTGTATTTTATTTTCAATTTATAGTCAAGCCAAAACATTCATTTATTGATATGACAATCAATTTAGAAAGGAGACAATATGACCTTCCAATAAAATTTAAAATAATAAAAAAATAACTTCTACCTACTGATTCAATTGTTAATGCTTTTCAGTCCATTTATTTCTCCAATAAAAAGATTTAGCATCTTCCTTAATCAATAACAAAAAATCAATTGAATTTATAGATGTGTGACATTTTGTTTAGTGATAGTGAAACTGGTTCGTTAGTACTTGTTGAACCATAGAGAAAAGTACTACAAGAAGTGCAGTTCTTTCGTCTTCAGGATATTGGATGTACGCCGTAGATTTCAAATCATTAATGAGAAATTAACTGGATGAAAAAGTAGAAGTGTAAACTCCAGTGATATTTCCGGGGAAAGTATAATGGCTAAGTATACACGGCGATAAAGCCGAGGTTGTGTCGACGTCTTTCAAAGATAAAGTAGAGTTTACTAATTGACACCACAGAGTCCGGGAGTTAATTAATCATTTGTATGTATGTAGAACAGTAATTAAAGGACCTTTGTGGTTAACTAATTAGTTGGTGCCTACTAGTTGACAAAAATACTCCGATTTTGTCCTCAAGTAACAAGTTCAAAATACTTTTCATAATAAGTATTGTAAATATAACAACATATTAAGTTATGGTTAAAGGGTAATAATTTTTCTGCATTATCATACAGAATTACTATTTTTTATTCGAGAACTAAAATTCTGTAATACATAATTTTATTTATCAATAAGATGTTGAAATTTGAATTGTGATCTTTTCTCTGCTGAACTCAGTTAGGGAATGTTTTATTGAATACCCAAGGGGGTAAAATCTTTTCAATCCTCAGAAATAATTTTTAGAACATGTTTTAAAATAATTTTAATTGTTGAAATTAGAGGTCATAAATAAATAAAACCATAAATAATAATTGTGTATGCTCATTGAACTTGAAATAGAATGTTATAATCGTTCTAATCTACCAACTGCTATACAACATTGGCCAATTTGGTGTCTTATTTTACAAAATCCAAAACCTTCCACAATTTGCACAACTCAAAATATCCGCATACTACATTAGAACCTTCCCTGTACCACGCCTCATCAACGTCCCTTAGGCTAGTTTCTTCTGATAAACGACTCAGAATTTTACAAAATGATCAGTTATTATTTCATCGATCACTAGTAGTAGATGATCGATCAGTTCTTTATCGTGACTCTCCTATTGTATACCCTCTTGCGCACGCCCTCTTCGTGATCGGCTAATATCAGAACACCGCCATATCGTTTACCATTATCAAGCCAAAGGGTTAATATTATGCATTAGATTTATTGCAACTCGTTCGATACGGACGATATTCGCAAGATTATGATCTTGGTGGATATCGGGTCAGATGCATTCGATTCAGAAGTCATTTAGTCAACTGAAATGTCTCAGGGAAATCGTGAACGTAAATTCAATTTAATATAAAATTGCATATTTTTAAGAAAGTTAAAACTTGGAGTTTTCTTAGAGCTAAAAAGATTGATGAGACTTCCGGCTTGTCTGTCGTAAAGGGACTGGATGTATGTTCAGACTGATAATTCTAAGATGAACCCTGCACTGCATGTAAACTGTCCGATTAGTTCTCTGTGTTTTTACAAACCGTCCTCCTCTATTGTTTGTATTCGTCGTGATGAAATGAAACTTCAGCCGATATTTGCTCTTCTGACCGGAAGTGATCTCTCGTTGAAGTGTGTCAATGTCATGGGACCAACTCTATAGTCACGTGGCCATGTCATCGGGGCGACGCCATGGGCGGATTGTGTCATGAAGCGACGCCTATTAGGAGATTTTGTAATTATAGACACCGATTTTATTAACGACCATAAGGGGTCGTTGGATTTTACAGATTGTATAATTCAACGACGCCCATTAGCAGATTGTGTAATACAGCGACGCCGATTAGCATATGGTGTAATTCAACGCGCCGATTAGCATATGGTGTAATTCAACGACGCCGATTAGCAGATTGTGTATTATAGCGACGCCGATTAAACGATTGTGTAATACACCGACGCCGATTAGACGATCGTGTAATACAGCGACGCCGATTAGCAGATTGTGTATTACAGCGACGCCGATTAGCAGATTGTGTAATACACCGACGCCCATTAGACGATTGTGTAATACACCGACGCCGATTAGCAGATTGTGTAATACACCGACGCCAATTAGCAGATTGTGTAATTCAACGACGCCGATTAGCAGATTGTGTAATACAACGACGCCGATTAGCAGATTGTGTAATACACCGACGCCCATTAGACGATTGTGTAATACACCGACGCCGATTAGCAGATTGTGTAATACACCGACGCCAATTAGCAGATTGTGTAATTCAACGACGCCGATTAGCAGATTGTGTAATACAACGACGCCGATTAGACGATTGTGTACAGTGTAATACACCGACGCCTGATGTGTTCTAGGAGTGGACTACCTCACCGGAGACAACTTCCTGGACATGCTCGACAACGGCGTCGTCGTCTGCCACCTTGCACGCGCGATCCAGGACAGAGCGAAGCAGTGTGTGGCTTCTGGACCTCTGAAAGCGGTAAGTCGACGTGATAACTCCGTGCTAATACCTGCCTATGCTGCCGCGCACCCACAGCATGCTCATAACTCACATGAAGCTACCAAAGCCCTGTCAACGACAGAACAAATCGACTTACGTCCCGCTATAAAGCTGGGCTATCCAATCCCCGGAGATCCCCAATTCCCAAAACAACCCGAACGTGGATGATTCGGGATTCGTGAGGAATTTCTTACGTCGAAGAGAGATTTTCGCTGAGCCAAAGTTATTTATTTCTGGGTGGAATGAACAATGCATGACTGCAACATTGTATTATTATTACGTATCTAATTACTTTTGGGTGGTTTGGGCTGGAAGTATGGGATTTTTATACTCTTGTCGGAATTAAATCAGCGAAAATTAATAATATTTTCCAAGAAAGGCTAGGTAATTTCTTTCGCACAGTTTTACAAACTTTCCAAAGCTATTTGCGAATTATGAATTGTTTTACATTTTTACAAACTCTCTTTGGACTGGTCGACGAATGATGACAATCATTTCTGGTACCCACATTTCAAAGCTAGATGCATTTATCTGATTGTATTGTGCAACTTACCATATGAAGAGTATACGCTACTTGCATTTCGATTTGGAGTCTACTTTCCCAACCCCCTTATTCACAGAAGAGCAATCATTATAGGAGGATCACTTCCATAAACATATCATAATTCCCACCTAATATCTAGTAATTGACTGATAAAATATCATTGTTGCAACCTATTGTTAGCGTGAATAAGTATTGACGGAAGTGCATCACGTAGGTTTAGTGAGATAATTACGTAAGGATTATTGTATTAACTGCAGCGATTGTTGTAATTGATAGGACATGAAACCCTGAATCTAACCATTTGTAGAAGTAACGTGGGCGTATGTTTTTCTGCATTCGGAGTCCATGTTTTGCATATCGACAAACAAGCCTACACGTCAAGTGTGTGTAGTACAAGATTTACGTTCATGCAACTCTAACCTTTGGCTTTATTTTGATATATCGAGCGTATAGTTGAAAGATGGAAGTATAAACATAATATGCATAAAAGATAAGATGATAAATATAAAAAATAGAGATATAAATTATATTTGATGAAAATAAAATAAGATTAGATATGTAAACATTTCTAAAAATAGACAAACACTTCTCGAATGACTTCATTTTCTTATTTAATAATTTAAATTCGTGATATTTTTAGAAATGTTAAGTGATAGCAACTTGTCACCTTTTGTACTTGTAGCATTTCTGAAGCTATTTCGTGTGAAAATTTTACACATTACTGGTGTATTTTATTTCATTTGTGCGTTAAAAGATCTGCTACGTGCTAATGTGAAACTGTAGTTTGAACAATACAACTATTATACCTAAAAATTACTTTAAATCTAGAAAAAAATGCGGAAGAATATGGTCAATAAATTATCGCCTGGGTTAAAGTAGTACTTAAATATTTTGTTTCCTAGAAAATATGTACACATTTAATAATTTTTAACCTAATCAGAGTTATTGCAATTTCAGACAAGTACTTATGAAATATTTGTAAAAAAAAAATTGGACGATATAATGGGATGGAAAACTAAAGAACACATAGTAAAACCTACTATTATTGACTGCACTTCTAAAGACTCGCTTATCAATGATGTATTGCATGTGAATTATTGTCCTTATCTCTGCAGAATGTGCCGATCATCAACGGCCGATGCTGGGAGAAAGCAGCCCGCAGAAGTTTCTTCTCCCGAGATAACATGGAGAATTTCATCCAGTTCTGCAGGAAGCTGGGGGTCCATGAGAACCTACTCTTCGAGAGCGACGACCTAGGTGAGACACTCTTTCATCGCGATTATCAATCAATCAATTCCCTTTGTATCGTCAACACAATGGGGCCACTGTTCCTAATTAATACAAGAGGTGATAATAGTTTTAAGAAGGTGTGAATAATGTAAGACCCAGTTTTTTAAGGCAAATTAGAGACATTCTACGGTACTTTTAATCGCAAAATATCTAGAGAGTCCATAGAAACAATTCACCATTTTAAAGCGTCAAAGAAGTATGTCATGAGACTTAATATTTGCTACAATAACAATGCATTGGAATTATATTTTGCACTTTCCGGTCTGTGATAAAATATCAGGATATACAATTGTGGCCGGCAAACTAAGATAAGAAGATAATTTAAGAAATGGCGGGTCAGGATACAGGAAACGTAAAGATTATTGACTGATTTATTTAGTACAAATTTGCACGTCACTATTGGTAATTGTATTTGGATCATCATTGTAGTGGTACAAGCTGTAAATCTAATAATAGAATAATATGTAAAAAATATATTTTAAAATTTAAATAAAATGTTATGTGTATATAGTATGTAATTTGCTCAAATACCTACATGTAATAAGTGTGCAAATAAGGAAATAGACTTACTAAATTATTAGTTTTTACGCATCAATAAAAGTTACGTAACAGTAAAATTGACAATTGTACAAAAAATCTTTCAGAGTACCTACGCAAAGGAACTATATAAGTATACCCTGAGTACCTACATATTTCAGGTGTAAGAAAATTAATGGATTTGACATGAGTTAATTAAAGTTAAAGTACTATGGCAGGTAGTAAACGATAGTTCTTTCGCAGTAGGTAATAAAACAACTAAACAAGCACTTGCTGTGCTGTTATTATATTAGCAAAGAGTGTGTAAAACTAAAACCGAAGTGTTCTAGAGGCAGAACCTATCAACTCACAGGCATAACCTCGCCAATCAAACCACCACGTATGTGTATAATTAAAATGAACAATAATAATGCTGGTTGGAGCTATAGATTTGTTGCCCCGCTAGTGGCACACTGAAACACTGAAATACCTGCCTCACCTACTACAAAATGCCGACGCACTTTCCAGTCACAGACTTCTGAACACATGTTCCGGCAGAAGATTGTGATAGTCTGTAATTATTTTAATATGAATGTTGGTCTCTCTCGTGTAGCGTCACCTTGACATAATCTCAAGTGAAGACACAATTTTGTTACTCTATTTATTACATCTTTGTTCTCATTTCATTTTAAATTTTAATAGAATGATTTCAAATTTGAATAATCTAACTGATGTTTGAGTTTCATGAGTTTTAAACGTTCTAATTTGTGATAATTATACCTATTTAGTTTTTTAATTAGTGGCTTTCCGAAATTATGCTTTTATGGTGTTATAGACGAGCCAACAAGGTGAAGTTGAAGAAATTATTGGAATTATGTTGAATAAAGGTGGTCGGTGTAGATAACAAGGATTCTGTTTATTTTTTAACACATTACTATATAGCTAATATTGGTTTTAAAATAAACACATTATTTATAGCCTATCACTACCGATAATTAAGTAAAAAATTGATATTAATTATGCTTGACAAGCTGACAGGATCTGGATGAAAGATACGGAAGGGTGTGGCGAGACACAATTGATGGACTGATCAGGATATTTGTCTTCACATGACATAGTGTCGTCAGCTGATGTTGTGACATGGCTGGAGCGTGCTCTGCGGGTGGTATCATGCAAATATGAGCTGTCTTACGTCACTACTGTGTACGAGTAATCGATGGACAGTGTCATGGTTACGAGTGAGTGGTAATCCAACCCTAACGTGAGGGCCACTTGACGATCACGAAGGTTTTTTATTCACGATGTTATGGATTGGCGGATTTTAATATGATGGGAAAGGGGCTTTAAAGTTTAGCATGACAGAATTAGAATAATTACAGATATTGAATATAATTTTGGGGGTCTAGGAAAAGTTAAATATTTATTATGTATTTAAAAATGAATACACACACGGATTTAAACGACAAAAAGTAAAAATATGATGACCTTCATGTCCTTGTGACCCATACATATTTATTTATGAAGTAATATTTATTTTCTGAATAAACTTTTTTTTGCTAAATATTCCAATATTAATATTGTAATATGTACATGTAATCATTTAAAAAGTTTGCATCCATTGTCCAGATTGTTTACGCAATTTAAAAGTTTAAAAGTCTATTATGTAAATCAGTGTTCAGATGTGTTTGCTGGTTCACCTTGAACTTTTTTGTGCGGTTTAAAAGTCCAGGCTGGGAGTTTTTGCTTCATTAATCACCCACTCTACTGCCTCATGTAATTTATGCTATTGTGATTGTTTTTTAAATAGAAAATAAGATTTAAATTTTAAATGTTTATATTTTACAATCTTTATTTTATTATTTGGGAAGTCATACATTTATATTTTAAAAGTTCACATACTGTACCTACAGTTCTCTCAAAACTCTCTTTGTAAGTAAGAACATACAATATTTTTTTATTATTTCAAACCCTGTTTCCAAAATACATTTTATACTTACGTTGTCGACCAGACATAAAAGGCTATCATTCTACAATTTTGTCACAATGGGGTAGCTGGACTGGTTGACACACAATTATTGAAATAAAATTCCATTGTAGGTATTTTATAAGTTGACAAGTAGAATAACAAAAATAGAGTACTAAATAAAATAATTTAATTAATAAGGCTCAGTGTTACCAAAGTTAAATAGTGCTGGAGTAACTAACTTTTGGATAAAATTCAGCTGTTTCAATCATTTTGAGGTATCTGATTGGCTGTGCACCAATGTTGTCAATATTTATTTAATTATTAATCCGGATCAGATTAACTTTGGTAATACCGGCCCTAAATAATTTAATTTATTTATTATTGTAATTTTCATTTTTGAAAAGACAAATCAATTTTTCATTATGGTAAAAAGTAGTTTCTAATTTACTCTTCTCTGTAAATTTCGTCGAGCTTTTATATTTATTCGAGCTCTATAAAGTATGCTTGAACTTGTGTTACAGTTCTGCACAACCAGCCTCGCAACGTTGTGCTCTGTCTTCTGGAAGTGGCGCGTCTCGCCGCTCGCTTCGACGTGGAGCCTCCATGCCTTATCCAGCTGGAGAAGGAGATCGACGAAGAGAACTGCCACTCGGACTCTGGACTCTCGCACAGTTCGCTGCTCTCGTGGCAGTTCCAAGCTTCTCCTGCCATGACGCCGCGCTCCTCGCCCGATGGCAAGCTCCGGCACAGCAGGCAAGTGCAGGCAGAATAGTCATGTGTAGACTAGTTCAGGTACAACAGACAAGATTGACAATATCAAGGAGGGTAATACATTTGATTTTAGGACAAGGGAGAAGAATGAAGAATAGGAACAGTGACAGGGCAAGCTTTCTTCAAAGAATTTTTTGAGACGTCTTCACACAAATAAAATTATAATAATAATTCGACGGCTCGTGCACAATTCGGGCTCGCTAACATAAATTATGCCACACACTGGAGTATATTTTTACCCCTTATCTTATATTACATCAATGTGTGAAATAGGATTATTTAAATTACCGAATTTTATATACTAATGGGCACTCAATTTTTTAATTTTGCTAGTTTGAAGACAAATCAAAAAACTCTTTGAAAACCTCGTTCGTCTCGTTACCTTATACCAGTTGGCTTTGCCATAAATGATTAATTTGTTTGTTTGAGAGCAGGAAATTGGGGAGACTACGATAAGGTCACAAAATGCCAGATTGATCATGTAGTTGATGTAAATTCAGCTTCATCAATATTGATTGAATTATTGAGATTGTGGTGAAAATTATGCAATACAGACACATGAAGATAGGGACCCACTTAGGAGAAAACATTTTCTACTCGTAACGTAGTTGCAAAGCAGATTCAGTTTTAAAACTAATGATTTGTACATTTTTTGTGTTGACGTCAAAGTCAAAAAGAAGATTTTGGATCTTTTTGGTTTTTATAATTACACATTTTGTAATAATTTATTCATTTTTGTAATAGTGGAGACTGTATAATCCTGCTGAACATGCTTGATGTGATTGATTGTGATACGATGTCTCCATGTGCAGCTCATCGTCTGCGATCTCGATGGGCAGCGGCGCAGGGCGCTGGGACCACAACGGACGTCGCGTGTTGCTGCTGGACTCCTCGCCCAACCGCGCCGCCAGCGAAGGCAACACCGCGCCCGGCAGCGACGGAGTCCCGAGCGACACCACCGAGGACGACTGGTCCAGAGGCAGCGGGGAAGATCCAGATCTCGACGTGGAGACGGAGCGAGGCCAGGGCGATGGCATGATCAGTGAACTCGATAGGAGGGTGAGCACAGATCAACTGCGTCTATGTCTCATTACATTCTGAAAATATTGGATCTGACTGAAGAGTTTCTTGAAAATGATTCAAGTGAATATTGACTGAAGTTTATATTTCATTTAATCTCATTTTCTACATTTGTTATTCTAAAAATAAATCAAAGGCCTGTAGCCATTCCATCGATGCTGAACATTGTATAATATTCAAATCCCTAGTGAAAGTAAAAGTTTCACAATTTATGTAGAGTGTGGATGGAATATTCCTTTCTGCAGAAATAAGTTATCTAAATACTAGAATTTTTTATTCTGATAAAATAGAAAAATATATTTTTTAAATATTCTCGAGCAATATTATTAATTAAAATTGATTTGTTTCTAATCGAATTTACATGTGCTTGCTGTTTATTTCACAAATAACTGATGTCTCTGCGGTGTTAGGTTCACCAAGTGTCTCGCACTGCGCAGCGCCAATGTCACTGCCCCGGCGGAAAGTGTGCCAAGCTGAAGGTGAAGAAAGTCGGGGAGGGCAAATACAGCATCGCAGGCCGCAATGTGTTCATTCGGGTACGTGCAACACAACCAAGCATGGTATTTCATATAACAACTATACTCTAAGCCTTGCATTGCACTGAAGAAATAGTAATTTTATTAATATATATTTTATCCTTTCCTTATACATTAAAATTATAGGTAATATTTTAAAATGTGTGACATATTATATATGTGAATTGGAATAAAATGGGGTGAGGAGACAAAGCAAAGGGCCCGAATTAACGTGTGAAAGGGTTCGTGAACCAAAGTGGAGGAAGAAACAATTTAGGGAATTAGTAAAATTGCTCGTAATATGTAAAAAAGGGGCCTATTATGTGAGAAAGAAAGGGCCCCAAATAACAGGGGCCTTAACCATCTGCAACAGTGTGACATTTTAAAGTAATGGTCAGTGTTTGCGTAATGAAATTCTCATGCAATAATTTGGAGTATAAAATAGTTTCTAATATTTAATAAGAAAATTACTGAGTTTTCCAACTTGGCATATTGAAAGGGCTAACTCATTACTTACGGTATCAAGTTTTGTCTTTATCACTTATTGTTCGATTACGTTGCAGGTGTTGAAGGGTCGACACATGATGGTCCGAGTCGGCGGAGGTTGGGACACTCTCGAACACTTCCTTCTCCGCCACGACCCCTGCCAGGTCAAGGTCGTACCTCGCGACACGCCCACAACGAGGTCATTCCTTCAGATACGCGCTAAGTACCGCAGTCCGCCACTAACGGGGACGCCTGTCCGATCCCCAACTCACGCTGCAGCACGATAGAATAGCACTCTAAGATTGCTCTGCATGATGCTTTTGATTTGCATTTCCCAGATGATGTCGGGTTGAGTCGACGTCAATCCAGATTGTGGATGAGATTTAGATCGTATTTAGAAACTATTAAAATTGAAGAATCAAGACTGAGCTGAATATATTGAATCTGAATGAAGCGATTTTTGAAAATGATCCGAGTGAATATTGAATCTATTTTGTAAGAACATTGAAGGCGTAGAGGCTTTGATTATTAATATTACGTAATATTAAAGGTCAAAATGATTTAACATTTGGAATAAAAATTTGTTTTCAGATGAATGAAATATATTTGTTATAGTTCCATACTATTAGTGTAAGAGCATCTTGATGAAGTGAATTTTGTTTCAGGTGTAACAGCGTTCAGTCAGTTGAGGAAAATCAATTGGACAGTCTGTTCTAAGACAACTTATTTTCCGACCGGTATTTTTGTTTAATTTGCCACCTTATTTTTGGCAAGCCCATATTTTTCACAATAAATTCTTTACTAGAGGAGTCATACAATCTTTCAACTGTAGTTAATCATTTAGGAAAGAAAGCAAACTAAAAATTGAATTCGTGTAAAATGTTGATACATTTTCGAACTGTTGAAATAAATCTGGATAATCCTCAAAGTACAGCCCCAGAAGTGTGAAATGTATGAGCACTGTAAATGCAGCTTGTAAAAGTAATGAAATCAAATTGATGAGTTGGTAGTACGTAAGTGCTTATGTACTAGCTCCAATAATATTCGCTTTCTGTGCTAGCAAATCCGTCAGTATCATAACTTACATTTACAACACCACTTAAAAACTAATAGTCGTACATTTGTAATGTATGTAAGCACATTTTTCGATTCTACAAGCGTAGTGCGAGTAAGTAACAAATGTTGTCATTTAAAGCACTGTAACATTGTGTGTTGTTACACAATTTAAATATATTTTTAAAATCTAAAATAAATAATTCAGAATGCTTGTTATAATTCTTTGAAGTTTAAAATTTCTACTAAAATTATTTTAGGTAGATGTGGTAATTATATGCATTTGAGTAATTATCATAATTAACAATTACAAAACACATCATTAAAGAAGATATGATAATTTTGTCATTGTTATAATTGTGGCAAAATTATATTTTTTGTATGAAGATAAAGAAAGATAAAGATAACATAATTTTAAATGGTAGTTAAAGCTATTTGTCTTGCACTTTGATTTCATATTGTGCTTTGCCATTTTGTAGTGTTTAGATGTAAGGCAATATACGTATTGTTAATTAATGGTAAGGTAGCTACTATTACATTATTTGAAGTGAGACCGTAATAATACTAATTAATTAATTTAAAATTAATGATTACTCATGCAATATTTTTCTTCGATATTTTCAGTTTCAGGAAAAAAGCAAAATCAAGAGTTAAGTCACTGAGAAGAAGTAAAACTGTCCACTTTGCAATTGATTATCTCTAGAGTCTAGAGTATTCTTGAATTTCATCCATTTCTGTATCAAATTTAAATTGACACTTGGAAATTTTACGTACTACTTATTAGCAAAATACTATCAATGTTTAAGAATCATGAAGTATTTTATTTTAAGTTACTATACTTACCAAATAGATGTTTTCAAGATACTAATTGTATTATTATTAGTTTTGTCATAATGCAAAAAAATGACATTAGAAGTTAAACGTAATGTAACAAAACAATGCTATTATTTCATAATTCTTCAATAAACCCAAATTAAAAGAGGATTGATCTTCACTTTCTTGAATACCTAGTTCTTTCCTATCCCATTCCATTCCTACTTATCAAGTGGTTCATGCATTTTCAATAATTTTTAACAAAGTTGGGTACCTAAGTTAGTTGTGAAAAGGAACAAGGTACTCTGAAGTCTGAAAGTGAAAGCTACCAGATCTCAGAACGAACTGACAACTGAGTTAGGTACTTAATAAGTTAGGTAGGTACTGATTTGAGAAGTAACTGAGTAGTTACCAAAAATTTAATGATAGAATGTTACTTTTAAGTTACTTTAAAGTTACATGGAGATTAAAGATTGCGAAATTCCACGAAAATATTAAATTACAAATTAATATTTCACCTAAAACTAAAAATTACGAAAATTAAGTTACAGTTACTCTAAAATTGTAACTTAGTTACTTACAAAGTTACTGTGGATGAAAAGTAACTAGTTACCCCAAAAGTTACCCAACTCTGATATGTATACTTTTGTTTCGTCGAACACAAATTAGATTTGATTCTGTCTATCGTGTCCAAAATGCTTCAAATCGAATAAATACCTACAATTTTTATTTTTACACATATTTGGTATCTTCATATTATTTCTATAGGTACAGTCTGTGACAGTGGCGGTTTGTGGGTTTGAAATGTGGGGAGGCAGAAAAATATTTTATAAATAAGTTAAATATATTAAACGTAATTATAAAATACTACAGTAAACGCGCGGGCAGAGCGGCGCGGGCAGAAAGCTTCGTCGTTCGCTCGGAGCCTCTCGGGCATGTTCGCCGCCTCCCTGACGTCATCATAGCTCTGCATGCGTCGCGCTTACCCCGCACTCCCGCGCTTGCCCCTCGCCTGTAGAAATCAGAGGCTACACGAGGCTGTAAGCAGCTCAGCCTCCCTTGCAGTCCGCGTATACGGCTAACGTGTATTCAGCAGCGCGCGCACTCATTGTCGGGGATAGGCGTGGCGAATTAAACCAATCAGTCAAAGTAAAATACTAATATTTATATAATTTAAAATTAAAATGATATACACAATTATATATGAAGTTAAGAGTTGTGAAATACGATGCAATCCCTTTCTTCTTCTCTAATATTTAGGGAGGCACAGCCTCCCTTGCCTCATGCACAAACCGCCACTGGTCTGTGAACTTGTTCAAGAATTAAAACAGCAAACAAGAAAATAACATAAGAAATACTTATTTTTAAATGTGTTCGTATTTATTCTGTTACTTTCAGTTTCACACTTGCTGTTTTATTTCCTGAAGTCTAAAGAAGTTCACAGATGAGTAGACGAAATATGGAGATTACAAAAAAAATGTGAAGTTTGCGAATAGTCCTAATAAAATAGTTTATTTCCAAACTTATCATTGAGATAAATGACTTGACCACTTCAAGATCGAGTCGAGTTAAAATTTTAAAAAATTTCCAGGGCCTATGAGCCCCAGACAAATGACAATGTGTTGGGAGAGTAGGAGAGGGAGTCACTTTCTTGTATTAATCCTGGGTTTGTCCACTTGAATAAAGCATTCAACAAACGCAAAACTCTCGTTTAATACCACTTTTAATGAGTGGTAGATACAGAACTTTTACATGAACGAACTGTTGCATGCATGAAATCTTGAGAAAAAAGGTACATAAAATAATGAAGAGAAGACCTTCACTTCCCCCACCTCACTTTGGTACCTACAGGTAAGACAGAAGACTTCCAAAACATAAAAAATAAAAAACAAGAAAGAAAAAGAAAAATTGTACGTGAAATAGTAAATTCGGTGGTAAATTCTAACGTATTTATATTTATATTTATATTTATTAATTTTCTTGAAATTTGGGGTTAGATAAGATTATGGTATTTCTATCATAACTTTCTAACCATTTATAAAGAGTTAAAACAATTATTTACAATAATACCAGTTTATGGAGAGTGTTAAATTTACCGCGTAATGCATACATAGACAGGTGGTGCTCTCTTTGAGGCGTTTTCCAAACTTCTTCAATCGTATAATGAATCTGATTGGCTCTCGCTGATTTCCCAAACTGCAACGCGCGCAGACCAGTGTCAGTTTTGAGCAGTTTGAGCGAGACGTCAGTCGTGAAAGGAGACCTGCGCCATTTTGCCTGTTGGTGATATTGGATCGGTACAGTGCTAGAAGAAAAGTGAAGTTTAGCTCGTTAGTTTCATCACAATGCTTACTTTATTTATCTAAACCATTATGGATAGATAACATGGCAGTGTGTGTCGCGATTCTTCGCTAAACTAAACGTCAATATGGCGTAACACTTTTCTAAGTTGCATTGTGTTCGACGAATGTAGCTCAGTTTCCGTCTGTCGACCAGCTGCTCGCTCTTCAAAAGGATTTCCACATTTGGATTATTATACTGCCTGGAAGAAGCTGCTCATCTCCATTTGATTAATCTTCACCCCTCAATGAAAATGAGTTCCAGAAGTATACCAACAGATAAGGTAAAATGAAAGCCTTGCTACAGCCTTTCTTCTTTGAGGTCTTGGTGAAAGCGCAACCATCTAAACATTTTTTGTTTCTTTCAATTAAAAAATTAGGCCCATTAGGTCATGCTGCGATGGAGGCCCGGATAATTATTTTGCCATAATGATCTCCAAGTAGGTATTGTCCATGGGTTACCAATTCGCTTTCAAACTGGTTGAATTGCATTTCAATTTTCAGTCTAAATAACGAATGTAGGTAGGTTCTGAGTTTTGTCAATCGATTTGAGAGATTACACATTATCTAACCATTCTAATCTTCACTTTGTTCGACACTATTATTTTCCAAACAAATGTTAGGTAGGTAGTCCATGAATTCGCAGTGGATGTGCGGACTTACTAAAATAATCCAGTGGTTCCCAAATTAGTTATGCTGGTCCACCTGTCATGTCCCTTGGGATTTGTGACCTCCGCGTGCCCAGTATTCTAAATTACACTCGTAAAAGCAAACAGTGTTGCAAATAAAAAGGTTGGACGAAAATTAACTTTTACTTCCATCAACAAGATGACACAAGCAAGCAAGTGTCGTAAATATTAGCGACTCGGTACTTCCTCCTTTGTTGTTATTATAGCGTTTGTTTACTTGGGTTGGCAACAAGCCAATGACATTGAGCCTTCCATTTATAATATGAATATTATATGATGTAAAGTAGTATCACAGTGTCAGTAGGTAGGTTGAAAACTGTACATAAGTATTAAAGTTCGTTCACGATAAGAATTTCACTGACGTTTTAGTCGATCACGTCGTTCATTGGTCAGTCACTTGAACACTGCCCTGTCAATGGCAAGACTTTCTTCTTTGTATTATTGAAATTGTATAAATTATGTCAAATACACTATTTTTATTATTAGAAAATATTAGAAAAATTCAATCAAATTGATTTATTTCCATCTACAGTCGTATTAGGTATACATAGTTTTGGATTATTCTATTGATATTTTCATATGTAGTGTAGTGAGTTAACGCGCGAAAGTCGGGGTTTAGTTCGCTCCTGGGGATAATTGTTCTAAATGAAGGATTCTAATATTGCGAGTGTAAATATGTGTTAAAATATTGATAATAAGCTAGTAGAAGCGTTTTGTGTATAAATATAAGTGTTTTTCGAATGTGGTAATAAGGATAATTGTAAAAATGCGTATTACCAGGCGATCGGTGAAGCTTAGTATGGACAAAGCACAGGGTGTGAAGGACAGCGACGCGGTGAAACAACATGTGGGGGAGGAAGGGCCGATGTGTGACGAAGACAAGGGATGGGAAACTGAGAGCGAGAGTGAGATAGAGAGTGTGGGGGGTGACGCGTTTAACCTGCTAGAGGGAGAGGTCAAGACGATGAGTGACAAAGACAATGAGAGGGATGCTGAAAGTGAGAGTGAGTTGGAGACAGATGAGCTGGATACTGACAATTCGTGTGAGGACAATAATGACGTAACGCTATGTAAATATGATGATAGTTCTGATGTATATAAAAGTGAAGAATATCAATACATTGAAAATGTTGGAATAATGAAAGAGGTTACGTTTTTGAGAAAAGAAGTTGAAGAAAGAAAAATGATGTGCGAACTCAGTTTTGAGACCAGAGTTTTTCTAATTGAACAAAAGATCAGTGCAATAGATTCTATTATGCAACAAATTGACAACTTGAGCAATTCTGTGCTCGAGTTGAAGATGGAAAATGATGATCTCAAGCAGAAACTTGCAGCAGAGACTAACGCAAACTTGGAGGAGAGAAAAAGATTCCTGGAAATGATGCACCAGGTCACAGGCCGGGTGGGGGGTCTGCTGGAGAGAGAGGAGCAAGAGAGACGCGAGACTCTAGAGTGGGCTCTGGACAGAGCGAGGGAGAGAGAGAGCGCGCGGCTCCAGAGGGAAGAAGGAGAAGCGGCAACATCAACTGAGGAGACCGAACAGCTGAGCCAGGAGAAGACGTCCACGGTGTGCAAGACGGTGCGGGTGGTCAGGGGTGATTTGTTCGCCACTGACGAGTCAACTGCCCTCGCTCATTCGGTCAACGAATGTTTTTCAGCAAGCGGGGCTTTGGCTGCAGAGTTCGACGACCAGTTTGGGGGGCGCGACGAGCTTCTTGCGCAGAAGAAGAAAGTGGGCGAGGTTGCCGCCCAGCAGGCACGTGGGAGACACGTGTTTCACCTTGTGTCAAGGCGGACACAAGGCAAAACCACGCTACAAACATTGTTTTCGTGTTTAAAAGATCTTAAAAGTATGTGTATTGAGATGAGCATACGTAAATTAGCAATGCCAAAGATTGGTTGTGGTTTAGAAGGCTTCAAATGGAAGCAAGTGGAGCCACTGATCAACAATGTGTTTAAAGACAGTGGCATCGAAGTGTCGGTGCACTGGGTGAAGAAAGGGGATGTGGTCAAAGTAAGTGATGAGAAAGAAGTGAAGACAACTGTTTCTTCCCCTCCAGATAACTGTTGTGAGTTAGCCCAAAACAATAAAGTTAAAGTTATCGGAGACTCTCTCATCAAACACACCAGGG
Organism: Leuctra nigra; assembly: GCA_934045905.1. Taxonomy (NCBI): domain Eukaryota; kingdom Metazoa; phylum Arthropoda; class Insecta; order Plecoptera; family Leuctridae; genus Leuctra; species Leuctra nigra. The sequence continues at coordinate 16,421,023 of OW203764.1, read as the reverse complement.
ACATACTCAAGAGGAGAGGAGTGGAGTGTGAAAGTGACTGCTTCCCGGGTATTCGAATGGACCAAATGAAGAACGTGCTGGAGAAGAGGGAGCCCAGCAATGAAGAGATTGTCATCGTGCATGTCGGTACGAACAGTATTAAAGGCTGGAGGCGTTTTGGCAATGTAGTGAGTGATACGATGGACCTTATGGAGTGTATTAAATGTAAATTTCCTTTGGCAGACATTGTGGTTACAGGACTTGCGTGCAGAAGAGACGTGTGTAGAGACGAGATAGAGATGTACAATGAAGAGATTGGGTGGGTTGTTGAAGAACTTGGAGGACAGTTTGTAAATATTAATAGTTGGATTTGGGATGATTGTTTGGCGAGAGATGGACTCCATCTTAATTATAAGGGTAATTATATATTTGCCAATGTAATGATGGGTATATTGGCAAATGTCAAACTCGAAGAGGGTAAAGGTGTAAATAATGATTTGGTTGAGATGGAGAAAGTTGCCGAGGAAAAAAACTAGAAATTGACAGTTGTACATATGATGCTTCTGGGCTAATAATGCAATTAAATATACAGAGTATTTTCCAGAAGCGTGAAGAAGTAGAAAATTTAGTAATTAAATATAAACCATGTGTATTAGGATTGACAGAAACACACTTGATAAATGAAATCGAGGACTGGGAAGTTCAAATTAGTGGCTATAGTGTAGTGAGAACAGACTCGACAAGCAGACACACAGGAGGTGTGTTGGTTTATCTCCTGAGTGATGTAAAATATAGTGTAATCAGTTCAAAAGTTATAGATAAATTGTTGTGGTATATCGTTGTAAAGATACATAATGGACAGCTTGCGGGTTTAGTTTATTGTTTAATTTATGTGTCGCCTAAGCTAAGCAAAGTGGCAATAATTGACAATCTTGAGTTGATCATTGAAGAACTAATGAGTGGTAAGTCAGATTTTATAATTAACGGTGATATAAATATAGACCTAAGCAAGGACACAATGTATTCTAAAAAGATGAAGGAAATGTTTGAGAGACAAGGAGTTGTCCAATTAGTGGACGAATACACTAGAATTGCACAGATTTACAACAAAAGAGACAATAAATTCATAACTTCCAGAACAACGATTGATTATGTCATAACTCCGATAGATGATAGGTTAAAATATAAGATAAACGTAATCGATGATAAAATATCGGACCATAGAGCAATAAATATCTTCTACAATAGCACTAGTACGAGAGATCAAAATCCTAAGTATGATAAGAAAAAAGTTATAGATATTAGTTATAGAAATTTTAAGAACCTATTCTTATCTAAGGAGAATATAAAAAATTTCATTGAAGAAGTAAACGAGAATAATTGGAGGGAAAATGAAATCAATGACAATATTGACAACATGTTAATGGAATTTATATGTAATTTGCATTCAACTATAGATAAATATGCAGGCATGAAAACATTAAAAATTAAAGACATTCATTCTCGAAACAAATGGTTTGACAAGGAGATTAAAACTGTTCAGAAAGAAAGAGATAATTTATATAAGGTTGCCAGGACTTATAATAAGCAAGAGGACTGGGATAGTTTTAAGCAAGCCCGGAATAGGGTCACACAAATTATAAGGAAGAAGAAAATAAATTATTATGATAATAAAATTGAGGAATTTAAATTCAGGCCGAAAGAAATGTGGAAGATTCTTAAAAGCTTGTACAAGAACACGAAAAAATGTGAAAAAGAGGAGCTTCTTTTCAACCACAAAAAAGTTAAGGGCAAGGAGCAAATTGTAAATTGCTTTAATAACTATTTTGTTGATAGTATTCAGGATATTATAATAAGCATAGATAATAGAGGAACTGTAGAACAGGCTATCGAAACAATTGATAGTATTAAACACCCCCATGTGTGGGATTCATTTGATAATGTAGATAGCAAAACTATTAAGCAAATAATATTTAAACTTAAAGATTCTACACCATGGGAGGATGGAATCTCAAGTAAAGTCCTGAAAGTAATTAAGCCTAAAATAGTACTCTTTCTCACAAATATAGTAAATAAATCAATGAAAGATGGCTATGTACCTGATATATTAAAACATAGTATTATCTGCCCAGTCCCGAAGATAGTGAATACTAATGATGTTGAAAATCATAGACCAGTCAACACTTTACATATCATAGAAAAGGTAATTGAATATGCAGTTAAAATTCAGGTAGAAAAGTTTGCTAGTATTAATGAAATTTTAATTGAGGAACAATCTGGATTTAGAGAAAAGCATGGGTGTGAAACGGCTATTCAGTTGGTAATAGATCAAATAAAAACTGCGTCAATAGAAGGTAAAAGCACAATGGCAGTATTCTTAGACTTTAAACGAGCATTTGAAACGATTGATAGAGACATTTTACTTAAGAAATTAGAAAGGTACGGGTTTAAAGGTACAGTACTTACATGGTTTCGATCTTACCTAGATAATAGATTTCAGCAAGTAAAATATAACAACACATGGTCTGAAAGTAGGAGCAATAATACTGGTGTGCCACAGGGTTCTGTGTTGAGTGCTCTCTTATTTATAATCTATATTAATGACTTAGGAAATGTATTGCGTCATTGTAAAATATTTAAATATGCTGATGATGCATTGATTATTTGTAGCAATGTTGATATACATAAGGCTATCTCATTACTAAATTCTGATCTGATAGCTGTTGAGAATTGGTTGTGTTGCAATAAAATGAAACTTAATGTTGGTAAAACGAAAGCAATGATGTTCAAAAATAAAAATTCAAGGATCATAAATGTAAATGATATAATCATACAAATGGAAGGCAAAGTTATAGAAATTGTAACGGAATATAAATATTTAGGGGTGTTTATAGATAATCAATTAAATTTTAAAAAACATGCAAACTATGTAATAAAGAAAATGGCACGAAAAGTGGGTTTATTTAGGAGACTTAGTGGATGCCTTAGAGCAGAAACCAAAATTAAAATTTATCAGTCAATTATACTTCCTCATATAGATTATTGCAGCTCCATACTTTTCTTACTCAACAAAAATGAAATCAGTTCTATGCAAAAGATTCAGAATAAAGCTATGCGAGTTATATTGAGAGTGTCAAGAGACACATCAATAAAGAAAATGTGCTCTACCTTATGCTGGCTTAATGTAAAGCAGAGAATTCTCCTTAATACAATGGTACTAATTTTTAAAATAACAAAAGGTCTTGCCCCCAATTACCTCTGCAAACTTATAAACATTAATCCAAAACATGACCATAACATTAGAAAGAGAGATAAATTTGTAATAAACAAAAAGATTGTAACACAATTTCAAGAAAATTCAATTTTTGCTAAGGGGATAAAAATGTATAATAGAATCCCCATAGAGATTATGAATTTAGAAAATGAAAAGATTTTTAGGCGATATTGTTCAAAATTTGTTAAAGGTAACCAACTGTCCCCTAAACCAGGTGAAAGATCAACTTTCTGGGACAAGGGGGATGGATAATTATTATTAGATTTAAGAATTGCATTACCTATGTTTACCTATGTATGTATTAAATAGCACAAACTTGCTAATAAAGATTGACTACTACTACTAGATATACAATTGTTCATTTGACTACAGTAGTATCTACACGGCCGCCATTACGGCTTGCAATTCTAATCGTGAATGAACTTTACCTTGTGACCAACACATGCATGCACCTTTCAGTGACACCCTCCGCTCGTTCTTTTGTAGCCAAGTTGCTCGGAGCGGTTGGGTCTCAAATGGCATTGGCATTGGCTGCAGAGCAGACCCAAACCCAATCTTGTTTTCTTCACCCATCTTACCCTCGCACAAAAAAGTAGTTTTCTAAGGAGGCTATTCTCATTGGAGGTGGGTTGGGATGAGCACACGGTCGACCTGCATCATTGGAAGCTGGTCATCTGTCTGCGTGCTCAATGTACGGCATGTTTGGACTGGCACCGAAGCCATTCGTTCCAACAAAACCTTTTCAATCAGAAGTTCAAGACAGCCGAACTCTTCTGTGTTGAATAAGACCATTTTTAAAATGGATTTAGTTACGGTATTGAAACCATGTCAAACGTGAGCACATTGCTTACCTACGAGTGCGGACATTCACGTTTTGTGGAAGCCCTTTTCTTATTGATTTTTTTTTAATCTGTTTTCTAAGTGAACGTTAGCCTCACGCAGCCAAGTCAGAAGCTCCAATAGGCACTACCTAGAACAGCGGTCGCCAACCTTTTGGACTTCGTGGACCACTTATATGCCAATTTTATATCTCGCGGACCACTCAGGCGCGTAAAATAGGTATGCTGGGAAATACGATATGTGAGAGGGCCCCCCAGTAGTAAGCGGGTCCGGGGCGCATAGCCCCGGAAAAATTTTGTATTCAGGAAGTCATTTGGCGCGTTTCTACGCGATTTCAGCCAACATTTTTTCCCAAAAAAAGCGTTTAAAATCACTCTTATGTACAGGTATTGGAAAAATACTCGAAAACTGATATTATTTCCATTATAGAGCTAGTGAATACGTACAATACTTTGTAAAGGCATTATTATGTATTGAAACATGTCCGAATTTAGTACATTTGTAATGAATTGCCATTTTTCTAAATTAAATAAATTGCATGGAAACTTAAAAGTAAACTTCCAAATTTATCTGCGGACCACCAAAATGTTCTCGCGGACCACCAGTGGTCCGCGGACCACCGGTTGGCGACCGCTGACCTAGAATGTATACTTTGTTCCTAAGGCAGACACACTCATTGTTCTCGTTTTATGATGTATTAGTGACACTTACAATGGACCTGACCCTATCGTAAAAACCTAAAAGTGTCAAAACATTCTTCATAAATACATACATACCATTGTGGAATAATATTCCACCCCCTAAGCGAGCTAAGAGCTACAAGGTTGTAAACGACCTCGAACAAGGGATGTGCAATAAATGGTCGAGGATACAATAAGAGCAAATGATTTTACGATACCTTATAAAACGAGAACAATGAGTGTGTCTGCCTTTTTTTTTTTTAATAGATTTATTTTTATAGATTATGCCCATAATCTTGCCGTTTGCACGGATTTCACTAAAAAATTGGTAACTGCGAAAGGAGCCAAGTTGTAAATTCAAAGATAGGTTTATCGTAATATGATCCCAGAATGGTCTTAGTCAGAAGTCAAAGGCCACACCAAGTAAGCCACACCGCTAGAAACGTAGCAAAAAGATGTTTTCTTTGTTTGATAAAGAGAGAGTGAAGGAATCGATGATGGAAGTAAGCATATGAGAGAGCGAGATAGCAGGAGTGGAGCGGGGAGATTTATGTACCCCCCTAATGGTAGAACATCGCTGCCAAAAGGAGAGAAGAACTTGCCGAGATTCGCTAGGATTATTTTGTTGAAAGGGTTTCTTTTTTGAAAGAAAGAGATTTTGAACTCTTTGTCGTCTAGACCCCCATAGGAAAGATTCTAACCCTAACAATGAAATTATTTTCTTTTTCTTACAAGTTATTATGGTCTAGATATTATTATGGTCTTATAGAGATGATCCGGCCGATAGTAATGACCATGATACCGCGTCCCTCAATGTCGAATTACCTATGGGGTGTAATAGTGATTCTTTTATGAGTTTATTGTGTCCCGTCATTTGACATGATCAATCATTTCATGTACCTACTACATGGGAACACGTTTGATTGTTTTCCAAATTTAGTGACATTGTCGTGTATGTTACCCAAATCCGCCAGTAATGGGAACAAGTAGAATCAAGACCCCAGTCCTGGTAACAGACTATACGCCTCTCATTGTCTTGTAACAATGATTAATTTTAGCCAATAATGGTCTAAGATGTTTATTTATTTAAGAACATAATGCGATAAAAGAAATTAAAATTTGCTAGGATCATCGAAATTTTTTATTGAATTCGAAATGTGTACCTACTACCTATTGCAACTAACTATACTAGGTACCTACAAAATAAAACTTTGAACAAGTGATATTTGTTGCTCGATTTTCTATACGAAGCAATTATTTTCTGAAGTCACTAATTGGCTAATGACATGCAGTATCTAACTGGCCGGCACTACAACTTAATGATCGTGTAACACGCGAATCAAGTGGTACAAATCACAATTCAATGAACCCCTGTGGAGATACCGTGATCGTGATCTATGGAGTAATAATCTACATCTTCCTAACAACGTGTGTACACAACACACATGTTCACCGTTTATGTCTTGTAAACTACCGGTAAACTGACAAGTTCGGTGGTAACGACCTGGCTGCATCGTACTTGGACGTCGTAACTCGTAATTCTTACAGTAAACACATGCCTTGAGGTATTGTGACCGCTGAAATAACACATTACGTTTTATAATTGGATGCGAGTTATATGTCAGTGAGGGAAGAGTGACCGATACCTCTGTAAAACACCATAACGTCGTAATTCATGTAGATTAGGTGGAGGGTGGAGGTACAGTAAACACATGCCTTGAGATTTGTGGCGGATGAAATTACTCGGTTACCTATATCAGTGAGGCAGGCGCGTAGGAACTACTTTTATGATTGGGGGGGGGGGGGGAGGATTGCGACACCTTGAAGGGGGGTCTAGACTCCTCTGGGACATTAAAAATGCACAAACTGTAGCCAAAAAACCTCCAATAGCTGCCCCGCAGGGCATTTTTATAATATCAACATTTTAAAATCGATTCTGGGATTCTGCTCAATTTGATATTGCTCAAATACCTAACGCCAAAGTGACTTCATATTTTGGCCCCGCAGGGCGTTTTTTTGTAAAATTAAAAAAAAAAAATGATTTTTGGTCATTTAACTTAATTTTGTATGTTGAATGGTAGGTCAGCCTGCTTGAGTGGGGGGGGGGGGGGGATAATTCCCTTCATTTCCCCCCCCCCCCCCCTTCTTCGCGCCTGCAGTTAGGGAAGAATGACCGGCTTATGAGTTCACCGTGACCGATACCTTTGTAATACTCGCCACGCGATTGCGCTGGACTGGACATGGAAATTCAGTCGTGCGTGGTAACTTGCCGTTATCAACTCGCCTCTCTTCAGTTCAGAGTAGTAATGTTTTGGCGTTACTTAGTTGGCGCGGTCGAGATAACCTTTCTTGTGAGATGTGTGTGGGTTCGCCGGGATGATTTGTTGTTTAGCTTAGTTCATGTTAGGTTTGATTGACGAATCGTGATATGATGATTATTGGATTAGACAGCGACATTTTATTTCGGTAGGTAAAGGTTTTGAAGAAATTATTTACCCTTTCGAACGCTTTGCCCATCATCGTCAGTGATTTTTTAACTTCCTAAAATCAGTTAGGTACTATCATTCCCCATTGTATTGTCCTGCATTTGTATTCATGAGGATTTAAACCAACCATGCCTATCTGAAACTATTCCTTGCAACAATTTTATGCATATTTTTTTTTCGTAATTTATTGTGGTCTGAACCCCGTTTATTGTGCAGTGAACCGAACAATTGCGTTCCACATCGCAGCAAAACAGTGTTCTAATTGCAGATCCGCGCGGGTTGGGATAGGTCATCGCTACTGTGCGACAATTACATTGGTCCCATGAATCCAGTGCAAATACCGCGCACCATTCTCACCAGGATGCTACCAGTTTCCGCATTTATGACAATACGACAATACTTATGACAATTACTGTCATTACCCCTGTCAGTCATGCTAGAAGTAGCCGGCTCGTTTTCCGCGAGTAGGTCAGTAGGCCTGTCGTTCTTACGCTTTGGCTGTATTAATTTTTTATTCTCCCACCCCCGCCATTTCTTGGAGCGTCGCTCGATCAATGGAAGTGACGTCTGGAAGCGTCGTATTATTGACTCGGGAATCTCGTTCCTGCCGACGTCCCGCAATGTATTCCGAGGGTGTGGGATGATTCAGGTCGCCTGGCAGAGGTCCAAGTATGATCTCCAGGCCTGGCCAAGGGCGGGCCCCGTGCCCCTGTCCCCTGGGGGGGCCTCCAGAGGTCACACTCGTGCCGCTAGACGGGGTGTGTGTGACGTCAGCTTGTGATATTTGCATGGGGCTGGATGCGGAGTGACACCTTGTCAAGTGCGCATGACATGAAACGAATTGAATTGAGATGGGAGATTCAGCTTTCATCTTTAGCTCGGGTTTTGTTTCAGGAAATTCACTGACAGATTACCACGTTGTACAGTCGGTTACGTCGTAAGATCGAAGAGCGAGACAATCGCCCTTAGAGCGATTGGACATATTGCGATGTCTGTGGTATAAATCAAATTAATTGTATGGTTCCCCACATGGTCATTCTTTGTTCACCTTCCCTTTATCACCTACCTTACATTTCTGCAATTTAATTAAAAAATCAATGATTGCGCTCAGGTTGCAGATAAAGTCAATGAGATATTATTTGACAAATTTCTTCAGTTGTAAAAATGGAAGTAGGTGCCTAGTTAGGTACCTACTAAATAACCTTTATCGATTTTTAAAATCCTAATTGTAATTATTACTTATCTATTGTTTGGTGCACGTGTTTGCACAGCTGTTCGGTTTTGCAATAACTGTTCTCACATTGATTCTGATTAGATTTTACTACTATCAGAGTTTTTATCTGCTTGAACTCTTTATTTATAGTCATTTAGTGTCATCGATTTTAAGTTCTCGCCACGTGACTGGAGGGGTTTGAATCTCGTTTTTAAACTATCTCTTTGTGAGGGCAATATCTTGACATTCTTCGTATATGTAAAAATAGCGACATCGAACGTTCTTTCTATAATGTGTCTTGTTGATATGCCAAAGAGTTTTCTATGCATCGATTTGAATTTTTATTACATCAGACGGCAAGTCGGTTTTCAAATGTCGCGATGGATGAGACTGACTTTTTGCTCCTGTCATGCTATGCGAAGTGTTGATGCGGGACACATTTAGCTGTGTCTTGGAGGGTGTTGGCAGGGTCTAGACTGCAGACGGCTGGCTTGTAGACAAACTACCCTCTACCGTAGACATGGGGGTTGTTCGCAGAGATTAGGCTAGCTGACATATTTATTGCATTAATGTCTGGTTTTACAATATCAAGATATCACCAGGCCAGGATAAAACCTTTGTTTAGCTAACTAAGCCCTGATGGTGTTTTTAGCAAGAGGTTTTATTGGTGTATTAGGCTGTTTTGGAAATATACCACTTGTGTTCTAGCACATCTGAAGGTTTTATAATAAATAAGAATTAAGAATAAAGTACACTACAATATATAATTAATTTTAATTATAATTTATATTATCGTCTTCGTTGTAGTTAGAGATAGGTGTACATAATTTCCTAGGTAGTAAGACACATTATAAATTGTCTCGTCCATGCTTGGCCCATTGTTTTCTGCAAGCGTATCACAATAGGCCTTTTGTATTGTGTTTCATGATTGTTTATATTACATGCCGAATGCGAGTTATTGACCTTAGCGCTGTTTACATTGTTTTTTTTCGCACAGCGCGTGAATAATAAACTATCTAACCGATATCGGCTCGTATTACCGGGGCGGTATTGTGTTACTCACCACTGTCTTGAACACTTCTTGCAGCCGCTAACGGTGTTGTGTCAAATGAATCATGCACGCAGATGTGGCATGACTCATTGCGGATGTGCGGGCTTGCCGCTATCAGCGTGGCAACACGTGCTCGCTTTGAAACAGTTAGAAAATAAACAATAACCTTCGGGACGACGCATATATTTGCGGGAAGTGCATACATGGAGGTATGGCACGGAAGCGATGGTGATGTAAGGAAATGGAAATAGGCGTCGGGAGTGAAATGTTACGAAGCACGAGTTTTCTTCGCTGCTCTTTTTCTTGTACGTCGCAAGATGCACAAATAGGTCAGTTTTATTACTGCAAGATGTTGTAGAATCGATCCCGACGTTTTTATTATCAATGTGACGATTTGAGAGACTTTTATCTTGTAAAATGGAAATAAGAAACGGCGAAGTTTCAATGTTGAAGGTTTGGAATTCACGATTATTTGAAGTGTGAATCTGAACATAGTGATGATAATTATAATCTCTAGGATGCCCCTCATTTGACTAATTACATGCAGTGCTATCAACACGTCGAACCTTTGTCGGCGGCTGACAATGACGCTGATTGGCAGGTTCTATGACATCAACAGTGACATTGCATTGGACTATAGCCAGGTAATTCCCAAATTCTCGACTCTGTGACGTCATTCATTGCACCCCTCTTGTTGGTTGCTACATTTTCACGCATTGGTTGGGGTTGTAATCTTTTTAAACCAGACGAAAATAATCTGTCTCCATTAAAATGAGCGTAGTTTAATTAACTAGAAAATCTACGTCGTGTGATAAAAATGCCGAGTAATAAAAAAGCTTTGAAAGGAAGCTTTTTGTACGCATTTTTCTATTCATACGATTTCTTTTTTATTTCAATCTTGGAAGCGCGAGGGAGGCTGGCGTCAGGCGTGGACCACAGAGTACTGAGTAGTTACAAAAAATTATGCATTTCTTTGAACCACTGAAGCCACTTTATTGTAGTTGTCTTGCCGTAATAATCACGATGTAAATTGTGCAAAATATCGCTTATTTGTCTTGCAAGTTGCGGCTAGAAAAATGTTTGTTTTTGATTTGATGCTGCGGGAGCTACTCAAGATGATTTTCGAGTACCTATCTAATGAATTATGAACGAAGCTTGAGTTTAGACAGATCTCAAAATGGTTTGTTGTGCATAGCGAAGCAATTACACGGTTGCATATTCGCTGCAATTTTGCGGACACCAATTTGCAGATATGAAAACCTATAAGGAGAGAAGTGGATGCAAATTGTGGTTTAACATTGCAATTTGCTCGTCGTGCGGTTGCATTTTCATGCAGTCGAGAGCACACAGGGTTTCAATTATAACCGGGACGAAATTGAATTTAATTCACATAGCGCGCCATGTTAGAACATGTCTGAACATGTTTGCGATCATGAGGCCATCGCGTACACAACCGCGTTAGTGCGGCCAATGGCTGGATGGGACGCGATTGACCCATAACTGACCGAACCAGTTAATTTTATCGTACAACTGTGGTCCATTGAGTGATGCCAGGATTCTCATTGGAGGACAAAATCAACCAAATAGGATCCATTTTATGTAGGTAGATGCGCCTAAATCCATTTTGTTCAATTTTTAATTCATATCAAGGCCATCCTACTGCAAAATTTTGCTAATATCCTGCCAAAATCATGCCAAGGTCTTTCAGCATCGCAGGACAATAATGAAGAATGGGACTTTCTTGGGACCTACATTTAAATATTTAAATCGAAGAAATAAAAAGGTTCGTAAATTTTGTACATCCTATGTACTTTTGTACCCACAAATCATTGAAAGATTTTATAATAGGGATTTGTCATACATTTTGAGACAGAAACGTTTATACTTTATATAATAGGTAATTCTATAGGTCCTCGTCGAACTCATTGTTGTAATGATTTTTGTGTGTGTCGCTCATCGGCGTAGGCAATAAATTAACAAACCAATTAAGCTTTTATAGGTAATAAATACACAGCATCCACATAATCTCGATAACAAATTCAATATCGACAAACTGCAATCAACGAACTAATAGTCGCGACCTCAAAACACAATCAGGTCGGAGCACCCCCGATTAGTCGTCACCCTCATGCACCTCAACACCGGTAATTACTGCTGTCACTATGATTAAACCCTATTCCTAATGGTGCAATAATCCCCCCCCCCCTCCGCCCGACCCCCCGCCGGTTATAATGTCGATTTCATTAGAGGCAGCTCCGTCGGAGTCGACGTAATCGAGGTTTTTGCGCCGGCGTGCGGAGCACGCGCCTCGGGAAAGTTACTTTGTTACAATGCCGGTGGTATAAATCAGATTTGAGTTACCTAAGTATGTTTTTAGATTGTCTTGATGTAGTAGAAATACATTTTGTTTAGTTTTGGATTAACTCGCATAATAATTGTATCAACATAAATTAATGGACTCCTTGGTGTAGTAAGAGTCAATAAACTCGCATCTGATCCTGAACGGCTTATTTTATGAAATTGAATCTACATAAAAGGTCAAATTTATTAGATTTTTATTATATTTTTTAACTTCTAACGTTGTCAAAAGTCCACCCACTCGGATGCAAAAGTCTTTAATGTGGACTTTTTACAAGCCCGAGAAATGGAGCCTTTTTATGTATATTATCCCAGCTAAAAAATCTTGGCAAGATCGTACAAGCGTACCTAGTAAGATCTTCATAAAATAAATAATAGATCCCACAAAAACCAAAACAAGAAAGAATTACCTATATAAGGCTATAAGATCTTGTCAATATTTTTCAGCAGGGATGTTCCCTTCTCTCGTGGAAGTAGAAAGGTTACAGTTGATTCATTGTTTTTCCTAAAAAGTCTAATCGCATGTGGAGAGGCCAGTGCGTCAATTAGTGATGATTGGATGATTGGGAGATGACGGTGCAAGGTCAGGATGAGGCGCTTGCCTTGTGTTTGGAACTAGCGCAGCATTCAGCATTGATCGTGGCAGTTATGAACCAGGATCTATGACATTCACGTGGGAAAAGGAGTTTGAGCAACAAAGACGATCATGAGATTAGATTACGGTTGGTTATGTTTGCCAAATTTTGAGGTCGGTTGTCGCTTGGGCCGTTCTTGCTCTTTCGATATATGACCCGTTTTTATTGAGATTCGTTAGTTATAAAATAAAACGAGTAGACAATGACACTAACAAATATTTAAATTGGCAGTAAATATGTATGAAGTTGATTCTTAGCCTCAATTTTTTGGTGTTTATCGAGATCATAAAATCTTGTGTATTTTCAGTATTTACGTTTTTATAATTCACTCCGCACTCTCCGAGATTTCCCTAATCCTTATTTTTCCTCCACAGCAAGACCTCCCCCCTGCTCGCAGCACTGCTATGAGTATGACACATAGTTTATTTAGTTTTCCGCTAGCACTCGTGGAACAATGGCGCCGACTTAGTTGAAGCTAATTTATGTTGATTACCTCCGTTCTTAACCTACATCCGCATGTCGCGGACTGCGCGATGGAGAAGAGATGACTGCGATAACGGAGCCACAGCATCCGACCGGTTCGCCGAGACCGGCCATGTTTGGCCTTTCACTCTAGCGTCAGACCGATCGTGTTATTGTGCACCAGTAATTGTGTTTCATGATGCGAACTGCAGGCGAGGCAGACAGTGCCATGGGGCTTCGTCAGTTGCAATCTGTAGCTGCGAGAGGAGAGAGAATTTAAATAATAGGGCTCCATTCATGGGGAAAGTCCACTTCAAAGTCCGGTATAAATCTAAATGGTGAACTTTTTCTATAAGAAGCCTTTTTACGTATGGTATTCCCCTTCACTCGTGGCAAAAAGATGTAGTCTGTTTGTTATTTTTTTTTAATTTGTAGTGCAAAATCTCAATGAATGAAAAATCGCAGTGAAAGGTTTTCGCCTTTCTAAACTGATCATTTGGTACATTTTATTTTTTGGCAATCTCTGTTGAAATCACTTCATTGAGAACTTTACCACATTTTGTACTTACTACTCATCGAGTTTAGGCAGCATTATCTCTTTCTTTTTACCCCCAAATTATCGTAGTTCCTCCAGTTCTCGATTTTATTACTCACGACGTTTTTTTTAGAAGAACTTTGGACTTTCCCGTCTTGCAATGCGTTTGAATTTAAATCTGTGCTAAATGCAGTTTCACTGACATGTGTCTGATGTATTACTAATGCATGCAAATAATTGTTTAGTCAAGGATGACCTGAATCATGAACCCCATGATTTATGCATCAGCTCCATTGTTGGCCGTCTCGTAGGCGGAATGTGTCATCGCTCTTCGCCGTCCGTCCGCTGGCGTATCCGACCAAAGGTCACGTGGAAATAAATGCATTTCGAATTTGTCAACAGTCAACAGACTTTCTAGATTCCAAAATAGTGTTGCATATAAGTAATCTCGTGAAAAAAGGAAATGGAACACTTTTGATTCAAAATTAATAATAGAGTAAAATATTTCAATTTTGTAATATTTAAAAACAGGCGCGAAATCACAGCCTACTAAATCAAGGCGTTGCACAATAAAATTGAACACTTTATATTCAAATTTAATTCCATTTTGTGCCTACCTAATATTTAAAAAAGGCGCGAGATCAAGGCCTACTAAATCAAAGAGAACATTCACAAGAAAGCATTCTGATGAATCTTTAGACATTCTATCATCACCCAGATAGATAATCCCATTTGCCGAATCGCATCCACTCAAGTACGAATCCCCAAACCCACCTACGAGCGAGAGTAATAATATGTGCACATGGGATGATATCTCCGGTAGTATGCTAAACGCAAACATCGTTAGACGCCGTGGGGATGATGGCGACGCTTTATCGGCGTCGCGGCGTCGGGTGTTATTGCCGCGGCGATAACGTGCTATCGACGTGACAGCCTGCAGGGGATCTTCCCTCGTGTAGTCCGGGATTTGCGCTATCCTCGCTTGTTGGTTCCCGCGAAATCCCACTGTCTTCTGGGGATTTCAATTTGTCGCGGTGTTCCAGTTACCTAGTCCCCCCCTCTCTCTCTCTCTCTCTCTCTCCCCCCCCCCCCCTCTCGCGCGCGCCCTGGCCCGTCAGACTCCGAGCAAAACACAAATGTTTGCCAAATTCAGTTAGTGTGTCGTGTCGTGGTTGTGTATCGGTATGTTTGTATGTGGGCTGACCTCTATTCGGTTGGACAACAAGGTGCTTGCCTGCAGTGGCGGATTGACATCATGTTCAAGGGGTAAAGGCACAACGACGCTAAAGGAAACAATAGTAATTGTTGATTAGATTACGTTGATTTTTACTTTTTTGGTATGGAAAATATCGTGTAATGGAGGCCGTTTTTTATAATACTGTCTTACTCTTTCTAAGTTAACGTACCTAAAGGAATTCGGCACTTGTTGCTAGACTTATTTTACTTCTACTGCAATACTAAACAATCCCGCCCTTTTGTATAAATAATTTGTAAGGGTTGATGCAGCAATGCTACAAGTTAGATCAGATGTGATCGATCTCCTGCATTATTTACAAGTAGATAAGGGCGGCAGAGGTAGTAAAACTCCCTTCCACTTAACAAGTTGGAACGATACGGCACGGGAATGAGTGACTCTCCGATGCCCACGTGCTCGATTCCCGATGCTTGTATTGTGGTCTTGGAGCTGCTCTGTGGTGAGTGGATGTTGGTGCTCTCTCAGACCACCGCTTAGAACCGATACATCACAGACTCTCTCCCACATAGAACATTCATTCTCTTATTCTCCGTATCACAATGAGCTACAGATGCTGTAAGACGCTTGACTCTGTTGCTTTAGTTGACTACTCGAGAGCTGGTCGTTTAGGATGATGGTAGGGAAATTATTATATACGTTTTCATCAACGAATTCAGAAAGGTCGGCAACTGGAGTCGAACTAGTGTCTCCGAAGTGTTAGTAATTCGCAAGTACAAACTTGCGAATCTTGCGAGTTTGTATCGTGATTCTGGTTCAATTACTACTTATCTGATGTTTTGTTGCGTCATAGGTCGGAGTTTACGAGACTAGTTCAGACATGTCGTTGCATCTGTCTGATGCGTCACTCATGAAACTCCTCTCAGAATCACCTGTTTGGAACGCATGTCATTCGTTTTAGTGAGGCACTTTCTATTTTTAAAGAAGAAATGCCCATAATTTGTTCCGAGGCGATACTTTCTTATTCTCCGAATTCACTTCAAAAGTCCCTCGATATTTATCAAACAAATATAACTTTACTATCATGCTTTTACAGCATGTGATGTAATTCGAAAGGCGTTTAAAAATTGAGCATGAAAATGTTGCAGTATGACTTGGCTATATTGATCTTGCCCCTAGGTGGAAAGCGACCAATCCGGCTATCTTGTCTTCTCGTGTTGTAACAACTTTGTAATATTCTCTTTGCCATTCTCTGTAACCTGAAATGGCTCTAGTGAGCTGCACTTGGTTCTTGACTGAAAGTTTGAAACTATAGAAAAAGGAAACATGTAGGTAGTAGGTAATATAAGGTTGGAAGGGTAATGTAAAATAACAAAGGTTAGCTAATGTTTCAATTTCAATTTCAATTTCAATTTATCTTTATTTGCACATTTATATACATACAAAAAGGCGACATTCAACATTATAATGATCACATTTGTCATTGTTGATCTACCATGTAACCTGTGCTAACTTTACAATATTCCACCCCGAAAGTGACCTATAACAAAATTGATAAAGTAACTCGCCGTTGAACGATTTTTTTCCAGTAGTACAATTTAATTTGTATGTTTGTATTCCATAAGAAAAATTATGTTTTATGTTAAAACGTTGCCCCAGACTAGACGTTCTGGCTACGGTGCTTGGTTTGTAGAAAACTGTATTTTTATTTTGTGATTAATAAAGAATATTCAAACTGAAACTGAAACTGAAACTGAAACTAAACTCGAGACCAAGTCAAGTAAAACATTTATCGATTACATGTTATCGAATTTATATACTTTAGAATAAATTTATACTTTGTCCTACGAAGGGATTAAATATTATGTCGTTGTTTTGTGTGTGTGCAGTAAATGCGGAAATGTGAGGTATGAGTGGACGTGCGCCACGTGTGTGAACTGGGCTGCAGCTGAGCGAGTGATTGTAATCAGCTGCGTAGACGTCGCGCTGTTTGGGCGTAGAAACGAGACAGCGAATAATTGCTCTGTAATTACAGGTTACTCGCCTTTTTCACATCGCACACTTGCCTTGGGTAAATTATTTGCGACGGCTACAGTTGTTTTCACACTAGTTTTGTCGCATATCTCGCGGCTCTTCTCGCACAAGTCATTGGCGATCTAATGGCTTGAACTGCGTTAGGCGGAGTAATATTTTTCATGTTTCGTATCGACCTCTTGATCAATGTCACGATCCCGTTCGTGATTATTTATTTCTCCTCGTCCAAGGCCTCACCGCAACTTCCTTATTCTGGCGGTTTTCAGAAATTCCGCTGCCTCAACTTATAGGTAAAATATTAATGTGTTATCGTCAACCACTTGCTAGTATTTACCGACGCTTCAAAACCATTCAGAACGCGTACTTCTCGGTTGGTTTACTGTCAAGGGTGTATTCTCGGCTGTAAATATTGTCGCGCTAGCTAGAACACGTCTCTCCATACGGAAGTGTTCATTATCATTCTATTGTATGACTATAAGAAAGGAAACATCGTAAATTACTGCGGCTTCCGAGATTTTTTATCACTAGTTTGTATTGTACTTGGAGTAATGATTTTTATTTGTTTAAACTCACAGTACAGTTCGATCACCCGTAGCTATGTGTATAGATTATGTATTATTGTTGCCATGTGATTATGCCCGATTGCTTATATTCATTCAAAGATAAGACGAGTCTACTCTATGATTGAATCTATGAAGTATCGCGGATTGATGACTGAAGGTTGAAAGTTGATTGATCTTCGCTTGTTTGAGTATGCAATTTGACTACGTTCTTATCTGAAATGTGTTGAAAGCTGAGATAACAGCTATAATGACATTTCCAAAACAATGACCTGTACGTAGGTACTTAGTCGGCTTTGTTCACCCTCGTCTTTAAAGTAGGATGGTCAAGTGTCTAGCCTTACTTTAGTGGGTGGTGTATGGGCAAGTTTAATAAATAGCCTTCAAAGGCGTTTTCAATGATTTGGGTAAAACAGGTTCAGGTTTACACCGTTTACATCATTCCCTAAATACATATCGGAGTGAAATTAATTTTCCACCTATTAAATTTTATTTTTAAGTTAGGGTTTTAATTTTTGAGCGTCACCATTCATCCAACAGGATTATTTTATCCTTCCCAATATTTCAAACCCAAACCAGGAAAAACCTACCTAGAGGTAGGTACTCTTTAATCTACACAAATAACTTTATCTGATTGTTGTAGAATCGCACAAAGTGGTGTGAAATGAATTGCAGGTATGTTTCGTCCGACATTCTCTCTCCTTATCGCAATTTGTTTGAAATTTATGCTCTCCGGCTCGCTCCCAATGATTTGTGGTCCACCGCCGCGCAGCCTCTCGCATCGCCGAGACGAGGGAAACCGAACGTGCATATTAGAATTCCAACATCTTCGCGGATCCGTTTTAATCACAGCTTCCACGGCGGGTGAAGTTTTCGAGAGTATCGAGCCGTTTCCAATGAGTATAAATCATGCGGCTGCGATGTTCACGCCCCTGTGTGCCGTGACTGTGTAATCCTCCGGTCGATCGGGAGAGGATGATCGCGCCGGCCAGACAACAACATCAACACACGGCATTCCGAGACACGCCGTCGTGATCATTAGAGGCCGTGATGAGGTCAGACGGTAGGGGTTGCTTCGTGGGAAGAAACAAGTTCGGTTTCAATCCGTTGAGATTTGCATCGGTCAGTTTACCTGGGGAATCGTGTAATTATTAGAACGATTTTGTACATCTACCTGTATTCTCTGGTGTAATATTATGTTCAAGCGGGTATAGGCACTGTGTTGTGAAGGACTTCGTACCATTTCGTCAATGCGAGGATATTATAAATACTTCAAATGGGGGGTTGGTGCGGACGCCCCATAATCTTAATACTGGTCAGGGCGAGCTGCCCCTGAAAAATTATTCGAACTCTAGTTTTGATGTTTTTCGAAATAAAGAATCATTCTGCTTGTTTTATCATGTTTATGTTATAAGTAGATTACCTGTCACAATACCTCGGTCTCAACGCGATACCAGAAAATTAATGTCTATGATAACGCTAAAAAATTATGTGCTTACGCTCTGTGTCGAGTTTTACAAAACTATCGGCAATGTGATCCCTGATCATTGTAAGAAGCCATATCCTGAACCCTGAATAGGCACTGTCGGGGTGTGCTGGGGGATCGAACCGGCGTCTCCTCCACTCCCACACCCCTGCCCCCCGGCCGTGGGAGGGTTGTGAAAGGTTGAAGGTCATAACATCAAGATGTGCCTGAAAGGGCAGAGCAATGACGTCCTAACGACACGACACTTTTCTATGAGTCTGTGTTCGTTGCTTTGGGGTCGATTCGATTATAAAGTTGCCCTTGATTCGAATGTGGCCGGCTTCTTGACCGACTGGGACACTGGGACAGGCTGGTATCGATCAAGGACCGGGAGGGGGTTCGTGTACGACGGTTTGCCATGCAGTGGCGGGGTAAGCGATGTCCGTACGTGGCGGAGTTGAGTGTCCATTCGTTTTGCACGGCATTGCCAGCGAACTTCCTTTCTCTCGCCAAGATGAATCACGATCCAGGGGTGTACAATCCATGAGACTTCTCCAGCATCCACAGCATTCCGTTGAAGATAAAGAAGTGCTTGATTTTTGTGTAACGTTGTTATAATAATACTTGGAACCTTTATATTAGTTACCTTGATAACTGCTAGGCAGAGTGAGTTATAGAAATGTTTTTTTTAGAAGAAATTATGTTTGACATAATAATATAGGTAGAATTAATTTTTACCGGTACCATAATTTACAGATGTGCGATTTTCTTCACAGGTCCAATTACTCTTTTTGTACGTCGCCGAGTTTCACCCAACAGCTCTCGAATTGTTACGGATTGCTATAAAATAACATGAGTTTGATTACGTGTTTTATGTTTGTTGGAAAATCAGTTTAAAGAGTTGTTACATACGTCAGGTGAACGCTATAATAGACTGAGTAAGTCCATAAATAATGTACCAACTACCAATGCACTTTGCGAAAGACATTTTGTTTCGAATACCGAGTAATTCTGCGTAATTTATTGAACATCTCATAGATATTTTATTTAGTGCATAATTTTCATTTCAAGTGCTCTGAAATAAATAGCGTGCTGTACTTGCTCATTTTTACTCAAGTTTGTAAACTACCTAATTTACAAGTTTAATTCCTGGTCTGACTTTCTTATTCTTGACTCAACATCACTCCCAGACTCCGAATCATCTAGATCAACTTTTCATCATCTCTTGTAAAAGTCGAGTTCTTTCTTTTATCTTATGCAACTCGAGTTCTGAGAGACTCCGAGTTAATTACAGTTTCGTTACGGAGGATTCGAAACAATAACCTCACTCCAGAGTTGAGGAAGAAGCTGGGAAACATGGCGCTAGCATGAGAGAGATATGATAAAATTAAATTCTAATTGCGAATTGGCTAAGGAGAACGCAATTTTGTGTTGACGACGCAGCCGCTTGACGAAGTTTACTTGTTTTACGAGCATCATGCGGCAATAAAATCAGTCGGCCCCGATTGAATGGGTTTTACTATGGTTTTAGTGCTCATTCGGCGCGCTTGGATCGCCCTGCATCATGCGGATGCATTAGCATAATACAAGACGTTGCACATCGTTACTGAAATCATAAAATACCGAGTGAAATTAGACCTTCGACTCACCGAAGATATCCATCTAACGAATTTCAACTGGATGCAGTTAGAAAGTGAAGTTTCAGGCGATAAACACAATTGTGTCAATTCGTTTTATATTCAAGAGGACATGGCAGCTGATTAGAAACTTTTGGTGCGCGGCTTTGTGAAATAAAAGGGTGTTTCCGTTTGCTCTGGCCGCCCGCCACACAAGAGATTATTTACATTCTCGTGTTGGGTTCGTCGGCGGCTTGCCGAACTAATTTCTTCATTAATAAGCTAATTTAGTCACAGGTCTAATTAGTGCTGTAAGTTCGCTACAAAACGCCGCGTTGTTTTATCTCTGTAGGGGAGATTTCTAACCTTGCTTCTGTTGTGGCGTTATCAACGATATTGCAGTGTTCCCCGTGACAGACAT
Organism: Leuctra nigra; assembly: GCA_934045905.1. NCBI lineage: Eukaryota > Metazoa > Arthropoda > Insecta > Plecoptera > Leuctridae > Leuctra > Leuctra nigra. The sequence continues at coordinate 16,400,222 of OW203764.1, read as the reverse complement.
GTCTATTGGTTTATTATGTGGGCAAACCGTGGCATTGTTGTGATAGAGGTTGACATTGTAGGTGTACGTGTAGTACATAACATGCCAAGGTTATGGATTATGACGAATGCAATTCCGGCTCCAGAACTTTACGATTGTATAGTAAAGTACGATTGTATCTTTTAAACAAATTAAAGTGTAGGTTATATTGCTGTAGGTAATGATTCGATGATAATTTAAAATTCTGTGACATAATATTTTATTGCAGAAATGAATTAGGTAATCTCGCAATCTGTCACCTTGTAGGTTTTTTCGCCTGCTTGGTGACAGACGTTTGCGCAGACGCCATACAATTAATTGTCTTTGATTTAATCCTTTTCTGGAGGTTTGGTTGGAGTAGGACAGGAAATTATTTAGCTTCTTCGTGTCTTGATCTATTTCGCTTTCCGTTGGATCTTCGCGATAGTTTAATTCTTGTCAATGAAAAATTACTTGTCTCACAGTTCACTTGTTTGATTGATATTCATTGTTGTAAGGTCGAACAATATAACAGCTTTAATGTTAATCATTGCGGCCTCTCATTGAAAAGGAAAATATTTTCATATTTTTCAAGACGCAAATAATGAGTGTGTCTGCTCCGAAGTGGTCGGTTGCACGCATGCATGATGCAATACTCCGGGGCTTCTTTGCAACAATCTTGTCGTGCATGCACGATGACTCCGATTCCTCCACCACGGTTGACCCGGTTATGCGAGCAAGTTTCATTTCGCAGCGCCAACTTACATCATCAATCAGATCATCATCAATCGACGGCGATTCGTTCCCGTACAGTTGTGTTCGCAAGCCGTGGAAAAGCCAAATAGTTCGACGGTGATTATGTTCTGCGGCAGTTATGCAAGAGATTTGTCTATTGTGTGCCTCATTACTTTTACTTACTGCAGTTTCAGTAGAGTTTTACGAGTTGTTTTTATCGTGCTCGGGAGATTGTAGTTTCTGTTTACGAGCGCATACTTTTCACGTTGTCGGGAAAAAAACAGTAATAACACAAAGTAATGTGAGGGTTCCACCTCAAGAAAAATTGGTTAATTATTTTGGCGTGCTAATTTATGAGGTATATTACTTTGATGGACGTGATACATGTAAAATAAAGAAGTTGAGAAATTCCAAATGTTGGCGCCAATGTCTGAATTTTTCACGGCCGCCATAACTTTGGAAGGCTGTGATGTTTAAATATTAGCGGGTTGAATTGAATTTATAATTTTAATTTGGAACGTTTTGGAATTCAAATATTCAAAAGAAACATTCCAAATGTTGGAGCCATTGTTTGAATTTTAACTGCAGCCATAACTTTGGAAGGCCCTGATGTTTAAATATTGGCGGGAAGTTTTTGAATTGCAGAATGCAGGTATAATTTTAATTTGGAACGTCTTTGAAATCATCGGAACGATCAAACGGATCTTCGTAGACTAATCTCGACTTGATTAGCGACAAGTTTTGAAGTTTTGATGTGGATGTGCACAGCTCGCCACCTCGACATCGTCTAATTCGCCATGCGCAGAACCTGTCCGTACTCCGTGTGGCGCGTCTGCGAAGCGAAGAATGGTTATTGGTTGCTAATGTGAGAATGTGATTCTTGTTGTCAGCGGCATCCTGGCTTGTGTCCTCAGCGCTGTCGCCATTAGCATAATGCCGGGATGCCGCCTGCACAACACACGGACTTTCAAGAAAGAACACATTATGAAAATAACATGCAAATTCACTCAGTATAAAATTAGTGTACACATAATCAAATTAGTGAAGCGAAAATCATACTTCCTTCGCTCAAATAACAGAAACTGTGCTGTGTAGGCCAATTTGGAAATTCATGATTTAGGGAGATTTGTTGAAGGTAATTGCAGCATACTCATGGAAAATAGTAGTACCGACTTTATACGAGCAAATTTACTACTAATTATATTATAATTTACTAGAAATTCACCTTTAGAACGAATTTGTCCCCCAATAGGTAGGTACAATTTTAATATTTGTATTTCTCGTCTTATTGGAGAAAATCGGACTTTTGGAGCGTTTTCACTATGTCATTGACTCATTGAATTTTGTGTGGTTTTCCTTATAAAATGTTCCGCTGAGATTTTTAAGAAATTGAAGTATTTTGGAACGAAAAATCCACCGAATCGTATTACATCCTTTTAAAAAGGCGAGGAACTCCTGATATTTGTTCAGTGCAGATCCCATAGAACCGTCTTTCGAGCACGGCGGGCGTTCACATTACGCTGCTCGGGGCACTCACGACCGCCACCGGGAATCGAACCAAGCCACCTCGATATCATTGTATTCCCCGACACGTGTGCCCGTCTTACCGCGTAATCTCCCCCCCGCCCGCCGCCCCCGCAAGAGGCGGCCGCCCACGATCAGCTGTCACTGTCAGCCTCCCGGTCCAGCCCAGCATCCCCAGGGAACATCTCCGCGCCGTGTCCTGTGGGGAAATCAGGGCGAGAGATAATCGCGGGGGTCCCGAAGAATTGGATTAGTTTGGCCGGCGTCTTCTCTGGCTGGCGGACAATAGATGCGAGACTCATCAGAAGCTGATTGTATAGCGTGATTTTAACTGCTTGTTTCATCATCTTGGCCAATCTGTCTTGAGATTGTAAGATGATGCTATAAGCCAGGCATGACCGAGAGGGGGGGGGGAAAGACCTCCCCCCCTCCCCCCCCCCCCTAGTAATTTGTTTTAAATCCGTCTAAAAAAAGTGCTTTATTTAGTGTAAATAGGTGATAAAAATACGATTTTAAAATAATAGATTAAACCTACCTACTACTATACAAGATCATCATTAACGGTTCTTGATTTTCCTAATTTTGGCTCTAAATTGCACAAAATCAAACTAGAGGAACATTATCTATTGATTTTTTTTCCACGAAACAAATGATTCTAGAATTAAATAAAAATCGCTGTAGTGATCATCCCCGAATAAGCCATCAGTACCATCAGCAAACTTGTATTGTTATGTAGTACAAGTTTGTTTATGGTTTGTCCCATCTTTGGGAGAACGTCCGGCACCCGCACTGGATGCTGTAAGTCATAACTACGGAGTTGGCAAGCCTCCTGATGACAGACGAATGTGAGGTGTGCATGATGCATAATGTAGCCGCGTGGAGGTGCCGACACGTGACTCCAAGGTAACGAGAGAGGCGCTTGGGAAGGGCCCCACGTCGCGGGCGCCGGGCCTGCATAGCAAGCAGCCCCGTTGCCAGATTTCACCCCGAGTGTGTTAATATACATGTGGCGCGGTGTTTGCGTGCGTTGATGAGCCAACAGTGCAGGGACATCGCGTCGGAATCGAGCCAAATCTTGGCAAGATATGCTAATTATCGTGCTAAAACAATTGCAAATTATGCTAAGATATTATGCTCAGAGTTGACAGTTGTATGCACGGATGTCTTGTCACTCAAAACATAGGGGTCAAAATTGTATTCAATTACTTACACTTTTGCCCATACTGGTTTTATACCGATTCCTATCTTGCCCTAAAACCGGGCAATAAGGGTCAAAATTATATTCATTTACTCAGACTTTCGCCTTTTTACTGAGTTTATACTGGGTCTTAATTTTCTAATCTAGAACTTTTCAATAAGGTTCGAAATCAGTCGACCCCTCCCCATGTCCTCCAATTATGTTCAACAAAATTAAATATAAAATTAATGTGCGCAATATAACCTCGTCGTTGACGCGCCGTTAAACCAAACTAATCTAATCTGGTCGTATTGAATTATTTACACTTTCGCCCTTACGGCCTAAACAGGCAAAGCCAGCAAGAATCTAAATTATATTTAATTACTTACTGTATTTCGCCCTTGCCATGATGTTATTTCTATGCATGCCCCATTAATTTTGGTCTCAATAATGACAAAACAAAACAATACAATACACATGTTGAAGACGTACTAGCAAATACAAGTGTTCTGCGTTAACGATTTCACAAATGCGTGTTTTACCTGTCACCTCTGTTTTGTCAAGGCCCAAGGGCAGATATTTTTTATGTGAAAATGCCAATGTTAATTAGCTATCTGTCGGCAATTATTCACATTATCTGATAGCCTTAGGCAGGAACTATGTGTGTGACATTGGCAATGGATGCCAATTATCAAGATAGCAAATTTCTGGCCGAATACTTTTTTTATGATTCGGAGAACAATGGTAGCTATTTAAAAAATACAATTGATTTGATCATTCGGCCTTAAAATATAAGTCTCAGTCAATGTTACTAAATAAACAAAACTGAGGCACACGTGGGTAAAAAGTAACCAAATGACCGATTGTTTTTTTTTGTTTCTCAATGATTAGTGTCGGTGAAACTGGCAAATAAAAAGATGGATGGAGTGTTTAAAAAAGTGAAGTTTGCCTCGCGTGCCGCCGTCCATGACGGATGCAACAAACCTCGTCGTAAAGAACAAATCGCGATGGAAATGTTGGTAATCTATCGCGCCGCCCTCTCAGAACGTAAAGCGACGTCCTAACGACGCCGGCGTCGTCGGCGTCCCGCTCAATCGATGGGCGTTAATAATTCATCGTTGACAGTTTTGTCGCCTTGTTTTCTACTCGACGAATAGCTCAATCAAACGCTCTGCCACGTGGTACAGCGTGTTCACATCCCTGGCAGATGAGGTGTGACGTGTTTGCAGGTGTGGGGAGAGATGTGATTGGTGCTTGACAGTTCGATCGATTTAGTGTCAATATTCTCTATAATTTCACTTTTCATTTAAAAATAAAACACTGTTGGAAATAATTGAACCAATAACGAAGCAGTGTTGCCAACTGCATCGTCATAACAAACACTTGCGACTGATATTTGGGCAGAGTCGCGTAATAACAACAATCAATTATGTACCAGTGATGCCGCTTTGTTTCAAATTAAGTTTGCCTGGGGGAGGGGTTGGTTGTTGTGCATATTAATTGTATTTGTGTATTTGCCTGACTTTTACCAACATTCTTATCACTTCGATTATGAATACCAGAGTCTATAAGATATAAAATCACTATAAAGTTTAAATACTTGTATAGAACTAGTGTATACTAGTCAGGCGTTAGAAATTAGAATAGGATAAAAATATATCTTTGATAAAAAGTGTGGCTGCTATCCTAGTTGACCCAGTGATCACGATGGATATTAATAATAATGTAGCAGAGCATTTAAATTTCATCGAGAATTCCGAAAGATACCCACACAATTTTTTGGCATAAAAATTGCAGAATAACTTTGAAAATGAATTTCACTTCTGATCCAGAAAGCTAGTATCTTGTCTCCGATGCCCGAAGTGTTGGCACCTATAAACAAGTCGCCCGCTATCCTCGCACCACGTGTGCGATTCAACCCCACTGCATCCCCCACCCACGACGCCCCCCCCCCTGACAGACGCGACCAAGTGTCGGTGCCATAAAACACACACCCTCCACAGTCGCAGACCATCTGGCACCGTATCAGTAGATCAAGCATTCTTCTCCAACACTCTCTCATACGCAAACCAAAGCCGATGAAAATATTTATCGGCTCTTGTGTACTCTGTCATAAAATATGATCGGGAAGAAGTTTAGAAATTGACGTGTAATGTAGAATTTTGTATTTATTCAGTTTGAAATCAGGTGGGGCCGGGGGACAAAGGGATGTGGAAGGGAGTAACGTGAGAAGTGGCGATACGTCGTCGTTGCAGATGCGAGAGTGTGGAAGAAGCGAGACTGGATCTCTGTGGAACGAACCCAAGGTGGATTGATCGACTTGCCTTGGAACGAAGTTGTAAAATGAGGAACAGGCATGCGAATTAACAATATATGTATACACATTGAGTCCGACTGAGAATCGAACCCACATCCTGCGGGTCAGCTGTAGGCCTTGAGTTCGATTCCAGCCATGCGTGTTTGATATTTCACAGGACTGTTTCAAACCTACAATAGTTCTAATACTGTGTACCAGCGTCAAAGTATAACCCTTTTGGCAATCCTTCGCCTACTAAAATTACCCAAAGAAGAGACACCCATTTTCAAGCTCCAATTTGAACCTATTTTTCAAAAAAATTATGAAAATAGATCGAGTCAAATCATCATGAACGCACCTACGGACAATAATTGTGCGTCTTCCCTACGTCATGGGCGGAACATGTCATTTTCGTATCGGTGGGAGTACCTTAACCTCACTTAGCAGTGTCTTAATTCGGTAAGCCATCATTATGGTAGATCTTGAGAAATGATCAAGTAAGGTTTGGTCGTCTCCCAGGAATTTTCCCCGAGCTTCCAAGTCAAACGCGACCAGTGAAAATCGATAGGAACACTCAAGAAGCTTCTCCCGAGAGCAAGTGAAGATGCTGGATGGAGATGCATGGACCACCGAGTCCACACGTCACCGTCATACCTCGCGATAAATGGACGATCGCTGTGTGATTGCATTATTATGCGCAGTAACTCATGTTTTATGGGCATAATTGAAGGTACGGGATCGGGGGCGGCCACAGATCATCGCGAATTGAATTCGTTATTACAGTCTGGATCGTAACTCGGCGCTGATGAATATGGAAGTGACTAGATGGGAGATGTGTCAGTTAGGCCCCAATGGTAACGACATCACCCGTGGCCTCTCGGGGAAAATATTCGCGAGTTCTGAAAAGGTCGAATCACGAGAAAGACCAGTGATGATAAGATTCTAGTTCGTGACTACGACTTTTAAGAGTTGGAATATTTTGCAGTAGTACCTAACGTAAAATTGATTAATTTCTTTTAATTCGGAGTTTAACAATTACAATACAATGGTATTTCTGAATATTGATGAAGGACGCATCAGCAATTCGGGCATGGACACCCGTCGTCGTGAGGTGAAGGCTTCGTCAGGTACTCAAATTTACTTGAATCTAATTTTGCTCGGAAGTGACGTGTTTTCAAGGTTGTTGGCTGCTTATATTTTCAAAATGTAGGTGCTCCAGAACCTAATTATACACATATGGACGTATTAATTTGTTATTGCTCCATACAATGTTATCTTTACGTTTTATGATTAGCTGACATCGTATAAAATGTGAAGAATGAATATTACCAACTTGTATAAATAAGTACCCATCAGTACATTCGTACAGATTTTGTGTCTCGAAGTTCGCATATAAACCGATGTTTCCTCACACCTCCACAAATGTGGCAAAAATAACTCGTCAAAAATAGCCCGAGTCCCGCATGGCTCACCTCAAGCACCCATCACCTATTCTATTTACGCGTTGATTAAGAAGTACGGCAGCGGAAGTGAACCACGCGGGGAGGAGGGGGGGGGGGGCATGCAACACACTGGCGCCACCACATCTAACCCACTTACCGCCTATTATTGATTGCGCCCGCCGCGGTGGGTAAAATTGATACATTTTCAACCTTCGCGTTTGACTAATCTGACGGCGTGATCGGCGGAGGCGACGCCTCGCGACGCCCAGGACTCGAACCCGAGGCCGGGGCGCTAAGAATAGAGACCAAGGCGATGTGGCGTGTTGACGTACTGGTCAAGTCTCACTGCCATACTGGAGCAAACAATTCTTATTATGTCATAACAGGAAGAAAAATGCTAAATGAAGAAAAACTGACGCTTTGAAAATAAATTACAAGGGATATGATATACCATCCACCCCCTTCCGTCTCCCTGAATATTTTCCTCGTCAATTAATATGGAATAAAACCACAACAATTGTAAGAAAATGACCTACTGTAGAAAAATGCAGTAAAATATGTACAAATAAAACAGAAAATGTAATGATAAACAAAAGTCGCAAATTTCTTCCATGCGAACGCCCAGTTCTGAAGAAGTTGTCTTCCATCCATTACTTGCACACATTGTCTTGAACTTGATCGTACACTGTGCTCAACATGTTGGTAGTGTTGAGTATAGGAAGGAAGTACAAGGTATTGTTTACCTGGTCTACCTCATATGGTATGTTTACACGCAGCGTCACACTTCAAATCAGTACCTACAGCCGTATATGACGCGTCATTCTTCTAATTAACATGGTTAATCAATTGCGTTTCCTCTCGGAGGATAACAACTTGTCTCTGTACGTCGGCATCTAATTATATCAATGCCTTATAGAACGTAATTGTTTATAACACGTATTATTGAATGTGATTTGACCTTGCTGCCCTGAGGTATGGATCATCGCTATTATTAACAAGAAATTAATATAATATCATGTTGGAATATCTTTTAAGACACTACAAAATTTATCCCAACGACGATCGTAAATTTGAAAACATTAATTAGGCGCTCCTCAATTTTCATTATTCCAATAATGCGTGTAAAATTAGATTTTATAAATTATTACAATTCTTTTCGTCTAGGCTTCCGTATTTAGAATTGACGTTTAAAGAAAACTTTTCTTTTGCAATGAAGTTACAATCGCAGAATCCTCCCCCCCCCCCCCCCCCCCCAGAACACGCCCCTAAAAAGAGTGCCCTGTTACATTTTATGACCCGAGATGTGACTAAATTTAAAATCATCACTCGGCCCATTGCGTGTACTGCTAAGTACCACTCGTCATTCCAAAAATGTGTACACAATAACTGCAAATTTGTTTATCAATTGTTTTAATTGGTGTCGTTACATGATGCGCGCGCGCGCTGTCGGTGATTTGAAAAGAGTGAAGAGCAATTAGAACGAACGATTGGCGGCGGAACATGGCCATCAGAGTGGAATCAAATGAATACTAATGAGCAGTGGCGTAGCACAGTGTCCACAACCCCAAGGGTCCGTGGTCAAGCACCAGAAAATACTCCGTTTCAGAGCATTGAGAGAAACGATATGAAATCAGAAAAATATGAGAAATGAAGTTGTAGCACGGCACGATAAAATAATACGCGTTCGCAATTTGTTTTGTTTTGAGACGTCTTTTATGGACGCTCCCCCACTGTCGATATCTTCTGTTCTCGATTGTTCATGGTTGATCGGACACCCGATGAGGCAATCAGTGTTCCAGTTTACGCCAGGACCGATGAACTGGAGCGACTTGTCGCCGGTGCGGGTCAATTGAGGATTCCCTTTGATGGCTCTCGTCGCAGAGCACGCATCGTTTCATCCACCTCGTTCTCCAGACTTCAGATCGGAATCATTCTTACGACTTCGTAACTTCATGATTGCTCAAATGCTGACTGTTCACTGAACGTATTGTATCAGGATTAGGTCAGTAGTTGTTGCAACATCTCTTTAATTAGTCAACGATCGCGTCAGTTCATAATTTCTATATTTTATTTGTCTCAACCCTGCCGACCTAATTGTAAAATATCTGAGCAGAATAAAACGAAATAAATTATTTGTGAATACCACAAACGTAAAATAGATGTGTACCTACGTACCATATGAATGGATAACAAATTTGTATCGAATTACTTGTCCTAATAAAACTCGTCTGCAAATGGCAGTCCTCAACATTTTATGCACCGTTACATTTCATTAGCCTGTTATTTTTACGATTGTGACCTTGTTATGCGAAATGGATCTGAACGAACAAAGGGGCAATAAATTAGTTTGTAGTAAAATCTCGAAGATGACGGATGCACTTGATTCTGTGACCATGGCCGTCTGCTATAGGTTATCACTCCGCGAGACAGGAGCGCCGTGAACTCCGCTTCCTCGTCGGCGACCTCAACGCCATCCTTGTGGCGTCCAGCCAAAATACCCCCACCCCAGCACCAGGAACTCTTTCCCGTTGTCCTTACAGCATCTCTTCCGAAGTGCGCCCCATCAGTGTGGGTCACAGCGGTTGCCGAATGTTGTCGTGTGTGTTTGGGCGCGGGATCGCCTTGCTCCCCCCGCGATCACTGCTCTGTCAACCAGTCAGAACCTCCTCCTCGGACGACGACGGCGACGGCGACGGCAACGGCGACGATGTGGTGAGTGCGGGCCCGGCGGCGGAAACTTTTCAGACTACTCGGAAACTCAGCTTATTTCAAGTTGCCGGAACGTCCGAAACTAATCAAGTCCGGACGAAAAGCTGAGTCCATCGGATTACTTTGAACTCAGGTCTAAAGTTGCTTTGATCTTTCTCCACAAATTGGTATTTACACCCTAACGTTATCTCGATCACTTCATCGTCCTTTTCACAAAGAAATTGTAATGCTTTCAGAAATGTATGCTGTTCAGCTTTAATGAAAAGAATGTCATTTGTTCTTTTTTTGTCACCCCTCGAACATAATTGCGTATATTTATTGTGGATTTTTTTTTGCGATGCTACGACATCGTGTGCCTCTCAAGACATACCCATGTCACACCCGTGACATCGTGTACCTCGCAGGGCATACCCATGTCACGCACGTGGCATCGTGTGCCTCGCAGGGCATACCCATGTCACGCCCGTGGCATCGTGTACCTCGCAGGGCATACCCATGTCACGCCCGTGACATCGTGTACCTCGTAGGGCATACCCATGTCACGCACGTGGATGTCCCGTGACTTCGTGTGCCTCGCAAGGCATACCCAGGTCACACCCGTGACTTCGTGTGCCTCGCAAGGCATACCCATGTCACGCCCGTGGCATCGTGTACCTCGCAGGGCATACCCATGTCACGCCCGTGGCATCGTGTACCTCGCAAGACATACCTGTGTCACGCCCGTGGCATCGTGTACCTCGCAGGGCATACCCATGTCACGTCCGTGACATCGTGTACCTCGCAGGGCATACCCATGTCACGCCAGTGGCATCGTGTGACTCGCAAGGCATACCCAGGGCATACTTTATGTCACGCCCGTGGCATCGTGTGCCTTGCAGGGCATACCCATGTCACGCCTGTGGCATCGTGTGCCTCACGGGGCATGCCCATGTCACGCCCGTGGCTGTCCCGGGTCGGGACGCAACCAATGTTCCTTGCACGTAAATAGACAATCCCTCACGCGGGAAATGGTCCATGTCTGTCGCGTCTGCTGAATCTCTTTCCCTCCCCACGTTCCCCAGATTCCGCATGACATTTAGTTTTATATCCTCTGTCACAAACAATCCGCTCTCCGAGTTCTTATCTCTCTACACAAGTTTGTTTCTGAAATGTAGAAGACAATCTAAGTTTTGATAAGGTTAGATCTGCGAACGTTTAGACCCAGATTTGATTTCCCTCGACGCAGTATCCCCGAGCCATGTTCATGGCTGTCTTCCATTGTGGCATCTTATCAAGCCGATCGACCGCGAGCAGAATCCACGACTTTCAACGATTCCGTCGACAGTTTCTTCTAGCGGAATGCTGCTCACTAGCTGACCTTCGGTCATTCAAATTCAACACGTGAATAAAACCTGTCACCGGTGAGCCCCTGCTTTGTTTCACTATTTTCACTTGTTCGAAGCGAAAGTGGCGTTCTGTTATATTGTCTCTCGGTCTCATCTCCCAGTCTTCATTACATGCGATTCAATTCCAAACCTTTGTAACGATACAAGTCGTAAACCGACCTTTGGAAGCCAATTCCAATCGGAACAAACAATTCTGTCGCATGGAGTAAAAGTCGCAACGGCTGTCGAATATCTCGCAGTCATTCGGCTTATATTTGTCCAGACAAATTTATAATAAGATAAACATAGATAATTCTCATTTCCGTTCAATGTTACAAAATGTGTCATTCTTATTTAATCACTCATTAGTCATTTGCCTCCCAAGAGCATGAAACCACACAAACTGTATTATTCCGATTTGAATATAGCTACATCGCCTGTGTGATGGATCTTACAGCATCCCATAAGTCATCTCGGGCTCCATCTCACACCTCATCCAACACGGGACCGGTCCATTCACGTTTAATTACCTATCAAGGTGAAAGTAAAGTAACATGGCTGCCGTAAGTCCATGGCCCCGGAGCCACGTAGCAAATTGTGCCCCGCGTCAAATCCTATCGACCTGGGTGCCTAATGAAGTCGGGATGGAGATAAGTTATTCGGCTGGGAAGTCTCCGGCCCCTGGGCTCGTTTAGCCCGCCGAAGAGACACACCTCTCCGCCGTGTAATATCCCCCCGGTAATTGTTGTGTTACCAGGCACTGCTAGTTCGGATATGAATAGACGATCATAATTCATGCTGGGCTTGATGATGTGGCGATGGTGAAAGAGATGGACAATCGTGAGGCTTTGTATCTGTGCAGCATCCTTGCTTTGAATGTTTGAAATTCTTGCTGCCAGAGACGGGGTTCTTTTAAATCTTCTTGATTGAGCTCGTTTGTGATTAAGGGTTTCTTTCATTCTCTGATACTTAATCCCAATCATTAGTCAGTAAGCTGATAATTTACGTCACAATGCGCAATTAATTTCTCTGCATTGACGACTAAGAGTCTGCAAGATCTCGAATTGTTCTATTTTGTCTTTTGATACGATTAAGTTTAATTAGAACTCCACTTTACTATTACTAACTTGACGTTTCAAATTGAAACTTTAGAGTATATTTAGTCATTTAGTGAATAGTCATATATGCACACTAACTTAGTTGAGCCTTGTTTAACTTGCTGAGAAGTCTTGTGAGATGTGGAAAACTGTTGAGGTGTGAAAAATGATGTAAAGTTGAGTTGCCCCGAGCCCACGCTACAATTGACTCGCGTTTTCTTTGCCAAAGATTGACGTGCGTGGGCGTAGTTATTATGAACGACTTGCGACGTGCCAAAGTGTTGTGGTCGCTCGAGTTTGCGCCGACTTCTTTGACAGGCGATGACAATGAGGCGCCACCAAATTAGTTACTTTAATTAGCAACTTGTTGGAGAACTCCAGAGGAATAGTTACTCATGCCTTTTCGTATTTTAGTTTTTGTACACGCATTCCTACTTCTTTGTACGATACTCTACTTGAATTTTCCTGTGGGAAATTGATGCAAAAATGTTATAGTTCACGCTTTTTTTTACAAAATAATTATATGTATCATAATAAACAATATCATTAGGCAGTAGGTACATTAATTGGAATTACCTTTGTTGGACATTTAATTTCCTAATCAAGATTTCATAAATAGGCTATTTATTTATTAAGTCTAAAGATAAAATTTAACGCATTTTCGATACTTTCCTCGTACTCTTGTATTTTTTGAGAAAAACGCGACCTAATTCCCCCCTCCCCATTTCTCCGTAACCCTTGCCTAACATTGCGCACCCTGGGGCCGGGGGGAGTCTGAGGTGTCGATACGGTTGGTCATTAGCCTAGTTGTGACGTACGCACGTCGCAGGCACGCGTGGCGGCGCCTCTCGGTTGCCGGCGCCTCCGCCACGCCACCCGACGCCCCTGCCTATCGATTGCGTCCGGGGCGTTTCCTATATATACGAGCGTCGCGACGCAGCCTTGCGTCTAGCCGCCTGGACAGCCGTTGCGACGACGACGACGACGAGTCCGATGACCGACGCCGTCACATGCGTGGGGACGCCGTCACATGCGTGGAGTTGTCGGGACGCCGTCACAATGTGTAGGGTTGTCACTGGGGTTGTCTCGACGTCGTCACAATGTGCAGGGTTGTCACTCGGGTTGTCGCACGCCGTGGCATGCGTGGGGTTGTCTTGCTTGACGCCGTCACAATGCGTGGGGTTGTCGGGACGCCGTCACAATGTGCAGGGTTGTCACTGGGGTTGTCTCGACGTCGTCACAATGTGCAGGGTTGTCACTCGGGTTGTCGCACGCCGTCACATTCGTGGGGTTGTCGGGACGCCGTCACAATGTGTAGGGTTGTCGTGACACCGTCGTCACGCTGTAACATACGTCGCGTTGTCTCGACGCCGGATGCGGTTATTTATTATGAAGAACACATTTGTATGATCCAGTTATTGTTGGAAATTAGGGTCCAAAATAATATGTTTCGCTATTTTTTCAAGCAGATTTTATTTTCCTGCCCTTTTAATTATTATTGTGAAATGCGAATTCAACTGGCTATAAAAAATTATATTTTGTACTATTTGTATTTGTTTGAATGTTGCAAATGAATGGAAACAAGTCCTATGATGACTGTAGTGAGGGTTTTTCGAGTCGTTGAATGTCTGCGGTTTTAAATAACTCTTTTTTCAAGTCCGCTTGCAACTAACTGCGTAAAATAGTGTGGAAAGTAACTTTATTAGACACTTCATTACGCTGCACATCGCCCGAATGCAGAACATACGAAGTAATTTCCAGCTTTTAATCTGTACTTTGTGTACCGCACAAAGTCAATTTACTCGCCAACTGAGGAGAAATTATAAAAGCAAACACACCAGTCCACGGTTTTTATCCCTTCTTTTACAAATAACTTATTATTTGCACAATCATGCTCTAGAAGAAGTTGCAGAGCACGGGATGATGGGGATGATGGCATGGAAATTGCTCAGTCGGGCACGCTAACTGGGAAAATGCTCAACCGAAGTGTTTACAAGCGAGTCTGTCGTGCATTCAATTAAATGCTCCCGCTGCATGGACCATGCATGAGGTGAAAGATACACAGATTAGTCAAGTTGACTGACATCAAAAGTACCAATCTGAGAATTATTCCATAAGTCTAAATGCCTGGATTCTGGAATTGCTAAGGAAATGATTTCTTTTCGAATGTTAGCTTTATATTTTAGCAAGAAAATCAAAACACAAACAATAAGCAATCGAAGTCGGTGTGCCGAAGAAGTCGAAGGAAGAATCTCTCTTTCATGTTCTCGAAATTGCTGCATTCGGTCGAACGACATAGTCCATTATTACGCCATTGTTACTGCTGTTAACCTTTCTCGTGAACACGGCCGATGAAACTGGTAGGAAAATACATTTTTCTTGCGAATAGCCATCGTAAATAGACACGTTTATTTTATCGGAATCGCGACCAATTTTCGTTATTCCTCGCCTCGTGTTTCTCTCCCAAGACGGTTGCTCCTTCCATGCTTCCACTGCATGCAGGTATAACCATTTTCAATGATGGAAAGTTTTACAAAGATATCGAGCACGAGCTTTCGCTGCTTTGCCAATAACTTCAGCTCCGCTGCCCTCCAGGGTCTGCCAATCTCCCAGCCACTGGAGACTTTTACGTTTATTTATTTTCCATAGGTACCTTTTATTTGTAGATGTCAAGTTGACTATCGCTGATTTTATTACTACTATCAATTTTATTGTTTCATCCTCATAAATGTGTTGGCAGATCAAAATGTGAACTTCCGTCTGCAATATCGATGTCAATAAAATAGTGGGGTTGTTAGATCACGTACTTGACAGGAAAGTTTTTGATGTGTCCAACTTGTAAAAATAAATGCTCCTATTTATTACCTACCTATTTGATATCATGATCTAATGGTGGACTAAGAAAATAATACGTAACTTAAGTCCAGAAGGTGTACCTACTTTGTAATTTTACGTTGTGTAGTACCTACATGTGAATTTATTTGTAAAAAAAACTGATTAAACAATTGCGAAATAAATGCTGGCACAAAAATGATAATGGCTGACTCGACATATTTAGAAGATTGTCACGTGGGTTCTCGATATCAAATGAACTTCCTGCGGAAGGCCGGTGTCTTGTTTCCTAAGAAGACCTGTACGACGTCGTCGTCTGTCATGTGTCATCTAACTCCACAGCGTGATCTACACTGGCTTATTACAGAGAATTACACAGCTGTTTTCCATGCCCCGGGGGGTGAGGGGGAGGGGGGCACTCGTTACAACCACATCATTATATCATACGAGATTGAATTTAGATAATATTCATAACAGTCATCAATTCATTTTATTTCCAGCTGTATACCTGTCTAAACTCCGGCGTACTCCTTGTGGAATTCTCTTGTTTTGAATTTTAATACTATGGGGATTCCGAAGAGTTTTGAATATGTACAAGTATTTATTTGGAATATTAATAAAAGGAGCCGTTTTCTTTCTCTTCCATCCTGGCTTTTAGTGCTCGTAATCCTCCCGTGTGTGCTTTGTACGTAAATGAATCGACTGCTCCGTGGCAATCGTGCTGGAACGAATGAGCGTCTAAGTACAACACGAGTGCGCTAATCTCCCCCGACAATTAGACGCCAAGTGCACTTAGCGGTGTGCTCCGCTCGCTTCCGACTGAGCGGGCATCGAGAGATCTTCTCGCATAGTCGGGAGATGTGGAGGAAACAGAACAATGATTATTACTTCACTTCCGATGTGAAAGTGAAGATGGATTTAGGTGGCAAGGGTTTTAGTTGCGTCTGAATGCTGCGGTGAAAAGTGGTACTAACTACTAATTTCGTTCTATATTGCAACATTTTTCAAATTTTTAAATTTTTGTTTCCCACAACTCGTCGCAACAACAATAGGTAGGTACCTACTGTGTCGAAAATTGGACCTAATCTTTTCTATATTCAAAATGTTAAATGTCACATTGCGCAGCTGATTTTTTGTTGCCTCAACTAAAACGATGCCACACATCGAAAATTGGAACTAATTTAGTTCTGTTTCTCAACATTTTGTTAAAATTCTAATTGTAGCTAATTTGCTTCCCACAACTCTTCATGAGGACTCTTACTGTCATTGGTTTTTACGCCAACCGCCACTTCAGAGAACGGTCCGTTAACGTAACGTCGACGTAGGTATCACAACGTATCTTTTGTTTTAGCCAAAAAGAACCCATGGTGAATTGGTAGCGAAAATTTATATTTTTATACAAGGGAACGGAAGATTTTGAAATGTTTTGAGGTTATGTTTTGATAAGGCTGTGAAGATGAAGCGTCTTCCTACGTATAAAGCGCGGGACATTATTTATATTTAAAATGCGTCTACCACTAAACTCTTGACATGGAATGTAATGCTCTGAAAGGTGTCACAAAGTTATACCGGGACAGGTAATGCAATTGAGTGAGATTTGTTGGCCGCATGCCTTGATTTTCCGTGAGTGGGCGCGCTCTCCTGTCTGCTTTTAATTGTGAGTTATTAACATAAGAAGATCCACTCGCTCGGCCAACTATACAGCTGATAAAGTGTTATTAACGGCGCGGCACAGTTACACTTGACTGGGTTCTCTTGCCACACCGCGTGGGCAAACATCGGTGAGATTACCGTTCATTTCTGCAGGTTAATTCGGTGTTTGTGTGTGTATTCAGATTGCACGTGTGGTGGTTTAATCCGTGAAATAGCATCACTTGCAGAATATCGCATTCTCGCGTGCAAGGTTAGTCTTTGCGTAGGTATTCTTTGGTATTCGCTCGTTAATACCAACTCCCACAGGTATTATCTCTCTCCTATATAGGGATTTAATTAATCGGATTATGACGTCCATGGATGTGTGCACCCGGATTTATAGTCGGAATTGCAAACATTGATTTACGGATATGTTATCAATAGGTGCCGTGCTAATTCGTCGAGAAGAACTTTTAATCCTTATTATTCCACGGATAACATTGCAGATACAAAATAGGTCAAATATTTAACGAAGATTTAATAAATCGGCATTTTCTACATAAAATTGAATAATATTGCGTCTATAGAAAATATTCAATTATAGTGGGAATGGAAGAATGACTAGATTTTGAAATTACAAACCTTTATAAAGTAAAACGACATGAATTCCCTGATCAATTCCGCACTACTGGCAGATTGGCTGTCCGGGCGGCAAGGCATTTCACAAGTATTGCATTGCAGTAATGCAATATGACCATCAATCTTCGGCGACATTAGATGTCTTCATCCTTGCGTCGCATCCATCACCGTGGCATTTCGTCCGAGTAGATTGCACAAGGGAAAACATTTTCTTTGATCGGACTCGCAGAGACAATTACACGCCGAACGGTGGGTACATACATGTGCAAGCCGAGGGAAACTATAGGACATTTAGAGGACTCGATGACTTTGTTTTTCACAGTCTGACGATGTCATCGATCGGGTAACATCGTTGTGTCAGATTAAAGATTAATGCCAGGCGGATGATGTCAAGCGTGCGGCATTACCGGCGACCCAAAGCGCCGCATAACCTAGATTTCGAGGGAAAAGTGCGTCGAATTGACGTTTGCTATCTGTATCACATATATTGGATCATCATCATCTATTCATCATCGTCTATTGTATACAACTTTTTTCAACCATAATTTTATGTTGTTTGTTAATTTTATGATAATTATGATTTATGATTAATTTTATGCTTATGATTGTCATTTTTTTATGTTCTGCTGTACATGTTTTTTTCTATATTATGTTAGTTTTTCTGTACGTTTCCAAGGAATTATCAATAAAATTAAATAAATACCTCATATATCGTTTTCATTGATGAAGTACGGTCTCTATTTCTGCTTAATTTCTTTTGCACTTCATCTATAATCTCATGTAGGTACCAATCTCTTTCATCATAATTTTAGAAATTTCTTTTAGTCTCAATTTAAAATTGAAAAGCTGTATATTTTCGAAAGACAGTAAACTGTTTGTTCAGTTTCTTTTCTTGCATTGGTCCGCATTGGTCGGACTCTGTATTTAGGCCTAGACGCTGTAATAGGCTCCTCGTAAAAAAGAACTCTTCGTAACAGTTTTCTTACTGAGACCGGTTTTATAATAATCTCGATTTGTATTGTCTAGATACGCAAGTCCAGGATTCAAGTGTCTATTCGATGTTCAAACCGCGACATAGAAACGATGGTAACGCGTCTCTGCCTGTGACCTAACTATTACAGACAAGCTGTGTATTGGAAATGAATAAATGACATTTGTAAATCCAAATTCTCAATTCATGGACTATATTTTAGTTTTTTTTAAGAAATGCAAGACAGTTACTGGAAGTGCTTATTATCGGGAATCGATAACAGTTACGTCGACATTTCTCATGATGCGATTTTGTCCTCCGGAATCCCATAAATTCCGATTGGAGGTGTGAAACGAACAAAGTGTGAAAATAGATTTCTGTGCTCCCTGTCTCGACGATGGCTGTTCGGGCCCCCTATGCCACTCATAGGATGGCTGTTCGGGCCTCTTGGGTCTTTAGGATGGCTGTTCGGGGCCCCCCTATGCCACTCATAGGATGGCTGTTCGGGCCCCCTATGCCACTCATAGGATGGCTGTTCGGGCCTCTTGGGTCTTTAGGATGGCTGTTCGGGCCCCCCTATGCCACTCATAGGATGGCTGTTCGGGCCCCCTATGCCACTCATAGGATGGCTGTTCGGACCTCTTGGGTCTTTAGGATGGCTGTTCGGGCCCCCCTATGCCACTCATAGGATGGCTGTCCGGGCCTCTTGTGTCTTTAGGCTGGTTGCATCGGGCCCCTCAAGTCTTTAGGATGGCTGCATCGGGCCCCCTACGTCCTACGATGGCTGCTCGGGCCTCCTATGTCACTAGCATGGCTACTGGCTCCCATGTCACTATCATGGCTACTGGCTCCCATGTCACTATCATGGCTACTGGCCCCCATGTCACTGTCATGGCTACTGGCTCCCATGTCACTGTCATGGCTACTGGCTCCCATGTCACTGTGAATCATGGATGACATCACCAGCCGCCTCTTGATTCCTACAAGTGGAGTTAATTCTTGACGAAGTCGACTGGACTGACGCGGGTGTTCTTCTTGTTACAGATTAACCTCCGACTGATCTTAGTGAGCGGCAAGACGAAAGAGTTCCTGTTCAGCCCCAACGAGTCTGCGGGCGACATTGCACAGACGGTCTTCGAGTCGTGGCCAGAAGGTAACCTATGACCCATGTTGAAGCTGGCGCAAGCGATTGATGTTTATTTATTTAATTATCACTTCAAATAACTTTCCAACGTTTATATTAATTTGTTTGAAGTATAAAACTCATAATGTCCTATTACTTTCAACTTTCAATTTTATATCATAAAATGAAGGGAGGTATAGGAAAATCAATTCGATTTTGGTGTCTAACTTTAAAATAGCACACGTTATCGTTTCCATACTTTTTCGTTCGTAGGATTTAATATTCGAAGCTTTTTCCTTACAACAAAAATAATGTCCAGTCCAGTCTTAGGATCAGGGACCCGAACCTTTATGAATAAAGGTTCGGGTTCCGATTCCGGTTCCACAATTTTATTTTATAAAGGTTCCGGTTCCGGTTCTGAAACAAATATTCTTAAAGGTTCGGTTCCGGTTCCGGTTCCTGCATAAAGGTTCCGGGTTCCGGTCCGGTTCTAAAATTTTGAATCAAACTATAATAATAAAACTTCAGTATTACCAATGTCAAATTTAATGGCATTATTGGATTTGGATTTTCCTATGAATGCAAGCACAGGTGTAGGCAGTGTCTGTATAAAATTCACAGGATGGTGCTCAGAGTAAATATCAGAGGAGACAGTATAGTGGCTGCAATTTTCTCCATAAGACAACGTAAACATTCATTTTTCCTGAACTATCATATTCAAATTGTCGGCAATGCAGTTCTCATCGCAGTAGTCAGATTCAAAAATTGAAAACTCGAGCAGCGTTTTCATAATGAAGAATTATTATTTCTTATCAAGAATTAAAAATTTCTACAAAAAATACATTTTGGAAATGTTATCAAAAAATAAACTTTATACTACTTTGTGAATATAATATTATATCCAAGTGATATACATGACTTTTTATTAAAAAAAGGAACCTTAAAGAACCTTTAAGAACCTTTAAGAACCTAATTGATTATAAAGGTTCGGGTTCCGGTTCCGGTTCTTTGGGAAACAAGTATAACGGTTCCGGTTCCGGTTCTGGTTCCGAAATTATAAAGGTTCATACCGGTTCTAGGTTCCGGTTCCGGTTCCGGTTCGGGTCCCTGCTTAGGATGGCCAATCCATATGGCTACCAGAAAAAAAGGTTTTTTGTTCAAATCTAGCCGTTCAAAATAAATAGATATTTATATAACCTAAAAATGAAACGATTTTACGAAACTAGAGACAATGGCATGATTATCAATGTACACAAAAAACGAAGTTGTAGAAGATCTATCCCCGACCGATGGTGTCAGTGATGAAGGAGGTACAGGGTGGACGGTTAGAAGGAGGCGGTCGTGGCTAATTAGTAGGTTACCTTCCCAACATTTGCCTCTCGACTGAGGGAAAGTGGAGGAGAACGTGCACGGGAATCGAATCGATTTTAACTGTACCACTTCTGCGAATTCCAAATATGTTCAAAATTTGGAATTTTTATGTTATCTAGGTTACCTTGTTACCTTCTGGGTTCAAAACTAATTTACAGTGTTATGGACGCAGCAAATTTGACAAAATATTACAAAATTTTACTGAGCTGTACCTACCAAAGATATTGTGAACACTCATTTTATAATACCTTTGGCAGTACCAACCCTTTTCCGTTTAGATACGATTTACACACCTTTCTTTCTTATATTACAAAATACTACATCCCAGTGGACATTTTAAGTTACCGTTACAAAACAATACAATTTTGCGCAATCGAAACTAAGATTAAAACCAAACCAAGTCAGAAAATAACGGACCCGTTTGTTTTTTTAAGTAACATTTATAGGCAGCGTGTTTAGACAACAGATGGCACTGCAAAAAGTACAGACAGAGCCACCTAATCTGTGGGAAGGAAGCTTACCTTTTGGCAAGGCGTCCAAGTCGCTGCAGTTATATGTTATGTTGCTGCACATATTACGCATTATTAATTCTTAAAATTTACACAAGTTTATCTAATGTTTATTCGCCTAAAAAATATTAATAATAAAG
This sequence comes from Leuctra nigra, assembly GCA_934045905.1. Lineage (NCBI taxonomy): Eukaryota > Metazoa > Arthropoda > Insecta > Plecoptera > Leuctridae > Leuctra > Leuctra nigra. Next base: position 16,378,665 of record OW203764.1, on the reverse strand, counting down.
TGTTCACAATTTCACTGAATCTGATCACAATATTAATTTGCGCGACTTAGTTCTGATTCCGAAATATTTTGAGTACATTTGTTGACATCTGATCGGTTGCTAGGTCACGGCCAATGAGAAATAAAACAGTTGACGATCTTCCCACAAAAGTTGCTAATTTCTCTCACTCGTGGCGAACTCTCGCCACATGAGGATGTATGAAATCGATAATACTTCAAGATGGTTTTATTCATCGAAATTCGTTGAATGAGTTTTTGTATTTAATTTACTGTCGTAAGGACAACAAACCGGCTTTTTCACACTCCAAACTCTGAAAATACATAATTCTGATGTGCCGAATGTCAGTATTGTATTTCACGTGAAATTCCGACTAAATTATTACTATTTTTCCGTGTCTGTACTAATGGAAGGGGGCAAGGAATGAACAGTAATCCATCATGCCAGTTGGTGCTTCAGTTGATGGTAAAGAACAGGTGGCGAATGCGAGCCGTCGTCGACTTTATATAGAGAGAGTCCAGTTATTATTATGCGTTCTGCTCTTGCATGTACACTCGGCCAAACAAAACTTGAACGTTGACCAAATTTGAATGACTTCTGGTCATGTCCCATAACCAATCAAAGCTTGTTATTATCATTGAAATGTGAGGTCACCTACTAGAGTGAGACAATGAGATCGCTTAGATTGACTTCTGATGTTGCGATCTTACATTTATCAGCCTATCAGATTTATTAAACGTTCAAGTTTTGTTTGGCCAAGTGTACATACCGCATCTTGGTTATATTTAGTACCTACCTATCTGTAATATGCCGTGATCAAGACGTGCCGGCATTGCTTGACGAGCCCCATCTGACAGCACCACTTTGCGCTCAAAACTTACCCAATCATTGTTTATAAATGGTAACTACAGTTCTGTCACTGCGAGCATATAACTGTTATTAGTATGAATATCACGCCGAGCTATGACCCCTGAAAGTATTATTTTGTATCTGCATATCGAAATTATAAGTGCCCTATTGTATTCCAATTTGTTACACAATGCAATTGAACAATTTGTTGTTTATTAATTTCGAACATCGCTTTTCAAGGCTGGGCCGGTTTTCTTCTTACATCCTGCCAATATTTAACGATGAAGTGACACATTTAATGAAATGAGAGATAACAGGCACATTGTTTTGAATTTATTTGTTGCTGTTTTCTTTAGCTACTTCCGAGGTGCTAAATGTTTGTATTTATTTGATACTTCCTTGGCAATTGGCAAGGTTAACCACATGCACAATTGTTAAATATTTTTATTTCACTCGATGGAAGTCTTACTCTCGTGTGACGGAACTTTTTATGAGCAACCATTTTTATACGGAAGTATCAATTCAGGTTAGTTAATCAGAAGATTTCACTTTGCACTTGGATCGAAGTATTGCTGTTTTTATCCCAGGTTCGTATTTCTTGGCCATTTAATAATACTCCAGCTACAGCTGTTTTGTTACCCACATTACTTTTGTCTCTCGTCGCATAACATACAAGACTTGTCTTTCCTCCAACTGTATTTGTTTCTTTGCCGTCGTGTTTGGCCTTGTAATTTCTGACCTACTTGCAAACTAATGCAATCTCGGAGGGTAGTTCCGCAATTAATTAAACGTAACAGATGCATAGCACGTAAACGTATCAATTGAACACATAACCCACACCTGTTTTTGCTCCCTTCTGACATGAGCCATGCCTCGTGCGCGTGGTTTGTTGCTTACATTTGCAACTCTAGATCGAGCGGAGTATTCGCGGTGATTCATCGGGTGTGTGGTGTAATTCGTTCGAAACTTATCGTGGATGACCATCAAACAATTGCGGCCGCCACCCATTGTCGGCTGGCGGGATACATCAAAGTAATTATGGAAGTTTTGTGGGGTTTTTGTTTCCGCAATGGTCGTGTGACTAATCTTCAAAGGCTCGCGGAAATCTCGAGTGATGGGAAATACGTTCGAGTATTTTCAACGTTTGGACTTATCCCTTGATCGACACAGATTGGCACGGATGTTAATTCTATATGACACATTGACGTGCCAGTTGACAAATCGTGGATCTTATCAGAATTAGCGGATCCATGTTTCTATCTTCAGTTCGCAGATTATCGGAATAATCGGAGCATAAAGCTTGCGAAATGTTCCATTATATTAATTTAAAAAGCGCTAATCCACCGCCTTCTTTTTATGAATTAAATTGAAGGTTAGGGTTTTGACATTGCCAGCTCGATTGCCAGTCAGATAAGCATTTTGTTGCTTTCTTTTTGCCGAATTCCATTCTTTTTCAGTGGGCACTATTTTTTGTGCAGTGATTAGTGGAAACTCTGGTGCATAACATTAGCGTACTTAATGAATTGGGAAATGCGTTATTCTTAGGCCACCTTGTACCATATACCTTTTGTCAATTTGGCTGGTTAGTAGACAAGACCAATGACATAATCATTTAAATTGTCACAAATCATTGTCCACATTGTGTAACGGTCAAGAGAAGAGTTCAGAAAAGTTTCAAGTGACACTAGAAAAACACTTCGATTTCCGACTGAAAGTAAATGTCTTGACTCTTGGACAGATTATTTAGGCGTATCTTAGCGTTCTAATATAGAACGGTTGCAACTGTGCCAAGAATGTAAGTTAGGTATACTATTAGTAAACAATCACATCGATATTTCAAAACCTAAACACGTGTCTGCAACATTATTCAAGCGAAAGATGCGTTTTTTGTATCAATGTATCGACGAGAAGCCAAAAAGTCTAAGCTACAATATTTTTTTTTTAGAAAACTGTTATTTATCACAAAAGATGATCCCAATAGCAAAAACTGTATTATGTAATTAGACTAGGTAATGCTATTGCTATATTATTCAAATATGTATGAATATTTTTTTAAAATTTATACGTGATTGAGTCCAAAAGTTATAGGGACCTAGCTGTAATAAAAAGCTGATCTATAAATCTCTTTATCGGTAATGTCCACTACTTGGTGAAAACAGACTCGTAACTCGCTGTTGAAATCTCGGATGAAGCATGGAAGACATTTGCCCGAGTGCCGTCGCGAAATGGGTCAAGCGTGATGCTCCAGCCACTCTGTCGGCATTACAGTCATTAGCCCGAGGATTTATCCACTCTCGAGACAACCGGATCGATGCCCGGTTTCCGGTTCGAGACTCGCGGTTCCGGTTTCGCCGGAAGTGGCAGATGTAGAGACCGCGCAAGTAGGTGCTATCGACAGTGTGCCATCTATATAGGTCGTGTGTGCACACCTTGGCCAAAATATGTTGTAATAGAAAAGATATATTATTAAGACACAAATAGTTGGTTCGTACATTCGCAGCTGTTACATTTGAGCACAGGAAACGGGGTTTGACTTAGAATACGCGATAATATGTCGACATTTATATTTTAAGCGTCGCGAAAAATATTACTATATACAATAGAAGGGGAGGAGAATCATGTGTAACAGAAACACACAGTCGCAAAAGTTCAGTCATTCGTGTCTAGCGGACTTCAAAGTGGACTTTGAAACTTAGAAGATGTCAAAAAACTTTCAAGAAACGGATCGCATGTTCATAGATGAAATTTACAAATTCGTAGAGAATAGAGAACGTAAAATAATATTCGTCGATATAATGAATGGAACAACTTTTTTTTTTTTTTTTTTTACAAATAATACACAATTTCAAAAAGTATCTATCTCTGTGGCCACATTCTTTCAGGAAGATCAAACTGCATGTGAAATATTTTTGAAACCAGAAGCAGCTAGCCTATTTTAAATTGTCTATTGTTTGCAGTGCCACTTTTTGTTGTTTTAGCGCAAACAATCATTATTATTTACCACGATGCATGATTGTTTCAGTACGGGCTGTCTCCGGTCCTACTAATTAAAATATAAAACAAGTTTACGTACGTAGAATTGACCTAGGAATTTACTTTGAAATGTACTGAAATTTGCACACGTTGGGGAATTGGGTTTTCAATAATACATTAGTATGCATTGGGATTAAATTTACTCCGGATAGTTGTTCGCTTCATAATGGAAAAAAGTTATAAGTAGTTAATTAGTTTTCTATTTCATGGAATCTGAATGTCATTTTTTCTCTGGGGATCTGTAAATTTACGTATAGTCGAGACGTGTTTTTTTCTCTCTCTCAGTTCTATTTTCTGAACTAGACCAGTCGGCCAATCAATACTCCCTATCATCTGCAATCCATTTATGAGAAATCCAATTAGAGGTACTCTACTTGAGTGGGGGGGGGGGGGGGGGGGTTCTTTTTCTTCTGGCAGGAGCGAGTTCGTATCCCGGTTGCAGCTGTCTTGATCGGGAATGACCGATCCTATTAGCGGCAGACGTCGAGGACTGCGAGGAGCAAATCGACAATCTATTTGAAACCTAATTACGGAGTAATAACGCGCTAGTGTAGTACATACATACATACATACATAGTAATTTGTTTACAACTTGCTAGATGTTTTTGTCTGATAACTAAGTGTCCCCATTCACCTATTATACTACACCCTACTTATTTCGGAGTTTGAATGAAATTCTTGGAACATTTTAGGTTAGGTAAACGTTCCCTGGTAGAAAACGTAAAAAAATTGATTTTCCTCAAAACCTACGATTATCATTCTATGTGAATTATCCAATAGAGTTAATTTTATTGTTTTTATAATAGTTTGTATTTTTGATTTTTTTGTCTAGGATTTTGGACGTATTTTTGTGATTTTGTGATTGTTATTCGTGTAAACATTGATGTGCAATAAAGTGGTCGAATCCACTCATTTCTAGTTCGCGAAGACATGTGAACAATACTGTTTGTTTGAATCTGGTCTCTTGGCGCTTTCTCTTCGTCTCGTCACTAAGAGCAATGAGTGTCGCGGAAACCCCATTCCTCGCCACCTCGAGCTGTTGTGCAAGTAGCGAGTGCGCTGTGTGATTCACGTCTGTCTGCCATGCGATTCGGGTCGCTATACACACATTGTTCCGTGCAGGACGCAAGGGCTAATCGCAAACGCAACATGCAAGACCGAAGCAAATCCAGCCGCGAGTGGGTTGGAAATCACCCCGGAAGCAGCGCTGTCTGCTCGGCTAAATTATTTCAAACTCTTTTCATTTCGGGAAAACGCGCAGTTCCTGGCAGCTAAGATTTCGCTGGCAATTGGAACAATTATGACAATAGTTGGATTTGTTTGCGAGAGTAATTTCCATTCCGTGGCTTAAAACCGAATTTAATTAACTTGTATTTTATAGTAACGCATAGCGCGGTGACGCCCACTAATCCTTGTCTCTTGGGCAAATTAAAAATAGTGCGGCGAAGAACAACAGCATTCATATTCGCTGTCTGTCGGCTCTTTCATTTTGTTAATTTACGCGAATCCGTTGACGCAATTTGGCTGCCACCAGTGGCGAAGCACACTAATCCAGATTCGCCAAAAATCATTACATTCCCACTTCCCAAACCTAGATTTTGTTTGAATAAAAGCCAGTGGTTCCTTTTCGTAAGGACAGTCGGTCTTAATTGTGTATTCAAAAAGTAGTGTATATAATCCTAAATAAAATAGCGTGCTCTCTAGCATAGAAATTTTCTGAATGTACAATTTTCTTTCGTAAAAACGTTTTCTATGCCCGCTCGCTCTTAAACTTTATCACCATTCCAATTTATGAACACCACTTATTTAGTCTAAATCGACCAGTAAGAAAGAGCTTCCACTTTGGCTCTCACTTGTATATTACATTCCCGCCATGCTGGGCCCGTACTCTCCCCCTCAAGGCGTTCGTTTTCACCGCTTCCAAGACGTCGTGGGAAACTCGGAATGGAAAACGCCATCTCGTGACGACTGGCAATTTAGCCTCTCACCAGGTCACTAGAATGTCGAGGAATTATTGGGAGTCGATTCGGGTGGGCGAATACTCCACTGCAATGCATTATGTGGGGTCCTCGCTGCCAAAAATCCGAAATACCATCCTCTCTAATGCGCCCCCCCCCCCCCCCCCTCTCCCCCTTTCCTACTAGTAGTAGAAATGCCGTCCTATATTTAACTCCATTGCTTCGTCTCTATACAAAACACACTTAAATCGGGAATACAAATTAGTTAGATTTATCTTCCGCGAAGGCGCTGCTTATTTTCGTGTGAATTTAATATTATGTGTCTGGGAAAAGTTCCATGTCTTTTGGCACGTCTCGACGAAATCGAATGCACTCGGTCCAAATTTAGCTCGGTTGCGTCGGCGTCTTGCGGTGCCTCATCCAGTGAGAGTGATTTGTAAGGGTGCAATGCGTACTTTGTCAACGTGTGCGCCTATCACTCGATCCTGGTCTAGACGTGGATAGCTCACAATGTTGCTGGGTGTTTTTATTTTTCATGTTTTGTCTGGGAGAGCTGAGAAGTGATGTTACACCTTCTGGAGAAGGGTCGAGACAATCTTGTGAAATATTTATCAAGTAATCTGCGGAATAAATGTGTGCACTCCGTTGCAGCATGTTACAGTGTACATTCTCAGTTCTCACGTAACATGTGACTTTTTACTTTTATACCATCAATCTATGAAAACAATCTTCATTCACAAATCACAATTTTCCTGATGACTTGAGCAATAGACTGACAATATGTCTGAGAGTGAGAAATTATTAACTAGGAAAACGCTCAGTGTAACGCGTTGATGAGCGAGCACAGAACATGCAACATCCCCATAGTAACGATGCACGACACGGCACAAGACGATTTTCTCTGCAATTTTTCAATCTCCTTAATACTCTGGATGAATAACAGATCCATTGTGTCGTGAAGTCTTACCTACATACCTTCTCCAGAAATCTCTTGTGACATCCCATACTAAACTCGTAAAATTACAATTAATACTTGACTGATTGGGCTTACAATATGTAAAATTTAATATTAAGTTGGTCTTGATCACCATGCAAAATTTGAACTTAATGTGAACATTTTTGTTGTCGACCAATCAGAAGACATTATTTAAACTTAAACCAATTAGAGGATTTGGCCTTCGTACTGCATCCGATTTTATGCGCTAGCTCAAAAATGCTTTCATTTTACTGTACATTGTGGATAGCTTGGCTGCTCTACAGGCCTTGCCTTGGAACAGAAGCTTAAAGAAGGCAGGGATGACAATTTAGTATACATTTTTCAAGATTATGGAATAAAATGACCTTAAAATGACAAAACTTTTGAAAATAACGACAGATTAGACTGAAAATTAGCAAAAATATCTAAAATGTTGGTACCAATGACCACGCGAAGTTTCAAGTTGATCGGTCAATCTGCTCTAGTTTAAATTACAAAAATCACCGTAAAAATGGTTTCAAATTTGAACCAATGGGAGGATTTGGCTGAAATTTATTATGATTGGGTAAATTGTTGGTTGAAATGACTTTGCTAAATTTCAAATTGATCGGAACAACCAATCGAAAGATAATTTTTTTAAAAATTGAACCAATCACAGGAGCCCGTTCAAAAACGATCCCAGGGACCTCATAGATTACGTTAGTATGTGTACAAAATTTCAGATCGATTGCTTGAGCGGTTTGACCTGGGCTGTGTCCACACAAAAAAAAACAACAAAAAAACACACAGAGAAAGTGCCATAAGAGTACCGTGGTGACGCTCGCTCAATTACGTTCATCTTACTTTGTCAGCTTGATCAAAGAAGTGTGAGAACATTAATCCATTCTTTACATTGCATCGAAACTGCAGGCAATATTTATGTAACCAATCCACATCCATTCATGGAAATATGGCTATAATCTTAGGATATTTGATCAAATATTTGGTATAGATGCCATCAATCTGCCACCTCCAAAATATTAATTTATGAGTTAGATATTCTACAGACAATGTAAAGTGCGAGAAAAGTGTCTTCCCTTTCAAAACGTATAGGAAATGCTACTGGTTTTTCCTGTTTTTCTCTGTACAATGCAAAGTGGAGATGACATGCTGGCACATCAAACCCCCTCATTTGCATGATTCAACGACTTTTCATTTGTCAAGCAAAAAAAGCTCAACCATTCTATCCACCTTCTAAATAGCTGGTAAAATGCCTGCCCTAAGAACTAGAGCTTTCTTGAAGATTCTGTACTCCTTATCATGTGGTGTAGATAGTGGTTGACTTTCTGGTTCCTGTGGATATGTAGAAACTTCTTGTCTGACTCATGATCATATTCATAGTGTCAGTCTATGCGAGTGTAAAAGTGTATCGAGTCTAACTAATTGTCTTCCGTCACATTGCAGACTGGGCGGAGGAAGCGGTGGCCAAGGCCGAGATCCTGCGGCTGATCTACCAGGGCCGATTTCTGCACAGCAATGTGACGTTAGGCGCACTCGGCCTGCCGTTCGGCAAGACCACCGTCATGCATCTGGTGCCCCGAGAGAACCTCCCCGAGCCAAACTCACAAGGTAGCACACTAAACCTTCCGAGCAATGTGCGCTGGTGGTGATCCTAACCCAAACTCCTCACCGTTTCGCTCTGCTCTTCCCAACATCCTGTACCGATCGATGTAAGTGCATGCTCGAGAGATTACAGAAATATCTGCCTTCCTAGTATCCTTGAGTATTGCAATGATCTTTCACTATCTTCCTACATCCGAATATCTTACCCAGTCTAACATACCTACTAACTTATTAATGTAACGGGGCATATAGAGATTCAGTAAATGTTGATGCACTCTGCCAGTTTTCAAGTTATCCTTGTGTGTTAATCTTAAAATCTTTCATTCTTTGACTCTCGTTCCTTTCAGCTTTGCTCTATTATGAACATCCTTCCAGAATCTCCCTGTAGAGACTCCAAAAGTCAAGATCATGAACTTCAGTTGTGATAAATGAGAAATTGTACATTGTAAAATATGAAGTATTATCAAGTTATAAGTTAATATCATGACTTCTCCTTCAAGATATAACAAAAGCAACAAATTATGCATACAAAATCTTGTAGTTTAAAAACAGTAATGTTTTCAGTTATATTGTAATTAACTAGCAAATTGACAGTAATTAATGAAAATAACAAATTGATGTTGCTAATTGACGATTTCTTTTCCAGATCAGCGGCAGAAGTCTAAGGGCGGAGGTAGCACGTGCTGCTCCGCATCCTGCACTATATTGTAATAAATCGTATCCGTGTTTTGTAAATTATAAATAAAATGGCCGTCTCCCCGTACCACTTCTCTCTCCGCTAGTAGTTGACGTTCAGGGTACGGGCTCAACGATGACGCTAGTTCAGAAAGATGGCCACCACTTTTCTCAGCCATGCAACGTACAAGCCGCGACGACTGATCAGAACATTTGGGTTGAGCAAAGTGGTGCTCGAAAGGATCTGAATTCGAAGACGTGAAATCCTGTTGTGGATTACAGAACTGTGAAGGCAGACTGTTCTTGAGCTGTACAGTGTTAGCGAGAAGTTCGTAGAGGAAGGAAGAAAGACATAATGGAATCAAATGAGATTTTAATATTGTTGTGATATTCAGGTAGTGTACCTAATTAATAATCTCGGATAATATCCTCGATTGTGTTATTATGCCGATTGTCTAATTGTTTTGTGCTTCTATCAAAGTATTGTTAAATAATATTTTCAAAATTCTTTGTTCCAGTAAATAATTAGGAATTTAAAACACAATACATACACCAACTATGTTTGCTTGATATTACATTGCAGACGATTTTTTTAAAACTTCTGATCTAAATCGTACTTAGCTAAATTCTTTCCGAGACACTTTTTATGTAGTATATCTCTACTACATCGATTGAATTGTATTGTCAGAGTTGTTTTACTTTGAATAATAACTATAATATCATAGCACATTCGTGCTATTTTTTATTTCTGTGATTGATTAAGATACTCTAGATTGAATATTTGATTTGTTAAAAGGAAGGTATTGGTGTGATCATTAGTTATGATGGTGGCATACCCCCACAATTTATGATTGTACTAGCTACAGTTCTGTAAACATAACAATGTCAGTTACTTTTAGTCCTATTACTTTTGCGTATGTTTAAAATCACATTATGTACTGATTTTCAGCACTCGGCAGTATCTTGATCAGTCACAGTCAATTCTTTTATATGCCAAACTGTTACATTTGTACTATTTTCAGCTACGTTTTTGTTAAATTGTGAAGAGTCCGCAAATCGCTAGCATATTGTTTTACATTCTCTTATTTCTTTAATCCGTAGAAGCTTTTTTGAACTTCAATCGAGGTGTTTGCTCATTACGTAAATGTTGGATTATGATAGGGCCAATGCTCGAAGGGAATGTTGCTCACTTGTTTACGGAATTACGTGCACCACTCTTAGTTTTCAATGCTCTTTCCACGAGCGGGGCAAATTGTATCTTCTTCGATCTCAGTGAAAATATATCTAGAAATTGTGCTTGAACCAACCAGACGTTTAGATTTCTTTCCAAAAAATATTAGTGTAGATTACCCGAAAAAAACATTTTTGTAACAGTGCTACGTAAAAGAAGTTCCGTGAATATAAATCACTGCATGAATTACTGCTTTTAATTGATGACAAAACACCAGCAAACTACATACCTAAACTAGGTGATTAGTAATGATAAATAATATGCATTAGCATTTTATTGTTATACAATATGATTGTGTGTTCATTAACTAACTTACTCTAGATCTGTAGTAGGTATAATATTAGATACGTTAATTATTTAATGTTTGTTGTTGAGAATTGCAAAGGCCTAGTGAAAGTTAATCCTCGATAACAGGTCACCCACAACCCATCGTCATTTGGTCAGAGCAGTGTGTAGTATTTCGATACGGTTCAGAGAAGGGAAATGATCAATCATTCGAGTGTTGAATCTGCGAGCATTTCAGAAGCTTCAACTCTTGATACCTAACTTTAATAAAATATCTGTACCTATAAAAAGACATCTAGACAGATTTCTTTCAACACTTATTTTTATGTGACTGACTATTAAAATGCACTGATTGTCAGTCAAAGAAGCATTGTATACCATTGTGATGGTTCGATGAAGGGCTTCTCATGTAGATTCGCTTGTGATGTGTATACTTAGGCGAGGTTTAAAATGTATATCAGTTGTGAAAGGGACATTCATAAGGCAAGCCTTCATTAATAATTCTTTAAAGGGAAATAAAAAAATGTATGAATAATTGTAATGAAAATGATTGTATTGCTGACATTGCCTGCACCAATTCATTCATTATAGATTTTCAGATGCAGAGCAATCAAAATCAGCAACTCAATTGTTGCATGTGTTCATCATTGATACATTTTCTATTCTTTTAAAGAGAAGCAAGCTTGTATAAATAGAGCATATTCTCTGACCAACTTATCTTCGTTTTAAAACTCCCTGGAAATAGGTTACACCACAATGTTGTTGTTTTTATTGAACCTTCTCATTGTAAGCATTAGCATTAGTCAACGAAAACCCCCATCTTTCCCGCTTGATGAAATGAAATGAGATGAGACACCTTCCTAGAGGCCTATTTCTGTGCAAAATCATTGGAAATGATACCAGGTGTAAAGTTATCGTAGACATTTTCCGAGCGGCCCTTTGGTGCGATACATTTATTAATAAAAATATGAAAATGCAGGCGTGAATATACTATACAAATAAAATATATAAATAATTATATAGAAAGATATATTATCAGTTAAATCTGTTCATTCGCATGATGTACATAATATTATATCTTGAACCGGAGAATTAATTATTGTCTAATAGAAATAGAAATTACAATTTTTATTTCTGTTCCTATCACAAAACATTGTAAAAAGCAAACAATTGTACTAATGTCATCTAGCTGTACCAAATTTTTCACACAATACAATCCTACATTTTGTTCAGTTTCCTCGTGACTGGTAGCTGTTTCCATTTGTAGGACAAGTCAATGTGTTCGGAAGTTTTATTGAACCATAAACATTCGGTGCAGCACCTTTTGTAAACCTTAAAGATGCAGCTAGCTTCAGAAGACAATTATTACAAATGTACGTTATCCAATTCTTCAGCCTCTTGCCATACTGGTAGGTGGAGTGAAATGTCCAAACTAAGAAGTTCAATCTTGTCAACCGATGTTATCAAGTATCTCGGATCAATCGACCATCGTCCGAGAGCATATATTACCTATAAACCAATATTTTGTGTGTCTTCTCTTCTCAATATATAATTGTAGTTTTCAATGTAAATATATTATAATTACTAATTGTATTTTTTTCATTTCGTGTCGGTATGTGATTCCTCTTATTGAGGATTTTATTCTGCAAAGACAGAGTAGTATTATAATTGAATTGAATAAAGATGAGACTTCACATTTGACTACACAATTATTGTAGGTAAGGTCCCTAAGGTTAAGTTACATGTTTGCTAAGACATTGCAGGCAGAGAAACAATGTAAATAATGCTTCAAGAATTGTGAATATCTATGGATGGGTTGCAATGCAATTAACTTTCAAAAATATTTCAAATGACATTGGAACATGTAGCTCAGCATTTACCTTTTTCACACGAACCAAATCTCTTCATCCAAATGGTTCCGAAAAGTGAAAACATTAAGGACCTTCACCTTCATACATTAAGGTGAACGAGTGGTGTTTCAAAAGGTAATCTTATACTTTATTCTGCTGAAAATTCTGATTTAATATGAATTTATATGATGAAATTTCAATACGAAATTTCAGGCAAAGAAATGCAAATTAAAAATTGAATTTTGGTCTTAGAACTTAAAAAAATATTTGGATTTGAGAATATTTAAATAGGTACTCCTATTTATATTTCTAAATAATTATTTTTTTCCCAATATTACAAATAAACAAATGATGGTTGATATCCGAAAAGAGAATCCGTAAAAAGTGTGAGTTCGATTTAGAAGAATCAGTTTTGGGTTCTAAACCTTGAAAATGAGGATTCAGAATCAGCAAAAAATATTTATTTCAAATTTGGATTTGAGTCGACAAAAATCCTGTTCATCCAAAATTAAGTTTGTAACTAACAAGTTGTTTTATGTTATTGGCAATGTATGGAGTATTTATCAACCAGCCTGGCAGATTGCAGAGGCTGAGGAGAGATGACAAACTCATCGCCCATGACACCGAAAGATAAATTTTACAGTCTTTCCCAGCGATGTCTGAAGCTCATTTTGATGAACAAGATTTTGAACAACTGATTGGTAAGATTCACATGGTAGGATTGGTGAACCGGTGCAACTTTTATTGCTCCAGGTAGCAGACCAAAAAAAAACAGAGGTCCATGCCAAAAGAGCTAAAGGAGTCGCTCGCTCATTAATGGCATTTTCCACTGGCCGCACTAGGGCTGCACTAGTGTGCCATATAAAACTCAATGTAAAGTTCAAACTGAGTAACTAGTACGGCAATGGGAAAACGCCATAAGTGTTTTTTTAGTTTTGCAGAATTGTGAGTGTGACTGGAATTAAAACATGTACCTATATGTTTTATTTCTATATGCTCCTGCTGTATGCCTTTCTAGTTTAGCAGGGTGAAGTTACAATAATTTTAAAATACAATTTTAAAACAATAATTTTCGCCCTTTTCAGGGCCAACTTCAATACAGAGCATCACCGAAAAAAATCTACAATCATTTATCACCGGCTCTGATAATCCAAGAACATTCACAATAATTTTATGTGTATTTAATCTCTAATAAAATATTGAAAAAAAGTGTGAAACACTGATAACTTAATTTTCGTCGCACGCTCACAATTTTAAATTTCTCGTGTACGTAAAACCATGGAGTTGTATTTGTAGTAAAACCATACCTTAGAGGAATTAGGGCATTCCTCTAAGACCATACCATGGTAAATTGTACTAAAAGATTGTAGCCACGCTCTAACCATGGAGCTCTAACCTACGTCTAACCATGGAGTTGTAGTGGTCTAACAAGAGCTCTTATTTGAAAATTTGGCGCGCAGGCATGAGCGTAGTTGAGCGTAGCCTGCGCATGCGCTCGTCTACGATTTTAAAAATAAATACAAAGAAGAAAATGGCGGATGGCGTGGACATCGATCTCTATGCCGACGATCTTGGCGACGATTTTGCTCCGGTAATACACGTCTTAAATACATATTTATCATTAAATTACGTTTTAGATGACTTTGCCATTCAACTAAACTCTTGAGTTTAGGTAAGGCTTCAGTTAATTCTTGCAAATTTAGTAAGCTAACTCGAGCGCCGTGACAAGCAGTCTTCTAGACGCTGTCCGGTAACAAATCTAAAGGTATAATTTGTATTTCTTAGCTTTCCTTAGTTCATCTTTAGTTAGTAAAAAGGTACAATATTTTTTTCTTTTAATGTGTCATCTCGATCAGTTTGTATGAGTAATAATGGTGAAATAAAAGCTCCCTCCCAATGGATCAGCAAGTGCTCCAATGTTATACAATTACTTGTTGGTGGTAGTGTTACCAACATAACTGTTCTTGCTGGGAATTCATTCCTTCTGACGTATTTTTGGTATGTTGTTATACGTGGTCGTTGGGGTGTAAGGAGAGTAGAGTGCAAGAATAAATTAATATTGCCTTAATCTAACTTACCAATGATTCTTTGCTCTAGGACGAGTTTGCTGGGGAAGGCGTTGATTTGTACGACGATGTAATTTCCGCACCTTCAATTGCTGGCGGTGGGGATGATTCTCTGCCGACCCATGCACCAGTGACTACTATTCAGAACAACGGAGGACATTCACCGGGATCAAACTCCAACAGTTCTTACAACAATCATTCAAGCAGCAATAACATACACAGCTCGGGTGGTAGACGCCACCAGCTGTATGTTGGCAACTTGACTTGGGTAAGTGCTGCTTTACTGGACCCTTCCTTTATCATGATATTTCACCTTAACATCACTCTGGACCGGTCTGTCAACGGACCAAAATCTCTCTTTTGTAGAGTTTTAGTCATAAAAATAAACATTGTCGCTAGATGGCAATAGCCCAACCATAGTCGTGCTGTAGCGTGTAGCCCTGTCTTAATGAAACATAATAGATACTAGTTAAAATGAACTTAGTGAACATGAAACTTAAGGGTCCTGAGGTAGAGATACATACTAAGGTAGGTACCTACTTTTATCCAATACATTTTGGGGCTGGTTCTATTGTCTGTCAAGGTCATTTGTTTCAGTCCTCAAGGAATCCCGCGGCATTTCAATCAAATTTTTTTCTGGAGCCATCACTTCTTTGATCTTTAGGTTCAGACACTAAGAGTAGGTAGAGAACCTAGTTTTAATTGATTATAGTTGATTAAATTGAATTATAAATAGGGTTAGGTGGTACTAATTTGAAATACCTAACTCCGAAATAATTCTGAAATGTTTCTTTCTTTTAGAAGTTTTTCTGAGATTTAACCTTCATAGACCATGCTTTTTATAAAATTTCACATTCAGGTGATTTTCCAGGATTAATTAATAACTAGTTGGATAATCAAAATAAAACGGAGCTAACTAGATAGTTTTTCAGAGTCTGTTAAAATTTAATTCCCATATTTTTAGTCATACGTCCAAGTCCAACATTCTGTGTGTTGTTTATAGTGGACTACTGATCAAGATATCACAGACGCTGTCATCAGCATTGGCATCGGAGATTTCATCGAGGTGAAGTTCTTTGAGAACCGAGCCAACGGCCAGTCGAAGGGCTTCTGCGTGGTCACCCTTGGGTCCGAGCCGAGCATGCGAAAGTGCATGGATCAGCTGCCGAAGAAGGAGCTCCACGGACAGTGCCCTGTCGTTACATTCCCTACAAAACAAGCTTTGAATCAGGTGTGTGTATGCCTCGACTTATGTGATGATGTTAATAGGTAGTAGTTTTTTTGTGTAGTTTTGTTTGTGGCCTTTTTAAAAATTAGCTGCGCATGCGCAGCAGCTGATTGCAGTCTAGGTATGGTATTCCCACAGCCTTCTATACATATCGATACATAAAAGGCAAAAGGGCTTAAGCGCCACTTTTCAAATTGTTCAGGAATCGAAAAAAACGTTTAATTATTTATCCTTTGGCTTGACTGCTAATATTTTTTAGGAGAATTGTTATGCATTTATTTATGATTTATTGGCTATTCTTAACTGACAAAAAACATCTGTTTATTAATATATCTGGCGCTTACGCCCTACTTTTTGCTTCTTTGGTGGAGGTTAAGCCCCTCTGCTGTGAACTATATGGCTGATACGCCTTTTTGCTCTTTCTAAAATTTGGCTATTATAGGTACTTATGGGTGATTAAAACACGAAGAATTATGGTTCAAAGTTAATATAATTTGTATTTCTTACATTTAAAGAAAATACACACGCCATATTTTATGATTTCTGCAATAACTAATACAAATTGATTTATTCTTATGGCATTAATCATTTTATCAACTTGATTTAAAAATAATGCAATTTTAAAAATAATAATTCACTTTCAAGAGTAAATTCCAGCTTATTTTTTCCCACAAGAATCATTCAGCGGAGACCATTGCTAGACATCTATACATCGTTATCATCTATTTCGTCTTCTTCGTCAGTCTCCATTAATGTTTCTGGAACATTTGCTTTCTTTGGAAGTACTCGGAATTCTTCGTGGTACTCAGCTGGTATGATATTCCTGGTGCAAAGATTATTTAAATCTTTGTACTTGGCAGCGCTGATTGGGAGCCTTCGGCGATAGCATTGCGTTGGATTAATATCTTTTTTCTTGCTTTGCATTGAAACGGTGCGGTTTTCTACTTCGTCCAAAGCATAACTGTATTTCAGTTTCATCTTCGTTGTAGTCTTGTCGAATGATGCACTTCGCATTTGCCGCATTTTTATCACCTCCTTCTCGTCTGTCTTGTTACCAAGCATTACTGCAGTTGCTACCTCCTTCCAATCAAAAAACTGTTCATGAGACAAATTTACAGTTTTGTATGGTCCAGGAATCATTCTTGAATTTCGAATCATAGTTGACCACTCTGAAGGAGCCCATATCACTTTTTTCCTAGTGAAACGTTCAATGACTGCATGGACTGAATCAACAGGCATGTAAGTATGTCCCGGTAAAAGAAAGGTTATTTTAATATGTTTAATGTTGACGGCTGTTTTCTGAAAGATGTGAATCATCGACAGCACAGCTTTATTCTTATTCTGTCCGGAACAACTATCACAATACAGACTTACTTCAGATACATTTCCCCTGTTGTCAACTTCCTTCAGGTACATATTCAAAATGGACGCAATCTCATTAGATCCACGGTTGCCTTCACTTTCACCCCACAGGTAACAAATGCCATTACGGGTTTTACTTTCGTAGAAAGTAAGGTTGTACATACTGTACTTCCTAGAGTAATATAGCATCATGTTACTTTCAGCATGAGGTGTGTTCAATACACGCTGCAAATCAAAACTGACGCACAGGAATGAAGGATCAATGCGTGCCTTACACTGCTCGAATAGGAAAGCTTGTTTCATGGCAGTATTTTCAGCTAAATGATCGTTATTCTTGTTCTGCAATTCATCAGTGACAAGTTCATTGGGTATATTTTTGAAGCGTTCACACGTTTCGCATTTGTCTTTCTTAGGAACGTGGAACCCAATATTGAATGCAGTTTTAAAAATTTTTACAAACACGCTTTTTGAAACGGGAGTAAACCCCTTTTCAACGCAGTACAGCGAGCAGTAGACTCGGTATAATGCAGCTTTATTTGTATACTCAGCGGGCAGGTACTTGCGTGTTGTTCGACCCCTACAATAGTGTGAAGGCACTGCGGGTAACATCTTTATGAATGCTTCTACTTCCTTATTCTTCTCATCGGGAGTCTTATTGCCAGGAGCATGTTTTCCACGCAAATCCTTTTGAGATGAATTAGATGGTGTAGCATGCTCAATGGTGTATCTAATTAGTTTTTGCTTAATATCTAATGTGGCAAGAAAAAATTGCTGACAAACCTGATGATCAGTACCATCAACATGAAGATAATACCTAAATGTCATTACACGCCTGCTGGCACCAATGTTGCGCTTGCGTTTGACGAAGTTCTTCTTGACGCTAGAAAGAATCATGTCTTTCTGCCGTTCACGGTCACCCAAGTCCCAGAAGTCTTTAAATATTGTCGAACGATGCTCATCAGTGAAGAAATTGCAAAAGTTCTTGCAATTCTTCCCCGCACAAGGATTGGCTTGAACTGATTTGCCAATTCCCGCGTTCTTCTTCCTCTTTGCATCATTTCTCTTAGACGCTGGTTTTCTCTTTCGCCTACCTGACTCGCCGACAACATGCCTATCTTCTTGAGAGACAAGATTATCGTTTTTATTTTTATCTACTGCCTCTTCATTATCACTTTCGTTAGGAACGAAATCAACAACTTCTTCTTTGGAGGAAATTTCAGATGTATCTTCCCCATCCGGTTCATCAGGAACATAATCCACATCATTTTCATCGGCGGAATCATCGGATTCGGTGCTAAACGCGGCTGCCTCCTCCACATCCGTTCGTAGCATGCCAGCAATCATTTCCGGTAGATCAATAACAAATACCGGTGAATCTGGTTCACAAGATAAATCGCAAGATACTGGTTGTTGAATGGTAGGTGTTATTTCATCCATCTGAAAAAGTAGGGTTACTTCACTTTATGACAACAATTGGCATTTCCAATGAGAAATTATGTGTTTGCATATAACTAAAGTCATAACTGGATTTAAAAGTATTATTATTATAATAATATAATGCTTAAAATTTAATAAAATACTTACCACACGTGCCTGGGACATTTCCAATATCCTCTTTCCTCGTAGCCCAGCCATGATTGCTGACATGCACTGGAAAACAAGTCAAACCCAGGTCTTCTAACTCGGAGAAAGCACAGCCACTTGGAATTTAATGTCTGCATTTCATGTAGTTCAATATTTACTCGCGAGATGGCAGAGGCATGCCAATAATTACAACTAAACTAGATCACCCGGTAAAACAGTCCAATTTGAACTGGGCTTGTCGCTTACGCCCTTTCGCGTTACCAAAAGTGTGATGAAGATTTTGACAGCGGCGCATACGCCTTTTTGCCACTTCACAAAACAAAGAGCTGTCGCTTACGCCCATGTTTATTTGTAAATATCTTCAAAACGGTTTCTATGTTGCTTACGCCTTTTTGCCAGATTGTGCAGCTGAAGGTCTAGTTAAAGGAAATGTAAAAACATCAATTTCGCAAAAAGTGTCGCTTACGCCCTTATGCCTTTTATGTATCGATATGTCGTCTGTACAGAAGCCTGAGGGTGTTCCTGTTTGAATCTGACAGCTGCCAGATGTTCGAATGTGAACGTATAGATTTGAAGAGTTTAAAGTTGCTGCCGAAGTTTGGTTGGTGTTTTGCACTAAGTACCCCATGTCACCGACAGATGGCACTTTGCTTTCTTAAATGGCCTATTAATATTAGTTTTTTAGTGAATTTTGTTAATTATTGCACTTTCTTGTGTTGAGATCCTATAATGTTTCACAGGGCAATTTATTTATCTACCATTTTTATTGTTTCAGTTTGAGTCTCAGTCCAAGACACGACCAGTGCCCCCTGGTCCGCCCCCTGGCCCCCCGAACAACCGTCACCCCCATCCCCAGCGCATGATGGGTCCCCCGCAAGGGATGCGCCCTCGAATGCCGCCCCCTGGGATGGGAGGGCCAAATGGGCCTGGAGGCCCGCGGATGCAGGGCCCACCCATGGGCCATCCGCAAGGTCCTCACGGTCCGAATCAGGGCCCGCCCCCGGGATTCATACATCCCAACTGGAATGGACCACGGCAGAATGGGCCTCCAAGGCCCCCTCCAGGCCCTCATCAACAGGGCCCGCCACAACAGCGGCCACCACCCGGCATGGTATGTGGCGATGGACAATTCAACGTAAGTTGCATGTTGACATTAAGAAAAGTTTCAATAACATTTGCTGTAGATTCTGTCCCTTTCATAACCAGCACAATTCATGGTTTGCACGAACTTCTTTTGTTTTACCTCAACAATGTAAAAAAGCATATTTTCGGCCATTTTGGGTATACAGCTGTCAAGTCGATTTAATTTAATTATTATCGGTTTGTTGAAGATAGTTTGTAAAATGAGTGGTTTTATAGCCATAAGAACTTCTTCTGCAGCCTACAATTGCACAGGTAACCATAAATACGATAAAAAAATACTGAAAAACAGATTGACAGTGGTTCTGACATGTTACCTCCAAGATGGCCGCACAACAATGAGATGATGTCACGTGCAAACTATGAATACTAGAAATTGTAAGGGACAGAAATTTAAAATAAAATAACATAAAACTGGTTATTGCTTATGAAATCAACCATAAAAAATGAGAGGGCACCAACTTCGTTTTTAAATGTAGAACTACGTACTACAGCCTATCCTTGGAACGGACTGTCAATGAGTTCCCACTCCCCAACACTGCATTTCTCTGCCAACTGATACCACGACATTTCGGTGTAGATGTCATGTTGCTATCGCTGCTAATTACTCTGTGGACATGCGTAGTTCTACATCGAAAGACAACACCTCTCATTTAGATATACTCGTGTTTGAAACAAGAACATCATAACGTAATACATTTAATTTATAATAATATATCTCATAATCTCTTGATGGGATGGATCTTCCTACAAAATATCTCGGGTATTTGTAGATTTAATATATGATGTCATCCATATTTAAAAGTTGTTTTTAAAAGTGGCTGTGCCACTGCATTGGTCATTGTTCAGTTAACTGTTAGTGTACTAAATAAATGCATCCTTTTATTATATAAAAGAATAATATTATTAGCTGTTTGGTACATTTGCCACTTAGGTGCGAATGCCGTTCCAGGGCCCCCCACCTGGTCAGGGGCCTCCACGTGGGCCCCCACCGGGCTCCATGCAACCGGACCCGCGCGGTCCTCCGCCGCGACCCGACTGGAACCGGCCACCCGGACCGGGTATGGGAATGCGTATGTCTAAACAATAATAATAATCTGCAGCCTACACTTAAGCACAATGGCTGCATGCGGCTCTTTTTAACAATTTTACACTTTCTTAGAGCCTCTAGATGTTTGTCAAGCAGCAAACAATCAAATGTGGTAACGGGGAAAAGAATGAATGGAATTAATAATAATAATCCATCCCTGGTTCCAATTTAATGGGTCAGGGGGTGGGTATTCCCACCAACACTAGGGCCGCAGGACTCCTGGAAACCGGCTGGCCACGCCTGGCGTTTCCTCCTCTTCTTCCTCCTCTTCTTCTTCCACTTCTAATTGTTCCACAAATTCCTTCCACCATGTTCTGTCCTCCCACTGTCTCTCAGCCTCCAACTCACTCCACCTTCCTCCTCTCTCCAACACATCCTCCTTGATCAGTCCAATCCACCTGTCTCTTGGTCGCCCCACTCTCCGAGTTCCCCCTGTAGCCGCTTCAAACACCCGCCTTGGCACTCTATCGGTTCCCATCCTCTTCATGTGGCCGAACCACCTAAGCCTCTCTCTTCCCAGCTTGAACACCAATCTTTCAACCCCAAGCTCTTTTCTTATCTTCCTACTTCGGATCCTATCCATTCTTGTCACCCCCTTCACACTCCTCAAAAACTTCATCTCAGCTGCCTGTAGCTGGTTCATTTCCTTTCCACCTGCTGACCACGTCACTGCCCCATATGTTAGAATTGGCAGGAAATACATCTTGTACATAATGATCTTGCAGACTTGTGGAAACTTCTCATTCCACAGCAACTTCCTCACTGCTTGATAAAATGCCTCTGCTTTCTTTCTTTCTTCTTTCTTGTATTTCTCTGTCTACTTTAGCCTTGTTGGTGAGCAGGCTACCCAGATACTTAAACTCTTCCACCTCCTTCAACCATCCCTCTCCAAGCTTGATCCTAGCATGACCGTGTTTAAGCTTCTTTCTTTCCATGGACATTACTTCGCTCTTCTCTTCACTTATTTTCAAACCCATCTTCTCCGTCTCTTCACTCCACTTATGTGAAGAGACTTAAAGAAGAATTGAATTCTTCTTCAAGAAGAATTCTTGAAGTAGAAGACTTCAAGTAGTTCTTCTTGAAGTAGTTCTTCTTCAAGTAGAAGAAGAATTCTACACTTTAATTCTCTTATGTGAAGAGAATTAAATTAAAATTAAAGGTCTGCTTATGTTGCTAGATTTTTAGTTTCTTTATATTTTCTTACGGTTTCTCACGCTTACTGACTGGATTTTTCTGTATCTTGCTTTACTGTTCACCTTGTAAGTTGCAACCCGGTGCTACTTCCGATGTTGTTCACACAGGTATGCCACATCACCATCCTGGACCTGGATTCCCCCCACACAACCAGCCTCCGCAGATGCAAGGGCCGATGCAAGGACTAATGCCGCCGCGTGGACCTCCTCCAGGGCAGATGGGAGGTAAGTGTCGGAGATCAGTGGCTAGTGTGTCCATAACTACATATATGGACATGATGTAATAACTTTATAAAAAAGTATTTTGGAATTGGAAATGAATTACTGGCAGAAACATATATTGCATCTTAATGGACAAAGAATTATTCTTTTGTTAGATATAAAAAGACTGGGAGAAATATTTATTCCAAATCAAGTTGAGGTCAAAAGGGTCAAAAATGACCTTGAAGACAGCTGTGATTATTATTATTATTATTTATTATTAAGTCTATATTCTCAACAGAGCCAGGCTCCACTAGTGAGAATGTAATATAGAGAAGGGAGGAGAGGAAACCCGGGTACCGGCATGTAGCCTACTCCTGACGAAAGATACCAAGGGGACCAACGGCTTAACGTCCCTTCCGAAGGACGGTGTAACATTCACAGCACAGGCCTCCACAACCCGCGCCGTCGAGAGACTGATAACAGGTGGAGGGAGGTCGTCACACTGACCCCCAAACACCCCAGTCTCTCTGACCCAACGGCAGCAACCTGGCAAGGCAGAGTTGAATGGTCACCCATCCAACCTCTGACCGCGCTCAATGTTGCTTAACCTCGGTGATCTAACGAGAACCGAGGTATCCAACACACCAGCCGTTGGGTTTTAAATGATAAATGATAAATTCTATGATAAACAATGTATAATCATGAAGAGTGAGACCAATTGCTTCTAGTTATGTTAGGTATTGTGATTTTGTTGCATATAGGCATTGCTGTCTTACAAGAGTTTTTTGTTATTGTTTTACACTTCTTTTCCCGCCTAAATTATAGTCGATCGATAGTTACTTATTTCTATTTGTCGATTAAAATAATCGATTTTGGAAATATTGAGAAATTTTAAATGATTGATGCTGTAATTTTTAATAAAAACGAATGTTAAGTAGACTAGACTTACATATTATTTTGAATTTTTGATTTTTGACAATCTAATATTCTGTGTCTTTAGGTCCAGGAGGTCCTCCCCCTGGCCATGGAGGCCCACCAATGCACGTGAACCAGGGCCCTCCGGCCCCTCATGTGAACCCAGCCTTCTTCCAGCAAGGAGGTGGACCCCCTCAGCACCAAGGCCCCCCACCAGGCCCACCACACGGAATTCCACATGGATACGGCCCCCCACCTCCAGCCCCACAAGTGCGGGTTGCACAAGTTAGTAACCTGTCTGACATAATATAAATCTACACTTTGTTTCTGCTGGGTTTAAAAATAGTTAAATCTGAATCTGGGTTTGCACCCAGATTCGGGTAGGTAACACAAACGAATAAATGTATGTTTCAAGCCCCTAGATGTCAAAAAATTTGTAATTGTTGTATGTAGTATGTAACTGTGTTGTTAATGTTGAAGATGTAGTTTTAGAACATTTGCCACTAGAAAATTGGAGTACATATATCAGATATGATCTTGAAGGAAAACTACTTTTCAAGACTCATTTACTCACAAAATGCCTATTTTTAGATGTGACAGTTTCTGACTTTCTGATACATACTTCATATGGTGTTTCTCTTCTCAGTTGAAGATAAATGACGAGAGCATTGTCAGAGTGTTGACGTGTTGGGTTTTAAGCTTGTATTTGTTGAACAGCCTCCCTACGGTGTCCCCATGGTCGAGCACCGGGTTGAGGGTCCCCCACCCATCAATGAAGTGGAGTTTGAGGAGATAATGGGCAGGAACCGCACCGTCTCAAGTTCAGCGATTGCCAGGGCTGTCTCCGATGCCGCTGCAGGTTGGTACACGACGTTACGTTACAGAATAGTAGTTGCTACATTCATGCACTCAGAGAAAATATTTTTAACTTACCAGATTGGCATTTAGGTCATATATTTTTTTTCTCCCAAAAGATAATAACTAACTAGTATAATTTTGAGCCTCTGATCGAGATAGTCACTACGTCTCGGAAGTTGCATGACTCTGATTCTTGTTTCAGGTGAATATGCAAGTGCGATTGAGACGCTAGTCACTGCAGTCAGTCTAATAAAACAGTCGAAGGTAGCAAACGATGACCGATGCAAGATCCTCATCAGTTCTCTACAAGACACGCTACATGGCGTTGAAACCAAGAGTTATGGCTCGGCCAGGCGAGGTAAAAGCTCTCTACTCATTGGTCTAGTTATTGCATTGATGCTTGCAGTAATATGGCAATTGTTCTGATGGGAGATTTAAAATTGCTGTTGTTTCTTGCAGAACGATCGCGCTCCCGAGAACGGGATCGTTCCCATCGCAGGCGACGCGAGAGGTCACGCTCCCGGGAACGTGAATACCGTGACCGGTCTCGAGAGCGAGACCGAGGCGAACGAGACAGGCAAGTTGGTTATCAAGTCGCTGGAGTGTCGGAGAGAACAGTCATTGATAGGCAAGTGAACACAGCGGGTGTCGTGAACCGAGCTAACTGGATGAATACTAGATTAGGGATGTAAAAGTTGAAATATTCAACAATATTGGGGGGGGGGGGGGGGGGGGGGGGCAGCACTAGGCTGCAGAATTCCTGCGCTTGGCATTTCCACCTCTTCCATTTAAATGAAATAAATTTATTTTTGAACAAAAGTATTGTAGTCAGCATTGTCAGCTCAACTAAACATTGACTGCTGATTGGTCTTCTCGTTCTCATTGAATCAAACCTAAGTTTTCTTTGGGCCTAGGTATTATCCGGATCCTGCTTATCCGAGGGAGCGTTCTCGCAGTCGAGAGCGGGAGAGGGAGCGCGAGAGAGACTACAGGGAGCGTAGCCGTGAGGACAGGTGAGCATTGCCTCTAGATACTGTTAGTGACATTTTTGAGAGTTGTAACAAGTTTTGCAAGCTAGGAGGGCCAAGAATGTTGCCTAAATGTGATGTGTGATACATATACTTTTAGACTTGCCTACCTTAATAGTATTTTGTGTCTTCTGCACTTCTTTCACTACTCAAAACCTGCTGGTTAAAATTGTGTTGGCCAATTTGCAATGCAGTGAAACTTGAGTTCAAGTAAATTTTATATAGTAATTTATAAATGTTTAGTCTCAAGCCGATTGGTTCTTTCTTCAATATCTACAAACTTGTACATTATAATAAGCTTAAGCTGGGTTCCCATACTTCACATCGAATTCGCTTTCGCAAAATGGCTACCTTTTAACAAGGGAAATCGTCCATGATTACATTCGCATGTTCCCGTGTTTCGGTTTCGTTAAAGTTGAGCCAATTTTAACTTTGACGAGACCGAAACGAAACCGAAACAAGTGAACATGCGAATGTAAACATAGACGATTTCCTTTGTTAAAAGGTAGCCATTTTGCGAAAGCGAAGCGAATTCGATGCGAGGTATGGGAACCCAGCTTTATACCTTCTAAATGAGTTCAAATGTAGCACTTTTGCAAGGAAATACAAAGTAGTGTACCTACTATAAATTGTTGAAAAATGTTCTTAAAAGATGATTTAATCAATATTTGTTTCTGATTCGAACTCGGATATACGGTACGAATCACGATTCGTCACGAATCAATCAATCTAATTCGTCCCTATCTATTTCATCAAGGCCTCTTGCCCTGTAGTTATTTTCCCGTTCAAATTGAACTACATAATCTTTGGCACTGTGTCTTGTAGAAAATATGTTCTGATCGTCATGTCATAGTATAATATTATTATAGACTCATACATTTCATGTACCTCCTACCTCGTATGTAACAAATTAATTGCAGTGAAAATTTTCCCAATTCTTAGATTTCTAGATATTCTGGCGGGC
The DNA here is from genome assembly GCA_934045905.1 of Leuctra nigra. Taxonomy (NCBI): domain Eukaryota; kingdom Metazoa; phylum Arthropoda; class Insecta; order Plecoptera; family Leuctridae; genus Leuctra; species Leuctra nigra. The sequence goes on along the minus strand of OW203764.1, from coordinate 16,352,577 downwards.
CAAAGCAGTTAGAAAATTCATGGGAGGTAATGGATGTATATTGCTAAGTGCTAACATTCCGTTGTTTCTATTATTTCTATGGGAGTTTGGCTGGGGCCCCAGATATTCCTTATGCGTCCCGCGAACCTGAACCTGCCCAGCTAAGGTATGTGTTTGGCTGCATTGCAAGTTGCGTGTACAAATAACTTGGAGGTATAGAGTAGTGTAGAGGGCAGAAGGGAGACGGATTGTGAATGGTGTGACTCGTCTTGCAGCTCTACTCGGCAAGCGGTTCGCCCGCGCTTGAAGTCTCCCGAGCAACCGGATGCAGCTGCGGTCATGAGCTCCAAGTCCAGGTAAAGATAGGAATTGAACATGGAGATGAAATCAGTGTTAGATTAGCGCTTAGGTGACGCAACCATTTTTAGAACTTCAGACAAGCGATGCTAAAAATAGCTAATCGAGTGCAAACTACAGCATTGAAGGCAAACATGTCAACGGAGAAAAGGGTCAGAGTTTCAGGGCTTGATTAACGGGTGCTGGCGTATGACGACCAGAGGATCTTGGGCCAACCAGTTGAGACTGAAAAAGGGGCCAGCATCCTTAGAAAATTTAGTGTGAAATTTTAATTTTCCGGTGGGAAATAATTAATAAATAATCTTGGGACAACAAACGGGAATACCATTCGGGAAAGCGGGATCCTCCACAATTTACATTTTGGATTTAGGTATTATTATTAGTCTTGTCATTATTAAAAAATCTCTGCATTGCATTGGAGGTGGAGTCGACATATCCTTCATGCCATGTACAGACAACGCATTAAGTCGTGATAATTCTTCACCCTTACAGAATATCATGATACCACCACTCATACAGCGAAGCTCGATAAGTTGCCTACAGCAAACCCCATAGTTATTTGTCAACAGAGGGATGACTGAATTACTGGGTTGTGTTCCTCAGGCCCAGATAGATCACACAGATAAGGAAGTCAATGTTATGTCGATCGAACAAACATAACTTAACAACAACCACATTTCTTTTATCGGAACTAATAATTTACTTTCAGTTAAAACAAATATAGTTGGTTGGTGCATTAGGATTTCATTGGTATTGATAATATCAAGATTGTTATAATACATTTTGGAGTATTTAAACTATTTAATTTTAATACACAAAAATTATTTAATAATTATTTTTAATTATTTTATCTAAAAATTCATTTATATTAAAATGAAGTTAAGATCGTCGATTTGAATGTAATTTGTATTTAATAAATCTTCCCAATAAAATAAATCGGTTAATTAAATGAAACCTGGTGTCAAGGCTGACAACATAATTTGATCTATAATATCAATCAGTATGTGAATCATTGATCAGAAAATATTTGATTGTTATTGTAAACACTTAAACAGCTCCTATAAGCATCAAACCTTGGATACATTCATTTGTAAAAAGCGGAAAGTAACTGAGACTCCACAAAAATTGCATTATGAAAAATAAAAAAATTTAAACATAAAACATAAATATTATACATAAAAATTCATGTAAAATTAGATACATATCAATATAATATCGAACTGATTGTATAATATTACCTAATAGCTGTTACTTTTTAAGTTGGTGCACAAATAGAATAACACTTTTTATTCACTTCGAACCAGCAAATACGTGAATTCATATTAATTTTGTTATAGGGAAGGGAAATTAAGATTTTATTGCTAAAACTGAATTTTTTGGTAATTCTTCAAATAAAACTACAACTGTGTAACCCCTGGTTAAACAGGTTTCATCACTATTATTTTTATCGCTGTGTCGTTCTGGAGCCCAAGTCTTGAAAAAAGCGTTTTGAAACCGTCTGGCGTTTTCATTGATCAAAACATAAAAAAGTTGAAAGCTAAGGTATAGTCGTCAACTTTTTTACGTTTTGATCAATGAAAACGCCAGACGGTTTCAAAACGCTTTTTTCAAGACTTGGGCTCCAGATGTTAAACGCATCATAGTATGATCTCATCAACTCTAAAACACTCTCTTCTTCTCTTCTTATTCCTCTAAAAAATCTATAAGAAAAAGCATTTTAAAAATACGCTAATCTTCCTAACGATTGATATCAAAATCCTGAGATCTGTCGAATAAACGAAAATCTTTATACTTGAATTGTCGAATTAGCATTTGTTTAATGACGGTCTACTCAGATTACAGAAAAATTAAGTAGTTTGGGAAATCACATAGGAAATAACAGTATTGATATTTTTGTGATTGCATCGCATCGAGTAGATATTAGTGTGGTGGAGTTGTTGACAGACAAAAACCAGTTTTTCAAGTCATCCGTCTGTTGATAAAATAACTATGGGTTGCTGTAGGCAACTTATCGAGCTTCGCTGTACGAGTGGTGGTATCATGATATTCTGTAAGGGTGAAGAATTATCACGACTTAATGCGTTGTCTGTACACTCCCCCAAATAATAAACGGTACTCGAAAGAAAATGAATTGACTGATTAAGGTTTGATGGCATCATCCCATGAAGTCAGTGCTAACGCATTATCTAACTCTTTTAGGTGAGCTCTGATTTCATTGATAATAACAAGGATTGATTGTCAAGGAACCGGCCGAGCAGCCAATACGTTTTGTACCAAGTACCGTTTATTATTTGGGGGAGTGTACCTACCTTGTGTTTACAAAACCTGGGCAGCTATTCTAGAACTTAATTTTTAAATATCTGGATATCTGGAATATCTAAATTAACATTGCAGCACCAAATCCTAATTATGTATTTCAAGATGTAGAATAGCTGTCCTGACAGTCATTAGGTACTCTATGTAAGCCTAATCTTAATTTTGTCTACGAAATTATCACTTTTGGCTGCAGGTATTACGACGACCGCTATCGAGAGCCCCGTGAGCGTGAACGTGAAAGGGAGCGGGAGCGTGAGGGTGGCCGACGTGAACCGGAGCGGGATCGTCGCGAGGAACGGGAATCTTCTCACAGGAGCAGGCATTAGGAGCTAGTAAGGGACGAACGCTACCAAGTTTGGTCACCATCACACTATTCGGATATTTTCCAGAACGATTTGGTTAGTTTAACTTCGATACTATTGATTAGTTAAATCGTTTGTATGTAAGGAACATGTAACAGCATCATAAATTTAAAATTCTGATAAATGTACATTGTATGTATATTCATTAAATCACACAATTCTTGTAGACATTTTAATTTAGAACATATGATTTCAAAATAAATGTATCGAGTCACAATTTGCACTCTTCTAAGTCAAAACTGTACCTGTCACACAATCATGGTAGTAAATTCCTTTCCTTGAAGATTTTGTCTTCAATCAAAGAAAATAGTAAAATGCTGTAAACCAGTTCAGGTTTTTGCAATGCTCGATGAATGGCGAAGTATTGCTGTTGCCAGCAGAGCATTGCTAATTTACGTGTATTCCACTACTAGTAGTACAGCTGAGAACAGATTTTGTTTCTGGGTCTTGTTCAACTCTCCATGGAACTGGGCACTAGAGCTTAAATCTACTGAGTACATGTTAAAAAAGAATGAGCACCATCAAGAAAACCGGTGGCTGTTGCTAAGGTCTGATAAGTTGATAACCGAGAGCAGTGAACAGTTGGTTTTGATTGGTTGGTTGTTTAGGTACAACTGGGTACCAATCATTTTTAAATATAATTTTACATATAACACGTGACATACTGCCAATTGAAAGCGGAGCCGAGTGAAGAGCAGCTCTCTCATTGGCTGAGTGTTGTCATGTGACCTTGCCTCTCTTCTATTCGGTCATGATTGAAAAAGCGAAGAGTAACTAGACAGTCTGTCCCGTGTTTATGATATTTTTCTGTAGCATATCATATTAAAGAGGCAAACGGAAGCGAACGGGAATCGCACGGTTCGTCAGAGCGTTTTTAAAATTTTGTCTTCCCACTAAATATTTTAAAAAAATCAGATAGTAAAGTTACACAATGGAGTACTATATGACCTCTGGTACGACCTCAAAGTGTTAAATACGATTATTTGACTAAAAATATTGTATTTAACACTTTGAGGTCGTACCAGAGGTCATAATGAACTCTAGTGTGCGGGATTATTTAGTCTATTGGGCTGTTATGGGTCGTTACTATCTGATTTTTTAAAATTATTTAGTGGGAAGACAAAATTTCAAAAAACCGCTCTAACAGACCGTGCGATTTTTGCTCGCTTCTGTTTGCCTCTTAACTATATTGGTTTAAATAGTGTACAGTACACATACTAAGGCTTTGTTTACAGTTTGACAGTACGTACACTCTTACGTAGGTGTGCTGTCAACGTCGAGCCTAGCTACTTCTTGAACATGGTCCAATATGTATGGAAAGTTTGAGGTCGATTATACCAAGAAGGTTGCCATTGGCTTATCCGCCAACTTATTTCTGTCTGCATAATAAATCTCTATTTTTACCCACCACTCACTACCAGATCGACCAATTACTTTTGTAATTACACAATTACTCAATTACTTTTGTATTCATGTAATTTTTGTAGTACATACATAGTAATCTCCATAATCCCAAAAAACTACCTATATAATAAGACTATTTGACATAGGTAGTACGTATTCCGAAAGTTTCGATTTGAATAATAATTATTACCATTACAATTTGATTGCAAATGAATCGCAGTTATTTAAACCCTTAAATGGCAAAGTTCTCATTGTTAACATATAAATGAACTACATACATCTAGCAGTAGGTATTCTATGTCAGTTTTATTTCTTAAAGGTAGGTGTACAGGAATCTTATAATAAATGTGGAACTTGTAATAAAACAAGACTGACTATACATAGTAGAGGGATGCAAAATTTGAGAAGATGATTGGTGGCACTAGCAAAACAGTAGCATTGTGGCTACATATTCACAATATTCTAATATAATTATTAATTATTTATCAAAAAAGTTATGCTAATTGGGGAATTTTTCTTCCTGTACAGATTGGATTTTTAAATGTATATTGGTAAACTACTTTTACATTACATATTTTTAAACTCTCCTGTGTTGTTAAGGAGGAGTATGTTAGGATTTTCTCGTTCAAAATCTGTCATTTCCCTTTCCCTTTCATCTTGCCCCCATTCTCCCAGTGTTTTCATCACGTCTGGTTGATTACGCTGCCATTCTTCCTCTTTCTGCAAAAGTCACACCAGTTAAGAACCCTACTTTTACATCTTTGTAGACACTAGAAAGTGATAACTTCATTGCTCGATCAACATGTTAAATTATCGCCTCCAGTTTTTATTTTATGGAGGTTTGCCTCCACAGTGATTTTATTTGTATTGGGACTTTTATTAATTACCTATGTAATATGTAGTACTTACTACTTAGTACCATAATCTATGGTAGTACCTATGTACACTTGGACCAAGTAAAAACGGTATTTGAACAAAACTGATTGGCTGCTGGACAGGTCCCTTGACAATCAATCCTTGCAGACTTCATGGGATATGATGCCATCAAATCTTTATCAGACAATTCTTTTCTTTCGAATTTTTTTTTTCATCGAATGACACTCCTCTCTAGAGCCCATAAATATTCTAAGTTCTCTTGTTTGTTTCATACAATGTCAACTCTGTCATGTAGATATGGCTGATTCATTTAATATTGAAACAAGATGAATTTGTAATTATGTCATGTCATCTTCTAAATGTCGGTCGTTTAGAATAAGAATCCACAGCTCTTTCATCTTAGTTGCCAATTACGACTATCACTGGTTTAACTGGTCCATTGTACTTGTGTACTTCTAGATTACTTTTGCTATTTAATAATAGTAAACTACATATGTGTTTATGATAAATATACCTTAGATTTCTCATATTATTTGGTATGATAATAACCATCTTTATTGAAAAGCAAGTGCCAAGTTAAAATATGACTACATAGGTACTACGTAACTTGATATCTTCTACAATACAATCAAGTTTTAAGGGGAGGTCGGAAGTTGCACTTCCTAAAAGCATTTTTTAGTTTTGTTTTACATTAACATTCACTTGCACACAATTCTATTTTACTAAGCCTACTGCCACAGTGTCAAATACATACCTATTAGTACCTACCTAAAACTCCGAACACAATATCTTATATGTTACTCGTAAGTTCTTCCAGTTTCTGACATTATTTATTATTGTGTAAAATTGTGTACAAGTGCAAATTTATTTATGTTTAGAAAAACTATAATATAAAACTTTTGAGAACCACAAAGATGCAAGTGCAACTCCAAACTTCAACCAAACTTACAAACGAGACACGTCATGTGTGCATGTTGCATGAAGCAAGTTAGTAAATAATAATTCTTCTGGTTCCAAAAGTTGGTCGGTGTGACGAGGGCAACATGAACTATGCAAGTTAGTATAATTAAGTAACATATAGCGAAAAAGTACAGTCTGATTATAAGAGAAATTTCAAACCGACAACATGTAACTTACATATTGATATATTAATGGTCCATATTGGACTAGGTCACTAGAGCAGCTCCGGGGATTTTGTCCCCAATTGTACCTCATTTGCAGTATTATCTGGTGGTGTATTAGTACTCTTAAGAAGAGTAAATTTCTTTTTCTTGCGAAGTGTTGGTACAATATTTTCTTTCTCAACCTTAACTACTCCATCATCCCACCAGCCATATAACAATTTATTGGAATCCTATTTCAATGTCAATAAAACAGAGAATAAATTCGAATTGTTCGCAAGTGCAGTTTATTTTTAAATTATGCCCCAAGAATTTCGAATTACAGGTAATTTATTACATGTCAATGATATTAGGTAGTACCTACTACATAGGTACCTACCTACATAATTGGTACAAAAATTAAAGTATCATCCACCTATATTATTTAAACTTAACCATCAACCTTTTCTACTGGGGTACATACCTCCCGGTCTCTTTGAGCAAATTTCTCAAACATATTTGCATAAATCTGTTTTTCTCTTCCCTTTTGTTCTTTCAGCATCTTATTACAAGCAATTAGCTGATTTGCAGCAGCTTTGTTACTTGGTTCCAGCTCACATACCATCTCGAAGTCCAACTTTGCCTTCTCGGGCTCGCCAAGACTAAGATTAGCCTGCAAGAACAAAAGTGATAATTGATGATATTATTTTAACATTTAACATTGTAAATAAAATACAAGCATATAAAAGTACAAGATCAAGGATTGCAGTTGAGAGGAGAAACCATGAAAGACATTCACATCTGGAAAGCTTGCTGACGGAGGACACAGATGTGGAGAAGTGGATAGGATGGTGAAAAACAAGCAGATGGATTTTATCAACAAGGGCCGGTATTACTATTCATTTAACCTACAGTTAGCTTAAGCTCCATTTCAGAAAACTCGGTGTTTTGCCATTGTATACTGCAATTTAATTCTGATCTTATTTCCCCAGTTTAAATTAACCTCGGGCTATATTGCTGCAGATTTTTACATTTCCTGAAGTGGAGCTTAACTAAACTCGAGATTAAACTATGGTAATCTAGCTAAGAAAGCTAGTTTGGAACAAAATCCTCACACTAAAATTTAAATTGGAATTATATAGGTAAGCAATATTTTGTACCAATTTTGATTTATGTTGTAATTAGGTGTACATATGTGGAATATCGGATGGAAAGAGAAACGCATGATTCATTTGTTGGTGTTCAATGCTGGACTTGATAAGAAGTATGTGAAAAGAAGTTGCAGTGGAGAGATTGAAACAGCATGGTGGTTTTCGAAAAATAAGGATAGGTACATACAAGATAGGAAAAAAAGTAATATATGGAAAGAAAATTTGATAGACCTCATACTAGATGGTTTGAGCAGTAGAGTACACACCTAAATTAAATGGATATTGAAGATTGTTAAGAGAGTGTGAAGAACCAAAAATTGTAGAGAGAAGGAGAAACGGAATGAGTTAGTGGAGAGAAAGGAAGTAGAGGGGGAAGAAAAGAATGTATTGAAGAAAATTATGAAGATAAAAATGTTCATATGAGGGAAGGAAAATGGAGAGGTAGAAAGTAAAGTGCGTTGGAGGATAGAACACGGAGAGAATTGTGGAGCAAATGGAAATGGGTGAAGATACAGAGGATGGGGGGGGGGGGGGGTATTGCCAGCCAGTTTTCAGGTGTCCTGTGGCCCTAGTTGTGGTGGGAGGGATACATCCACTCTCTAAGCGTAGTTGGAACCAGGGATGGAAAAGATTAAGATTCAAGTAAAAGTTTGTATTACCTGCCCTCTTCTGAATAGTCCTTTTAGATTTTTGGGCTCAGTTTCCAAAGCTTTATCGCAGGAGTCTCGGCATGCAATGAAGTCTTTTAGCTTGAGCTGACACATTGCAATATTTAAATGGCCAACAACAAACAAATCTCTGCGGGTCTTGTTTTCCTCTTCTTCAAAACCAGTTTCGTGTTCCAAGAAGCTGATCATCTTCTGGTACATTTTCAGAGCCAGTTCGTACTTTTCTGCTTTGAAGTATCCTGCTCCTTTGTCTTTGAAAAGTTTTGATTCGTCTATTTTTGCAGTGCTATCCATGGACCAACTTTCTTTCGCCTGAAAGATGGCAATTGTGTAATTAGTTAAATGTTTCTCTCCTGTGATACACTAGAGTTCACCTTGGACTGGAATCATTTGATCATTAGAGAACTACATAAGAATACTACAAATAATCAGATTTGTTGTAGGTAGTTTAAATAGGCACATAGTTGAGATTATGATGAAAAGTACTATGTAACCAAAAATCTCTGGATTGTAAAAGTATTTTGCCGCCTCTTTATCCGCATCATAGTTGCCTGCGAGCACATCGTTACACTGAGCCACCTCTTCGTTAGGTTTCACCAAATACGAGGAACCTCTTTAGTACGTTTTTAAGGGACTGAAGAAAAAAAACGTACTAAAGTGAAAAACGTACTAAAGAAACAATTTAACATGTGTTCTTCTTATGGGGAATAAACCTTTTAAAAAAATGTACTTTAAGGAGAAAAACATATTAAGGTGAAACGTACTAAAGAGGTTCCACTGCATACTAGACAAGAAAAGTCCAATCCATTGATTGCCTGTTGGTTATCTACTTGGTTGGCAGTTGGCACTACAAATACAAGTAGGTACCTTCTATCATACCTTTTCAAATTCTTTTAATTCTATTTGGTACTCCACATCAGCTGAAGGTGGAATTTGGAACTCCGGTTTTCCCTCATCTTTAAATGCATACATTGACTTGATCTGAACTCGAGACTTTTCTCCCTTCTTGAATTTTTCTGTAACAGAGCAACAAGTAGTATCAATCAACTGACCTCTAACAGAGCAACAAGTAGGTATATAACAGAGCACCAGGTACCTAAGTACTTACCAAGAGCTCTCTCAACTCCATCACACAAACCATGTTCGCTCCCTTCGCCCAAGTTAAAAGACAATTCACGATTTTCAAACTCTTTCCCCTGGTAGCTTCCTATCACGTGTACTAAAATGAAACGGGGAAATTAGTAGAAATATTACTATTACCAATGCTATTACATAGAATGTAATTTCTTCATTCATGAAATTATGTTTATTAACATAACCGAGCATTAGGTACCTTTAACAAGTGCTCCATCATTTGGAGTTGTATAACCATCTCCTTGGTTGATAATGTAACGAGTTATGCCTCCATCTTTCTTCGGACTAATATCTTCTCCAGACCAATCAATGACTTCAACTTCAAATAAGAGGGTTGCATTGGGAGGAATTTTAGGAGGGCTGCCGCTTGCTCCGTACGCGTAGTCAGAGTTGCAAGTCAGCATAGCAACTTCACCCTTTTTCATTGAAGCAACACCAAGATCCCACGCCTTGATAACATTTCCTGAAAATATATCAAACTTGTAAAATACACTATACTACAGAACAAAGAGAAAACTTCAGTAGTTTTTGATACTAGGTCTCAGAAGATGAGAGAGATTCACACCTTTGCCAAGGCAAAATTCAAATGGTTCGCCTCTATCGCGGCTAGAATCAAATTTGGTGCCGTCCAACAATGTTCCAACGTAGTGGACAAACATATTGCTTCCAGATGCGGGGGTCTCCAATCCAAAGCCTTCTTTTATGATCTCTTTTAAAACTCCTCCATCCTGGTTTGGAGTGATGTCAAGCTTGACTGCCCCATTGACTTCCATTGATTCAGCCATGATTCCAGCTGAAACTAAAACAGATTAATTACCATCACTTTATCCTGATGTTGTTTATATTAGCTCTCAGGATAGGCTCCGAGATCCATAGCCTAGGTCCAATAGTACAGGGGAATGAATGCATAATTGACGGACGATCGTAGTATACTACTTGCTACGTGGATATTAAACAATACATTTAAACATTTATTTGGAATATAAAAGGATGATAGTGAAAAAGTGAAGGAAGAAGTAGAAGAAAGAAAAGACTGACATCGTGCCAAAGCACATTTGCAGGATATTACAAATACAATACCAATACAAAAGTTATGCGCAATGTGTAGGTAGTAGGTACTGTGGGACAGCAGTATCTACCTCAGTCTGCAATGTTAAATTCATATCAAATTCCTCTAGGATACTGTTTGATGTCAATTGTGCAGGCCTTTGTAAAAAAGATTATATTCGATAAGCGACTCCACTCTAGCATTGCTCCTTCGTCCCACCATAAGTAAGTAAGTACCTACGAAGGCTCGAGTGAAGTCGCTTATTGAAAATTTACCAAAAAGATCACTAGCGGCAGCGCAATTTGTTGCGAAAAGCTGCGTCCACATAGACCGGTTTTTTTATTAACCAATCACAAGTAGCCTAGGTAGTACCTACCTACTAGTGATGCCATCGGGTACCCGGGTCAGAACCGGGTAATGGAAGACCCGGGTTACACTCACGACCCGTCATTTTCTTTCTTAATGAAAGAAACAAAAAATTTAAAAAGGGACCAAGGGATAACCCTAAGTTTGTATTTTATCTAATCACGATTAAAATTGCATATAATTTGGTCTACCCGTTTCGTCTCCAATCGTATCGCAAAAAGTGTCTACAAAAAGCAGCAAAATCGCTCGCGCTTGCAGCACCTTAAAATCCTTTTTTTTTTTTTTTTTTTTAAGATGGCGGGTACCCGCCTAGGTACTGCTGGCGGGTACCCGGGTACAAAAATTACTACCCGATGGCATCACTACTACCTACCTATACCGCAAGCAGTTTCTAGACATGTGATTTGGGAGGGCCGAATTTTAACCTTTGCCTGAATGAAATTAATATAGGTATCTAACCTTGGGGTAGATAGATAAGTTGGTAGCCTATGTGACCTACCTACATCTAGAAAGCAGGTTTATTATAGGGGGTGGGTACCTAGGTAGGTAGCTATGATCAGGCATGATTTAGCTGGGAGCATGGTTAAATATCTGTCAATAAAGGCTGTTTTTAAAATTTAGGAAAACACAGCTGCGGCAAGTAACCTACCTACCTACTTAGATGTATTATGAACTACGTGCTTTTCCTGCGTGAAGCAAAGAGTGAACGATGACCACTGTTCTCGTAAATTCAAATTGTTTTCACTTTTCAGAAACTTCTAGAAGCAGAAACAGGTACAACAGAATTCAGCGGTGCGGCGTGAGCTTGCTTGTTTCAAAGCTTGTTTTGTTTGTTGTAGGAGAGAGATTAGAGAAGCGCAGCCGGAGCGCAGCGCAGGGTAGGGTCCAGGTGGCTCTGGCTCGTCCACCGCCTGCTGTAATTTATAGAACGGCGGGAATATTTGAAATCAAATCTACAATTTGCAATTCTCTCCAATATGATTTAATGTTTTAAATAGGTAACGCGTAGGAAGGGGGGGGGGGGGGGGGGGCACTCGAGGAGCAGGCTGACATGCATTCACCATGTTTTTATTGCATTCACCATGCAAAATTACGTTTAGTGTCCAAAAATCACTTAAAAATTGTTTAAATTCTAAAAAAACGCCCTGTGGGACAACAATTGGAGGGTTTATAGCTTCAGTTTGTGCATTTTAAAGCCCCAGAATCACTAATAATTGGTTTAAATTCTAAAAACCGCCCTGCGGGGCTAAAACTGGGGGCGCAGCCCCCCAGACCCTCCTTCCGGGTGTCGCAATCCCCCCCCCCTGATTAAAGTAGTTCCTTTAAATAGTAATGTTTCAAATAACTTCACGAACACACTACATTATTATACCAAAGATAATATTCTATTAGTTTGTAATTGTTTCCTACACATAAAATCTTAAAAGTACATGCATTTTTTTAAATGAAAATGTATAGTAGGTACCGTACTATACCGGGTGGCCCCAAAAAAGTCCAATGAGCGAGACACCGCTGTGAAGAAGCTACTGCAGATATACTGCAGTCATAATTCATATAGAGGGGCGGTAACCATGTGGGATTTGTTTGGGGACTTGCTTGAAAATGACATACAATCTTGAAATGTCGTCATAATGCAGTTTTCTCGCCAAAATGTCCCATTACATTTGAAATTGATTTTTATGAAATAAAATAAAAATAACAAATAATAATAGTAAACACCTAGTAATCACCCGAAAATGTACATTCTCGGGTGATTACTAGGTGTTAACTATTATTATTATTATTTGTGTTCATTTACAAAATATACCTACTGCCATAAAATGTCACAAGCTGTCCCATTTCAGTAGCTATGCCCGGTCGATGCACAATCAAGTTTACTCTCAGCTGATACGCTTGATCAAGTCACGTCAAGTCACGTAACAGCTGCAGCCAATGAGAGAGCATTCTTCACACATGCTTTCATCTAAACTTGATAGTGCATACCCCGTGTTTATGCAATTTCAAGAAATCGAATTATAATATTAAATATTGAACTAAGGAAGACAAGCCGTACAATCCTAAATATTTGTTTTATTTTAACTTCTTAGTAGGTAGGTACATTATTTGTTTAGATCAACGATTGTTGAAAGATCTCCAGCTGCAGGCCACAGTGGGTTTCGATCAAAAAAATCTTGTCTCATTTCTAGATCCACACTTGATGCAGTGGCGTAACTCGCGGGTCGCGAGAATTTTTCTGGCAAAGACCTCGTATATGGGAGAAAAATTATTTTTATAAAATTCAATTTTTTTAAATTTTTGAAGTGAAATAAATGGTTGATCCAACTAGATTATGTTTTAAAATGTCATTCACGATAATTCTGAGATGAAATTTATTATATTTTCTGATTTTGTTCAAACTCAGTTTGGATAGTTATATCCTTGTAATAATTTCTGTAACAACTTCTGTAATAATTTCTGTATGTTACTTTTAATAAGTAAAGTCATCAAAATGATACAGAAATGTGTAAAAATCGTATCCAAAAATGCCAAAATCTAAAAAGTCATATCTGACATTTCTGGAAAGCGGCCCCCAGGCCCTTCAGTGAACACCAATATATTTCTTGCATGTGCCAGAAAGAAGTTCTTGCGGTTATCAAATCTGATGTAAGTTGCGTGAATGTGAATGGGGTTGAACTGAATGTCTGGCGAGGAACCCTAAAAAGACGCGCAAGAAATGGAGGGTTGAGTGGCACCACAGAAATATTTTGCCAGGGGCCTTTCTTCCTCACTTGATGAGGGGTGTGTGTTGCATCCAAGGTTATTACTGCACACTGCACTGTTGCCACTGACAGTGGTAGGTGGGAGAAACGCACGTAAACAAAGGAGAATACTTGCAGTTGTTGTAAAAACATTGCGATAACGTCATAGTTAGATGCAAGTAAGTGCATTAACTAGGTCAGTTCGGATCATGAATTATAGTTACTTCATTTAGTTGAAACTAGGAGTTGTATCTCCATTTACTTACGGTAAGATAATTTTTGATACCTAATTCTATTTAAATTCTAACCACATTAATTAATATTTTAAATTATATCGCGATTTATATAGTTTATCTAGGATTTCGTAAGTTACGTAATTATTTATGCACTTCATTAATATTGCAAATAGCATGCAATGTTATAATGTTAAATGTCTTGTATTAAAATTCATAATGAAAACAAGATAATAGCTTCGGGGCGAATTCCGTTCAGCTCCTCAAGAGATTTGTACTAACGAGAACTATTAATGACGTTGTTGTTGTAAATCTCGTATCTTATTCTTAGAACAATTCTCAATAGTTGGCGAGTGCAGGTATGACTTGATATTATTTCCTAAATATCGTAATATCTTTTTGAACCATTCAAATGACGAATATGAAAAATATAAACATATTTTTAGTCGATTTTAGTTATTTTTTAAAAAGTTTTTTAGTCGTTTTAATGTAAATACAATATTTTGTACCCAATCCAAACTCGGCTAAAAGCCGAAAAATATACATTTTAATTTAGGTATACATCGAGTTGGGGTAATTCATACACCGTGTTCTTATTATTATCTTGGGTCCCCTCAAGAATCTAACTTATTAGTACCTACCTATGTCAAATTTGACATTTTTATTTGAATGGTTCAAAAGTCATGTTATGAAATATTATCTCCAGTGTTTACCTTCTTGATTCGATTACTGATGTCACTTGACTGTAGTTTCAGAATATATTTTCGAACGATCTGAAGTGAGAAATTCGTGGAAATGAGTATAATTGTGAGATCTCTGACAAATGTGGCAGGGCTCAAGTTTCGAGCACAATTTGGGCAAGCTGCAATAAAAGTGCAGACGGTACGGAATATTTCACACAAACGTAAGTATTAACTTTATTCGAATTGGGGCTTGAAACGAAACATGATGCAGATGGATAAAATGTGCCCAAGGTTTAAATCGATTAAATACTTGATGTGGAAGTAATAGCTATCCCATCTCTAATTCTAGACATACTCTGTGTGCTAATAGCAGGGGGGGGGGGGGGATTAAAGAAATCCACACAAAAAGGCTTTATTTCGTGTGAAAAGACAACTGTTTACAAATTCTAATTGTCATTATTATTATTCATTAAGTCCGATTGGTTTAGCCTTTCAATTTTGACATCTTAATGCTGTAAAACGCAGAAACGCTTCAAGAAATGAAGCCTTTTTGTGTGGATTAACTTCATAATATTTTGTGATTTCATATTTTTTCTATTAGTTTCAGTGGGCAGTAAACCCAGTGAGGATGTACATCATGGGGATGTCAACCCAGTGGTGCTGAAAGCATTCCAAACCCATGAGTCCACACGAGTCATCTTCGATAATCACGAGAAAGTCGACTTCAAAAACATCTGGGTAAAAATAAATTACACTAAATGTAGGTATATCCCACATCTTCTTCACGGATGACGCATGGCAAAACATTTTTGTTCTCGTATCAGATCGTAACAGTCAGATTAAAAAAAAGTAGGTAGTTTATGAAAATTGAAGATATTCGTATATAAATTGAGGGGGTCGGGACCAGAAAGTGCTAATGTGGGTTACTAATGTGCTAATGTGGGTAATGTGGCTAAACTGTAATGTGGGTTAGCACTTTCTGGTCCCGACCCCTTCAATTAATAACAGAGAGATGAAAATAATAAATTAATGTTTTTTGTGTGAATAATCTAAATGTTTGAAAATTAAAATGTAGTTTCAAAAGAAAACCCAATTTGGAAGTATAGGCTGTTGTTGACTTTTCAAGTTTAAAATGTCCAATTATTATAATTATAAATTATAAAGAAATAAATCCAAAATACCTGATTTAATTCACTGTATTATTTGTTAGTACCTTTTGAAATATCTTCAGCAAAGTTTCTATATTGCCCCAAGAATGAACAGATTCTGAAGTTTGGATTTGCACTTGATTTCTTTCAGCTGCGTGACAACTGTAAATGTCCACAATGTGTCGACTCGATGACGTATCAGAAGATTTTGGACACTCCTGCACTGGACTTGAACATCAAGCCCAAACATCTCGTTGTCTCTGGCAACGGAGATTTAATCATCTCTTGGAGAGAGAATCAGAAAGAACATACATCCACTTTCAATTCAGACTGGTATGACTCTCAAAGTTAAATCAATAATTAAATTATCTGATTTAATCAAGCCTTAGTATTATGTAAAATTTCAGCCTAATTCCTATAGTAGTTTTGTCACAGCAATGTCTCACCCATTGTGCATTTTTTTGGGCCACCCGGTATACATTACTTTTTCCAGGTTGTATCGTTTTGGTCAAATTTTGATTCAGGAATACCCTGAATCATCAGATAACAATTCTTCCAAGCCAGAACTCTGGGACCGGAGCAAGATTTGGAGCAAATTGCCCGAGATTTCTCACAAGGATGTTATGGAAACTGACGTTGGACTGAAGAAACTGCTGGAGATGATTTGCACACAAGGAATTGCAATAATACGAAACGTTCCAGCTGTCCATGTAGGTTTCTTAGAAATGTAGAAGCTATAAGTTATAATTTTTTTTATAAAATCAGGTCTATTTGATTTGGATATATTTCATTTTGTATTATATAATTAAATTAAATAACTGATCTTCATTCAATGATAATGTAAATATTTGAACTTGTAATAAAACTTTTGCCCAAAATATTAATTAATAGAAAAAGAGCAGAGGGTAAAAAAAAATTCCCTTATTCCATATTTAGAACAAATAAATATTCCTTAAGCATAAGAGCTGTAAAACCTGTGTTACAGGGCAAGAGCCTCGACGTGTTACGTCGGTTTGCATACGCCAAGGAAACACAATACGGAGTGACATTTGACGTGGTGAATGAGCCGGATCCCACGGCACATCTGGCTTACAGTGGTCTCCACCTGCCACTACACACGGACATGAATTACCGTGAAACAAGCCCGGGGATTCAGATGCTGCACTGTATCAAGGCTCTCGATCCCAAAGTCTCAGGCTCGGATCCAGGCGGTAAGAAAATATACAAAACGATGTTCAGATTAATATTTAGAATATACCTAGGTATAGCATACAAGATTAAATACAAATAATTATTTTAGAGTGGGAAAGACCTGAAGGGTATGTTTCGTCATTTTCAGGTATGTCATTCTTCGTTGATGGTTTTAATGCAGCTAAATGGCTTCAAGAAAATGATCCAGAGGCATTTCACATCCTCACATCAATTCCGATTCGATTCCACGTTGTTAACAAAGGGGTAAGTGATTATCACTAATTACATTTCTACGTTGTGTAAATACCTTCTTTTAACAATTTTCTATTTTCCTCAATTGTTTTACAGAAATATTACTCGAAATCATGGCCAGTAATTTGCGTTGATAAGAAGGAAAACATAACCGAGATCCATTACAACAATAGAACTATGGGAACTTTGGAAGCGCCTTCACACAAGGTGGTGCCGTTTTACCGTGCATACAAGGTAACATACAATGAATATTGAAAACAAAACTTAAATGTAGAATTCTGTCTGGAATCTAAAAGGGGCTGTGAAGAATAGTTTCATTGCTTGTTTTGAATGTTGCATTATCAATGGAGTACGAATTGTTTTAGCTTTTCACGGAGAAGATGCGCCTGCCGACTTCAGAACTCAGGTTTCACATGGTTTCCGGCGACATGGTTCTGTTCAATAATCGGCGCATTCTGCACGCTCGAACAAGCTTTGACCCGACGAGAGTGTCTCGGCATTTGGTTGGTTGTTACGCAGACATTGACGAAGTTACGGCCACATACAACTCACTGTCATAAAACAAACTAATTCACACATAAAAATAATATATACATTTGTTTGAATTTGTTTGTTTGTAAATGTACTTTTAAAACTAACAAAAGTAACAAATCAGGCTTCCCACAAATGTAATACACACTTGATTGAATAATCTGTTAAATAATTGTAATCTGTTAGATCTATCTGGTAAACAAGTATGTATTACTTAGGTAGGCACCTACTTAAGAAAGCCATCCTTTTTTTCGGTTTGAAAAATGGAAGGTGACATTGTTATATTGCATTGCACAATGAAGTGTGTGTGACATTGCACTGTTCTGCGACTAGAGTAATGGTGAACAATTACGCGGATGATGCAATACGATGGCCAATTATTTATGACGGTTATTGCACCAGGAAACAAACATGTTGCATAATTGCATGAAACAAGATTCAAGTCCATGGTACAGTCTGAACCATATGAGAGAGTTATTGACACATTATGCATATCTAACTCCACAAACACTCATGTATACATTTTTACAAACTAATTTAATTAAAATATATATGCACCTTCGTATACGGTTGGCCTCATTATGATAATTCATTATGATTGTATAATTCAATCTTGATTTTATTTTTCTATTGTATTTTTAGTTGGTAGAACTGAATACATAAATAGGTACCTATATTGTAACCCAGTAAATGTTATGAAAACAATAAATAAATACATACATACAGGGATGTAGTGGGGCCAGGGCGGTGCCCTGTACCTTTAAAGAAGGCAAGCGCGCACCTTGCCATCTTTTTCAAATTCTATTAAATTCATCCATGGTTTACGATTTTATTCTTAAATAATGCATATAAATAAATTATGTCTAACTTTTGTTACACTTACAACAGATAAATTTAAAATCTATTTTAAAATTTGGTCCCAAATGCGTATAATTATCACTAAAATAGTTCAATTTTCAAAAAATTCCCGCCGGGGCAAATTTGGGGGATACTTGCTCCCCAAACCCCCCGCGGGTCGCGACGATACAGATTTTGTTATTTTTCGGCGCCCAGGCACTTATTTTAATAGAACTGCACCCCTGCATACATACCATAGTCCATAATATGGGTAAAATGCATACCTACTTTTAGTAGTTATCAAGGTACCATAGGTCCATTTGTAGGTACCTAAACTAGGTAACTCGTTTGAGCAACAAATGAATACCCAAAACATATTTATCATTTTACAATATTTCATCCCTTTGCAATTACCTATGTCCATTGTATTTTATATAGTCGGTACAAAATCTTATTAATGTTGATTTCATTCTAGTATAAAGCCTAGTTACACAATTCCAAGTGTCATTCAATTCATTGAGTTAAATCGTTTGGTTCAATGAATGTAACCGTGTAGACGCGAAATTGAAGCAAAAGTACGTTTCTTTTAGAACAAGTCCTACCTATTTTTCCTTCAATTAATTATTGAATCCAATGAATTGAATGGAACATTGAACCATGTTAACTAGGCTTAAGGCAAGTGAAATTCAAATGGAAAAGGGACAGGACAAGTACATTCGAATTAGGTAGAGAATAAATAATCCGAGAGTTAAAAACAGAATAATACCTTATTCTTTTCGGTATATTATTTCATTATGGCTATATTTTACAATAAAAAAATCACATAACAGTAAGAATGGAAGATACTGGTAGATGCTATGGATGTAACACAACAAGCAATCTTAGATAGGTAATTAACTGTATTAATAATGATGTACCTATACGTATTTACAATATTTCTTACTGCACAGTTCTAAGCTAATATGGCATGAATCAAGTGGAGTGACAGGCTGCAATAAAAACATCCCACACATGATATCTCTGGGTGTGTCACATATTTGCAGCCGAAGTGGAAATTAATACAACATAGCTGTGAAGAAGAGTTTTCTCGACTATAGAAGGATAAATCGTACCCTGTATCATTATTGTTTTGTAACCTTTTGAGCGTAACAATACCAATGAAAATAATTCCGTTTTGGTAAATTGATTAGGTTGCTTTAAAAACCCAATTGATATTAGGTATTTACTATTTACCCTATTCGAAACAAATTTTAAAAATAAAAATAATTATTTATTATATGTAATAATGTAGTTTTTTGCTAAATAAAACATTTATTTAGCTATAGGTATTTAGTGTTCACATAATCAACCGATGGGTGTATCATGAGCGCAAATTTCAAAACCATGTTGACGTTGGTAGTTCTAGATAAGCTAGATGTGCAAGCCAACCTAATTGTTGTTGAGGAAATACAAATATTCATGTACGTATTGTCTTACATGGTAGACGTAGGTACTTGTAAAGCCACAGAAGAAAAACACTGTGTCAGTAACAAATGACAATGCAAAATAGTTACGCAATCATGTGTTGCCTATGTACCTACATGTAATCACAACAATAACAAAATCAATATTTTAATATTTCATTAGGGTACAAGTTGTCAATACGTATCATATAAAATAAACTGTTATATTTTAACAACCAAAACAGAGAAAATGTTTGCACTATTCTCCTTCATACATCATTAACTACATAACGATTCAAGTTATAATAATTAATTAAATATCTTAGGTTCCAAAGCAAGATGATCAGCAAGTGACTTTTGTTAAGCAAGAAACACAACAAACCTCTTTTTAAAGAACTGCATTTTGTGGAAAAGTATTTTTCTACAGAGTCCAAGTGTTCAATTTTGATTTCCCAAGTTGTATATTCTAAATTTCCTATGTTTCGTGTGAAAATATAGCGCACTTCAGATTCAGCTACAACTTTAAAATTGTAACCAACCACCGATGGACAACCGACACGACAAAGAATATTAGAATACAAGCAGAGGAATTACCCAAGTGTTGCGACTTGCGAATGAGATTTTGATTGGCACAAAACACATTTCCACAAACTACCCCATTGAAATGTGGTCCTACATTATCTCGAAGTTGAAATATCTGTTGCCTCAAACCAGTGTAAGATTGCATGCTTACTGCTGCTTTTGTCAAACTGCCAAATCAGTTGGAAGTCAACTCTTTAATTCCACAGTCCTTGCAACATAATATATTAGTTGGTGGGAGGAAAATAATACGGAGCTGTGCTCTATATGTATAGGTCTATACTCAGCGCACCTGCATCACAAAAGTACGAGGATAATTAATGGGATAGATGTTTGAAACAAAAGAAAAAGTGCATCATCTCAATCCTGTCTGTACCGATAAAGTGTGCCCGAGCATGAATTGACTCGATGTTTACGATATTCAATATTGCCGAATTGTCACAACGTAGGTAATAGGAAAATAGTTAAACTGAAATTATTTGCGCAGCCTATTTAATTATCTATAAGCCTTTACAATATTCTCTGAATAACTGATAATTACAAATCAAACTCGTATCAAGTCCATTTTGACACTTTTTGCTGATAGAAGTGGAATTTGAGACTTTCGTGATGATCAGGGATAACCTTTTAATAACTGCTTTCTGAGGACCAGTTGACTTAAGAAGTCAGTGGAATCTGAGTTAGAATTGAGACTGATGATGGTAATTCTAATTGTAACAGTTATTTAGATATGAAATAGTTACATACTGGCTGAGGAGAACCATTTTTAAATAACTATTACTCTAAACTTATGAATCATTGAGAGGCTGAAACCCTAGAGAGCCACCGTAAGACTTATTACAGCTGAGTAGAGGTAAGGCTTGAACTTGCTTCTGTAAGTTGCTTCAGTAATAATATAATTTATATTTATATATTTATTTATACACAGTATAATAATATACGAGAGTTATGTTGCGCAATAATACAATATCAAAGCACCTAATAAATAATATATTGCTTCACAGTTGACAACAAAACATCGTGTAATGGCTTCACATTTATCACATTGCATATTATTTAATAGGTTAAACAGGCTGTAACAAAGGGGAAATGCATAGTTAACTACAACATAATGAATATAATATCATGTGACATCACTTGCCGGTTACTGCAAACAGCCCTGCACTTTCTCAATCCACTCTTGCGCCATCGATGCGTCACTGGCACAGAAGTTGTACGTTCTTCGATTGGTTCGCAGCTGAAAGAGAAATAAATTCAAATTTATTTTCAGTACCAGTCAGAGCAAAAGACAGTGCAGTGTATGAATATTTGAACCAGATGACAGGACTGGATTGGTGACGATTGAACTTTAGTAACGAAAAAAGAATTTTGAATTTTGATTCATCGATTGATAACAAATAGATTCTCAGAAAATCCGACTCCGAAAACTGATGGCAGGACTTCTTGGAGAACTCAAGTTATTTGGACATAAAAATGATCTCACTTGCTTTTTAAAATATGTTATCTATGTACTAAACTCGATAATATTTGGCTGTAGAATCATGAAATCAGACACATCTGGTCAGAAAAACATAACACTGAAGAGATGATCAGGTGTACTCACATCAAAGAAAGATTTGTCATCAGTCTTCTTGGGAGGTCCTGGGGCCGGAGCAGCCGGAGTAACTGACATCACTTCCGCCAGATCTGAAACAAGAACACAATGCTCAGTTATCTCGTTAATCTAATTCTTCCTGCACATAACGGACAAAACCCTACGATAGGGTACAGGCAAGATGAACCCACTTTAGCATTGCCAGGTATAGGCCGGTCGATGCTAGAGCGGGTTCATCTTTGCTTGTCCACGACCGTATTTCAAAGTGTCAGATGCTGGTCCATTTTAAATTGATTCAACACTAATTATAGTTTTAAATAATTTTATCTACTGTCGCACATACCTACACAAAGTATTTCAATTAGTTATTTAATAAGAGGACTTGTACAGTAAACCCTCGTTAATTCGAACTCAAAGGGACCCAAAATATTGCAATTCGAATTAAAAAAATTCGAATTAAAATAATTTTTTTTTTTTTTTTTTTTTTTTTTAAAGGATGAGGGGATTGGTCTTTTAACGTATATTATCTCCTAACTGCAATTACAGAAGAGAAAAGGAAGCCAAGGTGCATATTATTGAATCTACTTCTTTTAGAAGCGCCGCCTTCTCACTTAATTTCAGTTCGTGGTATTTCTTCGGAGCCATCGTCAAAACTTGTTTACGAAACTTTGACACAGCCACACTTGTTTGTTTAGGCTAGCTAGTCTAGCTCGAGGCGTGAGGGGTGAAATGCCGCCAGTCGCCACGTCGTCAGTAAGTCTAGAGGCGGACGCACCCGATCGAACACACGAGGATAGCCGAGGCAGACGCACCCGATCTAAAACACGAGGATAGCCGAGCCACGCCGCGCTTGTGCGCGAGCCATGCTCTGAGCAGTCCGCTGCGGCGCACCCCCCTATTCTGCCTGCGGCGCATGGCGCTGGCTCCAAGTTATTGCGCGTAATATATCACGCGTTATGAATTTTATACAAACCCACACTTTTGAAGAAAAATTCGAATTAAAGCAATTTTATCCAAGTAAATACATGGGCTGGGACTTTAATTCAATTCGAATTTCGAAATAACCTAAAATTCGAATTATCAAAATGAAATAACATAGAAAACCCTATTCTGGCCACTGGGACCACCCAGATAGTTCGAATTAACCTCAAATTCGAATTATCCGAGTTCGAAATAACGAGGGTTTACTGTATTACTAGTGGGAGCAAAGATAGCCATTGGTACCACAATTAGTCTAGACTTCAATTATTTTTATTTCAAAGTTCCTCTGGCTACTAAATCCTTCATGGGAATAAGTGTTGCTACCGCACTTGGAACTACAGACTAGAAACTAGAAGCTAGGTTGCTTCTCACCTATATATCCCTTGCAATGCGAGTCCTCCATTGCGTCGTAGTACCGCAACTGGTGCTTGATGGAGTCGAGAACAAACCAGCGCTGTTTCCAGCCCTTCAGTAATGCGCCTCGCTTGTACAAATACCCCTCGTGAGTTCGGTTCTCCGCCACGTTGGAAGAGAACTGGTCGTAGTATTGCTGGCTGGACGTCTGGATTGTTGCTACACCTGGAAAATAAAACATTTGTACACACAAAACAAAACACAGGAAAGAAGCAATACAAAATAAATTTAGAGAGAATGTAGTAGTTTTTAGGGAAAACTTCCTTCGAGCCCTGGTTCAGCTGGATATTTTTAATTTCTTATGTACTTTCTTACTATCATAAAATGTAGTGTAATAGCTTGAACTGATTTCGGTTGGTGCTGATGTACATTTACATAAGTAACGTTTAAACCAGGTATTAAACAAGGACATATAGGTAAAATAAAGGCTGAATTGATTGTGAAACATTTATTTGCAAAGTGTTAAGCAAACTAGTATTGGAAAAGTTTGCAATAGTGGAACTTACTGGAACAAACTGAGCCGTTGTCGCCGCCGTGTGACCTTGTCAGCGTCTGCGAGGTGAGGTTGCCGTCAGCCACGGCCTTGTATTTGGTACAGTTCTTAGGAACGTTTTCGGAACACTTCTCGTGGCAGCTGTAGCCGCAGTCGACGCACCGCATTCCAGTCTGAGCACAAGATCACATCTCATTTAGTGTTACAGCACTTCTTACACGACATGCATCCCAATACATGGAACGGGAGCTGAACAGATAATTGAATGGAAAAGGTTGTGTGACACAATCAATATACAGTGGAACCTCTTTAGTACATTTCTCCTTAATACGTTTTTCACCCTAATATGTTTTTTTCAAAAGGTCCTGGCATTCCCCCATAAGAACACATGTTAAATTGTTTCGCTAGTGCCTTTTTCGCTTTTTCGCGCCTTAGTACGTTAAAAATTCTGGTCCCTTGAAGCAAATTACTAAGAATTGTAAGTTTTTCATCCCAATTTCAACCCATTTTTGTCCATAAATAATGTCAGAAAACACACCTCAGTTTTTGGAAGTCTGTTTTTGAAAAAACACTTTATATGCGAAAATAAGCTGCGGGGATATGGGAAAAAACAATCATTTGTCAGGACCAGACTATACTTCTTTCTATTTTACACTTGAGTTGAGTGACAGACCTTTGAGTACTTGACATGGGTTGGCCTCTGCTGTTATCTTGAGAAGGGGGAAACATGATTAATGTGTCTTTTACAATTTATTGAAACATTATCATCCAGTAACACTTATTTTTATTTAAACCATTTTATTCACACAATCTTTCTTATGTTTCTGTCACTCAAGCAAAGTTAGCAAACTTATAACTTGCTTTTTGAATGGATCATTATTCACAGAACATTTCACTTTTACATCACACTTCATTGCAAACTAAAAGACAGACGAAGTTTATATTTCCTTTGTTTACAAAACCACTCAAGCAGATGCCAGATGGCTGGGGGTTGTGGGTGGTCAATTGACTGCACAGATAACTTAAAGCAGCTGATTGCTTCCTGAGTAGAGGGGGGCCCACCCTTGAGTGTTTTTTTTCCATTTCAAATGGGAGGTAAGACGTTAAACCCCAATCTAAAAATATCGATCTTCATAAAAAAAACATTGACCCGCGACTAGACCCCTTTTTTATGAAATTTCTATAGTACGTTTTTCCCTTTAGTACGTTTTTTTAACCTGGTCCCTTCAAAAACGTACTAACGAGGTTCCACTGTACTAGTACTACATTGGTTTTATTGAAAGAATTGAGATTCTACCTTGACTGGACCCCACAGCACGTTGGTACAGAGATCGCAATAAGTGGGCGTAGTGTAGTTGTAGCGCTCAAACCGGTGGGGGTGAGAGTAGACGAGCGCGGTGTCGGTAGCGCCCACCAACTTGCCGCGCATCAAGATCTCCAGGGTGGATCGCTTGTGCAGTAAGCGCCCGTGAGAACGAACAAGCTGGGTGCTAAACGATGCGTGCCGCTGAGAAAACAAACGAAAAGATATATTAAAAATTGTTTGAACCCATTTTAATGGAAAATCATTGCATTCTCCTCCTTAAAAGCATATCAGTCCAGTCCAACACAATCCTATGAGCTGTACCCAGATTGGATGTGAAAAATCTTTTATACTCTCTTGGTCATTTCGATGTAAACTATCCCACAACCTCTTCAACTGCTTTTATTTGGTACATAGCTAGTAGCTTTCACGACGCTTATGGTTTCACAGAATTGAACACTTCAAAGTTGAATTTAAGTAGAATATTTTGAATAAAATTTGAATAATTTTGGACAATTCAATTCGAACACCAGAACACCAGTAGGATGCACGAATCGGCTATAGTTTTGTATTATATCTACTATCTAGTCGTAATGTTTACAGATGTGAGATATACATACTGTCAGTGAGTCGGTAGTCGGCAGCTCCAGTTTGTCCCAGAGGACCTTCCACTTCTGCGGCAGATGTCCCAGCTCCGTCTCCAGCCGGTGAATCTCCTCCAGCAGATGTGAGAACGCATCTGGGATGCTCTGGTCCACATCTTCATACCTGAGACAGAGAAATCAAGCCTCACAGACACACTTACGCACTCACAGACACGCTGCTTTATATCTGTATGGAACTTCACACAAAACTGAGAGTGTAGGGGGCAAAGGCAGAGCAAGAATTATGGAACACTGTTCCGTGAACTGAAAAGATCCCGTCATTATTTCAAGTTCCAAATTGTCTCGACTCTCGTATATATTTTCTATAATGGCTAGAACATCATACTGTTCTGTGAAAGGCAATGGACAAATGATGTAGCTGGACGAATGTAGCTACGTTTAAAGCTCGCCGGTGAAGTGTTGGCATTCGACGTTTGGTACTCAGCGCTGAAAGATGAACAAGGTTTATCTTTTGATCTTGAATGCCAGCGCTTGGTGTTGAGGCATCTGATTGGCCAGCGCCAAAGTGCTGAACGTATGTTGTCGAGCTGTAAACGTATCTTATGATAATGAAGAGACAGTAAGGGTACGGTGGGAAGGATCTGGTCGAGACCAATAAGAAGGGCAACTTAAAAACATTTGGTTCTCGACTGATGGAAACCATAAAAAAGTCAGCCAGGAAGGACGACTGCTGGAATCAAACCCCGGTCTCAAGAGGGCTGGTCGAGAGGAAAAGGTTCATCTTGGTTGAAGGATGTAACTCGGCTCACCCGACAGTGACGACTTTCCGCGCCGACTTCTTGACGATGCCGTCGGCTGCCTCCGCCTCCTCCTCCTGTTGCGTGTCCATCTGAATGACCTCGAGGTCGTAGCTCGGCCCGTGGGAGAGCGTGTCGCCGAGGTAATATCGCCACACCTCGAGGCTGGGCAGGTGGGACTGAGGGCGCAGCACCTGTGGAGACAAACAACAGGTATTACAAAATCAGACAGTAAAGCAAAGATGAACATGCTGCTGTTTATGGGAAGAGGGAGGTGACAATTTGATCAACACTCCCCGTTATTATTTCTACACACTAAAAATAAATGAAATGTAAACAATTTTGTATGCACAGTTTATCATTGCCCTAGTACCTAGATTAAGGCCCAGTTTTTCAATACTCTGCTAAAACCAATATAATTAAGTTAACACAGTCATTCTAGGAATGTCATTGGTTGTTGCCATGACAATGCACAGTCCTAATCAACCATTATGTTTGTTAGTGCTACATACCGGATGTTCCGAGTCTGGCGTGTACATGAAGTTGTAGAAGAGCGGCGAGCGCGCGCCCTGCTTGTCGATGTAATCGAACACGGACTGTCCGAGATGTCCCTGGCCGCTGCCTGCCATGCGTCCGCCCCCCGGATACACGCCCTCGTCGTCCGAGCCGTTGGTGTCCACGCTCTTGTGTCGCGACGCCAGAGACCCGCGCTTGTCCTCCGCCGCAGCGATGCCACTCTCCACACGCTCCAGCTCGCAGTCCAGCAGGAACGTGCGGAAGCGGCAAGAGACGCAGTGGTACGCCAGGAAGCGGAGGTAGTAGTCGTTGAATTCAAATGCAAGTGGAAACTGCTTTTGAATCTAGAATTTAAGAAATGCGATTCAACAAAAAACGTCATTATGTATGTACCAACAAAGTGACCTACTATAACATTGATACAGAAAAGGCAGGTCACACTTGAGTTGTGACTCTCATTATTAAAAATAGACTAAATATGTTTTTGGGTCATTGAGAGTATGCGCAGAACACAGGATTTACAGAAGTCAAAGGTTTGAATGAATACACACAAATACCATTAAATTGACAGTGTTGAATTGACAGAATTGATCTGTGGAACTTTCTCAATATCAAACCTTCCTTCAAGTCCTTTTGCGATAATAAATGTTACATGTTTCTTTATATACCTACTAAGATTCTATCAAAAAAAACTTTCTGGTTTCCCATAAACTCATAAAGAATCATCCCTGAATTGTAAAATAGTAAGTATTTACAAATAAGCATTCTTAAGTATTTATTGTAACACAAATAACGTCCGAAGACTCACCTGATGTACAACGTCTAGGAACTGGAGGAAGGTGGGCGTGAAGCCGCTGGCCTGGGAAGCGGCCGTCAGATTGCTGCGGTGGCTGAAGCGGTGGCCGAAGCCGAGCCACTCCTTCTCCACGAGCACTCGGAAGCCGTCGACAGTGCGGTAGTGCGGGTCGAGGCACAGCTGAGCCACAGAGCTTACCTACACGAACACACATTCACTGAGCCGGTCGAGAACAATCTTCACAACATTATCGATTTCAATTTCCTACCAACCAAAAGGCAGAAGAGATATTGGTAGGCCGAAATGAAGATGGCTTGAAAATTGAGGACGGAAAGGCAGGTTTGCCTAAACCTTGAAGTGATGATAATGTGATAATGGATGATGATGAATTTCAATTTGTTTATTACAGCATTAGAATACTACAAGTTTCTGGTGGCTTCATAAGTTACATGATACTTCACAGAAAAGAAAATAGAATGGGTCAGTGAAGTCACTAGGATTCATATGTCACGATTTTTTTAATATAATAAAATGTCGAGTGAACTTCAGATAAGTGAAGGAAGAGTGAGCTTGAGAATGAGATGAATGGAGAGTCTAGTACGTGAGATATTTAAGGTGATACTAGCGCTCGGCCGTTTTAGAAAATTGAGAGAGAAAAATTGTTTTATAAGTGAGTGTAACTTTTACAGGAAGTTCACATGATCAGTCTGATTGTATATTAGTAGCCCTTTTTAATTTTTGCTTATTGCATCGTTAATTAGGCGCCGGTTATTCAACAAAACCGCGCAAAACGATGAAATTTGCGATACAATTGGAGACCAAACCCGTAAACCAATTGATCTCAAATTTTAATCACGATTAGATGAAAGACAAATTAGGGTTATCCCTTGGCACATTTTTGAAATTTAATTTTATACGGCGCCTAGGGAGACGAGAAAATATCTAATTTTTCACCAAAAATCAACTAATTATTACTAATTAACGAAACAAAAAATTAAAAATGTACCAAGGGATAGGTAACCCTAAGTTTGTCTTTTATCTAATCACGATTAAAATTTCAAATAATTTGGTCTACCCATTTAGTCTCCAATCGTATCGCAAAAAGTGTCTACAAAAAGCAGCAAAATCGCTTGCGCTTGCAGCACCTTAAAGTGAACTAGAATGAACTGGAAACAGTGCAAGCGATCAGAAGACCAACCTGGGTGGTAACGTCCCAACCGTCCTCGAGGCAGATCATGACGGAACTTCCTTGCACATCCAGTAGGTCCACGACTGCGCCCGACAGCTGCATGATGTTCTGCAGCTGTTGCAGCCACTCCGAACTCTCCACCAACCTGAAACACGTGCTCGGTTAAACCAGTTCACCTGGATATAAGGCTTCAGTGAACCAGATGGAAATCTCTCGGAAAGTTTTGCAAGGGAGTTCTGTAATCAACCAATTTGGATTGGACCAAATAAACATAGCTACATAAATTTAAATGTATGCGGTAAATTCCAATATACCAACAATTTTGTACATGACTGTTAGAAGGCTAATTGTGACAGATGAATGATGGGAAGGTGAAGAATAATAGGCAAATATGGACGGTGGGATGGAGGTGGTTCTGGACTCTTAGTAGGGAACCTTCCCAATAACTGCCGTTTGCCCGAGGAAAACCACAAAAAAATCTAGTCAGGAAGGGCAGTTGTTATGGTAGGTAATCAAACCGGAGATCTCCAGAGAGCAATTTTATAGCAGTATGTACCACCTGAGCCAAGTTGCTCCATAAGTTCAATGAATATATATGAATGAATGTAGCAAGGTTCGAGAGGATGTGTGCCGTGCCATGGACCAAGTATCACCTGTGGAAGCTCTGCTCCGGCTCTGGGTTGACTGAGCTCGGCATGCACGCGCGCATCAGCTTCTTGAACGCCGCCTTGGTGTGCCGCACGTCGTAGTACTCCACGGGGATGAAGTCGGTCTTGGGTGCCGCGCGGTTCATCTGCGCCTTCTCGCCGAGGATATAGAGCGCGGCGCGCTGCAGCGTCTGCACGCACTCGGTGCCAGAGTCCGAGTCGGCCGAGTGGCGCTGGTTGCCGGGACGGCCGGGCACTGCAAGAGTGGTCAGTGATGCCTGGGAGCTGTGGCGGCGGTCCTTCAGCGAGCCCCAGCGGCCGCCAAACGACTTGGGACCTGGGACAGTACAGTGGAACGTCTTTAGTAGAGTACCTTCTTGTTCCCTCCCCACTAAGACCCGTGACACTGTGATTCTATTTTAGGCAATAGGCGAGCTACCTATTCACCTACTTAAATAAATTTTATATTCAATCACTTGAAAAACAAACTAAAGAGGTTCCACTGCACATAACTAGAGTAAAACTACATTATCATGCAAAGATATTTATATATTTTACTATTTATATATAGTAGATATTTAGATAAGGCATTTATAGTATAAGAGTTTTATAAGAGATTTATCATGTGATTTATTTAATATAGTTCTAGATATTTAATATGTTCATACTTCATCATTCACCAATATTACATGCAAAGAAACAATGTTCTTCAACAAACTTCGGATTGAGAAATAATATGGTATAGTCCATCTCAAGTCAATATTCATTTAACAAGAGTGCATTAAGAGTTGCGGACTGACCTTTACCCCCACTGGACCTGGGGAAGACTCCGAGAGTGCCCTTGAACGGGTTTGCCCTGCGATTGAGTTCGGGCGTGACGCCGTGGTCCTCGGCTGCCAAGAGCAACGAGTCGATGCTGAGAGTCGAGTCGGACATGCCCCATGCAGAACCTTGTCTCAGCACAGCGAGTGGCGTCGCAGAGACGAGCACCGAGATGTAGCGCTCTTGTTCCAGCGAAGACGTGGTGTCGGACGTCGCAGAAGCTGGAAGTAATCACGAGTTATAGTTAGTTATTCATCTCTGTAGAAAGGTAGATAAAAATGCACACCCCGACTAAAAACTAAATTAGATCGTTCAGTTTATGGACACTATGCTTTATCAAAAAATGCCGGGGTCCAATCTGCATTCATGGCTTGAGAAACACCTTGTGGTAAGCACCAATCAAAGGAAAGGAATTACAAAAAAATTAATGAAATTAGTTTTCGTTCATTTCTTCAAAGTTTACATAGGTCAAATTCTACAACCAACTCCTCTCCAAAGAGTTACAAGCTTGAGAGAGCGTGACGGGAAGAGTTACCTGTGGCCGACTGATGGCTCTTGAGCATGCCCATGACTCCCTTGCCGTGGAAGCCGGCCCCTCGCACCAGCAGCGCCCGGGTGCGCGGGTGTCGCCAGGTGACGCACGGGATCCGGCCGTGGCGGTAACACCGGCAGAACCGGCGCACGCTCTCATCCGTCACCGACGCCGGCATCACCAGCAGCGCAGGATAGCTGCAGCCAATCACAATATGTACATTTACTTCGTGCTGATACAATATGTTGTTAAAGAATTAAGTTTTTTTTAAAACATTGTGATTAATGGCATCGATTGATGGAACTGCAAAATGTGCAATATTGCTATATGAAAGAATTAATATTTCTTAAAATATGAGTTTTCTACAATTTTAAATAGGAACTATCCTCTACCCCTTTTGATTTATTGAATCTGGTGAATGGTCAGATAAACCGACCCATATAAGGTTAAAAAATAGCATCAGAAGATAAATGGTAAGCACAATAATTGGCAGAGTTCTTGGCATGTACTCACGTTCTACACATCATGTACGTGCTATTGACAGTGGTGATTCTGAACGGATCGTTGTTCTGTCGGGAGTTGGCCGAGGAGCAGAGTCCGAGTCTGTACCAGTCTCGCACGTAGCTCCGTTCCGAGAGTCGCTCCAGAGTCTTGGCATCAGCCGGCGCCGGCGCGATCATTGGCGGCACGGAGATCTCAAACTCGTCCGTCACTGGAGGCAGCGAATAATATGGACAATGAAATGAAATTCTAAGTGCATACAACTCTGCCTTCATATATGAAATTCTACACTAACACAAGTGTTGATTATGTTGACTAATGTTAGGATATTTCAGAGACAATGTAGACCACGTAATAATACCACCATGATTTTAATCGATCACTGGAGCTGTGATCCCCAAGCTACACAAAGTTAGTCCCTATGTAATATCCAGGGTGCCTGCTCTCGAATCAAATCCTTCAACGGAATTGATCGACTTTGTGAAATTAAGTACTTACCTATATAATATCATTTGTATTTTAATTGTTAATTTAACTGAATCCATAGGCGCAATCTACATGATGAACATTTACAAGAAACTTGAGAATAGGCCTCCAGTTTCAGTTTTCCAGTTTTACTTTTATTCCTATAATTTAGACTGTTTAGTTTTCATGACACATGATCCAGAAAAAGATATTGTTTGTCAACAATCGACTACTCACTAGAGATGTCGTCGTCATGGAAGTCGTTTGCGTCCGTCATCGGCAGGCTCATGCGTCCGGGCGACGTCAGGTACTTGTTGCTGTTCGTTATGTTGGGGAGAACATACTTCTGTCTCTTGGAGGAGGTCTTCGGCTTGAAGCCGGCCTTGCGCGCTGTCTTCAGCAGTGTCTTCTTGGCAAAACCTCTGCAACAAAACACTGTATGATCAGACATAATAATATGTAACAGATGGATTGAGTGGAGGGAGCTGTAGAGTACATGGAGAATTGCGGAATAGTACAACTACAGAAAATGAAATATTGGAAATACATAATATTGAAAAGAAAGGCGAGTGAAATAATATGTACTAGAAAAAGCAGAATGAGTGTGCCAATGTGCAAACAAGGGACTGAATCCAATATACAAGAAGTGATTTGCGCTTGGTACCTACATTTTTAATGTAGGTAGGTATGAACAAACCTTTACATTTTGAGCTGTCTTGTTTTCTAAACAAATCAGGATGCAAAGAATGACAAGATAGGTCTACTTGTTTGACAGCAACTACCAGAAGCATCATAGAAGTATAAGTGTATGAAACTGTAAAAATATTTTCCTTAGTAATAAAGGAATTCCTTTATTCCTTTGTTATTACTTATTTACTTTTGCCAAAAGGAGACAGCCCAGGATTGATGGGGCTCTGTTTTAAAGTACAAACTCACTTGAGCGTAGCATTCTTCTCCTTGCCCTTGTTGAGTGGCGTCTGCGGCACCTCCACCTGTCCCGTGAAGGCGAAGTGGTGGAAGATGTGCTGCGGATGGCGCACGCGATGCATCATCTTACGGAAAGTCTCCACGGACTCCGGCGTCACTTCGTCATCGAACGCAACCTTCATCAGCTGTGAGAAAAGAATCAGTTATTCTTAGCAACTCCTTGCAGACAATCATTCTTCAGATTAATTCTTCTAGGTAATCCTGAGTCTTGTTCCTTTTACCTTTTTGCAGTTTCGAAGCATATTCAATGGTCTCATTTGAAACTATACCTCAATCTGTTTACTATGTACCTTAACCCTTTAACCAGTGAGTTAATTTGTTGGTAGGTAGAGGTAGAAATTCTATATTCTTTTTGCGATGTGTTAGGAAGCATATTTTTGTATGATGAGAATATAAAGCTATCAAATATTAAACAAATTTTTAAAATTTAAAAAAAAAAAAATTTAAAAAATTATTTTTTGTCAAAAAAAAATATTTTTTTTCTATATATATGTAGAATGCTAGCACGTACGAGATACGTTCATACCAGTTAAAGGGTTAATAATTGAAAGGACAGTGGAAAAGAATTAATCAACACAGCTTTCACATTATGAAATCTTGAAAAATCTACTAAATCATATTTGACTTCTTTTTCAATGAATACCTAAATCAACACAGACTACAATGCACACTTTATAATTAAAAAACTACTGGGTATTAGGAACTGGGTACTTACCGAAATCGTTAAAATGAGGTACCTAGGTATCAAATGTACCTACTTTAAAAGAGCAGGATTACTGATTAGTGAATTTAGTCATCATGTGGAATGTCTAATGAACAAGGAGTGAATGAATGTGTGATCAAACTGACCTGGAAAGTGCTCGAGCGCAGCTGCAGCCCCTCCTGCAGCCACTGGTTGAGATGCGGGAGATATTGTCCCGTCACTCTCTTCTCCTTGGTCAGCGATGTGATGGGGAACGAGCGCACGACCAACTGCTCGCTGACGAACGGGTCGCACGGCGTTCCCTTGAACACCACGCGGTAGTTGGTGAGGAAGAGAGCGCCCTCGGCAGGTAGCAGCGGGGGGCCGCCTAGCAGGCCGCCCGGGATGCCTTCCTCTCGGCCGTCATGTAGGAGGTACACGCGCAAACCCTCCACGATAGACTCCTCCTTCGCCAGCATGTTCGGCGTCAAGATCTTCGGCTGAAAGCAGAGTTGCAGGGGTTTACAAAATATACTTACTGAATGCAAGCAAGTAACACATTACAATTACTTACCTTGTATACATATTGCCATAATACAAATAAAACAGTTCTTAGGTACTACTTATTTTACTAAAAAATATCAGAAATTTGAAATTTCACAGCAATTTTAGGAAGTAAAAGTAAAAGAAAGTAGGGAGTAAAATGGGGAAAAAATTACTTTCTTCTAGAATAGAACATTGTCTTCAAAAACTCTATCGAAATGTAAAATGAAAAATGAAAAATAAAAAACATAAAAATTACGTTTTTATTTTACTAGAAGAAGAGCAAGTCCTATAGTAGGCAGCAGGCAATCTGTGGATTAATTTCAATTTTAAAACAAATATTTTTATGAACTCAAACTATGAACTATGACCTACCTTTATGAACTATGAACTATGTTCTCTCAAACTGGAGTCTGGAAATAATAATGGAGATGATTCTAACATTACAATGGTAATGATCCTGGACTCCAAGTTGAGCTAACTCAGGAGTTGGTAAAATAACGGTTTTAAAATAAAATCCAATCCACAGATCGCCTGCTGTCTACTATAGAACCTATATTTCCTAACACTAGGTATAAAATGGGAGTTATATTGACCTTTTAACATTTAAATATTATTGAAAATTACATATTGTTTTTTCTTCCACCCAGTGTCAAACTTCCTGAGACG
This sequence comes from Leuctra nigra, assembly GCA_934045905.1. NCBI lineage: Eukaryota > Metazoa > Arthropoda > Insecta > Plecoptera > Leuctridae > Leuctra > Leuctra nigra. The sequence goes on along the minus strand of OW203764.1, from coordinate 16,317,646 downwards.
TAAAGTGATTGATTGATCCTAACCTTCTGAATAGGAGGCAGCCTCTTGGATTCTCTGTGAACGGCCTCCAGAGTCTCGATGTGCATGTGAACGACGCCCGGCACCATCTGGTGGAGACTGCGCACGTGATCGCTGTTGACCCCTCCCTCCGTGCAGACCTTGTCGACGAACCGAGACACCGATCGAATCACCTGCAGCCCCAGCTCGCTCGGATCTTGCTCCTCGAAGCCGGACTCGGCGTCGGCAGAGTCGCTCTCGGCCACGGAGTTGGTCACCGAGTTGCTGTGGTCCTCCTCGTGATGTCGACAGTCCTGCACAACACAAACTCGCGTTCATTGCAACTTTCATACCCAACGAAAACATCAGTCCTCTGCTTGATTTGTCATCACAATTTCACGTAGGTAGCTTCCTGACTACTGCTTAAACTCTATATTTTTTTACAATTTTATTTAGCTAGAAAGCTATTTATTTAAAGCCATCGTTTCCCCTGAAGATGTGAAAGATTTTCAGGAAACGTAGAGAAGTATAACAATAAAACTTTATTGACATGGCCCAACGAGAAAAGTTCAAGGTACACTCCCCCAAATAATCAACGGTACTTGGTACAAAACGTATTGGCTGCTGGGCCGGTTCCTTTTCGATCAATCCTTGTTATTATCAATGAAATCAGAGCTCACCTAAAAGAGTTAGATAATGCGTTAGCACTGACTTCATGGGATGATGCTATCAAACCTTAATCAGTCAATTCATTTTCTTTCGAGTACCGTTTATTATTTGGGGGAGTGTACATAAAAAAATCCATGGAATGTTCAGTAAAAAAACTATAAGTTAGTAGACAGAAGTAGAGGTAACAGAAGTTGAAAGCTATCAATCGCATAGTCAAGCACTTACCTGTTTGTGATTGCGACATGTGCTGTCCACAGGCACCAGCAAGTAGACCATGCGGTTGGCATAGTGGATCGCCTGACTGTAGAGCGTTGCTTCCTCGCTGTTGACCAGTTCAAGCTGCTTCTCCTCGGGCACGGCGGTCCAGGTGCGCATCTGCTCGGCGGCGATCTCCAACGCAGACGGATCCACTGCACGTGTGAAGCCAGAGCGTCGGTCCTTCCATGGAAACTCCTTGTTCTGTAATCAACATCATGTTTTATCTGACAGAAGTAATCATCATCTGCAAGCTGAAGGAATATCTTCCAGTACAATTACTTATGAGTAAATAAGGATTCTACTTTATTTTGTACAAATGATAAAATTGTTTTAATTCTTGATTAATGATTAGTGATTGATTACAATTCACAAATTTAGGTACACTCGGCCAAACAAAAATGGAACGTTGACCAAATTTGAATGACTGCTGGTCATGTCCTATAACTAGAGCCAGTTTTAAATGGTGATTTTATTTCTTTAAATTTGTTTTTAAAATCATCAATTTCGTTTTTTGTGTTTTTTCTGGAAGAGGGATTTCGCGATTTTGTGGTGATATTAAATTGGTTATAAAACACATTGTAATACCCCCCAGAAACCATAATTTGATGAAGAACATGTATGCCACTTTGGAGGAGGGATTGGAATGGATTGGTCATGCACTATTAGCACTGAAATAGGCTTGTCTAGAATGGCGTCTTTAATGCTCTGTACTGTCTTTTCCCCAACCCACATTTTCTCTGTATAGATGATACATATTTAAAATTTCATGACGCAAAATGTATAGTTTGACAAGATATTTTCTTTCCCAATCCAACAATTTTCAGTACAGTAATTGTTCCAAAATATCCTTCTGTGTAAGTAGACTATTGATAAATAGTTGCCACTGGTTGAGGGTGGAAGGGGGGTTGGGAAAACTGGTCGACCTTGAACAGATGGGGGCGCAAAACAAAGCAGCCTGGAGGCATCATCAACTGGTTAGACTGGTCTGGTTCACTTTGAGGGTGGGTAGCAAAGTGTCTGGCGAGGGGGAGGGGGTTGAGTGAGTAGCACATGGAAAGAAACTGGTTTCGTTTGTTGTTGTGTGACCTGTTAGGGGATAAAAGCAGTAATTTTAATAGAAAACCTTTATTTCGTGGTCATTTCGCGGAAAATGTTGAATATCGCGATCAGGGTTGGATTTCGTTTTTTTTTCGCGTTGTAAAAATGGTAGATTTGGGATCTATACACAATGAAATGGATTTTAGTAGAAAAAAATAGTGCAATCAGAACAATTCGCGAATTCGCGCATCACCATTTAAAACTGGCTCTACCCATAACCAATCAAAGCTTGTTATTATCATTGAAAAGTGAGGTCACCTACTAGAGTGAGACAATGAGATCGCTTAGACTGACGTCTGATGGTGCGATCTTACATTTATCAGCCTATCAGATTTATTGAACGTTAAATTTTTGTTTGGCCAAGTGTACATTTTTCATAATGTAGAACAAGACACATTATTACCCAAATAACAACTGCAAATTAAAAAACTTGAAAAGACTTGCCAACGGTGGGATTCAAACCCACGCCCCTGAAATGCCTGGAATTGCTGGTCCAATGCTCTAACCACTTTAAGCTAAGCTGAGAGTGAAGTTGTTCAAAAATACTCTTGAAAGCTACGTACGTCTCTTGGACTGACGGGACTGAGAATGATCTCATTGCTCAGCCGAGACTGCGGACTGGTGTCGGTCCGAGGGAGGTACAATGCCTTGATGTCTTTCTGTACGTCGAGATAGTACGAAGCCTCCCAGAACTGCTGGTTCTGCCAGACTCCATGATCCTAGAAAAAGCATCAATAGAAAAATGTATACATATTTACTCGCAAATCCACAATGCCTTTGATTGACCATTAAAATAAGAAATATCTTCCTACCTATTCAAATTAAATTTAAGCTATGTATTTATATCACTACCACCAAAGTAGGATTTAAATGTACCTTTCATATCTTCCAATTTCCCATTCAATTCGACCAAATATTTGTTATCTTCTAAATTAACACCAATGAGGTTTCCCTATTTCTCAGGCCTGCTTACGATGGATCGGTAGGTTGGAGGTAAAGGACCCTGCTTCATTCCTAAAAAAATGCTTAAATGTCATTTCGAAATGTATGATTTCTAGGGGTGTTCAACGATTATTTTATTTAAATCGATTATTAATTCGATGTTCCTAATATAAATCGATTAATAATCGAATTAAATCGTATTGATATCATCATGTTACATGATGTTTAGAGTGGTCATCATATTATCATCTTTTACGGCAAAATTAACCTCAACAATGAAATGTGTCCGGTAAGTCAGTCATTTTTACTTCAAAGAAGCTGTAATGTGCCGTAATTCATTTAATCATCACTGATAAATGGTAATGCGAATTAGAAACACACACTGAAACTTGGGAAAATACACACAAACATAAATGTATCACTAAAATATTACGCACACAAAGAAAAATGTTGACAGAATGAAGGCAGCCATTTTAGATGTTGTTAAGTGGAACCATTTTCAAGGCGGCAAATTCAAATTGATGTAATACGATTATTTGTACTAACATCGATTAATCGTTTTGAATGTCATAATCGATTAATCGATTCGATTAAATCGTAATCGTGAACATCCCCAATGATTTCGATGTACCTATTCATAGAAATATGTTATATTTAACATATATATTATATTGAAATATTGAAATATATTGAAATAGAATATGGTATATATGTTGATGAGCTTACAACAGGAAAAGTACACAATGTCAGCTTTTGTTGCTTATTGTCATGTTTATGAATCATTAGTGTTGTAATAAAACTTCTCTGTAGTGATCTTGCAAAACTGCTCATGTTAAGTAACATTAGGCAACATCCACTCAGTCACCACAGCTCTGCTTACACCATGTGTACAGACTATAGAGAATGAACAATTAGATAGGTACCATGTTAAATTCCCCAAAAACTATTAATTGGAAAGTTTGTTATTTTTTTCGGGATTCTACTATTGATTTGGCATATTTTCCCAATAAGCATTTGATTTAACATACAATTCAATCATTACAAGATCATGAAATAGTGGTAAAGTATTGGTTGTTAAATACAGCACTACCACGTGCCCTGACACAGGGCGGGAAACCACGATTATATGATACGAGATGATTTTGCTGTTTTCAGCACATTTTGCTTCAAGTTAAATATTCAGTTTATATTGTCCTATTTGTAGCAATTAACTCTCTTAACAGTTAGGCTTTAAAAAATTAAATAGGTATGAATCGGAAAATTTTCTGGAAAAACAAGGCCCAGAAATGTTTTGCCTCCCATCTCTAGAAGTACCTGTATGCATGTGTAAGCAAACTGTATGACGCCTGTGCAGAGCTTGCGACAGAAGGCCGTCGCGAGAGGCAAGAGGGCGGCAGCCACTCCGTGTTCGTCCATGGAGGAGTCGTCCTGCAGCGCGCAGTTCATCAGGCGCACAACCAGGTCGAACTGCTGGTGTTCCAACATCGCCTGCGCAGAACATCATCTTAACATCACACTACTCCTTGTACATGTTGTACGTGCGTGATTTCATAATTCCTCTTGAATTTTAGGAAAGAAAAATGTTGACAATAATAAAATAAAATACATTTGTGTCAGGAAAAAATCATGTACTATTACATACTAGCTTAAGCTACCTATTACCTAGACTTCATTTCAGAGTAACCAAAGATAAGTTGTGGAGCTTTTCTGCTTCCAAGGTCAAATGGGTATACAAATTCTATAAAAATAAAACTTCAGTTGAAAGGATTTTAATCATTATCTGTGATTGACACAGCTTCAGTAAATAAATCAATGCTGGTTTCTGAATAGCATGTATTGGTGTAAAAAATTGAGTTTCATCTCCAAATTAAGGAGGTGGTAACTTATAGATAGACTTGATCCAAGCATTGCTTAAGACAAAGAGCTTCATCTTACTATTGAGTAAAGTATCAACATCGCTCACGTACCTTGTTTCCGCTGACATGCTGAGCCAGCTCCGTGCAGAGCGCCAGCCGCGCCGCCTTGGACTTGAGCGCACGCAACACCGCAGGGAACGTCTTGCGCGCGTCGGAGATCTTGTTATCAAACACGCAGTTGATGCAGTTGCGCAGGACCTCGAGGCGACGGGCGCTGTTGCTGACAGCGTGTCGCGCATCGGCGGCGGAGGAGTTGTGCGGCCCCATCGGCACGATGCGCGGTTGCACAGGCCGCAGGGAGGACAGCCTGCAACCAGAATGTTATAGCTCCTCTCCTAGCTTCTGCATTCATTTCTCATCATGACATCAACACACTGAGTTCAAAGCCTTCAAAGTAAACACAAACAAAACCTATTATTACCTACTGAAACATTAACAATCAATATTTTTTAAATGTCTATATACAGGAATTTTTGTGTGCGTAAATCATTAACATCTAGGTATGTAATACCTATATACCTATTAGGTTTATTTTAAGAATCCAACTCATAAGATCCAAAGCTTCTTTAAGCAACAAAACTGGGTGAGACGCAAAACCTGGATAGAAATGTGAGACATGAGGTAACTGTCATTAGGTTGTACATCAAGTTATTTACATTATTTCTACACTGAACTCATACTACAAGTACAGTTACAATTTACTGTAGGTGCAGACCACTACACATACGTACATACCATTGCCTGTACACTCGTGTATCAATAGTCAACAAAACCAGTGCTTGAGTACATAAAGCATGTCATGAATTGATGATATGAAGAGACTGTAATTAATTACTGAGAGTGATTAGCGACTTTTATAGTGATCGATAAATGGATAGCTATGTTATTTTTACAACCCTGAGACTGAGAGTATACTAATCAAGTGATATAGTGAGTGACTGTACAAGTTTAGTGACATCGAGCGACATGAATGTTGATGACAATACTTACCAAGAGAGATCAGAGCCACTACCATGGCTGCCATTAAAAGAATCACAAACTATATAGAATAGTAGTAAGTAACAAGCTTAGTTCAATATCACTATCAACGTTAATTGCACCGTAATCAACTACCTAGTACTGTACTTCATTCATAATTCGTACCTGGATTTGACATTATTCTTGGCAAGTTCGTCATCAATGATCGCCTGCACCTGCACGACATCGATGCTGGGCAACGGAGGCTGGTGAATTCTAGCGAAGGCGCCTTCCGGTGGCTTCAATATCTTCTGGACATACGGCTGTGGATTCGGATTCTCGTTGATGAACAGCTGCTGAGCTAGCTCCTGCAACCGCAACGCAAGCAGTTTGTAGAACACAACTATGAAGTAATTATCATACTAAAGGTTGTTCAAATTCTTATCATCTGCTCTGCTGCACAACATTCGGAGTTCGACTTTAATTGATAGTTATTGTTAGTTAGGATATCATGGTCATAAAATCGGGACCCACCTGGATGTGTACGAGTTGCATGCGAGGGTCCTGAGCTTCGATCCGCAGATGCTCGTAGAGACTTGAGTAGAGTTCGTCCCAGACGTCGCACGGCCGCCACGGGGGTCCACGCTCCGACACGAACCCGGTGAAGAACATGCAGTCGAGCACTCGGGTCGTGAAGTCACAGTCCTTCAGAGAACGGTCGCCCAAGAAAGCCGCCTGCAAATGCAACACATGCACACATTTCACTGGGTGATAACTTGTACCCTATTTGTATTGACAGTACATGGTAGAGCCATCAAGCGACTTATAATATTTAAAAAAAAATATTATTAAAATTTTCAACCCTCTTGGCCTTTGCATCTCAACATATGTCCAGAATTCAGTACTCTGCGTAAAGAATAATTTATTAACGAATTTCTACAAATATTTAAATCTCATTTTCAATGGACTCGATTGCTCGATTCTCAACCCTTGGGACTTTTAATTGGATTTCAAACTGATGCAAGGTAGAAACTTGACATTCTGTATCCATTTCTGCATTGTACAAACTCAAACGTACCTTATGAAATGTGATGACAGGTTTAGGATGAATCCTGATTATTGTCAAGCAATTCCTATATCCTTGTAGCAACTGTGCGAATGTTCTCATGAAGATCGCTCTGATCTCCTTGTCAAGCATCGTTGGCTGCAGAGACCGCAACGCCGGTGGTGGAAAAGCGTGATCGGCAGAACTCAACACCGGCTGGAGTATCATAGTCAGCGAGTCCAACATATGGCTGAGCAACGGCTCGGGCAGCAACGGCAAAGAAACGCCATCAGGTACGAGTATTGAGCCTCCATCGAGGTCGGCTACGATCACGTCGATCAGATCTGATACTTCGCTTCTGAGGGACGAGTGAACTCCCATGATGAACGGTGTTGGAGAGGAGAGGACTTCGACAAGAGCGGCGGGTAGGAGCGGGATATACACGTGGCTGTAGCGGAACGGATACATTAGTGCTGTGAGGGCGCGGCAACCCTCCGTCAAGCGTGTGTAGCTTTTCGAGTGAAACAGTATCTTGTGTTCGGTCATGATGGCACTGAATAGGGTGAGGACATTGTGAATTCCTGTTAAGAAAACAAATAACTGTTAGTAACTTAGTGTTTTGGGTACAAGGGTGGTTGGGATCCACATTCTCTTGCAGTTACTACGATCAAAAACCGATAATCTCATGTTAAATGGAACCTCAGCTTCCAAGATATACGAGATACTCAAACAAGATAACTTTTGCCCATTAATGAAAACTAACATTTACTTACTTCAGGGAAGAGTAAGAGAGAATCAAAATGGTGTACAAGTACAAGCAAAATTAGAATGTTACATATGTAATGACCAACCACAGAAGACAAAAAATCGAAATACATTGTTAGAAAAATGAAAGATACCTAGGTAAAGTTCATTCACGATTAGGTAGAATAGTAAGTCGATCACGTCATTCATTGGTCGGTCACATGAACACTGCCCTGTCAATGGCAAGACTTTCTTCTTTTCTTTGTATTATTGAAATTGTATAAAGTATGTGAAATACACACTTTTTAATAGTAGAAAATATTAGAAAACTAAAACTTCAATAAAATTGATTTATCTTTATCTACAGTCGTCTTTTACATATTATTTGATAATTGATATTTACATGTGTAGGTTTACAAATGCTCGCTTGACTACACACAGCTTGTGTGTACACTACACGCTTGAGTACACAGGCTTGCTATTCTAAACGTGAACGAACTTTACCTACCTAATTGAATACTTGGGTTGGGTACTATCCAATGAGCAGGTTAAGTACACAAATCTTATATCTTATGTAGGTACTATCTACTAACGGATGTTCAAGTTCAAGTACACTCACCAAGTTGCACGAAGAGGAGATGCACGGATGAGTGAGTGACCGGCAACGAAGGACTTAGTGGTGGCTGCAGAGCTTGTCTGTCGCCAGCGCCGATACTAAACCGAACTTGCGGCCCGCCTGGTGGAGGAACTTGAATACAGCCGAGTATGTTGCCAACCAACGTCTCTAGTCGCACCCCAATGTTCTCTACGTACACGGTGTAGATTATACCCAAGCAACTCTGCAACAAATCAAATGACGAAGTATTATTTTATAAGCAAAGCAGTATGTTGTACTTGCAAATGAAACTTCCTTACGAATTTCACTCAGAATGTTACATCACTAAGGTTTTATAAAAGTTACGTACCTATATCTGCTGATGGCAGAGGACCCACCACAGCAGAATAATAAATAAATAGGTAGATAAGCTTACAATTGGACAGTCCATCCAATCTATGCTTTTACAGCCACCAGAATTTAATTATGAACGAGATTATGAATATTTAAGTGAAGTGTTAAAACATAATACACCTGTTGCAGCAGAGCAGAACCAAAAGAATAAACAAGACAATGATTTTAAAACCAAATGCATGTTTAAAACAGATCAATAGGTACACCTATATATTATTAGATAAATTCATTTGTTTACCCTGAATGTTTCAATGTAATCGAGTCGCGACACCAACACCAAACACTTTGGTGCATACATTATGCTGTGATGGGTGATCGTAGGAATCGAACGGGTTAGACTTCGAGGATGAGAGTTCTCTCCGTCGACAGTGTCTTCTTCTTCGTCGACTGGCTTGCTTGGAGTGATGGCCACTGTCTCGTTGAAACACAAACATGCGCAATAGTGCCGGTTGGCGTCGATGTCTGTTAGAACAGACACGAAGAACCGGGGCTCTTGCAGTTCGGTCGACAGGGCCCATCCTTGGGGCTGGCAGAACTGAATTCAGAAACATAATTAGGTACATATAAATATGTAGGGGAGTCTTACTTTAAGCAAAACATACCTACGTAATTTTACCCACTAACAGGTGCAAGTGGTTTAGTGCTTACCCATTCTATGCCTTCAATGAATGGAGTGTCACTCCAATCTTTCTCTGGAAATCTCTGCAGTATGATACCAGAACTGAGACCACTTCCTGAAAGAAAGTACAAAAAGTAACGATTCTGTTCCAGTCAGCAATGTTCAGGGTTTGGCTGCTGAAAAAATGATGACAAGAGTTTGACACTCCTTCAGAAGCCCAAAACTGAAGTGACCATTGGTGTAAGGAGATAATAATGGTTCATGCCGAAGCCGATGCAAATACTTACTCTCTTTTTCATGGTCGTATCCTACAATAACAAAATAATCTGCCAACCGAGACATCGTTGGCACTATTTACATATAAATGTATCATTTGCGATCGTCCGTCACCTCCATCTGCAACTCCATACGGCTACCATAATTTGTTGAGCGTGAAGCTTCGTTCGTCCAATGTCCAATAGATTATTAACCTAAGTTCACACAGTGTCGGGTTGTTGAAAACTGTCCAAAAGGGAAAATAGAACTCACAGACCTATACGATAAAATCTGAGCCTTGGCGCACAGTGTCCGGTTCGATTGAATAGTGATGATACGTCATTTCTTTTCGAGAAGGGATAAAGTACTTGGATACAAAAAATTCTTGTCTACTGACACTATGTGAAAAACGGTCCGGGCTTCTAACAAGCCAAGGCCACTTTGATCAAAACCACATTTTGCCTATTTAACCACACCCATCTTTTTTCAACCAATCGGTGGTCGCGCCAGTGTTGGCGGGATTTATGGATGCATATGAATCAATGTATGAATGAATAAACTGTGCCTGTGCAAAAGCAACAGTTCAAGCTGGTCTGGGAGGAGGAAGTTCATTAGTGTTCATAATATCTTTGTCCCAGCCCAGCACATGCGGGTCCAAGAAGCGATCCATATCCCCGAAACCTCCAGAAATATTTTATGATTTTGAACTCAGCAGTGGCGTGCAGAGCATCTAGTTATGGTGCTCGAGCACCGTCCCGAAATGGGGTGGGTGGGTGGATGGGTGGGTGACCGGAGATTGAGTGGTTATTTTCATTATTTTTCATCATTATTTTTTCACATACACCTATGCCTATACTTTCCTGTAAAAATGGCAAATATAATTAACTGAATAATTTTAGCATCAAGTTTGAAGTTTGAACAGACTTTATTTCATATTTCACACTCTTCTCTTAAATTACTAAATAGGTAATTTACTATACATTGAAAATATTTAAACTACATGATCCTAGTACGCGGTATTGAGTTTCAAAACGTCTCTCAAGCACACGAAATGTTCCCTGTTATCCCCCCTTTTACGTCAGGGGCGGATATTTTCTGGGGTTGTTTTGCTGGGGGTTGGGGATGGTTTTATTGCGACAAATCTACATCTAAGAGATAAAAGGCCGGAAGTCAATTTCAATTATTCTTGAGGTAGGTAGGTAATTAATTCAGACATAACTTCAATATATTATATTGTCATGATTAAGACAAGATTCCAAAACTGTGCATCGCAAAATCGAGAAAACGGATGTCAGGTCTTCTACCTAAGCTCTGAGGTACAAAAATATATTAAACATTTTGTTATAATCTGAAAATGAAAGATGAGACAAGTTCACAACTCGTACGAAATATGGGAGATCTTGGAGTTGGAAGGAGAGCTCTGTTGTCATCTGTTCCCGCTCAAAGAGAATTTCCCGCTGACATTGGAGGGAGATTTCAAGCTATGGAATGAAGTCAGGCGACCAATCAGCTGCCCCGCTTCGACGCAAGTTCAAACTAGCGCTGGCTGGCCCTTTCTTTCTTTTTCCCCATTCTCTCATTGAGTCATTGCTTTTTGTTTCTTTCCGAATCCGACCGCTGCCTAGGGTGGTACAACAAGTAGGTATACATACCTCGATCCAGCAGTAGCGCAATTGAGTACCACAGTTCGTACACTCGCATTATTTTAATCAGCAAGGTAAGATAATAATAAAAAAATACTCTTAATTCATATTTTCTTCCTAAACAAATACCACGGTATAAAAACGGTATTCGAAAGAAACGGATTGGCTGCAAAAGATTTCAGGAAACTGACCAGCAGTCAATCCATTTAGTTCAAATACCTATGTAGACATTGTATATTGTAGGTAATTGCTCGGGTAATTGTCATTAACCCAGTCAGTTCACAAACGAAAACAATTTAATGAACATACATACCTAACTAATTATTCATAACATGTCATTAATTTATTGCAGTATTTACCTAAATGTGTTAGATGGATAGAATTCTTCTATATAAAAACTGTGCTGTTGTGTTCAATGGAATGCAAGATTGCCAATTTCGTATATGGGTCTACTGCAAGATGACCCTAAGACTATAAGAAGTCACCCCAGAAAAACGAATGCTTCTGACTCACCTCCACTATTATCTAATCGATCTAACCTATACCATCAGAAATCACATGAATTACATTTTCATACCTTTTGAAATAATAATAATAATAATAATAATATTAATAGTTCGTCAACCCGGTTATTATTTCGTCTGAAGTATTTTCAATAATTTGGGACGATTTGATGTACTTTTACGCCACTGATTAGTGATCGGTGTCAGTGGCGTAACTACAGTGTATTGTATTTGTATTGTATTGTATTTTATTATCATCCCGTGGACAAGTACATAATACATGTATGGGTATCGTTCATTTTTGTTCACTGGTAAAAGGCTCATTTTGGGCAATACCAAAATCGAATTTGTAAGTTGCGTGGATGTGTGAATGTGAAATGGGTTGAAATATCTCCGCTGACAGATTCTATTCGCTCAATCTACGATCACCCATCCATGTTATGTATTTATTTGGACAGCTTGAAAGATAGAAGCCTGTTAACTGCCAAAAAAAGTATTACAGTTTCATTTATGATTTTTATAACATGAAAGCTATAAAAACAGCGTGAAAAATTACAGTTTTGAAAAACATCTGAATACCTATTTTTATGTAGATTATCATTTTGTCTCGTGGGTGGAACGGATATTCACGTTTTTATATTTATACTTTGAGTTCCAAACAGGCTATAGCAATGTAGGCACCTTATGTACAATTCAAGTAGAGTACCTAGGTATTAAAATTTCAAGAGCTTTTACTTTTTTTTATATCTACATCTTTTTGGTTTTGACAATAACAGTTATGTTCAGGAATGTTCAACCATGATCTTCGATAATTATATCTTATTTGGTCAAGCCAGCAAATTAGCTCAGGCAGACAACTCTGGATGGACTCTCCCTTTGCTTTGGAGGTCCCAGGTTCGATTCCCGCGACCCTTGGTATTCTCTCAGTTTCCCTCACACCTCAGCTGACAATCAAATCCTGGAAGCTTCCTACTAATAGACCACGACCGCTTTCTTCCCACCTACCATTCTTTCGTCTCTTCATCCTCATTCATCTTCTCTAGGAGATGCAGAACAGATTGATATATGGGGGTGTCCAAAAAATTAAATTACGTATACGATTAGGGCGAGGGGGTATCAGAATGGAGAGGGGGTATTAAGGTATCAGAATTTGTGACACACTGGACAAGGGGGTGAGGGGTAAGAGATGTGTGACGTAACACAATTGTTCTACCATGGAGTTTTAATGGTTTTACAAACTACAAACTACAAACTAAAATGTCAATAATGTTTTATTATTTTTAAAAAAAAACATAGTAATTTTCAGGTTCATAAGTTAGCTCACACACATCGAATTTTAATTTCTTATGTTGAAGATAGTTGAAGTGAAGTGAGACCAGTTACCTACTTTTTTACATTTAAAAAGTAAAAACCCAAATATATTGTCTTGCAGTAAAACCGTAAATACAGTAAAACCAAATAAATTATATCAAAATTTACACAATTGCTTTGTTTGGTAATGGGGGGGGGGGGGTCTGGAAATATGTGACGTAATTATAGGGGGGGGGGGGAGGGTAATCGATTTTGTGACAATCTGTGACATGGGGGGGAACCGGACAGGGGGTTGATGAAGGCCTAAAAAACTGTGACATATTATAGGTAATTATTGGACGTCTCCATAAAATATATAAATTTGCTTTCACTTGAAAGAAAGTATAAAAATTCAAATATTCCTCGTGTCATAATGCTATGTTTGGTGGAAACCAACAATTGGATCATTACACTATGTAGACACATACATGTTATGGCAACTAGTGACTGAAATAATGTATTTTTGCAGATGGTGGTCAAGGTGCGCTCTGCTCCGAGTGTGGTTTGCTCTGGCGCGAAGAGAGGTTTGCAGGCTTCGGGTGCCAAGAAAACCAACATGAAAGTGATTGTCCGAGTGCGACCGCAGAACGAAAGAGAACGGGCTTCAAATGCAAGGTTTGTGGCGATCTGTTTTATTTTACTTTTTTTATTATATAAAATATTTGATTTGAGAATCTTGTGAGCTAAATATTCTTACAGTAATTTACTCAAAAAATGATATGTGGCGACTGGTGACTAATATAAAGCGCTTCTTCCATGATCGCGATGTTTTGCCGCCGCTTCAAGGTATTTCAGACGATCCTATTGGCTGGAGCGGGTCAGTGCATGCGCATACCGCTGAATTGCAGCGCGTCAATAATTCGTTGCGTCGATTATTGAAGTTGGTTCTACTTCCAGCAACGATTCACGTGACGTCATATGTTGCCGCTATTCGAGCTCTGATTGGCTGAGAGACCTACTCAGCGGCAAAACATCGCTTTGCGGTGAAAAAACGCGACCATTGAAGACAGTTGAATATTTTCCATTAAAAAGATAAAAAAAAAATCATATACTTTCATGAATGTTATCTATTAGACAGACAATGAAAGATAAATTGAATTAATAATTTACCCATTAAAATTTTCTGGCAATTGGGATGCATGAAGGGATGCGATTGCAAACCTGGCTTTTGTGGTTTGCGAACCCTTTTAAATTTTACAGACCTTTTTCATATTTTCACTCATTTTCCGTATTTTGTTTTTCTCTAATTTGTTTTCATCCCAATCCACCTTTGCCTCGCAAACCTACCCCAATAAAGTACTCAATTCTGTTCTTCCAGGTGCTTAGTGAAGACTGTGGATGACAAGATGCTCATCTTCGATCCGGAAGATCAATCTCTCCCAAGAGTTCTTGGCACCAAACAGAAGAAACAGAATAAGAACATGGAATTTATCTATGACCGCGTCTTCGGACCTTTAGCTACAAATCGTGATGTATTCGAGGATAGCACGAGGGAAATCATTGGACATCTACTGAAGGGTTTCAATTCTTCAGGTTATTTTAACATGTTCATTAAGAACTCATTAGGTAGATGGTGGTTTATTTTGCAGCAGAAAATAATACCTCGAGTATAAATAACACGCTATAATCTAAATGTTGAGAATGATTTGTTTTAAAAATTTAGTGCTACTTAATACCTTATTCAAGACGAAGTACTTGTATGTACTTGTCTTGTATGTACCTGATAATGTACCTGATGTATGTCCTGTATGAACTGTAAATATATAAGCTGATGGTTCCTCTGTACTTGATTTGATTAGGCAGGAAGATACTAAATCTAAAACTAAAAACTACTTTCTGCACTTCCAGTGTTTGTGTACGGAGCAACTGGAGCTGGCAAGACATTTACGATGCTGGGCAGCAACGTGAACCGCGGGATCACGTACTTGACTGTGCTGGAGCTCTACAACCAGATGGAGAGATACGCTCATGACCATACATTCATTGTCAGGGTGTCGTACTTGGAGGTGTACAACGAGAATGTGTACGACTTACTCGAACCATCTGTGCCTTTAGCTATCCAGGAGAATGAAGTAACCGGCGTCCAAGTCCCTGGGCTTAAGCACAAGGTAGATGAAATTGCTAACAACGAAGATTATAAATAGAAATCTTATTAATTTTTTATTAATTTTCAAAAAGGTAAATTTCATGCGCAAACAAAACATTTGGAAACATGGGAAAATGTACGAGATTTGTTTTTTAGGGTGTTATTTATGACAACTTCAAGACATCTTAATGACGAAAGACTATAAAATCACTGGAGACAGGCGCGTTTCATCATGGGGGCTGGGATAGCTTTAGCCCCGCAGGACTTTTTTTTAGAATTTAACAATTTAAAATTGATTCTGAAAAATGTGATTCTTAAAATTGACAAAGAAAGCATTTCATAATGTTTTTTTCTTAATGTGTTTAGATTATCAATAATGCTGAGGAGCTACTGAGCTTGTTGGCTCGAGGGAATCTGAACCGGACGCAACACCCGACCGATGCCAACGCCGAGTCTTCTCGCTCACATGCCGTCTTCCAGGTAATGCACGCACACCACAAGTAGGAATAAAGTTGATAAATACCATTAACAAAAGTGGGTTTGTTGAAAGACCACCAAATTTCATGCCAAGCCCATACTTGGTAACAACCCTAATGTTTTACTCCTCTAGGTATACATCAACATGACGAACAGTCAGACAAAGGTATTAAAACGTATGAAGCTCTCGATGATCGACCTGGCAGGTTCGGAACGAGCCGCCTTGTCGGGGAGTCGAGGTGCACGTTTCAAGGAGGGTGCAAACATCAACAGATCGCTCCTCACCCTCGGTAACTGCATCAACAAGCTCGCCAGCGGATTCAAGCACATTCCGTTCCGCGACTCGAAGCTGACGCGCCTTCTCAAGGACTCGCTGGGAGGAAACTGTCACACGGTCATGATTGCAAACGTTTCGCCTGCGCCGAGCTCGTTTGAGGATACGTACAACACGCTCCAGTATGCATTGCGAGCCAAGAAGATAAAGTCGGTGGTGAGTTTCAACTATGTAGTTCCACATTTATCTTATTACTTTATAATCCAATAATTTTCAGAATCTTGAAATCATGATTTCAAATTTATTTTTGTCAATAAAGTAGGTATTTATTATGCAAGCAAGTTGTTGAACTGTCATATTGCTCAGTTTTTCAATGTACAAAACACGGTTCAAATACATTTGCAGGTATCGGCCAACGTCATCTCGGTTCACTTGCATCTTGCGCAATACGAAACTAAAGTGGCCAACCTGCAGCATGAGTTGGAAATCACGAGGCAACAGCTGAAGGAGGCTCGGGATGCGGCTGCTGCTGCAGTTCAGGTGAGTGTGTAGACCGATGGTGACGTTTGCAACAATGACGGAAATGCCTTGTAATTAGAAAACAAAACCGCGCTGAATTTTAAACAGTCAAGTTCGTTAGTGCTTTTGGTTAGTGCGAGACAAACAAATCTAGAGATTCTGACAATTTTATCTTATATGTTATGGTCTTCCATCTCAAAATGCAATCTTTTTGAATGACTTCCAGAATGCAGTGTTGGCAAAGCGAATGGAGAACTTGCAAGAATGGCGAGACCAACTCAACGAGTGTTTCCTCCAGAAGATGGAGATTCACAAGGAGATCATGCGGCTGGAGAGTCAAATGAAGTCGGTCAAATATCGTGACAATGTGATCAAGAAAACTGGAGAACGATTGAGCCACTATCACCCGTGTGATGATGCGAAGCGTGAAAGGGTGAGACTTCATCAATTATAATTTTCATGACTAGCTAATTTAAATGTGTAATTGCTATTTTTTATTATCATTAAAGTCTGACGTCACAAAATGTTGATAACAAAGCAAGTTAAGGAGGCGATTTCTCGATGACCTAGACAAAATAAGTCATGATCAAATTATTCAGAACATGATTGATAAATCAATGAATCCTTAAAAATTCCATTGACCGCATCTGATTTCAACTCCCTTTTGTTTCCAGGCCTTCAGTCATATCTTCGTGTCTCTGTACCAGTCCCAAATGCAGATGAAAACGTTCCGACAAAAGATTAAAGATAACTTCTGTAAAGATATAGAAAACGGTCAACGTCTCGAGGATGTCTTCAAGAAGATTGAAGATGCTGGATTGACTTATGAGTTAAAGAATTACATTACAGAGCACATGCACAAGGTCGGTACAGTCATGGAAATATATTCGGTAAACACTCCTTTCACCCCCCCCCCCCCACATTCAAACAACTTTGCCAGCGCCAGCGTTACGGGCTGAGAAGGAGCGTAAACTAACGTAAATGCATGGGAAGGGAGAAGGAGAGTTTACCGAATAAATTTCCATTGACGGTTCATAGTGTTTCCTTTCCCAGCCTTAACATTTTTGTTAAACAAATTGTCAAATATATATAATACAATAAATGACACAATAGGTAATTATTTGTATTTTAAAATTGTTGGTTCAAGAATAATAAATATCAAAATTAATTTTGAGGGGAAATGGGGGGAACGAGGGACGAACATTTTTGTATCGAGCTTCACAGCTTTATAATTTTGTATCGGTAAATTTGTCAGTCAATCGACTGCTGTACCAAACTCATGCAAGTTGTTCTGCAGCTGCGCAACCTCGAGGCTGCCATGGAGTTGGAACACTTGCGACGGCTAATCGTGATGCAGCAGGGTCAGCTTGCCAGCCAAGACAACTTAATCTACGCAGTACTCGAGAGTGCCAATGAAGTTGCTAATCCCGTTAAACAGGACTGCGATGTAAGCCTTTGCTCCAGAACATTTTCAACAATACATCTGTATCTTTTATAGCTCGAGCAATTCATTTGGTAAATTTATTAAATGCTTCTAAATTAATTATGATACAACTATCATAATAGCTCAACACCCTCGTGTACAAAAAGGTATTGAGAATTTCTACACAAATACACAGTCAGCTGATTCCGATGCATTCATAGGACGTTTCAAACTTCCAAGCACCAAATGGCCGTTCTCTTCAGTGCCTTGTAGAAAATTCAAAAGTTTGTTGAAGTTTCAAACACAATCTTTGCATGATATTTAGAAGGGCCATACGGAACTTACAGGAAACTTGGACATTTTAAAACTTTTGAAAAATTTGAGTGTTCTTAACTGACATTTTAGAATGTAAAATTAGATACATATTTGATATTTTGTGTGTATTTTATGTCTTCTTGATATTGCTCATTGAAATTATACTTCATAGATATTGATAAACATCAATGAGATAAATTGTTTTTGACAGTTTGTAAAATTTGTTCTTGTCTTGCAGAGAATCCTTCATCACTTACTGGAGGTAGTACGATGTAGTGAAGCTAAGAAGATTACAAACAAAACTTTCGTTAAAACCTCCGTGGACGCAGCTCCCAAGACTAACGTAGAAGCTCTACTTCCCACCGAGTCTCCGCTCCTGAACCTGCCTTCCGAGATTGCCGACATCATGGAATTCTCATTCAGCGAGTTGAAAAGTCCTCGCATAAACAATATATCGGAAAATGATGCCAGTACGATCGATATGCCTTATTTGGCACCATGTTTCTTAGAAAAATACTCGAATAGGGCAAACTATGTGAGAGTTATGATGGAGTTGACAACAAAGAATTCAGAAAATGTGAACACCAAATCGAAACCGTTGGACTATCTCGACTTGGAAGACACGGATTCTGAAGATTCAGAAACTGAAGACGTAGTGGATCATTCTGTAACGACGTCCCTCCCCATTGTTTTACCTGGTGCTACAGAACCATTCTCAACTGACAATGAGCCGCATGAACCAGCTGGTACAGTTGAAAATTCCATCCTGAAACTGCCACGGAAGCGAACGACCAACGAAATGGTTGACGATGGATCGCCAGATTGTAAAAACCCCAAATATGATAAAGATTAACGTTAGCAAGAAATTTGTATAGGTAAGTACTTAGTTTTTAATTTTCTTTTATCGAATATACTATTTTAATTGTAAAAGATTTGACGAAAATAATTATTATAAGACTTTTGTATTCATATCGTATTTGTACAATTTTATTAAACTCTTTCATGTACACTCCCCCAAATAATAAACGGTACTCGAAAGAAAATGAATTGTCTGATTAGGGTTTGATGACATCGTCCCATGAAGTCAGTGCTAACGCATTATTTAACTCTTTTAGGTGAGCTCTGATTTCATTGATAATAACAAGGATTAATTGTCAAGGAACCGGCCCAGCAGCCAATACGTTTTGTACCAAGTACCGTTTATTATTTGGGGGAGTGTACATAGACTGTTCAGTCATACTTTTCCAAGTTTGTATAATATTATGATGGTGCAATTACTGAAGTTTCTATTTTCTTAATATTTTTTATTTCCACGAGTTTACCAACTAGTACCAAAAATATGATTATAAAGAGCAATGTATGAATTGATGATATTACACAATATGTTATTCAATTGCCTACATGTATATAAACTATAAAGTGTTAAATCTGTAATGTACCATGATTAGGCAATGAATATTCAAATGAAAATCACTCTCATCACTGTTCCCTCTTCGAAACCTGGAGCAAAAATGCAGCTTTCGGATGTTCTTGAAGCAATTTCATGCAGGACTTGTTTAGCTTCATGATATTTTACAATTCGGAACAAATGCCGAAGCATCTCATTTAGAGACTTGGTATTTCTTCAGATTTAACAATAACTGCAAATTTTATATTTGGGAGGATAATTCTAAGAGTGTTCTGTGTTTCCCGTTTGTAAAGAAATTCGCGAAGGATAAAACGAAACGAACAAGATGTTGGTAGAAACATATGGAGTATTGAGCGGCACGGCTCTCGTGCGTGACTAAACCATTAGATTTCCGCAAACCTCTTTGTTTTTTAGGGTGCTATCTTTGATGCTAGTACCTCTATGCTAGATGTGGTGAATAGAATCCACATAAGAAGGCTTGCTCCGTCAAGCGAAGGGCCTTTCTGCTCTATACTCCTTGTTATAGAAACCACAGTAATTAGGTGCGTACAGCACGAGTCTAGATTACTTTGAGTATATGCATGCGCATTTATTGTCGAACAGAAGTATTCTTAGAATAGATATAACATATTCAACCATTTTAGTTGGTAAACCAGACATCAAAGAGGACTTTTAACAACAACTTGTTAACCCTCTAAGTGACACTGTCGATTTTTTTGACACTTCGTCCTGAATTTTATTTAAGGGCGCACAGAGTATTTTGTTGGTGGATTTATGTATTTGATAAATAGTGGATCAATAATTTAGCTGGATCAGTCGATAAAATAACGTTAGAAGGTCGCGAAGCAGGATTCATAAAGATGGCGGTGATTTCTTGCCTATTGTTACCATGTGTGCAATTGCACATGCACATCAACTAAAATCGACGTATCTTTTATTCTATTGCAGATAGATAATATAATTGTTATATTGTTATATAATTGTTTGATTATTTTTTTGGTATTTCTCAGCATTGTTGAGCGAGCGGATCGAGCCTCTCCTTTTGGCTCTTTTGGCCCGGACCTCTGTTTTTTTTGTGTGTTTTTTTTGTGTGTTTTTTTCTGTTACTGAGGCTATACATGTCACAGTTTATTTTCGATCGAGCTGAAATTTTGCACACATGTTCAGACATTCTCTGGGTGTTGCTGACCCCAAATTTTTTTAAAATTCATTGGTTAAAATTGAAATAAACATCTCCTGATGGTAGGTTGAAAAATGACAATGGTCTTCGATAAATCTGATCAAATTCATATTTTGGCTATACAGGTCAGAGTTTTTATTCGATCGAGCTGAAATTTTGCACACATGTAAAACCAACCTTCTCTGTTTGCAGGCCCTAATTTTTTTGAAATCCATTCATTGGTTAAAGTTTAAATAAATATCTCCTGATAGGCTGAAAAATGAAAACGGTCTTCGATAATTCAGATCAAACTAATATTTTGCATGATCATTAAGTCCAACATTGTCTCTTTTTTACAAAATTTCATCCCTATCAGTTAAGAGGGCTTGGTAGTGAGCGTGGCCTTGACGAGTTTTTTAATCGATTTTTATCAATATCTTTTTCCAGTGTAATTGTTAACAAAATAGGGCTATGGACGTGAATTCAGAATAGTTAAATGAAAATAATTTCATAGTTTGGAATAAGCTATTAGTTTTATTGTGTCCAACAGGTGTTTAGAACCCGAAAATTACTAAATTTTCGGGTTCTAAACACTTGCTGGACACAATAAAACCATAGACATTTATACTCACTGCGTTCGAGATATGCATCTACGGGTTGGCGAGGCGTACCCAAGGTGGTTCCTAGGCCGTGACGTCATGCTTAGCAATAGCAGCCATGTTGCGGTATTGTTTGCAGGATTGGCAATCTGCCATGATTTCTACCACGTTTTGACGCACTGACAGAATGTTAACAAATAGTAAGTACCGCAACATGGATGCCGCATAGAGGTCAAGCATAGGTTCCCACGTCGTCATGCTAGATGCATATCTCGAACGCAGTGAGTATAAATGTCTATGATAAAACTAATAACTTATTCCAAACTATGAAATTATTTTCATTGAACTATTCTGAATTCACGTCCATAGCCCTATTTTGTTAACAATTACACTGGAAAAAGATATTGATAAAAATCGATTAAAAAACTCTTCAAGGTCAAACTCACTACCCAGCCGTCTTAAGAACGTATGAACTTATTAACATTTTTAATATCTGTCAGTAATGAAGTATCAAAATGAATGTTTTCCAGTGCCAATTGATTAGATTAGATTAGATTAGTAGGGTTTAATGGCGCGTCAACGACGAGGTTATATTGCGCACATTAATTTGTTATTTTAACTTTGTTGATCATAATTGGAGGGCAAGGGGAGGGGTCGACCTAACGGGCCCGATCCGGAGGAGTCCAGCACTGGTGGGGAGGCCAGGCCGGAATGGGGACAGACCGGGGGGTGTGAGGATTCCGGCCGGCGGAACCCGATTTCAGGGGGATCACCATCTCGAGGGGGAAGGCCGGCCAGAGGGGACCGCAAATTCAAGGGAGGGCATGGTTAGGCCGACCCTGGCTGCTCTTGATCTGGGCCTCACCACTGATCTGTAGTAGTAGTAGTAGTAGTATCCATTTATTTAGCTTTACAGCTATTGTACACGTTACATACATTTTCACACAAATACAATTACAGAAATAGAATAAATTAATTTATATTAGATAACAAACTAAGTTAATAAACAGTAATTTAATTTAATTTAGTTAAATCAGTTCTGTTCTATTTCTAGATAGAAATACTTATATTTCTAGTTAAATATACTTGTTTTGAAATATCATTAACAGGATTACAGAGATTAATATTTGAGATTTTATTAAAAATTATTAGACAATTTGTTTGTTAGCAAATTTTAGTTAAAGGAGCAGGGATAAAAGATAAAAGATGTCATGATTATGGTATATACCAGAAACTATTTATACCAGCAGCATGGTCAACTTTCCATACATTAGGATTACGAATGGATTTTAAGCACTCGCGTCTAAATATTTTAATATTGTCTGAGTTTCTAACATTTATAGGTAATTTATTATAAAGTTTAGCTCCCTTTGAAAATAGCGAGTTATTCCCGAACGTAGAAGATGATCTCTTAACGAGCAGATCATTTACCTGCCTTGTATTGTGAACATGGGAAACATTCAAGAATTTCTCTGTAAGGTACGAAGGTCCAATTCCTCGACTGATTTTGAATATAAATGAAAGGGTGTTGAGCACTATTCTTTGTTTTACTGTGATCCAGCATAAGGTTTCACACATTTTAACAATTGAGGTGCGTCTGTTTACCCATAATATAGATCTCATGATTTTATTTTGAAGTTTCTGTAGTTTATTGATATGGTTTTGATTTAATAGGAATAATATCGAACTGCAATAATCGAAATGTGGCGTTATTATTGCCTGGCAAATGTGTATTTTGCTCATTATCGGCAAATTAGAGCATTTTCTTTGAAACAGGCCAACTTTTTTTGTAACTTTCCTGATAATATATTGACCATGTTTGTTAAAGGTCAGATTCTCATCAAGAATAATTCCTAAATATTTAAATTCAGATACATTTTCAACTAGTGTGTTGTCAATTTTGAATTGGAAATTGGCAAACGTTTTGAATTTAGATCTAATTTTGTTACAGCAAATTACCATACTTTTTGTTTTGGGAACATTAAGTTTGAGTTTATTAGAGATCAGCCATTGCTCAAGAGTCTTGATGTCTTCCGACGTATTTGTGTGGACTAGTTGAGGATCAGTGCCACTGGTAATGAGCAGGGCGTCATCCGCGTATAAATGTATGGTACTATGCTTGAAGATGTGTCCTATGTCATTAATATATAAGATAAATAGTAGTGGTCCTAAAATAGACCCCTGAGGGACACCAAGCGAATTGTCCCGTTGTTCAGACTGCATACCATTAATTGTCACACACTGGGTTCTATCTTCCAAATAAGACATTAACCATGTTAATACAGTGCCACGAAAACCATATTTATGAAGTTTCATAATGAGAATATTACGATCGATGGTATCGAAGGCTCGTTTTAAATCTATAAACATAGCCCTAGTGTATTTCTGGTTTAATATTTTAGTCTTAAGGTCATCTATAATGAATTGAACGGCTGTTTCACATCCATGGAGGCTTCTGAAACCGGATTGTTCCTTAATAAGAATGTCTTTTCAAGTTTTTTCAAGTTTTATTTCCATTCAATGCAAGATACATTTTATGACCCTTGAGGACTTGTCCTCATATATCAGGGTATTATGGAATTTATGGAGGTTAATAACAATTACATATTTATCTAAAACAATTCAGCATCCCATAATAATGATGAATGTTAGTGTCCTAATACTATGTAAAAATATTGAAGAGTTGCATAATAAAAATACATTGTCATTAGCTTAAATAATAAACAATATTAAGAATAATCCCAGTGGCTACAGGGTAACAGAGCATCACAATGGCATCACTCTCACTGATGTATGAAAATAAAACAGACATAAGAGATCATAAGAAATTACACTAAGTGGCAAATCACAATATATTCAATTATTATAGAAGGCAGAAGTCAATGGAACTATAACCAGTACTATACTAAGTGAGGAGTAAATACAAGCATGAAACACCCACGAGAAATGTGATAATTTTAATTCTAATTCAGTTCAGGTCATTATCCTCGAGAAATTCATTTATGGAGTAGTAGGCTGCTTTGGAAAGTAGAGTTTTCAGGGACCTTTTGAAGCTGTGGATATCCTTGGATTCTTTTATTCTACTTGGGATTTTATTATAAATTTTTGAATGTATGTAAGCAGAGTTCTGTTGTATTAGTTTAGTTCTCTTATATTGAGTATGTACCTGGTGAGAGTGTCGTGTGTTATGGTTATGAATGTTGCTGTTTAGTGTTAATTTGTTTGAATTTAAATGCGTGTTGATTGAGGATTGGTATATGAAAAGACTAAAGAGGGTTAGTATACTATGATTGATAAAGTACGGTTTACAGTGTGGTTTAGAATAAGACCCGTCACTGTGCCTATTCTTCATAAGTCCCATAATAATTCTCATTGCACGCTTTTGGATTTTAAAAATTTTGATTAAGTTAGAAGAAGCGGAACCTCCCCAAAACTCAATACCATATCTTAAGTGGGACTCAAAGTTAGCGTAGTATGCCAGCTTTGCAGTTTTTATGTTAGTTAGCTTTTTTATTGTCTTAAGCGAAAAGCAAGCAGAACTAAGTTTACTAGATAGTGACTCACAATGCCAATTCCAACTAAGGTCTTTGTCCATTGCTAGTCCTAGGAATTTTATGTTATTTACACTGCTTATTTCAGTTATTCTGTTATCATTATGCATGTTACAAATAATAGTGTTCCCTGTTGGTGCGTTAATGTGGTTACCCGAGCTGTTAAAATGTATGAAGTTGGTTTTATTATGATTTATAATTAAATTATTTGCATTAAACCAACTTTGAAAGTTCACTAGTTCTATTTCAGCTTTGGCTTTAAGAGTCTCAACTGTTTTTTCACATATTATTAGACTAGTGTCATCTGCAAATAGTTCGGCATTTACTATGTTATATGGGAGATCATTAATAAATATATTGAATAATAAGGGTCCTAGTATTGAGCCTTGGGGTACGCCACGGGTTATAAGCTCAGGGTCAGATAAATATATAACCTCTTCGCCGCTTTGCTTAGTAGCCCGTAATTGTACTCGTTGGGTTCTATTATTAAGGTAAGACGTAAATAACTGATGAGGAGTACCTCTCACCCCATAGTGCCATAGCTTTTCGAGCAGGATGCTATGATCAATGCAGTCGAACGCTTTAGAAAGGTCCAAAAATATTCCTAGCACTTGATTTTTCTGTTCCAGGCCATGAGTGATTTTCTGCACGACATTGTCATTTTCTTCAATGAATTTGAGAAGTTGATCCTTAACTACGGTCTCAAAAACCTTGTCAACAATGTGGAGGGTGCTAATTGGCCGAAAGTTTTCACCGTCTATGGCACTCTGGACTTTCGGAATAGGCGTAATAACAGCTGATTTTAATCTATCAGGATATTTGCCGCTTTCAAGAGAACTATTTATCATATCAACGAAGAACATGCTTATCTTAGGTACGGTAAGGACCAACTCCAGTATTTTTTTGGAAATTCCATCTTCTCCAGGTGAACAATTTTTAAGTTTCAATAAAACTGATTCAACTTTTCCGGGAGTGATCAGTTCAAATGTATCTAATGTAGATTGATTCTTATTTAACGTAATATTTAACATAAAATGGTCAATATCTCCTTTTCCATCAATCCCCTTTACAATGTCACTGACACTATTGATAAAGTAGTTGTTAAAATGTTGAGCAATATTCAGATCACCAACAATTTTTCTATTATTGAAGTATAGTTGGTTGACATCACAAGATTGCTTAGTTTTATAAAACGACTTGAGGATTTTCCAAATTTCCTTAGGCTGTCCTCTTTTCTCAAATATTTTATTAGTGTAATAATCCTGCTTTTTATCTCTGGTTAGGCTTACAACTTTGTTACGAGCACTTTTGTAATTTTCCCAGTCAGCACTTAAGTCCGTAATTCGAGCTTTTTTGTAGAGCTTATTTCTATCATATTGAGCCCGTCTAATATCGTTGTCAAACCAGCCATTATTGGAATATTTTTCCTTAATGCATACATTTCTTTTGACCCCATTCTGTAAGAGTGTGCGGTTAAGGTTTTCGATGAAAGATGCTAGCATAATGTCAGTGTAGTTATTTGTAGTAATTCTGTTATCTATGTCTAGGTCCCAATTGCATTCATAAAGTTCAGAACGGAATAGGTCGCGACTATCTATGGATTCGTAAATACTATTATAGTTCCATATTGTTATATTTTTCTTTCTATTAGTGGTTGTCTTGTGCCATTTTTGGGATTGTCCATTTATGGAGACACCAATCAATCTGTGATCAGAAATGATATTGTCTTGCATTATTATCTCGAATAAATGTTTATCATAGGAATTGCAGATAATGTAGTCGATTAAAGTTCTAGACGTGATAGTTGAATTATTTTTAACATCTTTAGTGACCGCTATTCTTGTGAATTCGTCAACTAGTTGTACCATATTAAGCTCTTTCAACATTTCTTCCAATTTCTTGGTGTAAAAATACTTTTTGCTATAATCGATATTAAAATCACCACCTATTAAGACTTTGTGGTTATTTTCTTGGAGAACATCAATTAGAGAGTTAAGTTTAGTGAGGACATCGTTCTTTTTCATTTTAGGGGAAACGTATGTAACACTAAAAACAGTTCCAGAAAGAATTCCACTAAGGATTTGAATGGCTAACGTCCACCAATTTTTGTTAATAATCTCATTATGTACTATTTTGTAATCTAATCCTATTTTGATGTAAAAAGCCACACCCCCAGTATGCCTACTAGATGAATCAATGGGTGTGACTACGATCCCGACAGCCGGGACTTTCAGGTTAAAAAAATAGTCCCGACCGTAGGTTTTACTGGGCAGCCTAAGGAATAAAACTCTCTATGGGTAGACAAATTCGAACTGGGCAACTTAAAAAAAATAACTCTATGGTTAGGCAGAATTAAAACTTGTGAAAATTACAAATAAAAAAAAATGTGCTCCCGGCCGGATTCGAACCGACGACCTCTTGCACCGTGGTCCAGCACGCTATCCCTAGCGCCATCTGGACGGTCATACTGAAAGCCGTTCTTAACCAGTATATAAATAAACAAGGCCAGTCGGGACTATTTTTTTAACCTGAAAATCCCGGCTGTCGGGATTTTAGTCACTACCTGAAGGGGTATGATGTTATAACCTAAAACTGAGACTTCCCAATCTTCAATGTCTTCAGTTAGATGGGTTTCAGATATACCGAATAAGAGTAGATTCATATTTTTTCCAACAATATCTCTAACTTCATCGATGCTACTAGGTAAACTTTGGATGTTGGTGTATAACACTGGACATAGATTATAGCAATCAATTTCATCAAGGGGAGAAGTGTAGATTACCTGACATTCCTGGGGCATGTTCGGTCACAAATTCATAGGCGTTTTTTGTTTCTTAACTCTAGTACTAATTCTAGTGGGTATCACTTGATGATTGTGGGTGGGGTGACATAATTGTTCAATGTTCTGAAACACGACTGGGCACGGCTCCGTCACTGCGACTGGCACTGCGTCTGGCAGCTCGGCTGGGTTCCGCTCCGAAACTACGTCAGGCAGCTCGACTGGGTTCCGCTCCGAAACTGTGTCAGGCAGCTCGACTGGGCACGGCACGGTCATTGCGTCAGGCAGCTCGCCTGGGCTCAGCTCCGTAACTGCGTCTGGCAGCTCGACTGGGCACGGCACGGTCACTGCGTCAGGCAGCTCGACTGGGTTCCGCTCCGAAACTGCGTCAGGCAGCTCGACTGGGCTCAGCTCCGTAACTGCGTCTGGCAGCTCGGCTGGGTTCCGCTCCGAAACTGAAACTGCGTCAGGCAGCTCGACTGGGCACGGCACGGTCACTGCCTCAGGCAGCTCGACTGGGCTCAGCTCCGTAACTGCGTCTGGCAGCACGACTGGGCACGGCAAGGTGACTGCGTCAGGCAGCTCGACTGGGCTCAGCTCCGTAACTGCGTCTGGGAGGTCGACTGGGCACGGCTCCATCACTGCGTCAGGCAGCTCGGCTCGGCTGTCCGGCATGGGTAACCCTTACACATGAGCATATGCTCGCCGGCGTAGCTGCAATGGATCATTGGCCAACACAAACCCCACCACCGCGTTAAGGTGGCAGCCGTCGATGGGGAGTGCCAATTGAATTGCATCTGATTTGCTATATTTACCAGGTTGCTTAGATGTTATTTTCAAGTTTCAGTGAAAAGCATAATAATATGTTGTGTTGATTGAGTGATCATATTTCAATTCAATGTGGATGAATATGTTTTCTGTGCTTGTGTACGCATTTCCGGTTCGAGAATTTGCACGTCCCCGTGCTCGCTCACCAACGCGTTACACTGAGCGTTTTCCTGGTAAATAATATGTATTTTGATAAAAACAATTATGCTCTTTAGTGCTTTATTAGTGCTTTTTTGTGCAAATAATTTGACAAAATCCATTTTATTTGAAATAAAATTTAATACGATAAATTATATTTTTAATCAATTGATATTTAAAACAAAAATGTCATGCATTCATATGATTCTTTAGTCTTCTGAAACTTTTAAAACCAATCCCAATATTGTTGAACAATTATTTCATCTTCAAATTAATTTTCCCAATTATGTCCACATTTGTGATAAATACAGGGCTGGCACTATACACTTTTTAGCCTTGGCACTTGTAGGGTTAAAACATAAAAAAAAACTCAAGAGTTGGAGCTTTTTATGTGGATTCTACATACATTAACTTTGAGAGCGTTCATGTAAATTCATTACTTTCAAATTACCGTACATTAGGGATTGCGCAACTCTTGAAATTTCTCGACGAGATTAAGATTAAACTCCATCTTGATCTTGATCAAATGTTCAAATTTCCATCTCGGAAAGAAGAGAAAAAGTAGGATCAGCTGATTTCGGAAATAAGGGATTTTATTTTCCAACAAAATTAAAGGTATGGGGTATTGCAAGGAAATTAATAAATACGCTTTCATAGTAATTAACTGTATTTTGGCTAGCGTAAGTGCAAGCATATTGACTGTCTCAACATGAACGTTGATACATAGCTTCATTTTCATCCCAACAACAGTCCATATATAACAAAGCAGACCATCAAGCACAAGCCGCCCAATGATGAACTGGCCGTTGTAGTACAATAATAACATCTATCAATAATCACATAATATTATATTATCCTGAATATCAGATTATAACATTATATTGATTCACAACGTGCCAGTTCTAGCAGCGATTTCAAACTTTAACAGCAACGCGTACAGTAGATTATTGATCACAGATTTCTCTGCAATTATAATACTGCCTATACCAAAATCTCAAGTAGTGAGAATCCTTTATTAAGTTACAATGACAAGCAACTCGACTTAAAAAAGGCATTCGTTTATTTTATACATTGGTACTGAAGCCGTACAAAATGTTGCAATTGGTATATTTTTTTTCATATTGTATAGAGACAATATCACTGAAATGAAATGATTCACCTACAATGTCTTAAACATTACAGTACGCAATAACAAATCTTGTGATAGTTTTACGGAGTTGCTGTATGTGTAGGTAACGAAGCGTGGGTGTCCTAGGTACAGCCCAGACACGAAAGCGTAATTCTTACGCGATATGGAATTCATATATACAGGCTGGTAACGTTATCTAATGTGAATATTGACTGACTCTTTAACACATCATTTAGGTACATTTTTTTAAAGCATTAATCATACGGAAATTATAACTTTTGAAAAATTTAAATACAATATCTACAGGTGTTTACATGAAAAAGTGACATATATTCTTGATCAATTACAAATTTATATTATTATTTATTATTATTACATACGTAATTGTTAAAGATCTTATTGTTTTCCACTGATGATGACGCTAATTTACTGACTGCGAAAGATTTGAATGTATCATTTATATTCAAAAATACTTTACCGCATATTATTTATTCTATACTAAACAGTGTGATGGGTTTACTAAAGCTGCCAAATAGTTAGATACTGAACTCGATTAACAGCCAAAAGCCAGAATTTGTGCTCAGCGCGAACTAACACACACGAGGATATAACACTCAATGAATATCGAATCACTCATTTTAATATCTCTCTTCTCTATTCTACAGATATCTAGTGGCAATGAGTGTGTATTAGTTATTGTGTCACTGTTCCCTAAGAAACAATATCATGTTTTACGGTACATACTCTCAATTACATAACATAATGTCTGGCTACATTGAATAATGCCATTTCTTGACGGCCTGACTGAAGTTGTTAGATTTACTTATTTATTATTTTGTGTTTTGTTAACTATGTTACATAGTGATTACTTTACAAATTAATAAACAAACAGTTGAGATTCTATTGCGTCGCCTCCACATGAAACATTTGATTACTATTTAAGCTGCTTCCGAACTTTTACCCAGAGTTTCCACAATAATATAATATTCATAAATACTCTCATTTTATCAATATTAAATATTAATAATACACATTCAGATTGAATGAATGTATGCATTTTCATATAAAGCTTGACTAATAATTAATATAATGATGACTAATTGAAATTGAAAATATTTCTGAAAAGCAGTCTTATATATATGAAATGCATTTTAATAATTACAACAAGCAATACATATTTTATTTAGTAAAAATATCAGATAATTAAGCTTGTTTCAATAAGTTTGGTTGGTTTTGCGTCAACACCTTGCGTATGCATCTACACGACATTCCCTGATCAGATCCATTGTAAACCGGCAGTTAAGTGTAATACGTAATTACGTTTTAGCGATTACATTTTTAATATTGTTCCCTGCAACTTGGAACTACAATCACACAAGCGAAGAATCTCGCAAGCGATTTGCCGTTCGCGCTTTCATAAAAAGATAAATATGACACCTATCAACAACGAACATGCGTTTTCATGTATCTAATATCGTGTGCAGGATGGAAAATGACCACTAATTCTCACTAACTTATGTACTCTATTCCGTAGTTATTTACACTTGGTGTCACTTTGGGTGGGTGAAGCACATCAAAGTATCGATAGAACAATCCAAGCCTTTTCTCATTATCTAGAGTTTGATACTGCAAATCAAAATACCTAATTATTGGATTTAATTGTGTAATATTAGTAGAAATGAGAATGTTTATACTTACAATGAGACATGTAAATCTACAGTTGGCCTCTATATATATACATCTTACTTTTGCAGTAACTGTGTTCGTTCCTGTGTGTCCCGGGGTTAATTTTCTAGATTCACTTCCTAAGCGTCACTTAATCCGCACTTCGTAAAACACTTTAGTATCGTTTATTACCGTGATTTCCATAATTAATCATCTAGCTTGTGTGCATCGCGTTAGATTCCGTGGAGAGTTCTCTGACGAGGTCACAAAGCGAAGCACTTGCTCATTCCCAGCGGAGGAGGTCGAGGCGTCGAGTGTCGAGCGTCGGCGACAGGAGCGAGCGGAGACTTGCCGACGGCGGGCTGCTGCTGAAGTACTTCATTGTCAGTGGCGACTGCAGGTGGCGGTGGCGGATCACCTCCCGCTCTGCAGGCAACGGCCACAACTCCTACGAGAACAGATTCATCATCAGGGGAGAGATCATGTGAACTGAACTGCACAGACCTAGTTTAGTTCAACTTTAACATCTATTATTTCTGTAAATAAATAGGTATAACAGTCAGTGCAATTTTGAAACATAGGTACCTACTTTCAAAATGCATTCAATGTATAAAAATTTAAATCTTGGCCCGAAATGACAAAAATTTGGTAATAATGTGAGTTTCGACATTCTGACAAAGGTACAATCAACGAGAAATCCTTAGAAATTATACAAGAATCTGTAAAAAAGAAGTTGGAAATTCAGAAAGAAGAACATTTGTACGCATTGTTAAGTTGGCGCACCTGCAGAGAGAGGGCTGTGTCTCAGGACTCGCTGTTCTTGAGTTTCCTCCCGGTGAGCGACCCGACCAATGACTTGAGTGTAGCACCGAGACCCTTGCCGGGAGTCTGTGCGTTCGACTGTCCGCGGCCGAATCCTTGGGGGTGAGCGTCCAGACATTTCTGATACCTCAGCTGCAAGCAATTCAAACAACACACATGTTATAATGATGTTACAGACCGCCGACGAACCGTCGACCGTATTACCGTCGACGAATTAGCCACTAAGGCTGTATTACTTAGACGAAGTTAAAAAATGATGTGCACTTTCAAACTACATAATATTAGGTAATAGGTAAAACACTGTGACTGGAGAATAAAAAAATTATAAAATCCCTTACAAAAACTTAATTTTTAAATCATGGTGAAGAAAATGATTTATTTAGGAAAGAACCTCTGAGAAAATTCAGAAAAGTAAGAAAGCATGCCCAAAATTCTCTTATATTGTTAGTATGACCTATGTTTTAAATCTGTTCATCAGCAGTACA
This sequence comes from Leuctra nigra, assembly GCA_934045905.1. Taxonomy (NCBI): domain Eukaryota; kingdom Metazoa; phylum Arthropoda; class Insecta; order Plecoptera; family Leuctridae; genus Leuctra; species Leuctra nigra. The sequence continues at coordinate 16,284,984 of OW203764.1, read as the reverse complement.
GACTTCAAACAAACTGATTTTATTATATACTACCATGAGAATAAAACAAGACTGCTACATCCGGGTGACGGTGTGTACCTTGCACGCTGCCTCGACAGTCTTGCAGAGTGCGCCTGACGAGGGCTCGCAGTGAAAGATGTGCGCGATGAAGAGGTCTTGCGCCGTGTGCATGATGAATCCGCACTGCTTCACGTTCTGCCCGATGCCGAGGAACGACAGGTAACGGACGCGACATTCTGCTACGAGTTTGTTCTCCTCCTGCAAGGTGCAACAAAATGTGATTAAATAATGAGAAACAAGAAGCTCAAAGGGAGAATATCCTCTGCATGTTTTCCAAGAGACAGAGGAAAAAGTCTTATGCTGGGTCCGCATTGAGCTATTTTGCATTGTTATCTTTTAACGAATTACAAGCTTATATTATGTATTTATAAGTCACAAAGACATCCAAGGAATGCGACATTTTTTTCCAACTTGAAAATGTCGAAGAAATTGTTATTATGATTTTGGACCAACCAGATCCAGGAAAAAATGTAATGTGTAAGGATGTAAGTGAGATGGCAGGAAGAAAGAGAAGAGTATTGAAAACTATGAACAGAAAGAACATCGACTGATATCTCACCCCTGGGTGTAGTATGGAGATCATGGAGGGAGCTACTGCAACGTTGACGGGAAGCCACTTGTCTTGCGGCAGAGAGTTCATCATCTGGTCGATGGCGTCGTTCAGAGTGTCCATGCCCGTCGCTCGCGTCACCTGTGTCGAGCCCAAGTACTGAGCTCGCAGGACCTTCTTCGGCTCTTCCATCGGAGTGGGGAACGACTGAGCTGTGGACACACGGTGATGATATTAGCTCGCATAGTAGTTGAGCTAGATGCGGGAACTGCTCACAAGGTTTCATGAGAGTTGAAGAGAAAGCATGGCAAAATTGGGAGATGAGATAGAGTATAATCACAGCTGGATGCAGCATTCGAGAACATAAATCATTTTTATAAACATCTAAGTAATTGATTCTTTCAGGAATGGAGTGAATGAATTTTAATTGGTATCATTGGTATGGTACATGACATTTTCTTTATCTCACTACACTTGATTATTATGTATTGTGCATCCATGCTTCCAAATCCCTGCCATCCCCTCAATAATAAGATCACTTTTTCAACTTATTTACATTACAGACAATGTCAGCAATCTCATTTGACAAGCTATGACATAGTTTTTTTACCATTAGTTCTAGGATGATAGCTTGGGGGGGATTGGCAACCTAATGACGTCACCCACCTTAGCTGATGCAGTACGCATTTGGCCATGTATGATACTGACAAGGGAAATGTTGCCTCTTCTTGCTGCATCGTCAATAAAATATTCGAGAGATATATGTGTGTAGCATCATTGTCTTCATTACAATGCAGAGCATTGTGTGATTGTATTTTAAAATCCATTATATTGTGTAGTATACTTGTTTAGACAGGTTTAATATCTCGAGGAACTAGATCAAAATGTTAAAACCTGCGCCACGGAAAAATATCACTTCAGCACCTCTCACTACCTCTCACATAGGCAACGTGTTGATGTCTGAGATACATCATTGTCTTCCTTAAAGATTAACGAATTGTGTGAGATATAATGTGTGGCATTTTATTGAATGATTCGAGGTATTTTCAACTGTTATAAAAGCGCGGCATTTCCGTTATCACACACATGGTTTTCAAGGTCACCCGGGATGCCAATCGCCCCCCCCCCCCCCACTAATCGTCCTAGATTAGTTTAAATTCAAGGCACACAAAGATAAATTATATGTGAGTTTATTACAAAATTAATTTCATATAAAAAATAATGTAGTAAATTGAATACAAATAAAAAAGTTTACTAATAATTTGTTAAAGCAAAGGAAATGTCACCGTATAAACTCTATTTTTGAAATGCTTGCTCTTCTGAGTATGGATTGTAGTTTTGGCAACTGGAATCTAGTGGTATGACACAAATCATGTGTTCATCATGAGTGCACGTACTGACGACAGCCTGCCCGCTGCGATGATGGAATCGCCTATGTTCGGTGGGAAGATTGGTGGGCCTGGTGGCGAGACTCGACCTGCCGATGACGCCGACATCGATGGGCTTGGCCAGGTTCTGTTGGAGGCTGCGTTCGATCATGATCTTCTTGCAGATGTCGCGCAGCGTGTTGGCGATGGTGCGCGCCGGGATGTCGCATCGGAACACGTGGCACATGTGCTTGCGCGTCGTGCGGTCTCGCGCTACGTATGCAAAATCCCTGCGTAGACGCAAACCGAGATTAGCAATGTTGATGAGGGAGCATCATGAACAGCAATTGGCAAACTTATGCAAGAATTAAATAGATCTAGAAAGCAGTGAAGAATATGAACAGTCATTTAACAGCGGTGACAATACTACATTATTTACATCTTTGGATTAATCAACCTGTTTCACTCAATAAGTACAAGTATTGATTTATTCCATTTTTTATTTGAATATGTAGCTTATTCCAAGAATAAGGAAGGAAGTTATAAAATCACAAATATTATGCGTCACTATTACTACGTAAAACAAAACTGTCAAGCATAACTGTCTCAAAAACGAATCGTCAAGAATAAGTTCCATTGGTGGCTAGAAAAGTTAGGTAGGTATTTGCTTAGTCTAAGGTATTTGTGAATATGGTAAAGCGAAAAAGAAATGTATTTTCTCTGTTTTTCGTGTGTAGAGGAAATCCTGTGAAACATTAAAATTAGTGCTTCCATGCTCAAAAGTGCAATGTTCATAGACTTGAGTAATTATTTTATACACCCAAGACGAAATTACAGCCGTTTATCCATTATTTCGTCTAAGGTAAGGTTTTTCATAAAAATTATATTACATTCATTCTTTACAACATTAATTCATTCAGACATAAAAATTGATCTGCAGGTATAATTAATTATAGAGGCTACTTCATACAAAAAGTGATGTAAATCAAAATACGTAATCCATAAAAAGAACAGAGGCCAGCCATAATTTTTCTTATTAGTTATTACCACATACTTACGAAACTTACCTACCTAACTTTAAGCTAGTACCTGATTATTGATTTACCCTTGAATCAAGAAATTAACTATACACGTACAGAGTCTGAAAATAGCTCCTCTGAACATGCAAGCATCAGGCAGCATGCAAGGAGACTGTCCAAGTGCATGACACAGCACACAGGCAAAATGTAAATGTCGAGTAATGTTTTTACCTCTCCCTGATGCATCCCGATCAGTCACCACATCATATCAGAGAGACGAGACAAAGAGAGACACGGAAACATACACATTAGCTACACAACCAATCAGATCATGTACCAGCAATATCATCGCTCGCTAATCTAACATGTAGACTAGTGGAGACATCTCTTAACGTTCTCAGTTGCAAGCTAAATGGGAATTGAAATACAAAATGTGTACATTTATAATCGAATGGTTTGAACTATATTTACTTATTTGGACTTGTTATCATGGATACTTTAGCAATGCTTACTAAGTTACTTCCTCATTCTTTTATCTGTCTGATATAACCATTTTACATTACAGCAATCATTAATAATGATAAAAATTATTGTTTTAAACCCTAATACTAAACAAGACATCAAAGATTAATAAAAAAAAACTTACTATTTTTGAAACTTAAGGAAAAGCTTTTTTTTTAATATTTTGATCTATAACAATTCATAAATAAAAAGTACAAAATGTAAACAACTCAGGCATTTTAAATGTCCGTTATTGAAAGAAAAGTAGTTGAAAGGTCTCGTAGCACCTGGGAGAGTCTCAAAGGGCACTAAGCCGAACACGGGAGTCAGCTAGCATCTCCTAGTCCTAGACTAACATCGGGTCACTAGCTGGATGGAGTACCCGGCTCGAACTCACCTGCCGTTGTCGCGACCCACGCCCCACACTCGTATCGTGTGGATCGGCTGAGTGTTCAACACCGTGAGGTTCTCGGGATCGATCAGCTTCAGCGCACCTTCGTCCAGATCCATGAACAGGTCTTTGCCCTGGAGCACAGACGAGTTAGTTGTTGTTAGTAGAGGAAAATATCTAACTCACATTTACCAAAACATTCAATTAATATGCATAGGATATTGTAAAATTAGGATAATGTAAAATATTTTTAGTTACACATCTTTTTTTTTAAATGTTATTCTAAAACTAATGAGTGAGCTTGTTACTTACATCACCCCACCGACCGACAACGTCTAAGAGGTCGTTCCTTCCGAGCGACAGATCAACGATACACTTGTTCACCGCCTTGCTACTTCGCTCGGGCGTCAAGTCGTCCTCGGCGATCTCGACCCAGCCGAGTGAGCGCACGGCAAAGCGTATCGGACGCTCCTTGGACTCGGACTCCACGCGGGCCGGATAGCTGCGGCGTTTGAACGCGAGCTCTTCGCGGCGGTCCTCCTTCTTCTTCCCTCCGTCCAGTTCCTCGAGCGCGGAGCTCGTGTTGCTTCGAGTCACCATGCCCATGCCGGCCGATTGATAGTTGCTCAGAGCCTAGAGGAAGAACCATAAACCTTGTTACACGAACCTTGTGAGCGATATTCCTACTGATATTAATGCAGGTTACTGCAATGCAATGCAAAAAGGATATACAATCATTACAAAAAGCATTTGATTATGAATAGTAATATTTTATTTATTGAAATTTTTACTTTAATTTAAAAATTATGTTTGTGTATCCTGATGTAATACAGCAACTTCTCACAGAATACAGCTCCGATTTCCCAATTCCATGTTTCTCGTCAGATTTCATACTGTGTTCATACTGTGTGTTGCATCTTTAAATTGATAAAATACAGATTATGATGAAGTAAATTTTTAATGACACAAAATGACGTGTTTTGTGCACAAAGCAAATCAATAAAAACATACTGAATACTGAACTAGCACTCTGCATTTTCATCTCAACAGTAAAATAAAAATATTGTGGCTAGTTTGTGTCAGTTGAAGTTAAATTTCCATTCTTCAATTAAAAAAGGAAAAATAGAATTGTGGCATTGATAAAATAATTTAATTTTTAATCAAAACTTTCATGTGTCACAAAATGTTTTAACAGTCTTGCTTCCAATGAATACTTACGAGATCCACCTCCTTCGCGATCTGTCTTCGAGGCTCCGGGAGACTATTTGCCGGCATGACAGGTTGCTCCCTCTGGATTGTGCCACTTTTTATGTGCCAGAAATATGGGCCATCATTATCTGGTGGCAGAGAGAACAAGTTCAAAACTCCGACAAACTCTCGTGAAATCCAGGTAGAAATTCTCAACTGTAGAACGATTCCCACCCATTCCCACTCACTATTTTATTTGTGTTACACCAAGAAACTGAATAAAATATTGAACGCTTTCTAGCTGAAGTTAACAAGTCTAGTTCTCTGCAATTGCCTGTGCTTCTTTTATAGTTTATAACTTCTTTCACGTACTACTGCTCATCTCTACAACCCCATCCTTAAAACTTCAAGTATCAAGCCTACTAATTATCTACTCCAATGCTTGTGTTTTGACAGCTGACATTCCATTAGAATTTTAAACAAGTTTCTCTCAATTAAAATATCTCCATAAAGAGCAAAGTATACAAACATGCAAATCTTGTAATTATAAAGAATTTAGATTTTACGTAAGATATGACACTGTAAACATTTCGAAACAAACAGATAATTATTTGATTTTGAATGCACTATGGCAGAGTTGAACCATTATACAATGTCTATGGTTGAACCCATTACTTTTTCTGTTCACTCACTTTGACATTTCTGAAGGACACACAATTTGTATTCTTTTTAACGTGTAAAAGTAAGAGTACCACAGATTTCATTACCCAATTTCAATATAGTGGATCAGTTTTGGTGGTAATTCAGATAAGTAGAAGTTTTAATATTATTTTGATCTTGCTCTAGAGGGGTCAAGAGTAAGACTCACCCTCATGCTTCTCCCATCCCGGCGGCAGGTTCTCGTCGTCCCCCAGTTCAAGGTCAGGACTGACGGCCTCCTTGGGGCTCTCCTCGTCGCCGGAGGGCGGTGTGAGTGGGGGCGGGCGCCTCTTGACGGGCACCGCGTACAAGTCGTTGTTGAGCTGGCCGGTGACGTGGGGGACGCCGTTGACGCCAGTCTCGAGCTCATTGCGGTTCACCGGGGGCTTCTCCACGAGGCTGGGGCAAACAGAGTTCAACAAGACGTTGTAGTTCGACATTAAATCAAACAATACGTTCGAAATAATGCAGGAAAATATTACTCCGATGTCATGCTCGAAGATCCTGATATCATGGAAAGTTTCAGCACACTGGAAAAAATGTTCCCAAGATTCCAAAAACATCCACGATTTTAATCATATTTTTAAACATTACAGTTTCGAATAAGAAGGTAGTATATTTATTTCATAACACTCTTGTCACGATTTACGTTAAAAATAATATTTGATGTGAATTTGTTTTGTGAGTTGCGAAGTTCCTATTTGGGTTCAAATGATATAACTTTCCTGAGAACACTTTGAGTGGAAACCTCTGTGGAAACTACTTGATTTCAAAGAAAACTTGAGATCAAAGTGAGTCCCCCCCCCCTTCCCTTCGGCTGAAACACCCGTGTGTTTGCTCCCGAAGTCCTAGAGTGTTGACAAAGCAAGGGGAAGAAAAGAGCAATGTTTACTTCACCTAATATTACATTTGGCAGGGAAGAGACAAGTTTGGATCGGGGGAACTTCGATGAATCGATGGACAGTGAAAATATGTCAAATAATAAACAAAATAAATCTGAAGGAAATATGACATTTGTAACAAGACTATTAAACTCAGTAATTAAGGTTTCTACTGTGTGTAAATTCTATGCCAACGAAGCAACGTTTCGACCGACTGTTCAGGCAATAAATGTCAAAAGACAATCAATTCAATCAAACATTAAGTTCAAACGATCAATATCATATCATATCATCCTTCGAATATCGAACTTCGAATGAAAACTTCTATGACTTTTCCACTTTCATAAGTTAAAGAGAAGGAAATCATGTGAATAAAAAGACAAATAAAAGATATGAATGGAGAGACTAAAACTGAAAATAAGTTAGAAAGATAACATTGAAAGGATCAGTATTTTGTGAAGTCAACACATAACTGTTCCTTTCCACAAGTTCTAAAAGGAAAATGGGACCAGAAAAATAAAATAAACATATACCATAAAGAGGAGATAATCTTAAGAATATGATAAAATTGGTTGCAAAATATAAGTTTCCAAGGCCAATAAATCACAATCTATTTTCGCAAGTTCTGAAGGTGAATAGGGTCAAAGCAAATGAGGTGGAATCGCAAGTACCCAATAAACTATTTTCAAAGAACACGGCCAGAGTAATGTACTCGATCCCAGGGTTTCCTCAACCCAGAAAATATGACTTGATCCAGCTAACAAATGTCTTCAACTTTCTCGGAGACGTGAATGTGAAATGGCTATTCGGGAGTGGATACATAACGTCCAAGCCAATATCCTCGTCCTCCAGCAATCGCACACAATCGTTAACCCACCCCCTCGAGCCCACTAAGTTAAAGAAATGGCGCTGCGATGGCCATAAAAGTTATACCATACGCACGTGTAAACACCGGATTCGGGTGTCACAGGGTGGTGATAACATATTAGCTGAGAACACATCGACTGCCTAGCTGCGTGTGCAACCCGACTCCTTATTCTTCATGACCCGTCTGGCCGACGTACGGCGAATACATCACGAATCGGGATCAATAGAGAGGCAAAGGAAGATGGACGACTTTCGGCTACAAGACAAAAACCTGGCCCAGTGCAATTAAACAATCGGGCAGAGGAGAACAATAAAATGATAGTTTTTACTCAAGCTGTCCCGAAACGTAATATATCTCCACTAAAACATTGCTCCTTCGGGACGAATTCTACCTCAAGCCTTTTTTAGAAGAAATTTCTATAAAAGAATCCGACATAGAAACTTGCCTATACATATGTTTTATTTTTTATAAAATTATTTAAATTGATAATAACGTTGTATATATGAAAGAAATTAGAATGTTTTACAACGGTAATTATTCTGTAACTAATTAGCGTTTATTAATACTCCAGTGAAAATTGTTTCCTAGTAAAATGAATTCTCTTGGAAAACCCGTATCTTCATTTTGTCCGCATGTACCAAAAGCTCTTGCCCGCGCCATCAATTAAAAATATAGCTCATAAACGCGACGGTTCGTGTAGATTCATTAACAACAAGGCTAATTAGAGAAGATAGAGGACGGCAATTAAAAGAAGACACTTTCGGTAGAATCGTTACTGTTTTTGTCGTCGCATGGCGAGTCTCAAAATGGATGGCGTTTGTTAGTTTATGACCAATCTGTGTTGATGGTACTTCATTTAGAGAGAGGAATATGAAGATATGGGCTCACTGAGTTGATAAAGAGAATCATGTTTTATGTTTGGAATCACATTACTCACAGAGTAAATTAATAGACTCCAAGATCTATTAGATAGCAAGTAATAACAGATTAAAAACGGTAAAATGTTGAAGGCACTTAGTACTAGTTTTTGGATAATTGTAATTGATGCAATTTCGCAATTAGCTTCAAAATTAGGAACATAATCCATGTGATTTTCATTTAGTCGGACTAGAAGTTCGCACAGCTCTCAAACTTGAAATAAAAGTGGTGCAGAGAGGTCGAAAATAATTGTTCCTGTGTGCCTCTTGAATCAAGTAATATTCCAGTAAATGATGACAGCTAAAACCATCGAGTTAGCTAACACAGCATGCATATGTTGTAACAGCTACAACAGCTACTGGACAATTACGAGAGGAAAAGTACTTACAGTTTAGACGCCTTTTCAACCAAATATGAGCCCAAAAAAGACTCTTGATCGCTTTGGATCGGCTGTTGCTTGTCATAAATACACGCCGTTTTCTCTGTCGTAATTTAGGAATTTAGTAAAACCAGTATACGAAACGTTGAACAGTGTCAACGTTAAAATTTTTACCAACGACAACCCGGTAAAAAGAAAGATCCGTATTTCTAAATTCTTTTCACAATATCAGGGGTGACTTTAAACAGAATAACTTGAAATTTAAGCCTCTCATTTTCAACGTGTGTTTGTATAATTCCTCACGTGTTCTCTGCCAGTATAGCTGTCATCCGACGGGAATGAACTGAGCCCAGTTAAAACCCACGGCCAAAGCGATATTCACAAATTGTAATTGTCAATAATTGATGCGATCCAAATCTGCGGCACGAGCAAACGAAACGAGCCACGTTCGGCGAATTAACAAAACCAAACAAGCCATGTCGCCAAAAATGGGTGGATATTAAATCCATGGACGTTCCAAAAATTAAACCCGCAGGGACGAATCGTGAATTCTGAACGAGTGTTTTAAACGCATTACGGTGAATAAACTTGAACTTATGTGTACATTTCGAAGTGCAATAACAGTTTTAGAATGTGTACGCATGAGTAGTGACTCTCAGAGGACAGGGGTGGAGTTGCGGAAACGTCAACCATATCTGGAAACATTTTTTAAATGCTTGAATCGAACTACTTTATATACTACGATTCAGAAATATGTAAGGTACATACGTGTCAAGAATTATACGACATGAAGGACAGATGACATTCATTACAAAATGCACTCACATTTATCTACTCGGGGTTTTATCTACTTTCAATGCAAGTGTTAAAAACTAATTAAAGTTTAAGTGGTCATTCAAGGAATTACATTATTGGTTGTTGCCACGCCAATATAGCCGTCCTAATCAACTGTTTAAATTTAGCAGAGCATTGAAAAACTGGGCCTCATTTACATAATTTGATTCTTACATTACGTTTGACACGGAATTTGCAAGTGAAAAATCTACTTTCTGTTTGGAATTCCTATTTTCCACACTAATTTTGGCTATTTTTCTGGAACTAACTCCATTTCACCCCATAACAATAGAGGAGCAAAGAAAATCCATATTTCTGAGGTATCTATAGATTTTATTGTCGATTGTATTTTGGCATTTGCCCTCAGGCGCTGAAAGGTCCTGTCCGAATGGAGTATATTTTTAAAATGTCGTGGTATAATAACGTGGTAGTGTAATTGTTAACAAAACTAAACGCCTGCTGGACAAAATAAAACTAATAACTTATTCCAAGCTATGAAATTATTTTCATTGAACTGTTCTGAATTCACGTCCATAGCCCTATTTTGTTAACAATTACACTGGAAAAAGATATTGATAAAAATCAATTAAAAAACTCTTCAAGGTCAAACTCACTACCCAGCCGCCTTAAGTTTGGAAGAGCCACCCACAGGGACGAAGACATTTAGGGCGTCCAATGGATAGCGTTGGGAACCATATGACTCCAGACATCTGACTCACTTGTCTCTGGTCGCCGTCCTCTGCTCGGCGGTTTCGATGAGGTCCGGCTTGGTCCGGATCGACGTGAGGTCGTGCGGCCGCCGCCCCATCACGCAGCCGTAGTTGGCGTTGTCGTTGATCGAGTTGTCGAGGGTCGTCGGCGAGACGCTGCTGTCCGTGCTCCTGCAACAGCGCCAACATACATCGTCAACGTCATATACAAATATCAATGACGGCGTCGTCACGTATAGCTGCCGTTCAGTCGTATCTCTAAACTGTGAAAATGCATGAATTTGTATGTCAATGCATGGTACGGAACGATTGATTAGATTAGAATGTACATCTATAATCTACATGCATGGTTGGCGAGTATACTCATTGACCAACCAATGTCCTAGAACCGCGCGTAGGGAAGTGAACCTGGGCGTGTGATTGGTCATCGTGTGAGGGGCCGAGTGAACCTGGAATTCTGATTGGTCGATTCGTTCTGATTCCCAAGGGCCGGTATTAGCACAGCCAATCAGATACTTCAAAATAATTGAGTTGTTAACAAAATATTGTTCACATTAGTGTAAAATTTCCAGATGGGAGGAAGCTTGTAATAAAAACAGATCCCGCTTAAAAAGCAGATGCTAATTGATGATTATTAATAGTTTAGTCCAGAGCAGATGGTTTTGAATAAGTGGAAGCTTTTGTTAAACATATTAAATATAGAATTTTATTAGACATGTCAAGACACTGCTTAGGAAACCAAGAATATGTACGCTGATTATTTTAAACATAAAATCTCATTTGTAGTCCGAAACCAGAATTTCAATTGCAATTTCAATTATGAGATTAATTATTATTCACTCCGCTGCTTTCCCACAAATATTTAATAATTAGATCGTAATAAATTTAATGAATCCTAGATTGTACTGTGAGAAAATTAACAGTAATTTGTCTATTGTTCATACGTCAATTTATCTTCAACAAAAAAATGACTGCATTCGCTGAGATGTCGTCTTTGGGAATCACGAAGTTGCTGAGATTTGTTTATTATTTCCTATATTTCTTGGCGTGAGCTCGACGGGCTCGCAATAAAACGCTTTATAACCGGCGGAGCGTAGTTTCTCAGCGAGAGAAGCACACTATAACAAGAGACGTGACTCCCATGCTGTAACATTCCATTCTTCAAGCAAACAGTCGATTAAGGCCGTTCGTTCATACAGCAGTTCTTTCTGCACAGTAATCCAGGAGGCCAAGTCTTGAAACTTACGCCTTCAGGACGCAAACGCTCTCGGACGTCATAAAGTCCCATTTATTGTAAGAATGACGACCTTGAAATCTACTGTTAACTGTTTATCTTAATTTTGAATAAGGTTTTATGACTGAATAACATCTGTAATAATAATTATAATATTAATAAATTGTTTCCAATAGATTGCTGGATGACAATCAAATAAGTGGCTTGACTTTATGTTTCAATGTCGATCACTCTTACAGTAAATGGGACTTTATGACGTCCGAGAGCGTTTGCGTCCTGAAAGCGTAAGTTTCAAGACTTGGCCTCCAGGCAATCATTAGATTTAAAACATGGCACAAAACCATGTTCGAAGAGACAAATACCTAATGCATAGCATACCAATTGATAATATTTGAAAGGAAGCACGTATGGTATCTTTATTTAGTTCAGGATGCAAATTCACAAATTTGTGAACAAAAAGTTACAAAATATTGCGATTTTCATATTTTTCACACATTGTTACGGTAAAAATATAGTAAAGAATAGACTCATTTGCGTGGTAAATTCTACGTTTTTATTATCAAAAGTCCACTTTCAAGCAAAAAATTCAGGACTAAAAAGGACAAGTAATTGACAACGTCAAACCCAAAAATGTAGCCCATTTTTGTGTATTATGTTTCATCTTCTCACGGTACAGCTAGTATCGATACAACGTAATAATATTTTTCAAATTTAAGGTGCTGGGGAGGAAAACATGGTAAGCACCAAAACCAGCTTATTCCAAAATAAAGTAATACCTAATCCCTGTATGTACCATTGGTTCATGCGTTAGCAATACACTATGTAATGTGCCCTTGTTGCTTTTTATGATGACATTTTCGAAGCAGACAGTGTTCAATGTACTCTATTGTCGACATGTCACCGCATTGTTTTGGGGGCATTTATCATGTTTTTCTCCACACCGTCCTCTACATTGCGAATAAACTCGCATCTCTAGGTGCCTACAAACGCATCGAAACCGCGTGCGAAAATGTTCGACTATGCGAAATTCAGTAAAATCTTTAGTTTTTCAATGTTAATGTATCTGAATCGATTGTGCAGCGGCGCATTCCGCATGAACATTTTCAACATCGAGACTATAGTCAGTCACCCTGAACCGAATCATCATTGACGTGGCTGTATCCAGGTGCCTTAAATCAAATCTGTCGCCCCCCCCCCCCCCACATGCACGGTGAACGCATCGAATCACGCGAGGCATTGTAAAGCCGATCTTAAGCGCGATCTCCGTCAAGCCAATCATCTTCGCCGTCGCGACGTCGAGTCACCCGCGAAATCCCTAATGACGTGGCAATTTCCACGTCTACCCCCCCCCCCCCCCCCCCCCCCCCGGCAGGCACACCGTCGACGACAATGCCGGCGTCGCTCAACACCACATGGGTAGCACCACATTTTTTGTACAAATATTACAAACAAAACCCCTATTTGGAAATTTTTCAATTTTAATGTAAAATAATTTTAAATAATTCATCCCAGAACAAGCAATTTAATGTTATATTTCTTCATACATCTCTACAATACGAACTTGGTGGACCGAAAACTTTCAAACAGAAATTAAAATATACGCAATAAATTGTGAGTTTAGTATGTTTCTATACCTACTTCCGTTTTTTTCAAAAAAAAAGTAGTACTTTACATAGTTGTATCCTATTAGTACTGCTCAGAATCAAATCATGTCAAATTGCTATGGATATTCATGATAATCGTTCGATATTTTCAAATTCCCGCCAGCAGACACGTTGTTTTCAATCTTCGCCCCGACTGACGATCGTACTTTCTATTGGTACTATGACGCTCGGGTGTCTCAATCACTGCCTTCTATATAATTTATCAGCTGACAGACTGATTGACGGCATGTGCTTTAGGAAGCCGTGCTCGCAGATGCAGCATAAATGAACGCAAATAGCCTGAGAGCAATTCAAAATCGAATTTTTGTACATGGAAACCATTTTATCGATATTTGAATAATTGAAGTAAAGTCTAGTATAAATCCAGTACACATATAACCCTATTCGATTCCATATTCTTTTCATTTCTTCATAAATGTCATTGGATAACTAAAAGTACCTACACACACCATTGGCAATTGAACGATATTTAGGTTTTGGTACGGATAACGATTCTGATCAAGACCAAGGAAAATGGGAATTTAAAAAAATAATACAAGGGAAAAGTTAACAGAAACTAATCCGAAAGTCGATCGTTTAGGGAAAAGTTCATAATGTCAGTAAAGTACAAAAGCTCAAGAGGGAGATTACATTTTCTATTCATGTGAACTTGGCAGAACTTTAATGAAAGTAGGGCATAACGGAAAAAACTTTCAGTGTCCAGAACTTGAAGAATATTTTATGCGAGAATGCAAGAATTTATATATTTTTTTTTTTAAATCACGATTTCATTTCTACGAAACGTATTAATACTAATCGAGAAACGATTTTGCAATAACTTTCTCCAGAAAGATCGATGTTCCACCCGACAAACGGCAAAACTTTGCCACCCTTTCGCCACTGCCGTGTTCCACGCCTATCACATCAGTCTAGCAGGCTCCTCTTTCGCCACCCTTCACCCCAATTATGTGTCAACCCAGTCCACGTGCCCCCCCCCCCCCCCCCCCCAGTCCGCCGCGACGCCGATGGACGCCGTGGACGCCGAGATCGCGGCCCGCAGATTGGCCGATTACCTGTGACGCCGCGTCACGCACGTCACGCGTCGGAAAACATCAGCGCCGACCGTATTTTCTTCTTTATCAACGGATCGATTCGCTGCGCCGGGGGAAAATTTGGACAGAATCGCGTGAAAACGCCCGCGACTTGTGGTGGCCTTTGCGTAAAACTGGGAACCGATCAAGTTGAGAGAGGGCTATTAGGGGAGTTTTATGGTCATAGACGGCGGGAGCATAACGCAGCGTTCAGTGGTGGTGTCACGGGCGCCGCGGACAATCTCTGCCGCCATTTTAAGTAGATTAGCGGGTATATGAGTCATATAACAGAACATTCAATTTTCGAAATGAGGAGATCATAAAATTTGATGGTGGTATCCAGTTTAAAAGCTATGTTCTTTTGTGCGGTAAAACACCAGAATACATTTTAGCGGGGCACGAATTGTGCGAAATTGATTAAAATCTGAGAATCTAGTTCGGCATTCAATTAAAATGGAACGATCAGAATTCAGCGTTTTCATCTATACATTCAGCTCTCATATTGCCTGTATTGAATGTCACAATACAAATAAATTACTTGTGATTTCTGATTGGTGTCAGACTGCCCAAAAAATTGGAATAACTTCAATTTTAAACAAACCATCGTTAAATGAACAAATTGAATCTATAATTGAGAAAAGTACAAACAAAATATTATATGGCAACCATCTTCCTTGTCGACCATAACCGTAAAGATAATGTAGTATCAAGAGGTATCATAACAGTCAACTTCAACGTAAACGTCAACATCGTTGCAGCGAAACAACGTCGTGTTGAGGTCTAGATTACGCCATGTAAGTATAACAACACCGCACAATACAGACAATATCCATTCGTCTTATCGTTTGCCCTTCTTGATCACGACCCAACTATATCTATATCCATTTCACAACCGCCAAGGCATCGTCCGTGTCCGCCATTTCCCATGAATACCTCACCCGATTCGACGCAAAATAATGGCGGATAACGCCGAGGCTATCTTGCCCATGGTCTCACATCCAATCTCCGGTTAGGGAATTACAACCAGCCGCTGAGAGGCTTCCGTAAGAAGAGCCAGTTGGAAAATATAATTCTTTCTGCGTGAAATCTCACGGAAATGTTTCATGCTCCATCGGAGTAGAATGAATCGATCGAACATAACCTCTCTTCGCAACAAAGAACCGTAGCGGTCGATAAATGTGATAATCTAAACTGTCAAAGGCTTCATAAAACGTCATTAATATTAATCTATACGGTAAAATGGGAAGGCTATAAGGATGACAGAAAGTTTTTCAGGACATCATATTGATTGATTATAGCTGATATTCTTTTTTTTCTGTTGTTGAACGGCGCGTCGTCAATTTTGCATTTATCGATGAAGCTCTTACTGGTGACATAAAAGCTCGTTAGCGAAAGAGAGACAGAACAAGTGAATAAATGCCGTGAAATTGGCTTGGCATAACAATGTTAAATATCTACCCACATGGCACATACTTGGCACTTATTTAAATAGTTACTCTAAAACTTATACGAAAGCGAATTCAACTTTTATAATGTTTTTCGTACAAACAAAAAAGTAAGAATATGCCAAACTGTAATTATGGACATAGGTATATGACAAATTAACAATAATTGCAGCAATTAGGTACCTTAAAAGTGGAAATGTAATTTGATAAAAAAATTAATTTGTCCGCATCAAAATACAATTTCATAATTGAGACGCTGGGGTAGTGAGGTCTCTGAGTTTGAGCCCCGGTTCGGCCAGATATATTTCATGCCGCATCCTTCATATCAATTTCATTGATTAAAGGTTTCACGAAAACTTCTACGATATGTTGTGTTTCACACGATTACCAAATCAACAAATATTTCACTTTTCCCCCAAAATATCGAAACAAATCTACTAATGAAACTATGCTTCAATTTCATCGTATGACCTCGTGCCCACATTAATAAGACATCATACTCTCGACAGATATAATCCATCGAGGGCATTATTCCTCCTAATGATAGGCAATAAATCTTTATATCATTCCATACAGAGAAACAAATACAGCCGGCTATAAAACACCTGAAGTCAGACACGTCCAGGATATAGTCGTGAGTGGGCGGCAATTCATACGCATTGCCCAACACCAGTTTAATTTAACACTTTGCAAGTTGACTTTTGGGCTCGGTTGAAACATTCTTCAGAATCGTTGAAGAGATGACCACGCCAACACGGTTCGTTTTATAAAAAGAGTTTCGTATATGATGCTGTTCATATGGTAATTTAATTGAACAAATATAAACATGACATGAACAAAATCAACATCAGGAATAGAATATTAAAATTGAAATACGTGTACAGTTTTACGGGCATGTTACAAAACAATTTAATTAATCTCCACCTATGATTGGCATTTCCAATTTGTAGCTTTTGAAAACATTTTAGAAATTATTTTTTATATGAAAGATAAAGTAGACAAGCTGGTAGCTAATCCGCTGGTTATTAATGTTAGAGAGGCGATCATTTAAATTGCGTTCGAGGAACAAAAGCGATCGAGAAATAAATAGCTGGTTATTGATAGAGAAAAGAATTGGCAACAAAAGACAGGTACATTATACCGTTCTCTGGCATATATTTTCACCCATGCATAAGTGACCCATTTGCGGGTGCCGAAATGAAATCGCCATGTCACTGGTTCTGGCAATTAATCATAATATTGGAAGTCATTTCAACATGACCAGCTGCTGAAGTGTGATATGCGGCTTAGCGGAGAGTGACAAATTGATTCTTTGTAATTCGTTTAAACACACGCAGGACCATTTTACAAGCATGCCAAGACTCTTATTTTGTCACCGTGTTAGGAGAGGTAATGTGTAGTGCAAGGTTGGTAGATAAAGTGGTTGACCACTTATGTAAACACCTTGTGTGTAGTGTAACTCGTAAATGTACCTGGGGTAAAAAAATTAAGAGATTATATTTAGTCATAATAACTTGAAATAAGTACAACACGATCCTTATTCATACACAAACAATGCGTCTTATTAAAACTTCTACATTCTTCTACGTAGAAGAATACGTTCTTATTCTTCTACTTCTTTCTTTTTTACAAACATGTTCCTCAACTTAAATCAAGATACTCCCCCCCCCCGCCCCTCCACCCACAATAAAAATATATAAAAAATACAAAAACAAAAACAAAAACATACCAACGTCGAAGTGTATGCTTCTGATACATACAAAAAATGATTTTGTAATAATTTCATTGACATTGTCATGACCTGATGGTAAAGATTTCGGGTTTTTTGTTCCTACAAACAATGAATTTTGATACTTAGATGTTTCATAAAAATGGAATCACGGAGTCAATTTACTCGAAATCTTATTCCGACACATTAGTCCCGATTTCAAAACATTGTCACTTTTAACACAAAGTAAAAAACAGGGTAAAAAAATGTTCACTTAAAACAATGGTATTTGGAGAGTGGTGGTATTGAACAATGCTCTTTAGGTGATAACAGAAATAAATGGGTCAACGGTCAACCCTACCCAAAGGCGGGCCCGACAGGCGTCACTAGATTAGGCGTTGCAAGAAAGCACCCATAAATTGCGCTACTTTTCCCGACGTTATCACCGCAACCTGACATTTCACCTTTTCAAGAAGAAATCCAGATCGTAGCATGCATCACACAAATTACCATACCTAACACTTATTTTATAAACAAATCCGTTTTAGAACACAACAATATTATAGAGGAGGTAATATGCTTTACATTTAAAAAAACACCAGGGAAGATAAAAATGTTGGGACAGCAATTGTTATGCTCCACTAAAATTTGTATTTATAATTGTAATAATGGTGCAGGGATGCAGACTAGATCGCTCAGTTGGTTGGGGCTCGCCCGGCAAAGTGTGGGGGGGGGGGGGGGGTTGATCCTTGGTTGGGTAGATTATTTTTCACATTTTGGATCCATAAATGTCATACAACCCAGAACCTAAAATTTAATAATGATTTCATTTCATAATATTATTACAATTAGAAATAAACAATTTATAAAAATAATTTTTATCAACCCCCAACAATAACTGTAAATAAATCTAAAAATATGTGTTTTATAAGAAAACACAGGTAGTGCATGAAAGAAGTATTACGTGTGCTGTAGGGGGTGGGAGGGAGGAGAGGGTTAAGGAGCTCGATGACCATACACGATCAATACACCAGCGCCATGCGACAACCCGAGACGTCGAGACGCCCCCTCCCGACGCCGCCGCCCCGACGGCATGTAGAAAATGTCGCCAATGATGGTATTATGTGAGGCGCCTATTCATAAAACCACGTGCTCATGGTTTACTGCAATGAGAGGAGAAGTGGGTCCTTTACCGAGCGCTTCTTTCGTTGGACATTGCACTCAACAGCTGACTTCTTTACAGAAATGTGAAGGTTGTCATTGGAGGGTGCTACATAACCTAAACCAACGGGTGGCATTTCGCGAAAGATATTGCGACGTCGTTGTAAGTTGATACTTTTATCCAGAGAATCAGAAAGAAATATTATGTTTTCACACGGAAAAGGTGAAATACGTATCTCTTTGTACATTTTGAAACAACATAATTTAAAACATCTCAAGAATTTTAAAAAAATTAAATAAAATAACATTTGTGTAATTTCATGAGCGGCTACTAAAACAATTTTTGTACCCAATTCAAAGTATATCGATATCGAATACTTACAGTCACCTCTCCTCCGCTCCCTCGACATCGGAGTCGACGGGCTCCGAATATGCCGATACATAATCGCCCCACAGGATCACAGAATTGTTATTCATGCCTACACCAGCCACTCCGTCATACGCCGACCGCTTCACTCATGGCTCAAAACAATACTGCCTAGATCCACCAGTCAACCTAGCGGCCTTCTCAAGCCAGTTGCGTCACGGAGAAAGCAAATGTGGAGAGAATAGAATCGATAAAACAACCCTGTACTATTAATTAATCGCGTTTAAAACACCCCGTTACGCGGCTTTTTCAGGGTGTAGGGGTGTGGCGATGTGTAGGGTGGGGAAAGGCACAACACCATATATTTTAGACACTTTTCAGCACATATAGAAAACACCGGTAGCGCGGAATGGAACGATCTGAAGTACGAAAATCAACATTTTCAGTCGTGAATGTTCGGGTAGTTTCGGTTCGAGCTTCGTGTGGGCGATGGAAGACGAGGGTTGCGGGGGCATGGGGGAGGGGATAAAAAACTACCCTTCTAAAGTAGACAGATTGACTAATGTCGAATCGATAAAATTGTAAGGAATTATCTCGAAGACGTTGGGTTATTTTGTACTGAGTGTAATTGAGAATCGAGTGAAATATTAACCAGTTTCTAAACCTAAACCTATCTTGCTATATATAAAGTTAAACTCGCTATTATATATTTGTATACAGTGTAATTACTGAAACCATTCATAATCTTGAAATCTGAATAGAAACTGGAGGATTGATGTCACATATTACATTTAATATTTTGATTAAATACTTGTATCATTTATCATTGTTAGGCCCGGAATAACCAAAGTTAAATTGTGCTGGCTTTACTAACTTTTGGATTAAATTCAATTGTTTCACTCATTTTGAGGTATCTGATTGGCTGTGCGCGCCAATTAAGTCCAATATTTAGTTAATCCGGCTCAGATTAACTTTGGTTATAC
The DNA here is from genome assembly GCA_934045905.1 of Leuctra nigra. Taxonomy (NCBI): domain Eukaryota; kingdom Metazoa; phylum Arthropoda; class Insecta; order Plecoptera; family Leuctridae; genus Leuctra; species Leuctra nigra. Next base: position 16,264,987 of record OW203764.1, on the reverse strand, counting down.
CGGCCCTTACTAAACTTATTTTACAAATATAGCAAATTGTAAAATAAGTTATAGAAAATGCATACGATTGGGCCACAAAATCTTCAATGTAGGTACTTGTTTTTTTGAAGATATATTAATTGAAATAATTACATCTACCGATTCTTAAAAAAAAAAAAAAAAAAAAAAAAAAAAAATGAATAACGACAGAAAGAAAAAACATACATTTTCATCCCTAGGCGAATACTAAAAAGTTCACATTTTGTGTTTCACTTGCTTCAATGTCACACTGCACTTCGGAGGCTTCAGGTTCGATTCCCGCGGCCATGCTTCCTGACTGAGTATTTACGAGGCTTCCCTCAATCTAGGGGCAAATGCTGGGAAGGTTCCCTACTATACCACTACCGTCTCCTTCCCACCGTCAATCCCAGCCCATTCTTCATCATCATAATCATTCAGTCATCGCCAGTTGCCTAGATTTAAAAATAAATCATATAAAAACCCTCTAATTTCATTAATAACGGAATGCGGTGCATATCCTGAACTCGGCGTGTCAGGTTGCAACTGGGTTGGAGGGATGATGGATGGAGGCAACGATGGAGGACACCACCTAGTGATAAGCGAGGTAATTAATTGCCACCTCAGCATCGAGTCAGTGGCAGTGGCAGCCACGTCAGCAGATAGCCTCCCTGCATGCATTGCCGCCGAGCACACGCGAATTAAATCCGTCAAGTGCAACAATAGCCGCAGAGTGATTCATAGCAACACTTATGTCGGCATCAAAGGTGACCTGAAAGGAGCGCGGTGCTGAGAGATTGGGGTTGCTGCAGTGCGATTTTCAGCGCCATTTTCAATCTGAGGGGTTCCGAAAAGAAATTTCGTTACTCGAAACTAAATAATACTTTTTAGGAAATCGTTATACACCTTGGGTTGCAAATAATGATTTGAGAGCGATCAAGGTGTGGAGCATTTTTCTCGATAAAATAAATTTGACAAATATTTACAAATAAACTTAAATATAAAATAGACCAATGTCACCATTTTTTCCGTTTTTTTCAACTTGATTGGAGCTTAAGGTGGCTGCATATCACGTGACTTTTCAACCAAAAAGCTACACATTTTCATTTGGAAGGGTTCAGTTTAGCAAATACTTTTCACTCATCAGATAAGTTAGGACACATCTGTTGGAACTTATCTACGCAGAAAAGAACTGCGAAAATAACTTATTAGATGATTTTACTTCCTTGGACCTAAATATTCTCAAATCAAGACCTGAAGTTTAAGGAAATCCTATGAGTTGCCAAGAACAGCAAACTTTAATCTAATAAAAGGGCACATATGCATCACAAACCTGACACAATTTTGCCAACAAAACATGCGCTCTTTCTTCATCTTTCCAACGAAATGTTGAGATATTAATTATATCCACTATTATGAATGTAATATTTAAAATAACAGCACTGGGTTTTGACAGCTTTCAAACGCGTACGTATACACGAAATTTGTGTTGTTTTTATTATAAAATCACTGCAAAATTAAATAATATTGACTGCAAATATTGATAAGCTCCAGTATGCAGTGATTTTCCTTCATAAATCACCTTGGATTACTCAACATGAACGATGTAAGGTATGTACTCATAGGTAACTATTTCTTTTGATCGGATGTAGAGAAATAAAGTCACGTGATATGTATTGGCCTTAATCATGTTTTAGGCAATCAGAGGAGTTCGTTGAAAAAACTAATCAGCCAACCAGACATATGCTCTTTACATGTATGCAAATTCAGAGAATCAAAATCGTACCCACAGCCGGAAAAAACAGAGACACGATTCAAAAGAGTCAAAAAGGAGACGCTCGCTTCGCTCTCTTCATTTAGAGATCGTAAAACCTAATAGCATTATAAAACCGACATTAACTTTAACTGAACAAGATTATTCAATGAATATTTATCCATTTTTGTACGTCGTCTCGAATGATGTTCACACCTGACTATGAAATCGGCACTCCAGCGCATTCTACAGGGCGCGCTAACAGTAAATGGGTCAGTAAAAGAGGGCCTCTTTCGCCTCCAGTGTATATAGGTCGTATCGTATTGCAATGCAATCTAAAGTTACAAATTGCTTTAGCGCGCTCAGATCTACATTAGAAAACCAATATCCCTAATCTCTCCACCAAATGTATGTCGGCTCTTGTCACCACGTTCATGGGAAAACGAATCCAAAGTTAATTAAAACAAGACAAAAAAGCATTTAGCATGCAGTAATCTACAATTGATTACATAGCCCATGTGAACATCTTGAACAAATCCACTTTCGATGTCGTTTTTTGTCTCGGCTAAATTTATGTATTTCGTTTTCTTTTTCTTCACTCCTTCGAAACAAAATTAATTAAGCAATTTGCTTTCCTGTTTGTGATTAAATCTTCCTTGTAATTTCCTCTGGCAAGACTAGGCGACTAAACGAACGAGTGTTTGGTACAGCGAGGAATGAGGGCAGATTTGTTGATGATGAGAGGAGACAATGGGACGACGGATATGCGCTGGGATCTCATTGTCTCCACCGCCGATGATGGGAAGTGGAAGACTTGGGTTCACATGTGATGGTGAAGAAAGTCGTGGTGAGTAATGCATTCAGAACAGCGGCAGATTTGTGCTCAAGCGGAGACGGTACTTATAAAACAGAACATTCATGAGATAATGCACGTTACATCAAATACAATCGTACTATCTAGTTTCATACAAATTCTAATCTGATTTTGACAAGAAAATCTGTAAAAGTATTTGTAATGTAGCCATTTTGCGAGTTCCCATGCCACCATCATTACCTATACCAATCACAAAGATATCAATATCAAGACATCTTGTTTACCACCCTATATTTTCTGTTCGTATTTCAAACAGTTTGACGTAAATTATGCTCATTACACATTTGTGACAAAGTTTCAATAAAAAAATATTTCCGTTATCATTTATATTTTTACGGAGAGAAGACATCCCAGACTTCCGATTTGACAAAAAATACCTCTCAACGGTGTCTAATAATGAAAAGTTTTGCTCTATTTATACGATTCATTTATCGCCGATTCAAAATCAACACGTCAATTTAATACAGAGTCCGTTTTACTCTAAATTAGCCTGAAACACTTGTCCACGACTTAATACACTCAATACAAGTGTAGTAAAAAAGACGTAGTATTTTAACAGCCCCCGGTCCTACTTTTAAACCCCATCGATTTTTCATTCAACCATCCCATCACATTTTAACTCCTTTTTAACGAGACAATTTCGTACCGAAAAAAAACTCGGTGGCGCTGGTCTACATTGGGGGAGGTTATCGTGAGCTCGTCGACATGCACATTGTAAACTGCAGTGTCGTAAACGCGGTCTATCGGGCCCGCTAGGGTCGGTCTGGGGAGGTCCCCAGGCCTGACGGCGGCGTGCACGCCTAGCCCAAACACTGCACCCGCCATGCGAAAATGAATTATTCTGCATTCGCGTTCGTATAAAATGTCAAGGTAGGAGACTTCATAAAATAATACAGGCGCAATTCAGTCGTAAAAAATACTCTTTTACGACTTAAACGGTAAATGTCGTGAATTGAGGTGTAGTGAAAAGCAAGCCTATAATTAATTGGATGTGTTAATTCTGCTTGGAAAAACTGCAGTTAGAATAATAGAGTTGAGTTGGGGGAAGCAATCTGTGAAAATTATACTGTTTTCCGCAAACGACTACTTTTTATGTCTGGAATGTTTTTGTCTGGAAAGGTGTCTAGTAGGAAGGAGGAGAGGGATGTTTTCCATGAGATGACAGAAACCTAGGAAGACCTCAGAGTGAAGTCTTGCTATCGGGAATCGAACACTAGGACCGCAGAGATCGTTCTGTCTAGACAAACATGTCTGTTATGTGGGGGTTGTTTTCGTTGTCGCGGTGCACAGGTGCCCTGGCCACATTGAAACAATATTTTCCACACTCGGGAAAGTGTGTGACGTTTCATTAATAATTTGGTGTAGGTTTAGCACAATAGCAGTAATAAAAAGACACAGGACAAAGAAATGGCAATATTTTTCGGGATTTTTGTTTTCCTCTCAAGAGAAAGAATAAAAATACCCCGAAAACACTTTTTTAACACAAAAAAATCTATGGGAAGATTGAAAATAAGATGTAACAAATGTCAGAACCTTGAATTTATCGCTCCTATTTTCAAAATCAGTTTAATTTAATTCCTATTATCGTCCCCACGCCAAAATGTATTTGAATACAGATTTATAGATCCGCATTCCACTCAAGTTTCATAACCCCGCACATCGGGAAATGTCAAAAGCGCACGTCATCCAATCAAAAGCGCAATGCGTTAACACAACATTTCCCACAGAGAAATGTGAATAAGCGACGGATGAATGGCATTCCATCGATCATAACCTCCACTGTGCAGTGGCGTCGTGTGTGTGTGCCTTGGCTGGGAACGTCAATCACACCGCTCCAGTTCTCGCGCGACACGTAATAGTGCACGCCACGCCGGCAGACAATGCACATGTGCAAGATGCATTGCCGCACATGGGTGTGGCGGTAAACAATAGCAGGTGCTTGCGCTCGCGCGTTGATTAGCGAGGCTTTGTACATCGATATAGGTCGGGGTAGGAAGTAGAAAAGCGTCGGAGTTTTTTTAAATTTTTAAAACTCAAATAATTCACATTTTGACTCAAAATTATTAAAGTTTACATTATGAAAAAAACTCAAAAACTACAAATTTTAAATTTGATCGACAATATTATATTTTGTGGATGGTAAATTTTACAAATATTGTTAAATTTATCATAAATGCAAAAGTTTACATAATTAAATAGTCTAAAAACTATATACACATTTCAAATTTGATCGATAATATCATTTTATGTATTATTTGACGATAGTCAATTTTACATTTTATTTTAATTTAGTGCAAATGCGAACCGGCACTTCAAATACTTCACTTGTTTGGTTCTAAACCATAAATTTGATCGGTAATACAAGTCGAGTGCAAAAGATATTGAAATTTTGCAATAATTTTGCACAACATATCGAAGAACAAAGGGCTGAATATGGAAAAATGCGAGCATACCTAACATCTTAATTAAATACATTGCCAATACACATTATATCCCTTATATGGATCAGGATAAAAATAAAACAAGAATAGCTAGAAAACAATGCAAAATGACTGCGTATGCATGACTCACATCGATAAACTCTCCGTTTCCATTCCAACTGTTGAACTTTTGACACTATAGCCTTGCGCAAGAAATACCTGTCCAGATTCCATAGCTCACGGTCACATAGCTGGCCTAGCACTATTCCACCGCCTACAACAATACACCACGTGTTCCGATCCAATCGAACTAACCCAATTAAACAATCATTTCATAGGCAAATTGCCGGGCCAAATCGCCGCAGGGGTTTCGTATTGTTTTCGGTTTTAATTTCAACTAGTTATATGAGCTAGGTGTATTTTATCAAGAAATGTGATTGACGTACCGATTAAATGTCTGCACTCGAGTCGGTTTTATAAAAGTAGACCCCCTGGGGTTAATTACTGTGGTCGTTCGATCATTCGCTTCGAATTAGTTTTGAAAAGAAATAAAATTCTAATTATGATAAAATAACTAATGGCTGTAGGCCGATTATTCCCATTGTTTGCTTTTTCAATTTGAACAACTGTGTATTCTGAAGTTGCCTTTGTCTGAGTGACAGGTATTGCCCGTATATATTTTTGTATTGAAAACAAATTTCGACACGAATTAGTTGTGAGAATACGACGATTGGATCTATAATTTATATTAAGTTTCTAGAACTAAAAAGAGTAGAGTTACTTATCATATTTTTCAAGAACAAATTTATACGTCAGAAACCCCTTTTCTGCTCGCACGGAAACTATGAGCTAAAATAAACTATGAACACGTTACAAAAAGTCTGAATGACAGCTCCTGATTCTCTGATAAAAAAGAAACGTAAAAGCTGGAAAATAGGAATCGGTGATATTTCTCCAGACTTTTGAATAATTCTGACCTAGTTAAAGCCCTATAACACATTAGCTAAACGTCCACGACATTTTTTTTCGAGAGATATTCGAACAAATTACTTGGCAGCGTTGCCACCAACCACTGTTAGTACACACACGTCAAGCCTTCAGGGATTACAGGAGCGAATTCAGTGGTTTTTCAACGTCTGGCGAAGAGGAATTAGTCACGTAGTACTACTATCTCTGTCTCACGTATCACCTATGCATTATCATGGTATTGCATTCACTGCATGCGATACGTGACAAATACGTAGGTATACCATTGACGTATGCTGGGTTGCATACGTCAATGGGTATACGTACGCGCTAGAAGCAACACAGAGAAGTAAGCAATGCTTTTGTGCAGAAGTAAGAAGATTATGAAGCGATGATTAGGATTTAAAATCATGACTAGAAGGTAAACTAGTAAGATTATTTTCTAGGAAATTTGTAAAGAAAAGCAGTCTCATTTGGAGTAAGATTATGATTATGTAATAATAATATAAAGACCGACTCGAATCATTGCTTCTTTTTTTAAATTTTAATACACTACATTTTTTTTTTATGATGAGCCACTGAAAAAGTGCTTCGTAAATACATTGATTATCAAGTCTTGTGATACAAGCTGAAAGTGAAAAATGGATATTGATAATGATATCATGCGACATTTATGTATGTGAAAGGTACATGCTTAACATACAAACTGATAACCTGAATTTTTCGTTACATAACCAATGATTATTTTGGTGCAGTCACTTCATTGTGCACTTTTCCAGTGTTCAGTTCATAACATTTGTAAAGCTAGCCGGAAAATGTTCACTCATATGAGAGCGATTGTGCTCATAGTCGTTGTCATGGCATTCATAGTGGTAAGTAGAAGACTTAATCAGACCCAACATCTTATTTAGTTTATATACAATACTTTATAGGTATAGATATGTATAGGAGTGCGCACGAACCACTGATACTGATTTGCCCTCCTTCCCCCTATAAACTTCAACGAACAAATTAATTAAATGCAATAATTCGCCTTAAATTCGATTTAAAATGGTGTAATTTAAAAATCCGCCGAGAAAGGAAACGATTGTTCCTCTCACCCCGGCTCTGCCTCCCCCACCCCTCATTCGCAGTTTGAGGGTAATCGATAAACAAAGTTAATGGAAAATATGTTTTTTTAGAAAATATCAAGTTGCAGCAGATTTGTTAATAGATACCATCAAAATATTATTTGATGGAATGTCGGAAATCTCCTGCAAACATTGTACAATGCTTCAAAATTGCACCAAACTGAAAGGCATTGATCGAGCATTTTTTTGGGAAAATTCACCGAAACCCGCGGTCGTCAACAGAAAAGTTCTAAAAGTAACTCGAATATTATTCGAAATTTCCGGATAAATAAGTTCAAAAATGTCAACTCTCCCTCCTTGTCCACATTGCCCTCCACTCACTCCCCTAATCATATCTGCACGTATGAAAGTATATATTTCGCGTGTTTGATTTCAGGGGTCCCAAGCTGCCCCGACCGCGCAGAAAGATGATCCTGACGTCACATACGACTGCTCATGGTGTCATATGTATATGAAGAAGTGATATGATTGCCGTCAAACTACTATATATAATTGTAACTTGTACCTACTTACAAGAAAGTAGTTATACCCTGTTGTGTTTGCTGTTGTGTTGTCATTAAAAGTCATGCATTATTATTGTTGAACTGGTTGTAAAAAAAACTTTGCTTTTCAAATACTAGTTGTCTATATCTTGGTTGAAGATATGCAATCAAAGTAGTGTGTTAGAACTAGCTACAGGGACGACGCTAGGATTTTTATACAGGGGGGGGGCCTAGGTAGGGCAATGAACTTTTTAGGGGGGGGGGCAAACGTATTTTCACATGTATATTTTCATATTGTGGCGTGGGGATCAGGCGCGTAGGAACTAAATTTGCAAGGGAGGGAATAATATGTAAAATAACTTGAGCTGGAGATACGAGTGTCTACGAAGACAATGGGGGTCTGGGGGGAGGGCCCCCCAGTAAAATCAGGTCCGGGGCGCACAGCCCCGGAAATTTTTTGAATTTCAGACATCAATTTGGTGCATTTCTATGCGATTTTAACACTTTTTAAGCTCATTTTTTCTTGACACATAAATATATAAGTACATAGGGAGGGGTATTGAATCAGAGGGGGGATTCTCCCCCCCCCCCCTCCTACGCGCCTGTTGGGGATTTAAACAATTTTTAAGTGATTTTTTGACACTTAACGTAATTTTGCATGGTGAATGGGGGGTCAGCCTGCTCGAGTGGGGGAGGATAATCCCCCCCATTCCCCCCCCCCCCTTCCTACGCGCCTGTCCCTTTCAATCTACCAAACCATTTCAATCTCTCCTTTCCTAGTTTGAAACTGTCTCCATTGCAAGACCTTTCCTTATTTTTGAGCTCCGTATCTTAGCCAATTTTTGTCAACCCTGCTATACCTACTTCTTAGGAACTTCGTTATGTCTGGCATACGAAAGTCGCCTATTTGCAAACAAAATGTCAGCTGATGTTTTATTTGATAATTTGAACAGTGCAAAAAATTGAAGAAAAGTATGTCTATATAGTCTTTCAAGATATTTATTTTCCCACATTTGGTTTGGGGGGGCACAAGGGGGGGCCGTGTGAGTGTGAGGGACGACGCTAAGGGGGGGCCTGGGGGGTCCATGGCCCCCCCAGGCCCCCCCTTAGCGTCGTCCCTGACTAGCTAGCGGGTTTTACACAGAATTCTTAAAAAATAATAAATTAATATTACTACGAATTTCTTGGAAAAAGAGGAAGACATAGTTTTTTAAGTCTTCTCGTTCCGCACTTTAAGATTCAATAAGATTCAACATTTAAGTAGTGCAGATGAAGAAAATTCTAACGCAACTTCAAATATTTAAACTAGGAAACCGCTCAATGAAACGCGTTGATGAGCGAGCCATCGTACTGCATCCGATTTGATACGCGTTTGCAAGTATCAGCTGCTCTACAGGCCTTGGTACTGAAGCTTTCAAGAAGGCAGGGATGACAATTTAATAGGTATACATTTTTCAAATATTTCAAGATTATAGGTAGTATAATATACTATTCTATAATCTTGAAATATTTGAAAAAACGCTGTGTGTAACGCGTTGATAAGCGAGCCTTCGTATTGCATGCGAATTCGAAAGTTTCTGCTCTGCAAATCTTGGAAAGAGCCGAAACGAAATGCATCAACAAAGGAGCATGTTATAAAAATCTGAAATTTCTATCACGAAATTTGACAAAATATATCCAAGAACGCATAAAATGTATAACACACAGACGACACAGTCTTTTAACGACAGATTATACTTTGAAATTACAAAAACACCTAAAATGTTTGTCCATGATTGCGTAAATTTCAAAAAACAAATGATCATGTTCAACAACTTATCAAGAGACAACTTGATTTACAGCAAAGTTGCAGGCCGATTTGTTGAACGGTTTGTCCTGTTTGTCCTGGCTGGACACTGCTGGCAATAACGAGCCTTGAAAATGCATGAACGGACACAGCTTCTCTCACTTTCTCAATTGTTTTGTTATATCAACACGATTATACCATATTTACACTGATTTATATTGAATAAAACACTAACAACACTTTTATTATGTTTCATATTCATAAACACATGTATTTTAGTGAAAATTCGCGTGAAATATCATTTATAAAACACTTTCTGACAGTTCATTGATTGTTTACACCGGCCATCTTGGATATCGGCCTGGTGGATGTCAGTCCGCGGAACCAAGCTGAACATGCAGTCAGCGACCAGTCATCCAGGAGGCAGTGAAATTGGACCACCGAGCGCCAATGAGTGGATGAGACGGTCGGCATACCCGCGAACACCCGGACGAAGACGTCTCTTGAAGAATTTATCATTGACGATCGGAATATCGGAAATACTACTCTTTCCGAATACATCAGTTTTCGAGCGGCAATTTTGAATTGTGGAACGATCTTCAAAAACTGACGTTTTCCAACTTGTCAAATCCAATACAAATCAAGACAACTTGTTTTATTGAAAAAAAAAGTGTGTAAAATCCTGTTACCAAGTAAGCTTACTATAACGAAGTGAAGGCATCGGTTTACTTTAATAATAATGGTTTTAATAAATTCGTGGGGATTTTGATGAATAATCAAATGCCATATTGAGAGTACGTTTACATTGACACCCCGAAATGTCATAATAACATTTGAAATAAATTTGAATGGCAGCCCGCTTTAACTGTATTCGTGCAAATAAATCAAGTTCGATCGAAGAAAAACTGTGACCTGCATAGCCTCAGTAACAGAAATAAAACAGAGTATCGTGCTAAAAGAGCCAAAAGGAGTAGCTCGCTTCTCTCGCTCACTCATTTCAAGTCTCTCTCCAGCCTCCATATTTAGATGTCCCTATACTATACAGGTATAATACATTTTAGAGAGATAGGCAAGGGCGTATCCAGGATTAAATTTCGGGGGGGCCAGACATTACTAATATTTTGAAAAATTGACAGTGGATAACAGGGGGTTCGGGGGCGCAGCCCCCGAGAAAATTTTGGATCAAGGTCATTCATTTAGGTGCAATTTTGAATCGCAGTGTATAGCAATTTTGGAAAATTATAAATTAAAAAATATCAAAAATTCGAAATTTTTTGGAATTTTAACTCAATTTTAACAACTCTGGAACGTTTTTGACATGATCTGTCTAATTTTAAGTATTTTTTCACATATTATTTTAAATGTGCTTATTTTCTTAGATGAAACCCTGATTTCGGGGGGGGGGGGCATGGACCCCTCGGCCCCCCCCCCCCCCCCCTTAAATACGCCCTTGGAGATAGGCAAGCTTTTTTATAAGTAGTATATGTGAATATTTTAAAATTACACTAGATACATCGCACATAAATTTGATGTGAGTTTTAATTTTTATTGAGGAAACTTCAAGTAGTGCAAATCAAGAAAAGTCGGAAGCAACTTCATTATTCATATATTAATGTATAAAAGCATGCATTTTGAAGTATTTCCATCTCCTCTGCACGGCGAAGTATATGAAGAATGGTCGGCAAGTTTGCAACGTCTTGTTTCTGTAACTGTCGAGTGCTCCTACAGGCCACGTCAGCTGAACTAGTGAAGAGCAGTTTACTTCGTGCCTAGAGTGCAGCGCGGCTAACAAGTTGGGGGAAATGCACAGACAAGGAACATAAATCCAGTTACGACAAGGATAAATGTAATGTAGAAATGTATTTCTCAAAGCTATGCCACTGAGGGAATTGATGAGATATTTTAAAATGAAACTACAAAGCAGTTTTGGAAAATATTCCAAAACATTCTTTGCAACATGAATTTCAATAGCGACGCCTGAATATTTAGAAGCGAGATACGTAACGTACCCGAGTTCGACCCCTGTCACTGACGGACCTGATATGAGACCCAACTTGACATAAGTTGCTACTTGGGAGCGTAAGTTACAAACTAGACGAAGATAATGTATCATGATAAAAATAAAATACTAAAGGTGGTAAAAAAAACTTCCAAATTCATGAAATTGTACCGATTGTAAGTTCATCGTATTCCGAAACCAAAATGTTATGCGTATGTACAGTTGTGTACACCCGCGGTCACATAAATTACATGTACAATTTCGAAGTCCTTTTTCAAAACTTGATATCTAGACCAGACGAAATCACATAGGTTTATGTTGATTTTGAGCATGTGGGGTTGGAGGGTTTTATTATCAGAACCATTCAACCACCTCATACATAATAATTATTTCTCCATTTAAGGTGCTGCAAGCGCGAGCGATTTTGCTGCTTTTTGTAGACACTTTTTGCGATACGATTGGAGACGAAATTGGTAGACCAAATTATTTGAAATTTTTATCATGATTAGAGAAAAGACAAACTTAGGGTTATCCCTTGGTAAATTTTTAATTTTTTGTTTCGTTAATTAGTAATAATTAGTGGATTTTTGGTGAAAAATTAGCTATTTTCTTGGCTCCCTGGGTGCCGTATAAAATTAAATTTCAAAAATGTGCCAAGTGATAACCCTAAGTTTGTCTTTCATCTAATCATGATTAAAATTTGAGATCAATTGGTTAACGGGTTTGGTCTCCAATCGTATCGCAAATTTCTGGTTTTTGTGCGGTTTTGTTAAATAACCGCCACCTAATTAACGATGCAATAATCAAAAATGAAGAAGTGCTACTAATATCCAATCAGACTCATCATGTGAACATCCTGTAAAAGTTATACACTCACTTATGAAACAATTTTTCTCTCTCAATTTTCTAAAACGGCCGAGCGCTAGTATCACCTTAGCGCGAGCTCCAACTTAGCAGTTTACCGTCATTTTTTCTGACCGCGTGTGTATCTACAGAGCATTCCCAGTCAAAATATTCTAAACAGAATGTCCTCACAGACCTGTGGTGATGGTTGTCGATGGCCGTGTCGAGGTTGGTCTGCGGGCCGGCGGTGACGTCGACGCCCATGGAGCCGATGTCGAGGGCGGCGTACGCGCGGCGTCCCTGGCCGCCCGAGCCGGCGCCCTGGCTGCCCTGCTTGCCGACGCCGCGGGAGAGGTTGCACACGGCGTCCAACTCATGGTACAAGTCGTCGTAGAGTTCCTCCGTGTTGGAGTTGAGGGCGTCGTCGAGGCGCGCCGGATCCAGGTGGTAGTTGGGGTTCTCGTAGCTCAGGAGCCCGTTCTCTGCGAACAAGACGGAGAAGACGTCAGAACAAGGACAGAACTAAAGATTGCTAAAACATGATGGGTTTCAAAATCTAAATGTTCTAAGTGACGCCATTTCTCTATGAAACAAATAGAATGTTCTTCCTCAAATTTAAACATCCTGTTTTTATCATTCGATGAAACAACACCTTCTAGTCCGACATATCTTCACGGTCCAGGCAGGCAACTATGGAATATATTTTTGGGGCACCGACAATAGGAGTTTCGATAAATGTTTCATCAAAGGGTATTTGAATTTTAACGAAATCCGCAATTTTAGATAGTTTTATATGATGTAGAGGTTTGAGAGGAACGAAAAAAGCTCTTTTAAAAAAAATGAGTCTTCTGAAATAGTGAAAGAAAATTGAAAAAATCTAGTAATCTACATAAATCTAAACAGATAAAAAAATTAATATTGAATCATTTGTAGTCTCGATAAACAAACTTTGTTTTGCAAACTGAACCAAAAGTATCCATGATTGGCCACTGTGGCCACTTCCAAGCAAACCCTCTAGAAATAATATTCCAACTTTCAAGACGGTCCACTGGCGAGATCTGATCTGCGTGGAGTGTACATTTGCTCTCAGACACCCTCGTAACAGGGCGTGATATCATCTCATTGCGCCAACTTCGCTAAGACCTCGCGAACTTGCGAGAAGTTGAGACAATTCGACGTGAACTAGGTCGATTGTGCTGCTCCGGGGTGAGAGGAAATACCACTTCATCGTATAACTTGCAAAGTGCACCGACGAGAAGGAAAAAATATGATAAACTAAACTCATTGCGTCCATGGACGGACGTAAATGGGTCAGAAATCTGCAAGACACCAATTTTGATGTGCTAAATTATGTGTTTTATGTGTGAAATTCCCAATAATTGGTTTCGTTGCTGGGGAAATTATATATATTTCTAAGGAATTTCATACAAATTTAATGGAGAAAATATAATCTACTTCTTCCTCCCACTCCTTAATTAAAAATCTACTTGGATTCGTGGGATGGAAATGTATATTTTATATTTATAACGGAATAAATAATATAGATAATTATTATTTTTATCCACTATTAACTCCCACCTCTCGCCCCCCAATAATTTTGAAATCCAAAGGAATTTAAATCCACACAAAAACGCTGCTTTCCGTATAGTGTATTACATTACTTTTATTGTAAACGAACCTATAAATTCGAGCAGGCAATGGTAAGAACTTTCCAGCAAATAACAAATCGCCCCAGCCCGGCAGTGTGAAATTCCACCCTACATCTTCCCGGCCGGTCTCAGCCCACTCCAGCCGCTCAGTCAGAGTCAGAAATAAGAGGTTTGTAAGAGGCACGCGTTAATTCAGCGTCGGCTTATTGTCTCGGCGCCCCGACGCCGATCCATCACCGCCGAGCAGTACAAACGACGCCCGAGCAACGTGACCACGAGGAACATCCGGCAGGGAGATATTTTACCGCCAGAGTGCGGTGACATCGCGACTTCTCTTCCGTTTGCGAACAGTTCGTGCACTTGGGCAGCATACCGTATTTTGATCCAAACGCCCAGTTTTCCTATCCTTTTAACATTGTCACGTGATCACCATGGGCGTGACATTTAGTCGAATCTAGTCGAATGAATGAAAATAAAGGCATTCATGTTGGATCAGAAAGCCCAGGCTTTTGAGTTGGGGCATTATGGGTACTGGTTTGAGCTCGTTTGTTGACGCGGCAAGTTTGATTTAACCTGTAAATCCTATGGTGACGTCACACGCCCACCTCGCCCCTATTGTGGAACGCACCCTTTGTGTTGTGTATTTGTTGGTGGTGAAGAAATTTCAATGAATGCTAGTCATGTTCCGTAACAATCAATGCTTGATATTATCATTGAAATGAGATGTCAGCTATAGACCTCTACAACAAGCTAGACAAGGAGATCGCTTGGAATGAACTCTCACTAATGAGGCAATTTTCAGTCAATCATATTTTTGGGAGATCATTTCTAGTTGTGCCAAGTGTACAAAACAACGATTTTTATTCCGTAGAAGATTTGTATCTTCTGAGTAAAACTATGAAATCAACATTCTGGTAAAAAAATATCAATACAAATCAATTAAATTTACTAGGAAAACGCTCAGTGTAACGCGTTGATGAGCGAGCACGGGTACGTGCAAATTCTGGAACCGGAAATGCGTACACAACGCACAGAAAACATATACAACCATATTGAATTGATTATGATCAGTGCTCGAAGTAGGAATTAAATAGTGGCGGTATGGTAACATAAGAATACCACGTGAGGGGGGGGGGGGGGGGGGGTACGATATTAGATGAGGGTCCAGATTCCAGAATTACACTGACAACCATTGTCATGTCATTAGTTAGATTAGTCTTTTACCTTGATGAAACAACTAAATTAAATAATGCATTTTACTTTATCTTGTAGTGGATGTTCATAGTTCATAGTTATGCTTGAAATATGCAGTCAAAAGATAACCATGAAATACGAGTAAATTAGAATATAAAATTACGTTAATGTCCAAGAATATCTGATTTTAAGTATTCCGTTTTTCTGAGAAGTAACAATATGAAATCAAATGTGTAAAGAAGAACCGGTATACCATACCGTCCCATACCGGCCCACTTCGAGCACTGATTATGATATCAACTTAAAAGTAGGTATATGCTTTTCATCGAAACTTTAAAATAGCATCTAAGCACCTGGTTCATAAAGCAAATCAGAATCAATTCAATTGGCACTGGAAAACATTCATTTCGATACTTCATTACTGACAGATATTAAAAATGTCAATAAGTTCATACGTTCTTAACTGATTGAGATGAAATTTTGTAAAATAAGAGACAATATTGGTCTTAATGATCATGCAAAATATGAGTTTGATCAGAATTATCGAAGACCGTTTTCATTTTTCAGCCTATCAGGAGATATTTATTTAATTTTTAACCAATGAATGGATTTCAAAAAAAAAATATGGTGTGCAAACAGAGAAGGTTGGTTTTACATGTGTGCAAAATTTCAGCTCGATCAAAGAAAAACTCTGAGCTGTATAGCCAAAATATGATTTTGATCAGATTTATCGAAGACCAGTTTCATTTTTCAACCTACCATCAGGAGATGTTTATTTAAATTTTAGCCAATTGATAAATTTCAAAAAAATTTGGGGTCTGCAAACAGAAAAGTTTGTCTCTACATGTGTGCAAAATTTCAGCTCGATCGAGGAAAAACTCTAGACATGTACAGCCAAAATATGAGTTTGATCAGATTTGTCGAAGACCATTTTCACTTTTCAACCTATCAGGAGATGTTTATTTAAATTTTAACCAATCAGTAGATTTCAAAAAAATTAGGGTCTGCAACGCCCAGAGAATGTCCAAACACGTGTGCAAAATTTCAGCTCGATCGAAGAAAAACTCTGACCTGTATATCGTCAGTAACAGAAAAAAAAAAAAAAAAAAAAAACAAAAACAAAAAAACAAAAAAACAAAAAAAACAGAGGTCCGTGCCAAATAAGCCAAAAGGAGACGCTCGCTTCGCTCGCTCAATAATATTGTTAGTGTGCTAAGCTATAGAGGAAATAAAATCAAAATAAATGCGCGCTTCTTCAGTATTGAATTCACTTGGAAGTCCAAAAAACTGGAATGATTTGGATTGGTAATTGAAATGCGTACGCAATGTGAAGATGTGAAACGGTGAACCCAGAATTTCTTAATTTATAATCAGAATTCAGTAGCATTCTGAGAACAAACTTGTCTCGGCAGTTTCAACTTGCCCACTAGCCGATCGCCGCGCCATCAGCCGGTAACTTTCTCGTCCCATCTTTGCGACCCTATCAAGACCACCTGCGGTGTCGATGTGGTCCTGTGGCGTGTGAAGGAGGGAGTGAAGTGATGTGAGAGCCCATTGTTTGACATCGACGCGAACAAGAGATTCAGGAGGCTTAGATGTCCAAGATGGCGGGCGACTAAAGGAACAATTTCAAGTTCGGAACATCTGGGGTTGCCTCCAGCCCCATATCCGGATCCCCACCCCCTTTTATTTGATTTGGTATTGGTAGAAGACAATTAATGTCAATCTAATCGTTCGCGAAAAATTTCAATGTACACTCGGCCAAACAAAAATTGATTGTTGAACAAATTTGAATGACTGCTGGTCATGTCCCATAACCAATCAAAGCTTGTTAATATCATTGCAATGTGAGGTCACCTATACTAGAGTGAGACAATGAGATCGCTTAGACTGACTTCTGATGGTGCGATCTTACATTTATCAGCCTATCAGATTTATTGAACGATCAATTTTTGTTTGGCCAAGTGTACATTTAAATATTGACACCTCAGCTCGGATTTTTGATTCAACTCTATATTTTCTTCAAAATGGTCTCAATAATTTTGGAAAGAAATGGTTATTTTATTTTGCAACTAAAATAAATTGTATTATTAAATCTGGATTCTAAAAACCTCTTATTTTTGTACCCTATACCTTGAATCTCCACAATCGATCGACGACTTTCGTGCCTAATGGTTAATTGACCACAACAACATAACCACTCTCTTTCAACCTTTCCCAAAGAGAAAATCCGAATCGAAATCTAAACACGGCAATGCGACCACAAACGAAACCTTTGTAAACACAAACCCTTTGACGAGAATATACCTTTACTCTTCCGTCCGATTAAACTCTTGGCCATTTTATCGAGCGGAACTAATTCCAGAGATCGATCAAAGTACCCTTGACGGTCATCTTATGACGTAATTTCATCCCTTCTCGTGCAAACAGAAATAGAACGTTCGAAAATTCAAAAATAAAAACTCTCTCGCTGCCTTCTTTACATAATGCACTCCGCTCTTATCAGACGATGGCTCAGCGGTACGAGAAACAAGCGAACTATGGAACAGTTTCAAAATTTTACGAAAATGGAATGAAATGTTTAGTCACGGAAAAAACGCAGATCTGTAAAAAATCGAACGTATAGTGTCAATAAAATAATGTTCACTTACAAAGTTCATGTTACAAACTTGAACTAAAGCAAGGATAGAGCCGCAGTGTTAGTTACAACTTACGTCACGTCCTACATGTATAGAAGTGTGTACGTGTGGATTAAACCCTCATCCCACCCCCTATTCAGCACAGAGACTGGCGGGCCTTCACAGAGAAGATTGATCTACGCCATCTAGCTCTCGACCGCACAATTATTCATGATTCTGACTTGGTAACCTCCGTAATGCAAGGGCGGGGGGTAGACATTTCGGCGCCCGCTCGCAACACTCGCACGGCACGCACATCTAGACTCTAGTGAGTAACATTCTCCACGTTATGATTAATAATAACCTTAATCCAGAGCCACGAAATCGTTCTTCTCAGCCCGTTACAAAACCACTTTATCCAATTACGAAATAAAGTGGTCTGTTATTGGTTTGGGAATGGATACAATGAGTGACAAAGTGGATGTAGTTTGAAACTTGAATGAACTCGGGGGGGGGGGGGGGAACTTGTTGTTTGTATCAATTGTTTTGTGTAATAGAGTCATCTACGGCGACATTTTGTGAAAAATGCGAAGAATTTCGAATTCGAAAGCAGCTTTATCAAAGTCGGTGGAGGTGCCGGGTTTCTAGAGTTCAGACACGCTAATGTGTGGGCGGGGGTCACACTATGAGTAGTGAAATGAGATAAACTTTCAAATCTACCTCGGGGTATGATTAAACCGAAATAATATTAATCACTCAATCGCGTCCATGAATTTTAACCTTATACAGATTATATCACTTTTGTATATTGTTATATATTTCAAGGTCGATATAAAACAAAAGTTTCTCGATTTAACGTGAATACTTATACTTTCATTCATCCTCATGGATGTATATAATTTAGTGGTTTGGGTGTGGAGTATCGGTTAATTTGACAGCAAATGAAGTAAGAAATCATACAAAATTGTATTGGAAATCTGCTCATGTCTAATATCTGACAAATGAACTTCATTATGCAAATAATGACAAGAAAATATGACAATAATGACTACAAACATGACATACTAATAGCGTCGAGTCTTCGTAACATCCATCCACGTCATGTCATTTGATCAATAAAGTTCAAGTTCATTCATTGATCTTTCCCTGAATTATCTTATATTTTCCTAGTAAATAATCATTATAAAACCATGATTGATCACATTGTGTCGAATCTTTAGAACATGACGAATATATCCTAGAATATATGAAAGACGTTTCTTTAGATTTTCACCATTAAATGAATAGAATTTGTATTTCTGTGAAATAGATTGTCTTTAAGGGGGTTCGAATCCTTCCGCCAATCTACCTGACATTGTTGTCTTGGCACTTAAAGTGTTCAATATTGCGAGGGTCAATTTCTATTCAATAACCAAAAAGGTTGTATGAAAAAGGTTTTATTTTATGAGGGTCTGGGAAATTTATGACTATGGAACGTGCTGTAAACAATGAAACTCTTGAGTTAGGGGGGGAGTACTGAATATCTTGAGGCCTCACTAACATAATCACAATTAATTTTATTTCAGTATTTAATTTTTTCCTAATTAAATATTAATGACATTACATTATAAAATAGCAGACTGACAAATTGTAATGATTCCGGATGTGCATAAAAAATACCGATTTTTTATATTCAGCCGTTTTCTTATGCAGGTGGCCCGAATGAAGTTTTCATTAACGTGTACTCACTCGTACAACCTGCATTCTAATTAGGGCAAATTGGTAGAACTCATTTAAATATCATAAAATAGCCAGATAATGCCCGGTGTGACTAAGCTATTTTATATTGCCGTGAGTCTTCAGGTTCAACAACAAATAATTGTAAAAGTCCAAATTTCAGTCACTTTTGGGTTTTAAAATCTCATCCCCTCATGCAACCTTAACATGTAAAGGAAAACAAGGGACTTCAACACACTTTAGAATATTGGAACTTTTTGGAATATTTAGAAAAATACGTTTAATTGTAATTTTGGGGAATAGTTTAGAAATGATTATCAATATACTGGCATAATGTACAGTAGAGGAAAACCCTACAAAAGACTTTATAAAGCACATATTCTGGGCTGATGTTGAGGTCATTGGACTGATGATCGGGCTAGAGGACGATTCCAGATTTATTTTTATTCAAGATGTATTAAGATTAGGTAGTCATTAAGATTGATGTTTCTAGTAGTTTAGATTTTGTATTTTTTTGCTGTCATTCACTCTTAGTTTTATAATTGTTGTTTTCATTTATATTTCGGTGTAAGGTAATATTTCCATTTTATATATTATTCAATTTGTAATCTACTTTTCTTTCGTATTCTGTTTTTTTTTGCAATTTGTATGTCCTGTCAAACAGAAAATAAAAAAATTGCTTTCAAAAGAAATTAAAAAGTAACTCAAATATGGTTTCACAAGTACCGCCGAGCTCGTTTAGCAACTTATTTCCCGCTCCCGCCACTAGAGCGAGCCACATTCAAATATCAACCCCAAGTTCCTCCGCCCACCGCCGCATCTGCAAGGCGCTCCAGTCGGAGGCGGGACGAAAAAACTCATCAAAATATAAACCGAGTGAGCGCGATAATACGTATAAGCGAGTACCTCTGCAAGTTATAACACCCTCCTTGTTTACAAGTGTCAACCCGCATAACATAGGGCGCGAGGAAAACGAGGAAATTAGACCCCGCATTGCATCCGTCACTGTCCAGGAAGAGAGAACCAAAGTCGGGAAATGAAGCCGGAAAAGCAGGAAAAACATGAATGAACATTACGTATGCAAATGTGCTTCGTAATGACGGTGAATCAATGTAATAAGGATTGAGGTAGGAAATGTACATGTGTCAGGAACGTCAGGAATGGATGTACACGCGATGTACGGGGTTTCTGTAGGAGATAGTGGTGAATAATAATCTTCAATACCAAAATATAGGTTAGGCATAACAAGTATACGAAACAGCAATTAGAATTGAAAATGTAAAACGGGACAAACTTTCCGTACACCTGTGCTCTAGAACAAAGAGTGCCTTGGGAGTAAACCCCAGACCAAAACTATAGTATGAGAAATATTTTCGAAATGAAATTAATCTGAAATTTCCTCTTCAGAACACTTTCATTTGTTGAAAAACAGTAAACACTATGGCGCAAAATTTTATATTTCTGTAAATTTCCTCAAATTTCGAAAGATGGGAGAACATGCTTACAGTAAAACACTTGTAAGTTAAATACAAATTTAAACTCATTCCAGAGGGTGGGCACTAATGAGTCAAGGGGGAGGGGGGGGGTTGCCCCTCGAAGGAAGCAACTGAAACAAGTTCAAGTACTAGCACATAAATCTCTTAGTGCGGCACTAACAATGGGGTTTCTTTCACGTTCTGTGTGTCAAGAAATAACTTTTTGAACCTCTTTTTAGCCCCAACCCCAAAAAATCTCAATCCATAATCTGAAAAACGAGCTTTAGAGTCAATGAAACCCGTGGCATGTCTGGTGACCTCCTCTATTTAGATTAATTATACTTCGTGCCCTCGACTAACTCGATTAGGGTTATTTGGCAACTTTTGAAAACATAACTTAACTTTATTGCATTTAAACAGTGCATTTGTCGTTCAATATAGGTACTTATTCAAGATTATATCTAACAATTTTAATACTTTTCCGCACACAAGCCAGCAACGATTCATCGTCAAAAACGAACTTCCAGCTTACGTGGCCGCATCTATTAACGACCGCCAGTTGGAATTACGTCCGCGGAGGTAAACCGACCGTAAGACACGGCAATGGGGGGGAGTTAATAGTCGTTCTATTATTAATGTAAACATTCGTCGGTGATCTTAATGTTATCGACCAGCGGAGGTAGTGAAATGGAATGAAGATAAGATATATCCACTCGAGGGAATTGCGTCGGTGGCTATTTGGTACATGAATGTGTGGGAGGGGAAAGTCAACTAGGTGGTTTTCGAAGAGAGGAAATTTAAAAGTTTGTCGCAGTGCTGGTGGCCTAGTTTACAGTGACATCGAAACCAATTTTAAAATAGTTTTAACTTTACTGAATAGTTTATAAGTAGAGAGATGTGCTAGATGAGGTGACCCAAAAGCAAATTGATTAAACGAATATTTTTTTTTATATAAAAAAAATATGAAATCATAAATGAAATTCATGTTTGTAATGACGGTTCAAAAGAATTTGTAAACATGATCTGGCGGGCTGAGAAGAATTTTGACCATGAGGAATTTTTAACTCGTTGAGTATCAATATCTGTTACAAAATGTTATCGTGTATGAAATAGGGCTTCGTAGGTGTGAAAAATACGGTTCAATCAAAATTATGCCACAAATTGGAACAGTTTATAACCCGTTGTTCGTCCTGCAGATGTTTAGAGCCTGAAAATCAGTAAAAATATGTCACTAAACATCTGTAGGACAAAATAAAACTGATAACAGATAAACCATTCCAAACTATGAAATTATCTTCATTGAACAGTTCTGAATTTACGCCTAATTTCATAAACAATTATACTGGTAAAAGATATTGATACAAATCCAATAAAAAAAACTCTTCAAGGTCACGCTTTTGAAACAGCTCTATTTGAAATACGCGTTTGATATCCCTGAATATCGTCAGTGCTGGTATCAATTGCTCAGTGTGTAAATATCTCGTAATTACTGGACGATGGGAAGTGTACCGCTAGTCGATGAAGTATCCACAGTTACGTCATCATTGTACGGTGAGAATACATACATTTAGGGATCTATGCAGTAATAGGAGGCTCTCTAGTATAAAGTAGGTCCAATAGGCATCCTGCGTGAGAAAAGGTTGCCATAGTAACCTATACAAAAGTATAGGGAAAAAACAAATCTGACAGCGGCAATCCAAATCCCATATTTAGAGTGATTACTTTACGCAATATTTATCCATACACATGTTTAAGTTAAATATTCATCTGATAAATATGATTTATAGATATTATTTATAGCTTTGACACATTTCCCCTACCATAGCAGCCTCCATTTTTCTACCACTGTGACGTCACGAGCACGATTCCTATTGGAAAGATCAGTTCTGAAATATCAGTTGCAAATCAAAAATACTGAATTCACTTTCCTAGTGCGAAAAAGCCAAATGGAATCGTCCACTAAATTATTACCATCGACGAATTCCAACTCGAAAGTCGTATTTACAACACATTTGGTCGATATTTCTGTTCTCGTGCATGCGTTCCATGTCCCACGCATCGCATGCAAATCGGCCGTTCCGTCTGAATCATGCATCGACGCGTAAAGGTGCGTGAAAGATTTGGACCACCTTCACGCACGTCACTCATCGTTCCGGCAAACATCCACCGGCAATGTCAGAATCAATCCGCACGTAGGTGGTTACAAAGTAGTCTACGAAATGCCGAGCAACGCGAAAAAATGTTCAAGAGTTTTAGTTTATAGTCTAGACTCTTTTTATGAGTTTCGTGATATCGATGTAGAAAAACAAGGCCGACATGTAACCGCCCCCTATAAATCCAGATCGATTGTTTGCTTCATTACCAAACAACACGCCCACATAAGCTCGAAATATCAGCAAACAATCGGAAATAAATGTAAAAACTGATCAAGTTGCTAGGTACTACATGGGCCCAGGTTATGATTCCTGGGACCTCTTTCTGCGAGGGAAGATTTCTTACTGTTTGGCAAATTGGCGTTGACCTATTATTTCCCAGCTTTCATCTGCATCTCCCAATCGACCTCAGCATCAATTCCTCAGATGCGAAATAATATCAACAAGCTAAAATACTACAAGCTTAATGATATTGCATATCAAGGGATTCCTTGTTTGGTCCGTGTAGTGGATGGTTGTGTCTAGTTGTAGCTCCGCATCGTTTCAGTGTATTGACAATTTACTGTGTTATTATCATTATTATGTCGTGCCTAAACTCCAAGTGCAAGTTAGACTTATCAGCTGATGCTGACTTCATTCAGTGCTCAGGTTGTTCTTTAAATTGTCACTTTGACTGTGCTAAATTGAAAACGCAGGAAAATAGGAAGTTGTGGCGTTGTCCGAAGTGCATAAAGGGTAAAGTTAAAACGCCCAAGGACGATACACCGTTTGTTTTTCCTGACTTTACTGCGGCAATTGCTGATTTAAAGCGTGAACTTCTGGAGAGTTTCAGAGTAGTGTCTGAAGATTTGCGCTGTTTCAAAGACGACATAGCGAAGAAAGTTATTGCCATTGAGGCTGGGGTGGCTGACTTGCAACAACGTTGCGACGAGAAAGACGAGCGGATTGAGTTTCTGGTGCAGCAGGTCAACGATCTTGACCAATACGGTAGGCGCAATAACATTGAGATTGACAACGTATCTGAAGTCGTGGGGGAAAATATTGAAGCTATCGTTATTAAAGTGGCGGCAAAACTATCCGTGGATTTGTCTGCAAGTGATATTGAGGCAGCGCATCGCCTTCCGTCGAGGAATTCAGTCAGACCTCCTAGAATCATTGTTCGATTCGTAAACAGAAAGAAGAGAGACGAAATTATAAACAAAAAGAAGGTAGCAGCTACAATTAAGAGTCAAGATATTGTACAAGTGGGTCAGTCCCGCATATACATCAACGAGAATTTGGCTCCTTTCTTCCGCGAACTCCTCTGGTCGGTCAAGACTAGGGCAAAGGAAACCGGCTACAAGTTCGTTTGGTGGAGCCACGGAAAGGTCTTGGTGCGCAAGGACGAAAATTCCCGTAAAGTATTTAGAATTACTTCTTACCAGGATATTGACCTTTTGGTTTCTGATAGGCAGGCTGAGTCAGATTTAGCGGGTTAATACTTGCTTCCAGTTTATGCAAAACATAGAATTTGTGTTTACAGAAGAAGTCGAGAGGGAAGTAATATCAGATATTGACAGTTGGTTTTCTAAAGTAGAGGAATTTTTCACTTGTTTACATGTGAACATCAGATCAATAAATAAAAATTGGGACCAATTAAATGGTATATTATGTAAGCAAATAGGGGTTGTGGATGTCATTGCGATAACCGAAATCGCAATAACTGCAACCACACCTATTTCTCTCTTTAGCATTGAAGGTTATGATAGATTTCATTATACTCGTGTAAATAGGGGTGGAGGAGGAATATTGTTATTTGTAAAATCTGTATGGCATTTTGTTGTAAATGATGATGAATTTCAGTATTTTGAAGGAGTAGGAGGAATCTTTTCTCTGGCAAATGGAAATGTTATTACCTTGTTGGCAATTTATAGGCCACCTAATTTAAATAGAGGTGGTTTCGTGGAGGAATTGGAAATGTACATTGGAAATTATTCCAAAGTAAATAATGTTGTAATATTAGGAGATATGAATTTAAATCTGTTCGATTCAGATGATTGCAATGTTCGTTCATATTTATCGCTAATGGCTGCAAATGGTTATATTAATTGTATTAATGATGCAACACGCGAGGAATGTAGAGGTGATGTTTTTACGAGTACTTGCATTGATCACATTTTTATTAAGTCTAGTTGCCATGATATTAAGTCGGCTGTGTACACTACCAAGATATCTGATCATTATATAATTATTGCCGGAATCATGTTTCATGGCTCATCTCAGAAATTTCAACATCAAATTCCAGTAAAAAAATGCATTAATGAAGTTAAATTAACACGTTTGTTGAGAGAGTGTGATTGGCTTGAGCCTATGACATATGATACATGCACTGACGTTTTTGACAACCTAACTGCCAAGTTTGATTATTGTTATGATGAATCTTATTACCTAAATTACCAGCTGGGGAAACGTAAGAAAAAGTCTTGGTTGACGGCTGATATTATTAAATCCTGTAAAGAAAGAGACCGTCTATTTAAGAAATGGAAGAATTGTAACGGTGTATTGAAATTTTACTATGGCGTCGAGTACAAAAAATTCAGAAATAAAATAAATAATGCTATTCGTAATGCCAAAAAAATTTATTATACAGGTGTCTTTGAGAAGTCTAGAGGAAGTATTAAGGACACATGGCAATCTATTAATGATGTACTTGGTAAAAAGAAAAAGGATACTGTAGATCAGGTTTTAAGTAAATATTTAGGGAAACAATTCAATGATAAGCAGATTGCAGATAGATTTTTGCACTGTTTCATCAGTGAGGTAGAATCTTTGAAACATGTTTGCAACATTCATACTTTAAGTTACAATTATGATGTAGTTCAGCTTCAGTCTTTATACATGCCTCCAGTGTGTGCCACCCGCATAAATTATATTATAAATTCATTAAACTCTAACAAACAACCGGGTTTTGACAGGATACGAATAACTGATTTGAAAAATATAGCGGAAAAAGTAAGCCCAGTTATTGCTAAAATTATTAATACTTCAATTTCAGAAGGTGTTGTTATATCTAAATTAAAAATGTCAATAATTCGACCTGTTTACAAAAAAGGTGACCACCTCGAGTTCAATAATTACCGACCAATTGCTTTGCTCCCTACTATTGAGAAAATTATGGAGCGGTGTGTTGCAAAAATATTAACTGATTATTTATCAAAGTTTAAAATCATCAATTCACATCAGTTTGGTTTTCAAAAAGGTAGAAGCACCACTGATCTGCTTACTCTTTTCGCTGATTACATAAATTCTAAATTAAATGAGAATATGCACGTTCTGGCTCTTTTTATAGACTTTTCAAAGGCATTTGATACGTTAAACCATACAAAATTGTTAACATCTCTTGAAAATGCTGGTATTCGGGGTCCCCTCTTATGTTGGTTTCACAATTATTTAACGGATAGGCAAATTATAGTTAAAGTTGGTGAAACTGTGAGTATAGCTGGGGTATGTAATTCTGGTGTACCTCAAGGGTCAATATTGGGTCCAATTCTTTATCTCTTATATGTGAATAACATGCCTAGTTATATTCAAAATTGTAAAATTTATATGTACGCAGATGACACTGTTCTAGTATCTGCTCATAAAAATTTAGAACAGGCTCAGATAATTCTTCAGTCTGATTTCAATACATTGTTGATGTGGACTCATGATAATGATTTGTTAGTAAATAGTACAAAAACTAAGTTAATTCACATTTGTTCACCTTCAATTGCAAGTAGGTTAGACCCTGTAACATTATTGTGTCATAGTTTTAATTGTTTACATACATTAGATTTTGCTTTGTGTACTTGTACTGATCTGATTGAGGAGGTTGATACTTGTTTATATTTAGGTATAACAATTGATAAATACTTTTCCTGGAGACCTCATATAAATAGCTTAGCTTCCAAATTACGTTCTTGCTCGTTTCAATTGTTTCATGTAAAATCTTTTTTACCTGTTAGAATTTTAAAATTAATATATTCTGCTTTAGTGGAATCTGTAATTTCTTACGGTTTACTTGCTTGGGGCAGCACATCCAATGTTCACCTTCAAGTCATTCGATCTATACAGGATAGAATGATCAAGAATTTGACCCCTGATGCCGTTAAGCTCAAATGTAACAATAACACTCTCTTAATGTACGATCATCTTAACTTCCTTCCAATATCTGATTTGTATAAATATAAATTCATAATCAAATATTTTTATTCGAACGAACTTAAAATTATCTACAATCATTCCAGGGCCACTAGATCAATGGTGAATCCAGTTTCTTTAATACTCCCCCGATTTACTAATAAGTATGGAAAGCGATGTTTAAATTACTCTGTCCCTTTTATTTTCAATCAGTTGCCTCAAGAAATTAAGTCTTTAGATAATTATAGTAGTATTAAGAAAGAAGTGAAATCTTGGTTGTATGAATACTCTGATGATGTATAAAATATTATTTTTTTCTTCTTTGTTAATCAGTTTATTATGTATTTTTCTCTCTTTTCTTGTATATTGTTTAAACATTTTTGTATCCACTAATTTTCTTTAAATTAATCCACAGAAAAGCCGTTTTGGCTTTGTGGAAAACGGAATGTATGTATTTTTGTGTGTTTACAATAATAAATAAATAAAAAAAAAAAAAAATAAAAAAAAAAAAATTGATATTGGCTGTGAAGTTTCTTATAAATCGCATCCGAAGACTGGAAAGTCAAGGGCGAGAAATCGTCGCGGAAATCGTTGATTCTCGACAGTCGCCAATCGCGTTGATTACAACATTCTTTTGAATGAAACTTCTAGGAATATTAGTATTTATAACATTTATTTTGACGGGATGGGATGGATAAATTTACTAAAAAGCGTCAACTTTTAACTTTTCTATGCACGTTTTTCATCAAACCCACAAGGAATATTTAAAAATACCACGAGAAATTAATTTATTATTTTGTATGCGCGTTCCAGAATTGAGGTTTTAGACAGAAAACGTGATTTGGGACCTAGGGTTTTGTGTATTATAGACTATCCCTATGCCCTTCTGACTTGCGTAAAATTTTCCAAGCTCTTTGAAAGGCAGCTATTTCATTATTTATAAACGTGCCTACCATATTCTTTCAAAGCCGCAGCCTGACCATCTGATTTTCTACGTCAAATAAATAAAATAGTTATATTCCAGAACCTCTCGCCGTACATTTATTTCCCTAAACACCTGGATATCAGAGCACCATTGTCAGTAATAGTTGTATATTACTGTTGTTCACATTTCTGTTTCGTAGAGTAGGAAAACCTATCGGGGAGCCACCACACCACCAAGAACAACTTTACCGCCCCCAGATGTCGCATAGGCGCCACTTTATAGATGGCGTCGGCCCATACTCTCCCTCTCTCTACGAAAACTGAAACATTCTTTATTGAATTGCAGATTTTATATATTCCTCGAGATATTCGGGTGTATGGGAACATGCCGTGCACCGAGCAACCGGGGAGGAACTGATTTGCATCTCGTCCAACAAAGTCGGAGAAAATAAAGCAACACACACACACACACACACACACACATGTCGAGATGTGTTTTGCATTTGGAACGGAATTACGGTGTTTCATATTCAAACAGTCAATGCAGGATTGCAACCCAGAGTTCAACATTAAAATACAATTTTGACGTTCGGGGAAAATCTACGTGCTTTGAGAATTTGAAATGCGAATTCAATATTAGGTATCGAGTCAATTTATTGGGGTGGAAGAGGTTAAATAATGCTGGTTTAAATACAGGGGTAAAAAATGAGGCAGCTATTTGATTTGTACTGAGCATATTATGTGAGCCATTTTGTTCCCTCTGATTACATACATTGTTAACTGTTTTTTGCTCTCGGTGTAATTGTTTCCGAATGCTGAATAATTAAATACTATGTAAATAAATAATCAAATTATGGTTTCCATGCAAAGCTGCAGAAGCTTCAAACTTCAGTGATACATAATGCAACGATAAACGATGCAAATTCAATGCAATTAGGTACAATTGCATTATGGACAAACTAAGTTTGAAACTTCAAAGTGCATCGCAGCTTTCATTGAAACTCTTGTTTGACTTTTATTTACTAATAAATTATAAACTGTACAAAATAGTTACTTTCTTCACGAAAGTTTCTGAATTTTCACGAATTCTGAGTATTGTACTTCCCTACAATTATTCATTGGTCTTCTGTTTATTTCACGCTTTATTTTGTAAAACTTTTGAGTTGGAAGCGAAGTGACAAATTGATCCCTGACAAAAGACGCTGTCAACAGAAGACCTTCTAGTTCTTCTATTTCCGTGTATTAATCAGCTCAGCCAGGTGTCAATGAAGTGATAGAGGAGTGGGGGGATGAAAAGCTCACCTTGAGGGGCTTCAGTTCGATGCCCGAAGCAGAGGCCAAGGATTCGAGTCTTATCGTGCATTCGAAATGACGTCACTACTCAGCTAAATGACGTGACTAGGTAGCTTCATAGAAAAGTCAACAAACGACGAGCTACTGCTTGTGGGGGAACTGTTTTGCATACACAAAATGTGTTGAGCGAAAAGTCAACGTTCCAAAACAAGTCAATTAGTGGCATTATTAAAACCCACTAACAGGATGAAAGGTTTGCTAAAAAGAGGGTGATACAATTTTTAAAAACAGCGGTATTTGATTGGTCGGGGGGGGGGGGGGGTAACAATGGGCTCCTCTCTCATTGACTTTGTAAACCGATGGGAAAAAACGAAAAATTATGCTCGAAAATTTTGCAAACAGATGTCAAAGAAAAACTAAATTTACAATTCTTAGTAACAATGTTTTTTTTGTCTTTTTGCTGGACCACTGATCGGTTTGAAAATTTGACTTGAAACTAATATATCTCAGAGAGTGAATTTCTTATGGCATGGTCAGATGTAGTTAGTCAATGCAAACACTCTCTTGACAAATGTGGGAAATTTCTCACCATGTCTAAAAATGATAATTTAGTTTTAATGCCAAGCTTCGTGATATCTCGATGAAAAGCACATAAACTACAGAAGATGATATTTAGTGTAATAAGTACTGAAAAACTAAAGCATCGTCGAGTTAGCTCAAAAATAGAGTTTTATAGTTTTTCTATTGTCCTACTTCGAGAAAATTACATCTTGACATGAGCATGCTCTTAGCACCGACTCTCGCAAAAATATTACATTGTTTCTGTCGTAAATTGAATGCCATTAACCCAATTCTCCCCCAAAAAAACAAAAAAACAATAATGTTCACGGGAGTAACGAGACCGAATATGTCATTCATTTCAAATGTAAATTATTACTTGAAAATACGTCAAAATCGATATCTACCTACCATCACCGTGCATAACAATAAACCACACGACATCCCCTATTCGTCGACATAAAATTCAATGAATAGTCACGCCGATCGAGGTGAAATACGCTATCTTCACCACCTCGCTGACCTCGATGTCATATATCAAGAGTAATCTCATTGGCGCTCGTAAAACACCGGTGGAGGTGCCGGGTCACTCGGTACCGACCGCCTACTTTAACAACATAGACTTTTATTAACTTTAGATAATAAAACCCTAACGGTCTTCGAGTAACAACATTAGATACAAAATATCCACTGGCGTAACTTCGATGTTGCAGCCCCAGCAGTCGCGGGGGGGCCCAGGGCTGGGGGGGCCGAAAATATGGATGGAATGAATGCCATAAAATAAAACAAAAATATGGATAATAGATAGTAATTAAAAATAGCAGTAATTTTTAAAAAAAAAAATCAAATCGACCATGATTTGTGTTTAAATCGCGTTAAAATTCACTAAATTCTATAGTGAAATTCAAAAATTTCCGGGCCTGGGCGGCACGGACTCGCGTATTATTGTGAGGGCCTCCTCCAGACCCAAATCAGACCTTATCTTCTAATATTTATGATACAAAAATCCACAGCACGAAACTGGATTTACAATAATTGAAACGTGTCACTAAAGAAAGTATTTCCAAAATAATACAAAAAGATGCTACATTATTAAAGATTTTTACGGTATTGACAACTAAAAAAGTAGGGGGGGCCCTGAAAAATATCCTGCGGGGGAGAGGACCGAAATCTGAAGTACTGGAAATATCGGGTAACATAATTATAAAGTCTTGAACTATTCTATGAGCTCCAGGGAAAGTGGGCGAGCGAGTGAAGATAATCGGATGGACGTAAAACGCCAGCAATGGTCCATGCAGGAGAGGAAGATAGCAGCTATCAAGATCCTTTTCATTCCAGTCATTCGGTTCATACGTGCTTACTTTCCCGTCAAAAAAGGGACCAACCTGCACGATTAGAGTTGTGGGGGTGGAAAGCAGATGTATAATGATGATTGCTTGTAGCAACCTCGATTGACTTCTGATGACTTCTGGGGGTCTTTTCTCGAAACAATTATCAAGTCATATCTCCAAGTTATGATATTATAAGGAGGTTTGTCCTATCTCTCATCACGTTAATATTATGACGTTTCGTCATATCATAACTTATGACGAGAGAACTATTTCGAGAATAGGGGCCCTGGAAACACTGTTTGATCAATGGTTTGATATATACAGAGGAGCAGAAGGCCCGAAGTACAGTTTAGTGATTCTTTATGTGAGCTAAAAAATCAGTAATTCTGCCTTCCTTCAATACAACTCTGTATATCAGAGGTAGAACGACGGATGTCCATTTTGTTGATTTTGCCGCGCATATTTTGGATTCATGTATATCAATTGCAATTTGACTGAAGTAAACAAATATATTGAAGTTTCCTGTTTCTTTTAGTTTGTCACTATTAGATGATTGGATATGATTTGAAGGCAGAATTACGTACTGGTTTTTGAGCTCCCTCACCTCAGACTCATTGAAATGCACATCGGGCCTTCTACCTCTGAAGCACATAGTTGTATTTTGTTAGCTTCAGTCGATTTGCAAATGATAGAGCTTGATTACATGATTCCAAAAGTGTGCAACACGAGAAATCGGACTTCGGATCTTCCGCTTCTGACCAGATTCTATTCGCGAGACAGAACAGTAGATTTGCCTGGACGATGATGTAAAAAGCCAGATGGACTCGACTGAGTGAAATGATGAGGTGTTCAAGCAGAGAGGATTGACCAAGCAGGCGAGGAGCTGTGCTTGTGGTGGACATTTGCGCTGGTAAACGCAACAACAGTTTCAAGATTCGAAGCGGAGACGTCGATAACGGTCTTGGTTCTCATTCGCAAACAACATGTCAATTACAACTCGATCACACGGAACAATATTTTCAATCAAAACTGAAGATCAAGTCAACTGATTACAAGAATAATGTTGCTACTTATGATTTTCACTGATTATATTTTCCCTTTGATGTGTTTCAATTTGTTCAATTCTGTATCTCAGTCAGGGGCTGGATTCACGAAAAGTATATCTGCTAATACGTATTATCTTTTGATTTAATACCAAAAACACCATGTTAAATGAAAGATAATACCTCACCAAAGATAGTACGTATTAGGAGATAATACTTTTTGTGAATCCAGCCCCAGGGGTAGAAGGACGGAAGTCAATTTTTTCGATTTTCGATTGCACACTTTTGGAATGATATAATCAAGCTTTATCAGCTGTTCTTTGACTGGTATCAACAAATACTGTTATATTGAAGTACTCTCTTACAATAGGACTCATGTCACCATTACAAAAATGATTGGATGAAGGCAGAATTACTGGTTTATGAGCTCACCGCAAGAATCATTGAAATGGACTACCGCCCTTCTACCTCTTGTACAGATTTATGTCCTGATCTTGAGCCTTGGTTCCAAACATAGTGTAATTCAGGGCTTACTTCATAAACAATCATTTATAATAGAGTTTTCAAACTACGATTAATATATTTGTTTTGAAACCACGCACCTATTATTGATGAGTTTATACAGTTTCGTGGAAACTTTGTTACAACACGGTTTCCGAGTGCCCTGATTGGCGGAGCCAAGTCTTTTCACTTTAACTTAGTTTAAGGGGTTGGTCAAACAATCTATTGACTTAATAGTTGCGCCGAGTTTTCTTTATCTTGAATATACTCCCAAACAGCGGAGTTCTCCACACAGATTGATATCATCGCGCAGTTTGTTTCTGGCTATTCGACGTACTAAAGAATGTTCTGGACTCAGATAACGCTTGATGAAGCGCACAGCATCCAAGACAAATGTACCAGCATCGATCTCAACCCCTTCCCTTCGACAACAGTGCTCTGGATTGCAATCTCAGAGCGAAATCCACTGTATTTACTTCGTACACCACTATTTCTTCCTAAACGTAATAGCTTGAGCTACGAAGAAGAAATAGGTAAGAAAAACATCAATTACAATTTGTGTGAAATAGTGAACAAGAGTAGGTACCTACACTTCTTTATACTTCGTCGTTTTCTTCATACATTTATTAATTTTGAGCTTCTAAGAAAAAATATCAAAAAACGTAAATTACACATGTTTATGAAATTATCGAAACCCTCTGAAATGTATTATAATTGTATAAACAACGCTATTTTTTGTAGAGCTTATTTTTCAGAACAATAAATAGATAGTTCTACTATCTTCTACTATTTTCTAAATATAACTAGGTAATGACAAAAAAAGTTATTTTAAACATTTTTGTATGTTACTTTAGGTTGATATTTTTTTTAAATCAATTTATAAGTGAAAAGAAATTGAATATAAAAACTAAAAAGTATTACACGACGAGGACCAATGGTTAAAAAAATATCGAGACGTCTAATCTAATTAGTAACGTCAAAATCACTTGACTTACGATTGATATGTTGGAAAACCATGTCCAGAATCCGGACCACCTGGGTCCAGACAAGTGTTCGATAAACCGAAGTGTTTGCACCAATAATTAGTCCATGTTATTGTGCTCGGAAACCGCGCGCGAGAGTTATCACGACGTCAGTGTTTCATTGTGACTGACGCCAGCCCCGTGGCGTCGCGACGCTGCTGGATAGGCGTCGCGCCATGCGGCGACGCGGCGAGCCTGACCGACCAATAGGAGCCCGCCTTTGCCGACTAGCAGACGGTTTTACCGGCGACGACGCTGACTCACCGGGGTGAAGTTTGTGGAAATTGTTGCCGATGAGAAATTCTGGAGAAAATCCCCCTGAATGGATGTAATTTGATAATTTAACATCTAGTCAGAACTAGAGAGCCTGTCAGAACTACTTAAACGTCGTTTAACTTGACGCTATTGTTAAATAGTACCATTTTTGTTACGATTTTCCAAATATTACGACAATATTCTATTCCAGGGATTTGCGGTTGAGAGAAAGCAAAAGTACGCAGTGGGTTCTTAAATAATCGTACGATTTTATTGATAAATAAATATTCAGAATATAATACGTACCTCTATGATTTTAGTTATTATTGATTATTTACATTCGCAACGATGCTATACGGCACCGGATGAATTATGATGATGACGATGGGGAAATGATGATTGAGAATTAAGGATGGACGGTGGGGAAAAGGCTACCGTGGCCTATTAGCAGTACACCTTCCCAGCATTGAGACTGAGGGAAACCACGAAAAACCTTATTAATCAGGAAAGATGGCCGCAGAACCTAGGACACCCTAAATACAGGTAGGTACTGAAGATTCATAACTACATTTTGGTTAAATACCTAATCTCAAAAACATTCCAACATGTGTATGTCCCTTGCCACAAAATTGTTTATTTTTCCCATTTCCATATGAGAATAAGAAAATGCCACGAGAAATATGTTTCCCCGCATTATAGTTTTTTGTACTATTTTGAACGGCAACGGCTAACAATGGCATGAGCGTTTCACATCTCCAATATCGGGGCTCGATATTCAAATAAGCCAGCTCTCGAAAATAGCGAGGATTACGAAGTGCCCCACATTACACCAAATAATGAAAAACTTATACCTCTGTGAAAACACCATCCCCGATCCCCTAGATCTCGCTATTCATCAGTTTAAAAATCCAATCATTCCGTAATTCACGTTCGCAATTACTTCCGAACTCGGACTTAATTGAAAAGAGCCTTCGTCCATGAATTATCGGCGGACCGATGTAAAGGGCGGGGGGGATGAGAGTAGGGGGGGCAATATCCGCGGTTTGGAAATGGCTTTCAAATTGCGTCTACACACCAAGGTAATTCCCCTCTCCAAACCAACTACCAATCACCACAATTTAATAGACGCGCGTTCTTCCATCCATGCTTGAAAACACCTCCCTGGAGATATGCGTGTTCATGGAATTAGTAGCCGAATCAAAAGCAATATCCCAAAAAGCGGCCGTCGAAGTAGCGCTAGTAAGGATTTATTCCCGCCGTCGAGTCAAGGTGGAAAGCGAAACCGTGCTATTTATTGTGCTCATCCGTCTCAGTGCTAACTCAGATTAACTTCAAACTTAAACCCTTTTCTGCCTAACAGCGTCTGTTAACTGGATAAAGGCTAACAGGATTTGACGGAGGATTTGCCTGCTATACATCGGAATTTTAGATTATGTCCTCTCCCTGTTCTCTAGTAGATTGTTGCGGGAAAGATATTCAATTTCTCTTATGGAACATAAATCCATATGGAGAGCTTCCAGAGGGAAGATAAACTACACTAAATATGTATGATCCAATTTTTTTAACGTGCATTTCATATTCTCTCAGACAATGTGGATATACCTAGCTCCGTTTCAAATAGAAGATGTTAGAAATTCTGACACACTTAGATAAATCATAGTACCTTCCTTTCAGTTTTCAAATGGAATACGAGTCAACAAAATGATAATAAAGATTATACGATTCTCTCTTCAGTTTTCACGAAATTAAAACAAAACCCTTTGTCAATTGCACTCGCCAATTGTCCCTAGTGGAACTATTTACATAGTGACGTCATGGTGAAGTCTGGAGTCCTGGTTCGAGTCCAGACGGCACCGTTAGCAGAGACCTAGGATCAATAGTTCGAGGTCTAGTTCATTCGGATGGCGTGGTCGCGATGCATTCACTCGATGCGAGATAGAAAAAACGCTTCCAGGAGATGCAGGCAGTTTCCAGGAATTATGTGCCCACTTTGTCGCAATGAATGAAAGTTATGGGTTAGTGTTACACGTGACGTCGGTCGAGGTGGAGGCGCCGGCGCCTCGTATGGAATGGACCCACGCAACAGTTTGCGCATCAAATAGGATTTTAAATATTTGTCAAAGGTTATTTACTTTCTTTAAAGTGATTTTTTCAAGATAGCGACAGAACAATAGAAGAATAGAAGGATTTTTAATTGAATTAATACAGATATTGCACTTGGGGTGCAATATTTTATTTAGAACTAATTACCCAGTACCTAGTGATCTTCCTTTGCAGGAAGAAAAAAAAACTAAATTCAACTAAAACTTTCTAATATTTTTTTTTCAACCCCTTTTAGGTCTACACGTTTTTAAATGTATTTGTGGACTTCAATATACCTATTTGCAACTATTAGAGCTTCCAATAATGTGCAACTTAAAACCAAGGAAATGGACGTCTGCCCTTCTGCTTCCAGGAAAAGATTTTCTTCCTTCCAAGTACATTCTTCTCCTAATGATATGATTCTTTTTTGATCATCCAATAAATGACACACTCTCAACACATAATAATGTAAGGTCAATTTACCCAGAAAATTCAATTGTTGTGACTTTTTCAAACGATGCGATGTATCACGAATTGAATACACAGCAATATAGCACAAAATGCATGATATTAAAAAACCAATTACATGAAGATGAAAATTCTTTCATATAAATTCATGACTCGGAAGATTTTGATTTAAAAGTAATTATTGTTCCAAAGTCCTCTTGATTCTTCGGTGCCGTGCTTTACCAAGTAACGAGGTTCTCCCATGCCGAAAATACGATCACAGCACTTAAAACCTCTCTCATTGGCTAGTTGAGATTCACAATTGTAATGTCTATGATTCAATCACTCGATTCCATCGCACTATTGAATTGTCAAGTGAATCGAACAAAAGATGTAAAATAAAATATTATTCCCCTCCTTAATTTATAATGAACCTGAGAAAATAAAAAGACAACACTCAGGGTATTTCCAAGTTTAGAAATAAATTACTTCACTCCGATATTGTCTGACCTAAATGTTACGGAGACCGTGTAAGTACCTAACAAGCAACATGCATCGTAAAACTGGTCCCAAGGTGGTATTCACCTGCAATATAGCAGGTGTCGGCATTAAGAGATGACATTATAATATCTGGCTGATCCTAACGAGAAGCTAAATGTGGGCAAAGGGGCTACTTCAACTAAAATGTGACGCTAAATGGA
The DNA here is from genome assembly GCA_934045905.1 of Leuctra nigra. Lineage (NCBI taxonomy): Eukaryota > Metazoa > Arthropoda > Insecta > Plecoptera > Leuctridae > Leuctra > Leuctra nigra. The sequence goes on along the minus strand of OW203764.1, from coordinate 16,227,617 downwards.
TACTTAGGGACATAGCGTGAACAATACTCAAGTCTGGGTATTTTGAGAGATGTCTAGCTAGAGCCAAACTGTGATACCTAGTTCTTAACTCAGTCTACTAGTTCTAGGAATGATGATTCAGAAGTTGAATGAATCTGTGAATGCAATAAATTACCTACATGCTTAAAAGAATGGTTTTATTTAATGTTGTTACACGTAAGGATTGAATGGGTGCTGTGAGAAATGGTTGTTGTATAATAATCGGACAAAAAAATAATCCTCTACTTTCAGAATTGCAGCACGTCGCTTCTTTAGAAAATGTGGTTTACTCGATGTAGGTACAACAGAATCCTGAAACCATTAATCACTAAAACAAAACCAGTAAAACAGAAGCGTGGAATCCACTCACCTAGAAATATGTCCTCATCGTCAGCGCCTGCATTTGCAGTGAGAGCTGCCATCCCCTGGCAAATCGTGAGCAGAGTGAAATACGGTGACCGTGTTTCGGCCAATCCCAAGTGAAGACTTAGTGGCCGGGTTGCACTGGTGCTAATCAACTCTCCACACAACATCCCAGGATTACGAGGCACTGAGTTCGATGCCTACTTCGTACCTAGAAGAACAAGACAATACGATGTCATTAGCTAATTGCCGAGCTAAGGATTTGATGACTAGAGTACCTAAGTGCTTTGAGCTTGAACATAAAGAATACGATCGACAGACATAAAGTATAAGCTCACTCTTCAGGGAACGAGTTGGAAGATTTTACATCTACCTAGGTATGATGAAATTTAACTACTACAACCGTAGGTAGTGGAAGGATTTTGCAGCCATTGTTGATGATTTAATTACTGACGTGACAGTGTCCCGCTATTGTTGTGGTTTTAAGAAGCCGTTGGGGCGCGTAAGTTCTTCGTAGAAGAACAATACAGCTGATGAAAGACAGACTAACAAAGTAACGATCCAGTAAGAACAATGTAATGCACAAGTGAACTTGACAGGTGACCTGTTGCTCTGTACTGCTTTGTGTTTGCTGCTTTAATTAAATGTACTACCGGCAAAACTAATACACAACTAGAAGCCAAATACATTATTTACCATTTCAGAGCGTGGTTTCCTTTCATTCACTTTGTTTCTTTCAAGTTTAACGAGAATAAACTGACGGTGGGTGTTTTCATGCTTAGGGTACGGCCATGACAGATTCACCGCCTTCTATTCCGGATTCCTTTGATATTTTATGAATCGGACACTCTTAGCGCGGGAATAATTTAAAACATCTCGCTCGATTTCATTAGCTGTTCTCAACAAAATATGTTTCCTAGACATAGAATATTAATAGCCTACGCAGACATGCTAAATATTATTACGGATGTAGAGCTGTAATATAACTGAATATTAATGAGTGATTAGTATTTGGTGATTTTCAATATATTTTGTGTTTTGAACTTTCTTGAATCCTCACGAAGTAAAAACAAAAATAAATTGACTTGTGCTATTATAAAACAATAACATAACTTATTTTTAACGTGCTCTGCCCCTCGTTCATATTTGATCATTGGTTGTCGTCATTGATTCAATTTAATTAAAAAGCAATGAATGCATATTATTATAGAAAGTTATTGGAAATTGTAGTATGAGTCACACTCTTTAAAAACAAATATCTTGTAAATTATCCATAAGATCGATTCTTTTATCAGAAACTTGACATTTTTCTAATATTATCAATTTTACCAGCAATATATATAAAAAATTGTTTGTTAACATTAGTTTCAGAGCCATTTATTGATATGTTAATAGAATCAGCGGTATATGCTCTGTACATTTTATTGGCAACGTTTCGCCGACGAGGCAGTCGGCTTCTTCAGGCAGGACTTGACTACTTGACAAGCGTAACATGAACAAGCGGGATGACTCTATACGCCTGCCGCACGCGTGGAAGCCGGTGATGGCTATTCGAACAAATAAGCGATACGTGATGGAGCCACTTCTGGCAGGAAAATTTTTATATGCACTTTTTTGTTTTGATGTTCGTGTTTCCACAAGGCAGTGAAATAGGAGAAACAAATTAAATGTAGATTTAGTTACAAGTTTACTTTTTCAGCCATAACAAACAACTAAAGCAAATTTTATATCTTTTATTTACATAAATAAACCCTTTACAACCGCCATTATCATAGTACCAAAGAATCCACCAGAGGTCAGTCATGTTCCTTATTTTCTCGATAATCACCGTGGCGCCGACAGAGCCACCTAATAGAGGTAACGTTCCCGACGCCAAGTCACCGCCACTGGGACCTCACACAAGAAGCCGAGCCAAGGCACTTCGAGATACTGCAGTTCAACTTGGCTAGAAGTCCAGATGGCGTAGAGAAAACATCAGACAAAATAGCCTGTTGTAGTAATTTTGTGGAAACATTTTATATTTCTTTCTTTGTTAGCACCCTTGTCAAGTAGTCAAGTCCTGCCTGAACAAGCCGACTGCCTCGTCGGCGAAACGTTGCCAATAAAATGTACAGAGCATATACCGCTGATTCTATTAACAAAAAATTGTTTCCTGAATAACTCTGAAAAACTCTGTTAAAAATGAGTTAGGTAGTAAAATGTTCATGAGGAGGGGATCGGTGTGTCATTCATTACACTAGTACGTTGGCATCCCGAAAAATTGAAACATCTTTATTTTGGAGGAATTATATAAAATTGAATGTCAGTGTTTTCTAAAACAAATGTCCTGCTTCTATGTGGAAGCATCGAACAATCTATGAACAATCAATTACTACCTTCGTTCATGACAACTAAATTTCATATATAATTATTTAAAATTGATGCAAATTATCATCATATTTGTGATTATTTGACTCATTATTTCGCAAACAAAGCAAATACACCAACATTACAACCACAATGTATTCCCAAATGAGATCAATATCAAAGTGTATTGAAGTATATATGAAATCGACGATGGGCAGTCAACTTTAAGGTAGGAGAGCGTAGGCACATAGAATTAACCGTAACGGCCGTTTCGCGTGTCGCCGATGTGGGTGTTTCAGAAGGCGGTGCAGACTGAATGGCGCCTAGTCAGGATGGAAATAATATCAACGGGTGTAATCTATAAGAGACACTTGGACGCCGTCTATCGTCGCGACGCAATAGAGGCGTCGTTTTGTTAGGTAACGATGTATCCAACAGAATGAAGAATATAATGATCAATGACATTATGATAGTGGAAGGTAATTTGAGATCGTTATTGATTACTGAAAAAAGTAATATAGATGCAAAAATTTAGATTGTGTATTTTTAAGTTTTGTTATTCAGTTTGACTGTAGATAAAAATATACGGAGCATAACACGCCCTGATGTCTTCGATAAATTTGAATGTAGCAGTATTACATAAGTTATAAACATTCTTCATGTATCCAATGGGAATTTAATGCCACGTCTCGTATGTCATGACATGTTATTTACATGGCTAAGTTTCTTATAAATGACAACATGTCAAGTATATCGAAATCCGTCGTGCCTGCAAGAGTAAAGGCTGCAATGATGTTTTATGTGAGCACTCGCTTTTACAACTAAAAGTCGTGTTTTTTCGGCAATCGTAACAAATGTGTCGCGATTCTTGATAGTGCACACTTCTTAGGACAATAAATCAATCTCAGTCAACAAAGAACTAAATTTACGAGCGCAAAAGGTCAAAAGATGGTTTTGATAAAGGTCAAAGAGTTGAGCAAACAAAGCCATCAGGTCGAAGCCAATTTACTGATACGTGACAAAAGACGTTATACTTAAAGTTAATATTTTTTTAGACCAATTATATTTTGCGCTTGACATAATATTTTTATTATCGTTTGTTATTACGTTAGCAAGGCAAATACGGTTCAAATATCGACTATCTAAAATTAGCGTCGAAAAAATATATAAGAAAATATCAAAAAACTCGAAATAACTTAGAATTTCCAGGACTCCACTTTCTGACTGAGAGTTTGTTCATCCCGCGTTTCCAAAAGAAAGTAATACTTGTCAATATTCCTGACGTCAAAGAGCCAAATGGATTTCGATCGATGGGCGAGGAGCCAAATCTGTCTCTCAGCGACGTAACTTCCCCCAGCATCGTCCACAGAGTCGAATATGTTGCTCTCTCAAGATGCGATATATTCAATTGATACGAGAATGAGAAAAACTTCACTGCTGATGGAAGCTGGCAGTCATCTTTGGAGTCTCAGAGACGTCGTATTTGATACAATGTTCAAAGACGCGAAACTACATTTGACACTTGACACTTCTTTGATTCTCTTGATAATACTGCATTTCCAATATTTATGTTGATCTTGTTATCGTTGCTTTTGACATCAACCAGTCAAAATGTCAACTGATTGGGTTGCCAGCACTTAGTATTATCGATTGATTTTCACTTCACTTTCTACTCCCCTATACAACCGACAGGAAATTATTGCCGTGGTACGCTAAAAGCTTTATAAACTTTGTGTGTTTGCAAAGAGCTTTGATTCAATTTGCTACACTTCTAAACAGAATGGCGATCATTGAAAAGCAAGTGTGTTTATGTTCCAATGCGAGAGGATTTGTGTTTCCAATTGACATTATTGAGAACTCTATCGTCAAAAACATATAACTGGTACTTGGATTTATTTCATCTACTTCATAGCTATTTCCGAGTAACAATGAAAACAAACCTTCCATTGGCAAATAAATCATCTTATGATATGGATTTCTTCCGATTTCTGATACACGACTCTGATTATAAAGCTTTTCATCCCCCCCGGGCTTCAAAGGGTTAACACGTACCAGTAATATTCATAAAATCAATTCAACAAGTTTCCACCCAAAAACTTTACCATTACTGAAAATCCAACTTTTAAGATTCAAGTTTTGGTCTTTCTTTCAGTCTCAATGGTTTTTTAAGGGGGGGTAGCAGGGGGGAGCTCCACCACGAGTGGATTCTAACGACAAACTTCTACGTCCCTCAAAATCTCGACTCGTAAAAAAGACGTAAAATGCGGCGCGGGTGGGGCGGTGGTATCATCTTGTTTTTAAGTTTTGTCACGTTTGCCGGTTCTTAGTTTCGTATAGATTGTGGTTTTAGATGACATGATGCAGAGGCCAAAGGAAGGGTGTATAAGGGTTGGACGTTGGTAAAGACTTTCCTAGGACGTTCGTTCGTTTAGAGAGAGTGTAAAATCGTAAGGTATTACGAGGTAGAAATTGTTAGAGGTGCGTTGAAGTTACGAAAAGTCATCAAAATGTCAATGTCTTTGCTGGAGCTATCTTCATTCATTAGTCTTATATAACTTTGATTCAAGGCTCGAAATTGTTGCTCCTGGAAAGGATTTCAAAGTTCCGGATATAAACCTAAGGACGTTCGAAATGATTTCAAATTATGATTGGATAATAATGTCATGGATCAAGTTGTCAAGTTATGAAATCTTTTTGATAAATTACTCGCATAAAGTGATGTCTCATTCACAGTAGCTCTGTGTTTATGTACCCCTAGTAATGGGTTTTAGACAACGAGTGTAATTAACTTTTATGTGATTTATTAATTTTCTGTGTTTTAAATATTTTGTTCTGTTGTGGAAAGCGAGAACCTAGAACGTAGCAAAAGAATAATCCTAATTGTAAAAGTTGGTAATTTCTGTAGAGTGCATAGACATCAACCTGAAGTTTATACGATACACATATTTAGTTCATAAATATTGAATATGTAAATTACACTTTACTTCGCAAATTATTTGCATCCATAAATCCGCCGTCTCGAGACAAAGTTAAGCCCTGCTTCTTTTCATTTTTATATAAAAAGCAAGTAAGAAAATTGCAAAAGGCTGGATGTTTTGGAGCACTGTATTACAGAAAGTCATCAAAATGTTAATGTCGTGCTAAAGCTATCTTCATTAATTAGTATTAGGGTCTACTACTTCCATTTACAAACTTACTCGAGGATTACGTATATATAGAAAACACTATACGAACTACTACTTGTACGTGCTAGGTAGAATGTAAGAGCAATTTACGCGAACGTAAAAGAGATAAATAGAACGATCAATCCTCAGAAGAGCTATCTAGGAGTCGGTTCTAGTTGTGTCTCGAAGTGTTAGGCATTCATTTGCACATAGAGCTTGGGTCCTGAGATAACATGAAGAAAACAACGTTTACTTACTTATGTTCTCTGCAATTTTCACATTATTACATGATGTATTGTAATGTTATACATCTACCAAGTACAATTTTATGTCTTGAAATAATTGCTTGCTGTAACTTTCTAGGGACAATTTAACGTATAGTTTAGCTCGTACTAAAATAAATGTCATCGTCGTGTTCTCTTAATATCCATGTTCAAGTTCAATATCTACGCTGTCAGAGGAAAATGGAACACTAAACCCATTTATAACAAAGTAAAAATATGATCATAAACGATTTTCTTTGTATTGCCAATTCTTATTCTATAGTTGAATCCTTTGGAAGAAGGTAAATTCTTTCATAAACCCACATTGAATTATTCAAATTCAGAATCAGTCTAGAATATTGTTTGTACAGACTAAAGGTCTACCTAAAATTACGTAACGGCGACGCACCATACTTAGACTTATTGGCGTTCCGTCCCTTACTTCGCCCTTACCACATAATTCTTTTATTTGAAACTTCAAAATTGTTAGACAGTTGCTTAAAACTTTAAAGGTTTGCTTTTCAATAAAGTACTGCAGCAGTGACCTATACTGGTGGAAAGTTCAATCCTCTTTCTATTGTCTCGTACAATTAGGGGCCCGACCGAAAAGTTTGGCAAATCTAATACAAAGTTCAGTTAATTGTTAGAGAAGGCCAATGCAGTAAAACACCATCAAAACCAGAGGCAGAAAATATTCATCAGCGTTTGTGTTCACGCATCTACATTGTACACGGATAATTCCTTTTTAATATGCATTTCAAATGAAATTCCGACAGTCTGTGGTTTATAAAATATTCCTTTTGTACACTTCGTTAAACTTCTAGCTTTTTAAAAATAATATTTATTCAAATGTATGTATTTAGCTCTGAGGGTTGTTAATAAGTGTACGAGAACATATAACGTGGAATTGGAAACAAGGCCAACCGTATTATTTTACAATCTCTGCTGTGAGATAAAATGAAACAATTTGATAATAACATTAAATTACACTTTTTTACTCACTCCGAGGGATGTGTGGTTTAAATTTGACAGCATTTCGTAGAAAACGGCTCCATTCCATAATTTCCCAATGCGATCTGGAAGAGTGAAGAACACAGAAGTGAAGAAGGCGCTACAAAAATAGAATGCTGTTTGCTCACTAATAATCGATGTTCCTCCAGGAAAGAAGCACTTTGCTATAATAAAGTGACACTCAAAACAGAGTTGCAAGTTCAGGCAAAAGTTTTTGAGAGGAGTTGAAGTAAAGTTGGGACAGGATGACATGGAAGAAAATACTAATTCAAGGATGAAGGAGGAGAATATTTCCGAGAGACTTCAAATAAAATATTAATGCTCATGTTGAGCTTTTGTAATTTACATTGAAACGACATAAAATTGTATTTAAATATAGACGTTTAACTTTTAATTTAAGTGAATAGTGGTGGGTCTCTTCTCTTTCTTTGTTATTTCTTGAAAGACGGCTGTACAATTGTTCTAAAACTTCAAATGGTTTTAGAAGGATAATTAAAGTGTTAACCCAGAGATCCTCCCTCTACGCTCCTCCCGCCATCCCTGACAAGAGAAATCTCGCTAATATTTGAGCGGAAAATGTTGAAACTCTCCATCAAGTGAAAACCAATGATGACATTTTGCTTCACACTAAATGTCCATGTTACACAGAAATGTAATTTGGGATTTGTTATTTGATATCCCTTAACGCATATTACCAGGATACAAAACAGTCATTTTAACGAGTCATAAAGAGCTAATTATGTACGAAACTACAAGCCATAAATGTAAAGACTCATTTATGCTTGCACTCCGAATTGAACATTTATATTATTTAACACATATTATAACAAGTGGAATAGTCGGTGTTCAGTCGGGTTCAAGTGAATTAGTTGAAGTTCAATAGGGTTCAAGTGAATTAGTTGGAGCTCAGTAGGGTTCAAGTGAACTAGTTGGAGCTTAGTAGGGTTCAAGTGGAATAGTAGTTCAGTAGGGTGCAAGGGAATTAGTTGCAGTTCAGTAGGGTTCAAGTGGAATATTGTTCAGTAGGGTGCAAGGGAATTAGTTGGAGTTCAATAGGGTTCAAGTGGAATAGTAGTTCAATAGGGTTCAAGTGGAATAGTAGTTCAGTAGGGTTCAAGTTAATTAGTTGAAGTTCAATAGGGTGCAAGTTAATTAGTTGCAGTTCAGTAGGGTTCAAGTGGAATAGTAGTTCAGTAGGGTGCAAGGGAATTAGTTGCAGTTCAGTAGGGTTCAAGTGGAATAGTAGTTCAGTAGGGTTCAAGTAAATTAGTTGCAGTTCAATAGGGTTCAAGTGAATTTGTTGCAGTACAATAGGATTCAAGTGGAATAGTAATTCAGTATGGTTCAAATGAAAAAGGCGTTGTTCAGTAGGGGCTCAAATGGAATAGTAGTTCAATAGGGTTCAAGCGAAAAATTCGGTATTCTGTATGTGTCTAGTGAAATAATGTCCTGCAAGTTTGAAGAGAAATAGCTGTTGTTTTGTGATTTTAATGGAGATGAACCGAATATAATAAAAAAACTTGCGGTTTTTCTACTTTGTTCAATTTCAAGAAATAAATGGGTCAGTTAAAGTTGCGCGTCACAATTTTCTTCAATTCCGACTTGTTCCATATTTCATGATGTATTCCATGCATCAGACAAAGAAAGTAGTTGAATCCGTGTTCATGAAAACCAAATTTAAAATTCAACCCCAGCTTCAACCAATGAAATTGCTTCTTGAAATTCATATTTTTCTAATCGATAAACATGAATAGACAGACCGATCTAACAAAATGGCAAGAGAATAATATTTCTTAAAAATGCATCAAATCGTACACCGAATGGATCGTCTAGAGGATTACTCTTGACAAAAACCAGCGAGAAGAAAATAACATCCTGAGATAAAATATTTTCAAAGACACGAGAAATTTCAAGAGAGCGTCCCAAGAAAAAGTAGAGTATGAAAATGTAGCTTAAATGGTTGAAAAAGGTAGACTCAGGTGTGCTTTGGGGATTAGGGACGAAATCGTCGAAATTAAAAACGTACCCTCACTTCAGCATATGGATGGCACTAAATGTAAAACCATACATGAGGGAATTCATTCCCGTCTTGGATGTATAGACATATATATGAAAGAGAATTCGGAGGAGGGTTCTATTAGATGAAAACTCCAGAAGATTGGACTTTTCCTTCTCGAGCGTTTGCGTAAAGGAAAAGTCTAGCTAGCGCGAAACCAATTTCCTCTCCAAATGAAAATCTAGCTAAACTCTAACGTGTAGTGACCGCCAGGCAAGGTATATAGAACAACAACGGGCCAGAGGTAATAGAGTTTTATATAGAGGTGGATGCACATAACGTTCTTTCCAATGGTCACCTTCCATTAGAGATCACAAATAATTAAACAAATTGTTTTCTAGTATCTAATTTCGAGAGAGAAAACACGTTACAGAAAGGTTCTACACGGTAAACGCGTTTCCTGAGTACTTTTTTATGGGTTTTACTCTGGCAATTATTTTCGAACTGTATACAATCAATCAAGTCACGTTTGAAGATAAATGGTAGCTTCATAATCATTGAGGTAGGAGCTTTTCCCAAGAGAAATTTATTTTATATCAGATATTTCATTTTAACCCTTTCGAGGAGTTTGGAAATAAATATAACTTTTAATTAATTTAATGAAACGGGCGGATTGAATTCAAGCTTTTTGGAGCCTAGAAGAGATCGTTTCTTCGATTGAGATGAAATTATGTGACGTCAATCCTATCTTTAGTTCTGCTTTCATAATGAAACCTGTCTGTACCATAGTCTGTACCTTGTAGTAATGGCACATCAACGGGTTAAACTTTCATGTAGCTGTAGTTTTATACTTTTTATATTCGAGTAAAATCGCAATGTATTGATTCAGGTATTTGGTATTTATATGTCGTTCCGTTTCTTGTGATTTCGTTCTATATTTTAAAAATAATTTATTTTCTCCAAGAGTATTTTCTGATAATTATGTCAGGCTATCAAAAATCTACACCTCTTCCTTTTTCTCTTGAATTTTTCTCAACCCAAAGCTTTTACTGTTTACTTAAAACAGAAAATAAGCAAGAACGAAATTAACTCGATCACTTTTAGGTGTAATACAGCAACGCTTCTCTCTTTACTCTCCTCGCAGCGCTGGGACTGCAGATTTGATGCTGTAAGATCCCTGGGGAACGTTCTGCTATCCCTGGCCGGGTTAACTGTCTATCCCGACTAACTAGCATCAGTTAGGCAGGTGCGAGGCGCTAGGCGCCAGGGTACACTTGCCTCTCAGACACTCTATGCTCCTGAACATCACCTGGGAGAAGGTGAATTGCTCTCGCAAGGAAACTACGTTTTGCTGACAACGTGAGAGGGGAATGTGAATATTTCAGAGAGATATTTGGTTACATGTTAAGCCTCTTAGTTTATGAGTAGTCACGTTTGACAGAGAAACCAGATTAAATTATATTACAGGAAAGTGCTGCGTATTTGTTCGCATTATTTATATTCGGGATCCTGAAAGTGAAATCTAGAAATTGTAGTAAACTAAGGAATTAGAGCGTTTTTATGTGAAATATTGTTGACATTTTGATTCTACGAAAACTCGTAATTTACAAAAATTCGCATTAAAGACAAAATTAATGTAGTAAATAATCGTACATAATTTAGAATTTGAGATGAATAGGGTTATTTTTATAGTCCTAATTTTCTATTGCCAATATTATATTTTGCTTCTGCTAATATAGCAGTACAAATTAACTTTGTGACTGTACAATTTTGTTCCCCTCCCACTGTTATCAATCTTTCTACTGTACCATGTTGTGGTGGTAGTACAATAAAGTTATCTACACCATCCTTCAGGTGGAGGAGGGGGGAGGTTAATTTGTTACCCCCCTCCTCTTCCCCACCGTTAGTGGTACTATTTTACATTGTATTAATCTCTGGAATTTGAAACGCTTTTACTGTCCTTATCCTCATTATCACCAATTTCACCTTCCTTGATAACCTTCCTTGTCGTTAAACCCAACGTGAAATACCGTTAATTAATCAATACATAAACCTAACAGTAGAAGTTACGCTTCGGTTTACCACACAGTAAGGGACTTTAAGTAGAATGTGGTGCTCGCTGGCTCAATTTACAAACAGTAAGTAGAATGTGTGGCTCGCGGGCGCAAGTTTACCAACCCAACCCACCAGTCTATTGTACTACTAGTTTATTGTTTCCTATCTGAACCATTTATTTTCCAGCTACATTCACACAATCGGTTTTCATTTTCAAACTACCATTTCCTTCTCCCCTCATTCACTATTTTATTTCATTAATTACACATACTGAGTCCAGAGATCGTTTTATAAGATAATTCCCACAATCATAAATTAAATATTGAAAGAGAGAGAATGTTCTAGCTGGAATAGAACACCATATTCGCTTTAACAAGTGTTAATCCATGCTGACATGAATGTATAGTAATGCGGGCTTATCTGGGATTGAACCCACGACCTCCTAGTTCCTCCTATAAAAGTGAATCATCGTGGTTTAACTAGAGCCAGTCGATGTAAGCTTGCTTGTCAGTTGTCACCGCCGACGAAGAAGGGTGAGTGTCAAGAGAAGATCGAGTGAATAATAATTACAGAATCCTCAAGCTGAGATAACAATACTGGCTTTGAGATCAGTGGGAAGACTCAACAAGTAGATTATTCGGGGTTGTGGAGGCGAAATGCTTTGTGTGCGTGTTTGTTCAGAGAGATTGTCAGAGGCAGAGACACTAGAAGTATGTTTGGTCAGATAGAATTATGGGTGGCTGGAGATAACTGCTGGACCATTGGTTTATGCAAGTCACAAAATTTGCAAATGAATGGTCCGTTTTATATCTGCTTTTAGTCTAGATGAGAGAGAGAGAGAGAGAGAGAGAGAGAGAGAGAGAGAGAGAGAGAGAGAGAGAGAGAGAGAGGGGGGGGGGTGGATTTTAATTGTACACGCTTTTTTATTGGAATTTGTTGACCTTATAAAATACTAACACATTTTTATAAAAATGTTGATTTCTGTAATATTCCCGCTTCTATTATCATTGCCTTGCTTCCTACAAATAATGTCATCAAACATTGACGATATCTCTTGTTGCATCACAGTGCGTCGTTAAACTTCAGGTGCAAGAAGCCGCATATAAACTAAGAAACATGTAAGGGATAACATTCCCTTATTTTACACCCCAATACCGACGAAGAAAAGTTATTTCGCCACAAACACAAATAAACTCACAGATTGCAAGTATTTGCCACCTGCATCTCTAACATTGGAGCCGAAACAATGGATTCTGTGTAACGTGTCCCACTTTCCAGATTCGATATTATTATTTATTGGATATTGGACGGCATTGGCGGATGAGATTGATGCTTTATTGGTTTTCGTTACAAGGGTCCTGTCTGCTGAATCTGTGATTGCGCAAACCCGTGCATATTGTCTGGAACATCTCTACAAGTGACAGCGAGATTGGCGCAGAACTCTCTTGGTATTGGACTCCTGTCAGAGGTACAATATCATCCACTCCAAGAAGCAGTGATTGAACGCGCCGAGGCGAGCAGTCGCAATATCAGTGGATTCGTATCGATCGAGATTACGTACAATGTCATTTGTTTCGTTTTATACTGGATATTTCTAGATCAGTTATACAATGTGAATTCATTAAAATCTGGTTTTAATTTCTGACTATATGTTTGATATTATCATACGTCATACAGCTTCAGTCTGTTTCAAACGAAGTTCGACAAATAATATGAAATATGATTTTTGTAAATGAAAATGTATACTTTATCATCATACTATACTTTATCATACTATATACTTTGCCATTATTATCGTGTTGATATTTACAAACTTACTGGAATATAATTTCAAAATAAAATTGAAATTGTTGATTCATAAAAAGTTAATTTATTGGTTCTCTTCAATAGAAAAAAAAATGTGTATACAAATTTTGTTTGCTTTGTAATTTCGTTTTATAATAAGAAAAGTTTGATTTGTTTTCTAAATCTCACACTTCTGTTTCTTTAAATATTATATGCAGCTAATTTCAGTTAACGTCAAAAATATTTCCTAAATTGGAAAAGTTGCGACGAACTTTTGATGTGATTCCCAAGTTAACACATTTTTCTCCTTCTCGGAAGTGTTTGTAGGAAAGAAACACTCCGATTCTCAACGTAATAACTGAAGGTGGGTACAACTCATTGGGCAAATCGCCTCAACTTCTCCTCTTGACGCCTGTTGCAGCGGGAGGCTGCGTCCTGGACCGAGGATTTATCACCATCCTCCTATCTCTTGGCAAAATGAGGGCAATCTGCCATGGGCAATAGAGTTGAAAGCTGTTACACACAAGTTAGGGCCGTTCTACGTCACATTTCCAACGCCCTCTATAGATGCTTTTCTCGCCCTCAACTTTTAGAAGAGAGGTTTGGAGAGACTTAGAAGGCCGTGCTAAGCCCCCTCAAGAGTCACTTTGAGGTTATCAATGACTTGTTTTTAACCTGCGTGGATGAACATTTGGCAGGAGCTTTACAAGAACTCTTTCTTCCATTCCTATGTTCCTCAGAACGGTCGAGTTACTCAAAGCTTTCATTTCAGACTTTCACAAGCTTTAAGTTGCCAGGCGCTTAATGTGATAATTATGTGAATGGGGTGTTGTCTTCAGAGAATAGACGAAAACAAAATAGGAATGTTTACTCAAAAGATTGTAAATTTAAGAAAATACAAAACACAACATTTTGTAGACTGTAGAAACTCTGCATTTTCTTGAGAAAGCCTTCGAAGCTGTGACACAATTTATGGTATCTATTTCTATGTCATGTGATTTTATGTGGCTCAAATGGTTTTAAGGGATTCATTTGAATTATCTGATTAATTTTTACAATATCCATACAATTTATATCCTGGAAATGTCTAATGAAATTCAAATTGACGATAACTTTGAGTAGTTATTTCCATCCTTTTTCCAATTTTCCTTCATTAGTATGAATCTCTCCATCAACCAAATAGTGATGAGATGAAATGCTAATCCTTCCCAAAATTGAGATTGGAATGTAGCATCCCCAAAAAGCCAAATTTTAAATATGAGATTTCCAGATATGAGAATTGTTACCTCACTTCTCTATCCTCTACCTTATTGTCTGACGTTTGAAGTCGAATGCGTGCGTGCTTCTGGAGTAGAATTCCAGCGCTGTAACATGAGTTCCAGGCGATTGCTACTCCAGGCTTCACGTAATCGCCGCTCTAGAGGGTAACAACGGCCCGTGGGATACGCCGGGGAGAGCTCGGGATGCGGGTGGAAGCTGCATGCAAACTTGGCAAAAACAGACTGTTAGGCCAGAAGATGAGAGCAGTGAAGGAAGAGTGGATATGATACGTAGTTTGAGACGATTGAATCACTTGGGTTGATAACAATGTGGAAAAGGAGAGGAGAAAGTTATCTTTTCGTTTGGTCCAAGATTATACTGAAAATTGAGTTGTTGTATTTTAATTTCACATTTCTGTACCTCAGAGGTAAAAGGCTCGATGTCTATTTTCTTCATTTTTTGTTGCATACTTTTGGAATCATGGAATCAAGCTCTATCAATAATTGATAGAGCTTTATATTCTCTTGCAGAATGACTGGTGTCAACATTACAAATGTGATTAGATGATTGAAGAATTATTGGTTTATGAGCTCACCTCAAGAATCAATTAAATCCTCTGATGTACAGATTTGTTCTGAATCTTTTTTGCACTCTGGTGGGAATAAGTCCTACTGTACATAACTTTAGTAATGGAACCTAGAGTGATGGCTTCATGCCAAATATGTTGTTATTTAGTCCTATAACAATGGTGAATGGTTTCATTAAATTGTTGCAAATAATTAACGCATGGCAATTGAATATAAAACAATCGTCATTTAATCAACTTATAGAAACTAACTGAACCTCAAACCTTCCAAATTCTACCTATCTGTTGCCGTAATCTCCAAGTCTAGTGTTCCATAGCAGTAATTTACAGAAACATTCACTAATAAATCAAAATTAAGAATTAAACTACCAAAATGGCTGACTAAGCAATTAATAAGAAGCTTAATACCACAAAAGGTTGATATTTCTGCTTTCTCTTATCCCTCAGATGGAGCAAAAGGAATAAATTGTTATAGAAGTGAAACGAATTCCATCTGATTTTATGGTATTATGACTGATGTTCATATTACTACAGAGTCACATTGCTCTATGTAGGGCACAAAATTACCAACAAGAATAATTCTCAAAATCGATATTAAAATATAAATGTAAATATGTCACTTGCTCACTATTATTCCCATCAAAAATCTGTTCATACTTACATCTAAATACCTCCTTACACGTAAGCTATACCTTTATCAACCAACGCATTGTTATAATGTAAAAATATCACAAAACATTGGAAGTGTGAACTCATAAATTATAATTCATATACTTCAGTCTTATCAAGAGCTATGGTGCACCTCTACCGTATCGTGGCAATATACTGCTGTTCAAACAATTCTTCAAGTTAAGACACAAAGTGAACTTTGTTGTGCTTTTAGTAATAGAGAACTGGGATAGAATAGATGGCGAAACATGATGATACAAGGAAAGTCGATAATTTTACAAGAGTAAATCCGCGGCCATTAGCGCCTCTGCACAATAGTGCTTCGTGAAGTCTCAAGCAAGCCAAGCTTAATGGATAGCCAACATCTTCTTAAAAGCAGCTACATTGAATGTTGAAAGTTAAACATTCGCTACGTTGGCCTCAATCATGCTTCAATACCTATAACGGATTGAAAAATTTAGTTTATTGTGCGAAATGAGAACCTGACAGAAATGAGTTTTTATGACTATCTACTGCTGTTCTGTTACTTTGTGGTTCTTATACTACATCAGACCGTTCATCAGATCAAGCTTAAATTTGGGATACAAAAAACATTATT
Organism: Leuctra nigra; assembly: GCA_934045905.1. Lineage (NCBI taxonomy): Eukaryota > Metazoa > Arthropoda > Insecta > Plecoptera > Leuctridae > Leuctra > Leuctra nigra. The sequence continues at coordinate 16,211,503 of OW203764.1, read as the reverse complement.
TTCGAAACAACGTGATTTTTCCACAAAATCTATAATGTTTAAACAAAAAATAAATTGAGTTCTAGTTCTCACTTCGTATAGTAAGCAAAGCAAAGATGAACCCGCTCTATAGCATAGGCCGGCGTATACCTTACCAGGCTAAAGTAGGTTTATCTATGCTTGTCCCCGACTAGTATCAGTGAAATTATAATATTTTGACAGATATTGAGGCCATATATTTGAGTAAAATCTGGTCGGATTTAATATTATTTGCATACACAACAAAACCTCGAGCTCATCAATGCGTATTACAAGCATTTCCTAGTCTAAAACAACCATATTGTGGGTTAAACCTAAACCTAATGGAACTCTGTACTACACTTGATTTACGGTTAAACTGTTTACTCATTGAAGCGCGAACAAAATCTATTAAAACGACGAATTAAATCACTCGCTCCGTTCGCTATAATTGAATCGTTCGCCTCATTCGCTCAATTAGCTTTCAAGTGATCTTTATGGGATCAAGTTTATTCTCTTGACATTTTCCGTCAAAACCTCTTGGAATTGAGAACTAAATCACGCCCATGTTTGGCGACATGTTATTATCTAACTAGACCTGAACACATGATGTGCATGAATAACACCCATCCCCCCCCCCCCCCCCCCCCCCGCCTTGGTGTGACTTGAGAATATTATTAAGCACATTATAACGACGTTAACGTCTTTGTCTTACGTCATCATGGGCGAATTGCCGAAAACACGGCGGATATAAACGAATTAAATCCTTAACAAAATTAACAGAACTACGTTTTCTGAAAGAGGTGGGGGTGTGGAAAATGTCTTAAACCGTTTATATAATGATTTGTTTCAAAATGTACTGCTTTAAAACAAAAGAAAATGAGACAAGGAAATGAAGAAAATTTCACTATCATGAATGCTGACCATTTGTATGTAAATCCGTTAGTAATGTGCCAAGACAATAATTATACAGCGTTAGACACGCAATTAGGCGCACCTAATGTTGGTTATCATGCAAAGCATTCTATTAACCAAATCCAAAACAGCGGGAAGAAAACATTCCTTTTATTCCATTTGAATTTAGTGACTGATGGATACCGTGCATAAACATGCATAATTGATACAGCGTATTCAAAAGTCGTCACGGAGAGTGGACCATTTTACAGCCGTCGTTCTTCGTGAGGGAAGGGGGGTTGAGGGGGGGATTAGACTAATACGGAATATGTTGGGCAGGTCTAAAGCCAATCAATCGCTTAACGATGTTGATTCCATAAGTCAATACATCATGACAGAAATTCAATAAGGTTTGATGATGATCTCTTCAAATAAGTCATAAAGTGTCATTGGCATGCTGGATTTAGTATTGTAATTAGTGTGTTCTGTGTCATTAGAATAATGACCAATATTGCATAACGCTATGGATTATGTACTAATAAATTGTTGATTAAATAATCATCAATTTGAATATTTATAATAATAACAACAATGTTATTTGAGAGGATCACATCAGCAATTATGTAAATATATTCATGCATATTATTATAAGTTTTATATAATACGTACCAGAGCCGGTGTCAGGAAGAGATATCTTGCAACAGCGTATAGACGTCACAAATATTTCGCAATAAAATGTTTCCTCACTTAATTTTTATCGTAAATATGTTACTCCTAACCATAAAATATTATAAAGAAACGTACAACTTTTTTTAGATCAACAAAATTGACTTGTCACGATTAAGTCAATATTTGTCCTCGTCAAAAGATACAATCTACGATCAAACAACTTCCCATCACTTTTTTCTTTTACCTCAAAACCGAAAGACGTGAATCAAGAGGGGTTGAACGTACGACGTCGATGCGTTAGGCGTCGTGTCGGTCTAGCAGCACAGGGCAGAAACGTCGGGTGAGAGAGTACGAGGCAACGCGACGGCCGTCGGTATTGATTTTCAAGAGTCTAAACTCCACGATAGGCTTCGGAGACATTCGGCCGACGCGAGCAACACTCCCCCGGTCGAGGGTTCCGTAGCGACGGCGCCGACGCCGAGGTGACGTCATCGGCGCAATGGGTGGCGCTCGGAGGAAAAGGGATTTATTTCTTTTTTTCTTTTTTCTTTTTTAGAAAAAGGAACACCGGTAGAGTAATTGAGACAGGCATTCCAATAGATTGTCGCGGAAGATTATTTGGGAGAATGGATGCGGTTTGGAAAATTATTGCGAAAGGGTCTCTCGGATTTTTAATTAATCTACTAATTGTGAGGGTGCATGAAAAGATGTATGGCTAGAGATTACAGAGTTAAATTTATTACACTTTTCTTCTTCATAATAATAAATTTAAATATGGAACATGCAGCTAATAGATTTGTTTTTATTTCAAAAAGACTAATCTTCATAATTCTATAAAACACAAAATATTCTCCCAACCATAAAACTGGTTCCAAAAAACAATTACTTGAACCCTGCATTTAGATTTGTTGTTCCTTCTTAAGTAGATTTTTACTCAGAAAATAGAATGTAATCCTTTTACACTACGTGAATATTGGCAAGGGAGCGAATTTCATTCCGATTAGAAATGAATGTAGGAACGTGTACGGAAGCAAACAGAGTAAACTCCACCCGCACTAAAATCCATTATTTGCTCAAACATGAGAGTATTAAAAGTTAACACCTATATCTTCCCGGCTAAAGCTCGAGCTCAGTTGGAATTGTGAGAGTTCTGTGAAATGTTTCTTCGCGAAGCTGCAGAGAGCTGCCCGTGGAATTGCATCTGCTATTCTTGTCGAGGATTCTCATGCAAGATTAAATGAAAATTTAAAATTGAATGAAGTTTCGCCTTGTAATCTTGAAACCAGGAGGTAGAAGAGTGAGCAACCAGCTGAAACTGTTTCATGGAAGGGAAACTACCGGCTTTTCAAGTCAAGATATCTCTCTAGGTAACTTTGTCGCATCAAGTTAGGACATTATGAAGATGATGTGTTAAAAGAACGGTGAGAGTTATAATTTTGATGATCAAATGGCGTCACTGGATGATACTTTGAGAAACTGCATATTCTCCTAGGCCTGATTGGACCGACAAGTTAGATTTATCCTTAATTATACTTGGTAATGGATTCAAGAAGCCACAGGAAATATTATATTTCATCGTATTTCAATTTAATTAATGAATCAATTATTAAAGTTACATTTAACTGATGTTCATACCGGAAAGATCACTATTTTATATCCATCTATGATGACATTATCAAATTACAAAATCACTTTGAAATCGAGTTTTGACATTTTCAATAAACAATTCCAAAAAAAATCTTGTCAATTTATTTTCAATTTAAAAATCATGTTTTACCATGAAAGATTATAAGATGTAAGATTATAAATGAATTCCTCACAACATAAGAGCACAATGAACCATGAAATCATAGAGGTAAGAAGGGTTATGATGAAATCACTTGCAAAAAGCATTGGTAAGCGAGTATTAGTCTTACTAATTTTGCAATTGTGCATACGCTTTGAGCGAATTGGTATAATCTGTCTGACCAACGTAAAGCGAATAAAATAAATAAGGTTGAATATGAGCAAATAAGTACTATACAAATAGTTTCAAAATTATATTTGTCAAACTAAACACATTCAAGCTAAACTGCACATTTCTCAACAATAGTTTAATTTTAGGAATCGGTTAGGTACCGATTTTTGGAAGGATTTTACAAAATTATAATGGGTGATTCTGGCAAACTAAGTGCGTTATTTTTCCAACTTTCTGCTTGATCAGAAGATGTTATGACTAGAGAAGTAGAAAATACAGATATAGTGTCAATAAAGTCGAATAGAAACGCTCTCTTCGTTTACATCAAGAAATGTGCTAAAAATTCAAAAGACTAAAATTATGGTGTGAAACTTTGTAAAATGTTCAAGTAAGTACACATAATAAATGAGAGTCGTTTGTAAAAGTCTAACTTTAACTACAGAACGATATATTACGCCAGTATTTCTTTTTTTAATTATAAAAACTACCCACAGAATGCGTGACGCACTTGTAATCTGCGTACAGCGTCGTGGAAGCGTCGGGACGCCGGCGTGACGCACTTGTAATCTGCGTAAAACGTCGTGGAAGCGTCGGGACGCCGGCGTGACGTACTTGTAATCTGCGTACAGCGTCGTGGAAGCGTCGGGACGCCGGCGTGACGCACTTGTAATCTGCGTACAGCGTCGTGGAAGCGTCGGGACGCCGGCGTGACGCACTTGTAATCTGCGTAAAACGTCGTGGAAGCGTCGGGACGCCGGCGTGACGTACTTGTAATCTGCGTACAGCGTCGTGGAAGCGTCGGGACGCCGGCGTGACGCACTTGTAATCTGCGTACAGCGTCGTGGAAGCGTCGCCTGCCCGGTGGATACCGGATCTAAGTGGCCAGCCAGATGTCGCAAGAGCCACTTGAATGACAAGCGTCGGGACGCCGGTGTGACGCGCCGCGACGCCAACAATCAATAGCGCGTCTGTGACTGGCACACCTTTCATAGCACACCTTACTTGCAGACCACAATAGAAGCGTACATCAATGTGGAGAAGGTGTTTTGGAAGAGATGTTATTTGTTGAATCATACACGGTCCCTGTAAACAGCTTAAATCTATTCCAAGATTATTTGAGGTGTGTATTCATAGACGAATGTCCGCACTCAATGATGTATATTGAAATTTTATTCCAGGCTTAACATTGGCGTCCGAAGAATTTCTGCGAGGGGGGCCAAGGCAAGGAAAATATTTTTCCCCGGGTTAAGGGGGGGGGGCGCCTTCCACCCTCCCCGCAGGGATTTTTTTTTGGTTTTTGGACACTTTGAAATCAATTTTGAGACGTTATGAGGTGTATTTTGTTGAAATGTTCAGTATTTTTATATAAAAAAAAAAAATACTCACCTTGCCCCGCAAGGCATGTTTCGGTTGTTTGACACTTTGATATGAGTTTTTGATTTTTTTTTTTTTACCATATAAATCAATACGTGTAAAACACAACAGGAAATGTATGTTTTCCTGACATCCGGGTGGAGGGGGGGGGGGGGGCATGCGCCCCCCATAACCCCCCCACCGTGCATGCCCGTGGCCCGTGGGTTAACTTGCTTATTCGACAATATCTGAAAGAATTTTGAATTTTGAATACGTCTTATGCTCACAATCGATGTACTATACTAGAATGTCCCACCTCTTTGACAAGCCATCCATTCCGCATTTTATTTTACCTCCCCTCGTATTACAAAAGCACGACATTCTGGTGTCATTCGCACTCCCACATTTCTCATAATTACAAAATGTTAACATTTGACCATGCTATTGATTGCTTAGCGCCCTCTGACGTGTCCTAATAACATTATGTTCTGATTTTCATAATGTTCTTCATCAGCGTCATGAAGTAGAGTAAAGAGATGGTTGGGTGGGGGAAGTGTAGGTCTAGTCTCTTCAGAGTAGAGTTTACTGAAGTTTTGTAGATGCATACTTGATTATCAGTTGTGACGGTAATGAAAACATGTCTGGAAGAACGTTGCAAATAACAATCTCATGAATGTTCAACGGGAAATACAAAACGCATATAAGTTCCATTTGAAAGGGGGGGGGGGGGGGGGATAATATTGCAAAAAAACTTTAGCTAGGGATATTGCCTACGAAGACAATTGGGGGGGGGGGGGTCTGAGGAAGGGCCCCCCGTGATATACAGGTCAGGGGCGCACATAATTTGGTGCATTTCTACGCAATTTTAACACTTTTAAGCATTTTCTATACTTGAATAAATGTATAAAAACGTAGGGAAGGAACTGAATCAGAGAGGAGGGATTTTCCACCCATTTAACCCCTCCCCCCCATTCCTACCCGCCTGAGTAAAGAGTTTTAAAATTTAAAAATACATTATACCATACCTATAGCAAGGTTTTCCGCTTTCTTGATTTATAGCTTTTATTTTTTAGTTTGTTCAATCTAAATGTTAGACAAATTAAAAAAATATATAATTTTTGTGATAATTTACTCGTTGAAATTACCTCGAAAAATCATCAACAAAAAAGTAATCATCAACAGGAATGTAATCAGCTCCAGAATGAGCGCTATTTTAGACACCCCACAGAATTCCATTAAATAATAATTTGAGATGATGAATGTTGGAATCCGAGCTGTGCAAAGCGTGTTGGCGGGGCTAATGATATATCGCCGGGGTATTGTCGGAGTTAGACATGCACTTGCGAAGATCAGAACCACGGGCTAATTTCATAAGTAACCAGGATATTACTCATCGCAGAGATGCTCGGTTAGCTTCGTCTTCGCCTCACTCGAGGCCGTATTGTTGCTACTCAGGAGTTGGCTTTGAAGATTAAATCATTCGTGAAGTGTAACTCGAACCAACCCTTTAAATAAGCTGGCTTGAAGATTTTTAAGATTCCTTTGCCATTTTAACCATTAATATTTAGATATTTTTTCTCACATGAATTGAGTTGCCTCAAAACTTAATTTTTGAGTTACATATTTGAAGTTCTAAACTTATTATTTATCTCTAGTAAATCCAACGTAAAGTTCAAGAAAAAGATCATTCCATTTAAAAATAAAAGCAATGCAGTGGTGACGGTTTGTTCCGATGAAACTAATGTTTTTTTTCAAATAATGGTTTTTAACTTATTTGTGCAGAGCTGCAAAAACAGGAATCTACTGATAGCTCTATCAGTAGATTCCTGTTTTTCTTAAAACTATGGGAAGTGGAGATGGCGATTCATTTATTTAATAAGAAGTTAGAGAAACTGTAGTACATGAACCGAGCTGCTGGAAGCTTTCTTTAACATTTTCTTTATTAGAAAATACATTTTCTATAACCAGAAGCAATTCCTGGAACCTAATGCAGGAATATAAATATCGTATTTTCCAGAACTAAAGACATTGATTATGAGAAAGAATCTATGTAGGTAAATGATATTGCCCCAAATCCCCTTATTTTACATCCATTTCAAAACATACGATCCACAACACAGATCACAATAGGTAGGTAACTATTCCTAGACCTATAACAACTAATGTAACACCCTTTGCTTGCACTCGTTCATGATCTCAATAACAACACCCAACACCATGTTTAAATAACAGACCACTTGTGTAAATAAATAACAACTCGAACGATCTCGCGGACGGATGCTGGAGATACTTTCTATAACTTGTTACCACCCTGCTGTCGACGTCAAAAGATTGAATATTTTATATTTGGATTCCGCGAGTGAGCGCAGAGAAGTCAAAGCAAATGTCTGTCAAAGTCCTGCTCTGTGTGAGTTTGAGCCACTCATGTGGGTGTTGACTTTTCAAATAGAACAATAGAGAATTCCACATTTAAAATGGCGTTTATAAGCTGATGCGTGGCAGTTGGCAAGTGGTGTGGACTAAAATCAATATGGCGACTATGAAAGTTAATTTTGATTTGAAGAATCTTTGGAGTGTACTTGTACTTAGACAGATATCAGCTACTGAATAAATCTGTAATTTACCCAGAGAACTACAGATATTTCACAAAATATCGCAGTGTGAAAATCCGTTTTTTATTTATTTTTAATTATTTTAACGTTTTATTCTTTTCAAAAAGGTGTACATTGTACAACCGGGCCCGGTTGTACAATGTCCCGATAAGTAAGATAAAGTTCACTTTAGCCTAAAGTAAACTTGAACAGTCTAGATGGATGTGGTGCTTCATTGGCTGTTGCCATGGTTTCAGCCGATACATTTTACCGCTAACTTTATCGAGTCATTGTCTCATTGTACAAGCGTGGAAATTAGTTGGTTGTTCTCTATCTCTCTCTGTTCCATATAAAAACATGTTTATGATATGGGTCAGAGAGAGGCAGAGTACAACGATTTAGTGGAGCGGTCGCTCCACCCAGCCAAGTCGTACGGTACACTCACACTCACTCAACATACTGTAAATGCCTAATAAACTGAGGAGCAGACCAAACACTTTTACTGTAAGCAACAACATGGCATTTTCGGCCTACTGGATCTCAACATTGGAAAATCTCACATTGTTGCGAAATATCTTAATTTCGAGCTATGGCCCACCCCACCCCCTATACCAAATTTGGGAACAACAGGTTATGTCATTTGCGAGCAAGATGGCCGTGAAAACAGTGAAATTACACCCCTTTTAAAAGCTATCTGATGATGATGATGATGATGATGATGATTCAGATATCAGGAAACACTGTTGACAGGGCCACAGCCTAAACGGGTTAACCGATCGATCTGAAATTTTTACCACGTGTGCACTTTTGGCGTCTAAGGTGCCTTTTGCTATAACCGGTTTTATGCCGCCATTTTGAAACCGGAAGTGACGTCATATCTCGAAAACGGCTGAACCGATCGAAACGAAATTTGCGCCAATCGATTCAGACGGTCATCATTATGAAACATCAGTAGTCGAAATAGAAATGCACTATTACTAAAACCGGAAATGACGCCATAACAATGCCAAATCTGACTAAAACCATCTCTTATAACAATAAATACATATTCAGAAGGCTTATAATGTTACATAACATTTAAGATACAGATATTAGGTGGCAGTGATGTCAGCCGCCATTTTGAAAACTGGAAGTGATGCGATAACTCGAGAACAGTTGGACCGATTGGAACGATGCTTTCGCAATTCATCATGGAATATAATTTTAAGCTTACATTTAGCACCAAACACAATTCTTCTTAGCAACCAAACCACAAAGGCGTATTTTTGTAAAGGAATTATAGTCATTGGTGAAACAATGTTACAAGTTATAAGAATAAACTGAAAAAAGGAGTGATATCCCCATAAAAAACACTCCGTGTAAAAATACCAGCCAAGTCTCTTTACTTTAAAAAAATTCAACACCGAAAAGGAGTGATATCAAAAAAGGAGCCAAGTCAATGACATTTCCAAATATTTAATCGTATCTTTGAAATAAAAGTATAAACACCGAGAAATACTTTACAAAAGGACTTGGCGCATCGTTTTTTTAAAGACATCTTTCTATCCTAAAAGTGGAAAGAAATGTACAAGTTTAAGTACTTTTCCTCTTTCTATTAGAGCCATCAAGCTACTCAAGCTGAATCAAGCTACTTTTAGTAATTGCTATTTTATAGTTTTGTCAATGGCGATAGAAGAAAGATTTCATGTTGTAATAGATAAGTGATATGGTAAAAGAATTAAATAACAAGGAAGTGCGCTCATATATATTCTTATAACACTGTTAATGGTGATATTAGAAGGGTATCTTTTCATAATATGATCTTGACTCTGAGGGAAATCATGAAACGTTGTCAAATAAATTACTAACTATCGATAGAACACTATTATATATTTTTCAAGTGTAAAGTGTATAAAGTTAAAAATGTTAAAGAAATTCAATGTGCCGTCACTGTGTACTTCGTGAAATGTACTATTATAAATTGCGGATTAAAAGAAATTTATTTCATGATGAGAAGGTATAACGCATGAGACTTAATTAATATGTTGACCACGAAACAATATTACGAAGATATCTATTGTCTATTTATTACAAACATAGGCAACAAGTTTCATGTGTACATATTCAAATAGAAAATTATTTACAGTAGGTATATATAATATGTAATTGAAAGATGTGTCCCTATTATGATAAAAGTTCTTAATGACGGTTGTATATAAATGGCATATTACGCTTATGAATAGAAAAATGTCTTTAAAAAAACGATGCGCCAAGTCCTTTTGTAAAGTATTTCTCGGTGTTTATACTTTTATTTCAAAGATACGATTAAATATTTGGAAATGTCATTGACTTGGCTCCTTTTTTGATATCACTCCTTTTCGGTGTTGAATTTTTTTAAAGTAAAGAGACTTGGCTGGTATTTTTACACGGAGTGTTTTTTATGGTCTTATTTACTTCGTTTCAGACAAGGCAAATTGATTTAGCAATATCGTCAGACGAGTGTATTGGTGCGGTGCTTTTGGTGTTTAAGTTGCGCTTCAAGATGGCGTAGAAGGGCAAAAGCTATTTTGATTATAAAGTAACGTTCGAAATTAGGAATAAGTCTTTCGCCGAACGAGTGACGATCGAACAGTGGCCAAAAACGTTAATTTTTATGTTTAGTTCGTCTTTGGTTTGGTTGAAATATTTTAGACTAAAAAAGATAAATTGACGTCTGACAGAGAGCATGTTGGAAAATGTGAACCATTAAAATTTGTGTGACCTTTCCTGCCTTATACCTGAGAGTTTGTTAATTTGTATAAACTATACAATAGGTGTTCTTCAACCAAAGTCGTACTCATTATTATTAACTCAGTTTAAGTACGACAAGATTATGACAGCGACAAACTATTATAAATCTAGTTCAGAGTTTCTTCACTCTGCTTGTATGATTGAAACAACAGCGAACTGTGACACCTTGTTCCGAATTGGACATACACTCTTAAATTATTCAATCTGTAAAAAAGATAGACACAATTCTCCAGTGACCTTTGACACCCCTGTTTAGTTATTCTCCTCCTTAGCTGCAATAGAGCCGTTACGTCACGTCTCTCACCCCCCGACCCCCCACTCCAACCCCTCGAGACGGTCCGAGTTCGAACCCAGCGCGTGGCACCTGACTAGACGTCAGGATATTGTGTTACGAGTTGGTAGAAGTTTGCTTACGTCTATGACAATAACTCTGCTCCGTTTACCTTACGACTTACAACCTGGGGAGGGAAAGAACAAGAGAGAAAGAGGGGGATGTGACTTTTTATGAGACAGAAGAACGGGGAATTGGTATTATTTTAAGAATTTATGTAGCACGTTCCTTGCAAGCAAATTTTCATGTGGATTTATGAACCATTCTAGAAAATGGTGTAAAATCCCTTTCACAAAAGTGTGTGCTCGAATAATTAAATTAAATATACGGTGTTATGATGTAATAGAATTAGTTTAAAGTTCCACCTCCCGATCCGAAATCCCGGTACCTCTATACACAATACAAGCAACTTGTCTCCATTATTGGAAATTTCCCTGTCAAGATTTTCATAACCAAACAGGAAAATTTACATCGCCCAAGGAAAAATCGCTCAATGAAATTGCTTTGTCGCTTTTTTGCGTGTCTGAAATTTGCAACGTACGTGTATGAGATTGCATTTTTATCATGAACCATCCCTTGCTGTCTGCTTTCTGTGTCTAACCCCCTTGTCTGTTTGACATTGTAATTTATTCGCTGCACGTACTTCATTACGTGGCCGCTAATTCCTTGTGTTGACGTCTTATTTGCGACTCTCCGCGACCGAAGACCCAACTTCTTCTTCTCTCAGTTTATAGGACACAACATCGTCATCACGTATCACATTGTATGTGACCTGATTGTCTCCACCACACAACAATGCCGAGTGACTTACTTAACAATTTTAATTATACGTTTATTTTTTAATTGCTTTTTGTGAATGGAATTTTAAAAAGTGTGGTATAGAAATCTAATTTGTTGAAAAAACAGAGTTATCTCAATTTACTTCTGTGGTTTGACGTCTAGAATGTGTGTTTGTGTGTTACTCCACGCATCTGGGAGTGAAGGCTCTAGAAATAAGGGAAGGGGGGAGAACAACCGACAGGACTCTACAAGGACCCAAGAGACCACACGTTCCACTTTTGTCTTTCCGTATTCCTCATCTTGTGCGTCTCTCTTCTTCACTTGTTTCTTCTCTATTTCCCCATGACAACTAGGGAAGACAAGACGCGCCTACACCCTCCAACAACAACAAAAAAAATACAAGACTTCGCGATAACGACGCTCTCTCACCTGACGGAGCCAAAGCTGTCTAAGAGAACCGAAGTATAAATTCTCATTAGATCCTGTGTCTGGAGCTCTTGCTCGACGAACAGTTTCCCAGACTGAGAGCGGAAATTCTGTTTTGCCATGGTAGAGAAGAGTTAGTTTGCCGGCGGTTTTACGAGCGACGTGGGAATAGCTCGACCTCGTGCACGGGGTTCGATTGGGAACGGGACCGGGTACGAAACTACTAGTGGCTTTTCCACTCTACCTGCAAGTTACTACATCCCCATTCCCAACTCTCGCGTTCCCGTTCCCTCTTGCTAGACGCGCGTTATAGACACACATGCGCGAGAGCCGATAATATCTGATAGAAATCTTGGAGAGACTTGTGAACGAGTTCAAGGCGTCAGAAAACCGACGGAGGGCGTCGGGAAAATATTGCTGCGATATCGAAATAATTGAAGAGTTTCGTGTTTCAGAATGGAGAATGCTAGGGAGATGTGAAATGACGTACTTAAGGGTTATAACAGATATAAGTTCAACAATCCCTATTTTTTATGATACTATTGTATTATTGGCTTTATTAAATACAGTTCAGTTTTTATAATTATTTTTAATGAACCATGAACCATGAACCATGAACAATGAACCATTTTAATGAACCTGTTTCCTCAGACTCTAACCCTGTGATGCTGTGGATCTGAGTGTACCAAGCAGTATTTATGAATCTGTCAACCCATGTCAATGTAGAGAAAATCTTGTATCTGAGATTGTCCAGAAACAATCTACTATGTTTCCTATAAGAATGTGATTGTCAAGGCGTCGAGAGAACCACATTTTATAGATTTCAGATATCAAAACACGAGGCACTTCTAACTGTAAACAAGGGTGGGGAGTGGGGACCAATTTTATTCGCATGCTGGCTAAAAATATAGATACTCTCACTATTTACCTACTCTCAATACTTGATGTGTTGGGGAAATAAATAATTCAAATGTTGCTATTAGCAAAAAAAAATGCAAGGGAAATATAGAAAATTTTGAAATTAACTAATAATTTTTTGAGAGTTACAGACATGCGTTTGCATGCGATTTTGTGTGCAGCGACTCAGGAAAAACATCAATTGACATTGACTCAACTCAATGAACAAAATTGAGAGTGATACATATATATCATGTTTATTATATAAAGTTTATTCAACTTTCAGCCTGTTATAGTCACTTAGAAAATTTGTTAATATTGGAGGGGAAAAGAAGAGTACAACAAAGGTTATTTTAGTTAAAATTCATAATTTAATTTCCAGTATCTTTAGGCACAATCTCTTCCATATTGCTAAGACAGGAAAATGTCTTTGTACGGTACTCGACCGAAGATTCTCCCAGCATAATCATTACAAACCGACGCAAACGTCACTTCGAAGTCAGGTTTCAAAGCGCCCCAAAACTCCCTCCAATTCTCGTTCATTATTTGATTCATGCTGTCGCCTAGGATGGAGATAGAACGTTAGGTTTACACACATGAATACACATTGAATATGTCTAGAATAGATGTGTCATTTAGTTCTTACCTAACTGCTTGTCACCGTTGAAGAGATTGTCGAGTTGAATCTTTAATCCCTTCACTTCTTCAATATTCAAACTGAATTTAGTGATATCGAAGTAGGTTTGACCTTTCTTGACCTTTGCTTGTCCAGCAAGAGTCATTTGTGATCTGATTCCCACTAAAATAATAAGAGAATATAATAATTTTTTTGACAAAACAATTGGTTCATTCAATTCAAGCTTGACCAAAGCTGAGAAGAGGACATGCAGTCATCCAGAAACTGAATAAAACCAAAAATTAGCCGCAACTTCATCATCATTCATTTGTATGTAGATGAAAGTAACTGGGCAAATTTGCATGTGAATAAGTTATGAAGTTTGAGCTGCTGGCTCATAATTTTCGTCTGAATCGGACTATGTATTTTGGAAGAATATTTACCAAATAATAAAAAAAGCTTCCGAGTTAGTTGTGTGTCCGAGTTCAACTGACATTCAAAAAATAAAAGAAACCTTGTTCCCATTCGTTAATTACAAACGAGAAAAGTTTAGTTTACAACGCAATTACTTCTTTGAGATTTCTGACAATGAATATTATTAAAGTTCATATACATTATTTAAACAAGTATTTTCAACTTACAAACTCTGAACTTCGCTTTCCCCTGGCCCTTGACCGGTAGCACCAGAAAGTTTCCATCCATGACGTAATCGCCCTGCATGACGACCTCGTCGAGGACGCCGATGCCTGTCAGACGGTAGCCGTCAAGGTCGTTGCTGGAGACAACCAATCGGATCATTGTCAAGCGTGGAGACAACCAATCAGGTCATTGTCAAGGGTCCAGACAACCAATCACACCATTGCAAGCGTCCAGACAACCTCACAGCTCACAGGCAACCACAAAACCCATTTCACGCGCAAAAGACGAGAGATTCAATTTATTTCTCATCCAAAAAACGGAGATTGAGTTTGCTGATTCAATTGTAGGTACTCTCTTTTGCTTACAGATTGTAATCACGTTTTTTAGATTCTTTTTTAAACCGTCTGCACCACGACTTTTAGTCAATTTCCTTCCATTCAGAAGATATGACGAGACTGAAATTTAGAACGAATTTTTGTGCCTATTTAGTATTTATAGTTCAAGTACACACATTTTTATTTTGTAAAATGAATCAAGTTAACTTAAGAGGTTGTTTCAGTGACTGCAGCGTCTTCTGAATGGATTCTTTTGGCTCGGAGTTCTGTTTTTGTTTAGATACCGGGCATCTGGTGCGGTTGTTGGTTACACAGTTTTTCTGATCAAGCTGAAATTTTGCATACATATAAAGACCACGTGTCATGGTTTGTTGTATAGTTTATGATCAAGGTACTGAAATGGGGCAAACAAAATTCTCTAGTTGGATGTAATATTATGAAAATGTATGACTAAAATGATATCGTAGTTTACAGAACTTCAAATAGTTGACAAAATTGATGGATGAAATAAATGCTATAATACCTAATTTGTTTTCGTATCAATTCGATTTCGATGTAGTATATGGTTCACTTCACACAATAACAATAATAAGGGTGTGCCTACGGGATTGTCTCTTTAGACCAAATAAAAGTTAATCAGCCGAAAGTTTAGTCAAGTACATGTGATATGATTTACATATGTATTACTACCCCGAGGTGAGATACAGCCTATACAACTTGATAACTACTTTACTCTAAGTGTACTTACGTTATTTGTGGAATCTGTGTGTGTGCCAGACCCGTGATCGACATGTTGAAGAACTCCATCTTGATTCTAATCGAGCCAGTTCCTTGATTAATCTGAATATTTGATACAACTAGAGGATCCAACGGCGGTAGACCCAACGACGGAATACCTGAAGAAAACAATACCTTAGCTTGGAAATCGCAACGGACGTCACAACATGTTTCATAAGTTGCATATAACAAATTAGTCTGGGAATTGGGGATTCAAACTTAGGATATACATTATATTGTGAGATTAATAAATCCCGGTTGATTAAAGTGATTACCTTTAGCTAGAAGTGGAAAAGATTTTTCCACGGCGTCTCGCAAACAGACTTCCGCCCCCGGACCGCTTTTCTTGCATAATGTGAAGGTTTTTGCTGAAATGCAAAAAATACAAGTTTATTATTTGTATGGAGCAAGCACGATTTATTCTCGGTTTATGAGAGTTATTTTGGAAACAATTTCAGGCAAAACAGTGTAGTGGAATGAATCTATTTTTTTAATATATTTTATATAATGACAACATAAGGGTTGTATATACAACGTAAACGATTTTCTGGGAGTCATTTGCAATCGATTTAGACACTTCTTATGTCTCAATTAGGATTCGTTATACGACCTAAGTGAAGCAGTCGTTTAGTTGTTTAAAACGACTAAAGTTCAAAGCCCAAAATACATATCTAATATATAATTCAGGTATTAGGTTTGATATTAGGTTTGGGTTGCAAACTAGACCGCGACAAACGAAGTCATAGTTTTGCACAGTTTACTTGCAAAACCATGCGACAAGACAAGATTCAAAATATCCAAATGCAAAATAATAAAATTCAATTAATATATACAATTCAAGTGAACCTCCCATCAGTGAGACACTTACATAACAGATCATTTGTTTTCACTCTCATTGCCTCCAACGGTCTAGGGATATGACACCCTTGAAGCTGAACAATAGATTGCTACATAGCTACTACAGAAGACGACATTATTTACTTTCAGACCTTGGACTCTGACCTCCAATTTCATCAAACTCTTTTAACATGCTCACTTATTATTTATTTAAAAAATTGCATAATCTTTGTCAATATCGATAAAAAAAAAGCTTGTTCTAAAAAAATAAAAATATGCTCTGGAAAGTGATCAGGGAAGGAGAGCCTTTCCCAGAATTCAGTTTTATCATCAATGTGTCTCGAAACTGTACTTATTGTTTTTCCTAAAAAAATGTAAAATGCTTTTATAAAGCTACAGTAATTCTGAAAGTAAAGTGGAACACACTTAGTTACTTTAAAATCATTGAAATTCTCAGAATCTTCGGAAGAAAGCTGCGTTCGTTTTTATTACGTGTTCTTAAAATTTAGATTTTAGAAATTCGAAGTGGTAACTTTACGAGTTCGTGTACAAGAAACTATTCATAATTTACTGGAGATGAATTACCTACAAGTTGGCAATTGACAAAACATTTCAAATTAGACTCAAAAGAGATATCATGAAATTAAATGGCAGATATTTGAGTTGCAAACGGTTTAAGGGCGGAAGCTAAAACTATAGAATTAGGCATATCAATATTTTGAAGCAAGTCGCAAAACTAAAACATAATTTAACAAATTAAATCCCAACAAAACAATAATTAAAAAACACATATTGAAAAATAAAAGTAGTAAAATTAAAACTCATTTTTTTTTCAATTTTTCAATTTCAAAATTGATCCATGTAACTGAGACCTTTGTATAAATTATAATATGATCTATTTCCTGTGACCATATTATACTCGTATATGATGAAAACCACAGAAACTTAAAAGCTCTATAGAATTATAGACTATAGAAGAACTATAGAACTATAGAATTATTTTGAAGCAAGTCGCAAAACTAAAACATAATTTAACAAATTAAATCCCAACAAAACAATAATTAAATAACACATATTAAAGAACAAAAGTATTAAAATTGAAACTCATTTTTTTTTTAATTTTTAAACTTCAAAATTGATCCATGCAATTGAGACAATTGTATAAATTATAATATGATCTATTTCCTGTGACCATATTATACTCGTATATGATGAAAACCACAGAAACGTAAAAGCTCTTAAAAGTTCTACTCACGTAATTTAGCCGCAGAAATGTAGGAGACGCCAGCAAGTAGCAAGAAACTCGCGATACTAGTCTTCATTGTGATTCAACTGGAATGATCCTGCACTCTTCATTACCTGCTTTATATACCATCATTGACAAGTACAATCTGACCTGAGATTTTAGAGTTCAATCATAAAGAACTTCTGAGGAGGACACATCCTCGAAATAATCATTTATTCTGCGTCATAAGATGCTAATCAAGATGATGAAACTAGTATCCTTTGCTATTACATTTGCAATTTATTTATGGGATAAAGCATTGCAGTTTTTATTATTCGTATCAAAAACACAAACATACAGCTTTCACTCTCACAACAATTGAAAATAACTAATATTGATAAGCAAACTTAGCTAAAAACGAGCCACATCAATAATATGCAAATAAAATGTCTATAAAAATTCAGCCCAAAGTTAAAACACTGAATTTATAACCATTGAGCTTGTAGGATTGAAGAATGGTACGTAGATTCAAACGATCACGCTGAAAATTCCGATTGCACAGCTACTTATCTTATCGTATCTTATCAGCATATCTTTAAAAAAAATCATATAATCTGCCCATTTGTTTAAAAAGATAGGGTTGAAAAAGCAGTAGAATGGCACTTGAGCTTTAAGCACAGCTAATCGTGCTTTCGGACCATACCCTCTCAAAGTTATTTACAAGTTACAACATGGAAATTAGCTACATAATTCATAATTCATATTAATTCATAATTAGCGTTTGGTTAGCAATTTCTCTAAAAGGGAAAATTACATGATAAAATTGCATGTTTATGATAAAATACAATATTTGGTTCCTACGCCTAAATCTTGCCTTTTATTTAAAATATTGAATAATTGGTCCTCCAATTTTTCAATAATGAGATAGTTGGTAGAAAATATTTATAATAATAATTAAAACGTAATATGTTTAATCTGTGAAATTGAGACAACCAATATACATTATCATTCAGTTCTTATAACATCCGTGATCATTAAATATTTGTATCTATATAGGTAGGTACATTCCTGGCGTTAAACCTTATATGACGAACGACGATGAAAAACGAGTAACAAATTATTCAGAAGTGACGATGGCATTGATGGGTGCAAACGATCCAGTAGCAATACTCATCGTAAAGACATAGGAAAAAGCTGTTCGTCATTCGTTCTGCAAGTTCATTGCCATGCCGCCAGCGTACATGGTAAAAGAAAACGTTGAAATTTTTTTGCAAAATGTAGATGAGAGATATTATTTAGAAGATTGAAAAGTTTTGTCGTATTTAGTTTGGTAGGTACTGTGGTATATTACTTATTTCTTGACTTGACACTTGAAAGACCAACACACATATTCTCCTACCTTGACCAACAACATAAGAGGTACTAAGTCACTCGTTCGTATAATATTTTTGTGTCCAAACTTGATTCAAAGGTAAATTTTGTATTTGTATTTGGTTTATTTGTAGAGAACAATAAAAATTGTATACAAACATTGTTAAACACCACTAAATGAACATAATAACAATATGATACATAATAACATAATAACAAAATTAGGGACCTAGTTTTAAATTTACATTTACGTCGAGTCTGGAAAACAAAAGTTTATATAAGTTAGTCTTCTTAATTTTTAAGTCGATTCAAGAGAAACTATATTATAAGAAACAATTTTTTATTTTATACTTTCAGTGGAGATAGTTTCTCCACTATGAGGGATGTGCGAAGCGAAAAATAACGTCCGAATCGGGGCTCGAACCCGGGACATCTCTCCCCCCTCCTACGCACGTCCTGGGGGACACATCCATGGAAAATGTTTCAATTTCTTCTTTCTGGCATGAATTTGGTGCATTTCTACGTTGACAATTAAATTTACCTATAAAATAATATGGAGGGTAAAAGAATTTGAGGGGAGCTGGAAATCCCCCCATTCCCCCTTATGCCTACGCGCCTGCACATGCCACACTGGGCCACATTGCCCCGGAAAAAATTGCGTTTTACTGAAAACTAATTTTTTCCAATTTGAGAAATTTTCTTATTTGTATTGAATCATGAACAAAAATGTACCATGATCAATAAATGAAGAAAAAAATTATAAATTGGGCAAAGTACCTAGGTAGGTGACTTTGCAGGAAAAAAATACAAAATTTAAGGAATTATTGTTATTTTTTTAAATTTAAGTATATTTCTTAATTTCCTATTTCTTTGAAGGCAAGTCATCTTGCAGAAAAGACGACATACATTTCTCTTTGAATTTCTGTATGTATCTCTCTATTCTCCTCATAAAATATGGTATAATCATGTATAATATTGAACTTAAAGTTAAAAACTCATTATCAATTTTTTTTTGCATCAGTGGTCACTTTGGAAGAACTCACACTAGCAGTAAATGTAATACAGTAATACACATTTTATTCCATTTGAAATTGAACTTTATTGGTTGTAAAGTCTTGTAGAAGTTACAGCATTTATTTGAGTTAAAATAGATCAATGTAGGTACACATTTTGAGCATTTACATATCTAACATAGGTACTTATCTCTCCATTCAAATTATATACATTTGCAAATTCCAATTTAAAAAAAAACACAACCGTCACAATTCGTATTTCTAAGAGGTAAGTTTCTCTGAGATTTAAATACCAGGTGGGAAAATCTCTCCCCTCCTATCAAAGGGCTAATTTTGAGTTTGACCAGTAGAACTTGACCCATCTAACACTTGATCTATAGTTACCTGATACGAACGGATGTGCGAAGCTAAATGAGTCCGAGTAAACCAGGGTTTGAACCCTTGCCGGCAAGTGAGAGTTCTCGGGTTCGATTCAGTTCAGTCAGACATTTCTCACTGTGCACATCACTTCCTATCATCCTGACTGCTCCTGAAGTATTCCATAAAATCCCAGTTTCTCATCCAGTGATCTGTCGACAATTACGTTATTTCGCAACTCAACTCATGTACATGTGTGCTGCGATATTTTAATGTATGAAGTACAGCCTCTGAATATTTAATTGTTTTTATACAACTTACATGTATAATACCTACTTAAATCTAGGAAGAATTACATAGTACGTAGTACATACTACACAAACTCGTATTTACAAATATTCTAGTTAAAAACAACTACCTACAGACAAAAGAACTCAAATTTTATTTCAGTTACAAGTAATGTAAATACAAACAGTTTGTAAAAGCAAGGATCAACAATTATTTACAACATAGCACTGATTTCTTACCTACCTACACTCTAAAACTTATATATTGTAAATGTAGTGCCAAATATTTCGTTTTACAGTATTTTGAAAATTGTATAATGGTTGGTCTATTAAAAAATATAATATACACAAGTTGACTTTTTCCCATTATCAATGTATGGTTTCAAACATGCATGTTCCAAAAGTTAAACTTCTTTAACATTTATTTATCATTGGGATTTAATGAATTTTTTATAGTCAGTAGTCAGTGCGAAGGACAACTAAGAAATCGGTCTCTATGATGCTAATTATGTTATAAAAAACTATGATTCACAAACGAGTCTCCATCACGAATTCCTTCAGAGTCATCATCAGGTCAAGAATACAACTTTCCGTCAAACACCGCGCTGATTTCGATCTCGGCGAACGTCTTCATGACTTCGTGTTCGAGATGTTCGCTGCACGCCGTCGCCACTTTGTCGAGCGACTCGTGAGCGGTGGTGACGTGTGCGATCTGCATGAGGAGCGATATGACGTCGTCCAGGAGCGGAGGGAACGCTTTGCAGACGCGTACGAGAGCCGGCAAGCTCGGGATGAAGAGGTCCATGCGGCTGCTGAACGTCAGCACTGGGAATGAGAAATATCATTGCTAATTAGTTTTTTCGCAGTCTTGATAATTTTGACGTTGTCAATATAATCAATCTTCACTATGGGTCAGGGGGTGGGTGTTACCACCAACACTAGGGCCGCAGGACTCCTGGAAACTGGCTGGTCACTCCTGGCGTCTCCTCCTCATCTTTGTCATCTTCACTTCCAATTGTTACACAGATTCCATCCATCTTTTTCTGTCCTCCTCCAATTGTCAAGTTCAACTTTGTCATTATGGACAAAAATATTAATAGGTAGGTTGAGTGTACCTTCCAGATCACTAGCTATGTCTAGAATAGTAGCACAAGGTCAAATTTAGAAAAAAAAGTACTGAAAAATAAGTACTGAAAAAAAGTACCTACAGTAAGAAAAAAAGTACTGAAAGGTAGCACATACAAACAAAAAGATTTAGAGATGAATGAGACAAGAAGAAAAAGGAAATTACATATGAAGATAAACCAAGATTTTACATGAGACAATGTTAATAACTAGGAAAACGCTCTCTGTAACGCGTTGATGAGCGAGCACGGATACACGCAACACCTCGAACCGAAATTATGTCTATCGAATGTCATTAAAAGCCATTAATTCTTTAGTTTCGTCACATACTTGTATAAAAATCTCCAAAATCTCCAAAAATATTGGTGCCAATCCTTGCTAAGTTTTAAGTTGATCGATTAAACCTTTATGATTGAACGGTTCCTTGTTAATTTTCAAAAATCACAGGATCTCGTTCAAAAAATATACCTGGGACCACCCATATGATATGATATGTAGTGTGTGTACACAATATCAGATCAATCTGTTGAACGGTCATTATAAGTTTCATATCGTTTAAAACTTTCTGCTCTAACTACCTTGCCTTGAACTGTAGATTCGAAGTCGCCGTGAATTTGACAGCCAACACGCAAAATGTCCCTAAAATGACAAAAACTTTTGAAAATAACGACAGATTAGAGTGAAAATTGGCAAAAATACTTTAAATGTTGGTACCAATGACCATGCGAAGTTTTTAGCTGGTCGGTCAATCGGTTCCAGTTTAAATTTCAAAAAATCACAGGAAAAATGGTTTTAAATTTGAACCAATTGGAGGATTTGGCTGAAATTTTTTTTGATTGGGTACAATGTTGGTTGCAATGACTTTGCTAAAATTTAAAATTGATCAAACCAACCAATCGAAAGATAATTTTTATAAAATTTGAACCAATCACAGGATACCGTTCAGAAAAGATCCCAGGGATCGCATAGATTACGTTAGTATGTGTACAAAATTTCAGATCGATTGGTTGTGCGTTTTGACCTGGGCAGTGCAGGCAAAAAAAAAAAAAAAACAGAGAAAGTGCCATAAGAGTACTGTGGTGACGCTCGCTCAATAATAATAAAATAATTCTTTATTTAGCACAAGTGCTATCATTTATAAATTACCTAGTACAATATAAAGAATAACAAGGACTTAGGTAGGTACCTATCATTTAACAGAAGACTCGGCTTTATCAATGGTTCTTCAAAAGCACTAATAGCAGAGTAAGGAGGAATATCAGTAGTGACTCGGGAGAAAGAAGTTCCGTACTCTACAATAGCAAATACTTAATTTAATTGGTTCTGATAACGACACAGAAACTATACATTTATACTTTCATTGATGACTACCTGTTCATCAGCAATATTCAATGGAAAAATATTAGTAAACTAGAGGGATCCATCATGTAATTCATCAGCAAAATTCAATGGAAAAATATTAGTAAGTTTATTTTTTTAATTTGTTTACTCCTTTCAACTACAATAAGCACATTCCAATCTACAAACATTATAAAAAAATGTTGCAAATTAATTATTTCTAGTTTCCAGCGAAACCTTGACATACCTGCTAGCAACGTGGAGAGAGTGTTGACCGCGAGGCGGGCGACGGAGAGGGACTTGGGCAGTGCGTACTGCAGCGCCAGATGCGACACGAGCTCCACCGCGAACACCTGCTTCTCGACGTACGCCTGACTCAGCAGCTCGGGGATGAAGTCCAGGCAGATGTGCATCGACGGGATGCCGCTCACCATCACCGGCACCAAGTCCAGCGGGTAGCACTGGAACACAGGGTAAGAAGGCTTGACGCTAACGTGTTGAGAGGTGCTTTAAGTTAGTACATTAAGTAGTCACAGTGCACAAAGTTATTGCTTTGAAGTGGCTGAAAATGTGTCAAACATTATAACAAAAATTTGCCAGACATAATCAAAGTATGGTGAAAAACAGTAGACACTATCATTCTATAGCCTTGAAACTTTCCTGGCCCATAATAAAACTCATATTTATGTACCTTTGAGGAAAAGGGCAAACGTCCATTTCAATTACTTTTCAGGAGAGCTCGAAAACTAGGTAGTTGAAATGACTGTCTATCTAGAGAGCCTACGCTATATCTAATTTGTAATGGCGAGGTGTCATAACATAAATTATTACTAGGAAAACGCTCAGTGTAACGCGTTGATGAGCGAGCACGGGTACGTGCAAATTCTCGAACCAGAAATGCGTACACAACGAACAAAAAAACATATACATCCATATTGAATTGAAATATGATCACTCTATCAACATAAAAGTTTATGCTTTTCATCGAAACGTGAAAATAGCATCTAAGCACCCTGGTACATATACAGCAAAACAGATTCAATTCAAATGGCACTGGAAAACATTCATTTCGATACTTCATTACTGACAGCTATTAAAATGTCAATAAGTTCATACGTTCTTAACTGATTGGGATGAAATTTTGTAAAATAAGACACAATGTTGGTCTTAATGATCATGCAAAATATGAGTTTGATCAGAATTATCTAAGACCGTTTTCATTTTTTAGCCTATCAGAAAATATATATTTCAATTTTAACCAATGAATGGATTTCAAAAAAATTAGGGTACATGCAAACAGAGAAGGTTGGTTTTACATGTATGCAAAATTTCCGCTCGATCAAAGAAAAACTCTGACCTGTATAGCCAAAATAAGAGTTTGATCAGATTTATCGAAGACCATTTTCATTTTTCAACCTATTAGGAGAGATTTATTTAAATTTTAACCAATGAATGATTTCAAAAAAATTTGGGTCTGCAAACAGAAAAGGTTGTCTCTACATGTGTGCAAAATTTCAGCTCGATCGAAGAAACATTGTGACCTGTGTATCGGCTATAGGGCGCGCCAAAGATAGGACGATAATTTTGTCCGCCGTAAGCGCCACGATCGTTTTGAGGGCAAGTGTTTCATCTTAACTGAAATTCTTTGGTTTCAGTATCTTTGGAATTTCACAACAGCTGATTTTGTTGACAGCTTGACAGCTGACAGATCAGACCTGTGTAGTTAAAAATAGTCGTTCAAAAGTAATTCCACGCCTAGTAAATAATCATTTAAAGTTCCATTGTTACCCTAAAGTCATTGGAAATCATCAGTGTAAGTAGAAAACTATTATTAACAAGGAATGTGTGGTTATTAGACTGAAGCCGCCATTTTTTAAATGAAAGTCACCGCCGCCGATAGTTGACTGACAAACAGCCCGCTTATCTTATGAACTTGCTTTTGCCCTCAAAATGCATGTGCTGCCATCTGCTGGTTGTTTCGCTTTGCACATGCCCTATTAACAGAAAAAGAAAGAAAAAAAAACACAGAGGTCCGTGCCAAAAGAGCCAAAAGGAGACGCTCGCTTCGCTCGCTCAATAAAACGAAATACTTCACCTATCTGTATTTTGGACTTCAGTCTATTTGCAAATGATAGAGCTCGCTGTCATGATTCTAAAATTGCGTAACGCAAAATTGAGAAAATGGATTTCTGCTAACTTCTCAGTTTCCAACAGAATGTAACAAAGTTCTATTAGGGAGTACATGAGTTGTATTACCTGGAAGTGGACCAGCTTGGCTAAAGACGGATCTCCGATGAACACCTGGTGCAGGTGCGAACAAACGACGCTCTGCACCTCCCGTAGCGCCCACTTGCGTCTCGGAAGCTCCTGCAAGAGAAACGTGGTTAGTAGAATGGAGACAGATGATTGGCTGTTCTGTTATACCTGAACAACTGGTGATTACCTTATCCTCGGGTCTTTCCCAGCACGCTTCCAGCAGCACTTGCACAGCCACACTGTCTTGTGCAGCTACCAGCGCATTCTTGATTTCGTTGCGTTCCTGGGCAGTCATTTGATCAGGTCGATCTGAAAGTGGTCTGCGAAAAAAAAAACATTACATTACTACATAACGTATGTACAATTTACCCTACAATCATTGCTTTGTATGCATTTCTTTCTTAAATTTCTTATAAAGTGATGTCTTGTCTTGTGTTACAGTCATCTAATTTTGAATGACTAGCATGATCCCAATATGTCATAAAAAGCTACACATAAGAGCAAATAATCTTTACCTGTCTCTCTGATGTCTCTCAAGCTGGTTCCGCGAGGCGGCGAGAAGCGCCTGCAGTATGCGCAGCGCTATCACTAGTGCCGGCGCGCACCGGAACACTCTGCGATCGCACCGGAGCGCCTGCAGCGGATCCAGCACGATGTTCTCTTGGGTGAGCGCCATCGCCCCGCGGGGCAGTAATGCGTTGATCGTCATCGCCCAGAGGCAGCGAGGCAGGACAGTGTTCAGTCTCAGCCACACGAGCTTGTACAGCTCTGTGAACACATCAAGACATTCATGACGATAGTTTGCACAGATATTTTTGGTTCACTTGGTGTCTCTCATCTATATGATATTTTGTTCCTAACTTTGAGGAAGCATAAAGAGAAGTGTGTGAATTAACTGAATCAATTGTTGCTCACCTTGAATGTATCGTGGAACCTCATCATCCAACATTAACTTGAAGCATTGGATGAAAGCGTCTGCCAGTGGCCAAGCATCGGTCGCTGGCATTACCAGCAGCTGACTTAGAAGGCGGCCAGCTCGTGACGGACAAGATTTGATGTCTCCAAACGCTGCCGAGAGAAAGAAAGCAACAAGGTGTTGTGAATGATTTCTCTGTTTATGAGTTTCTCTGTCTTTTTTATGTCAATGTGTATATACCACATTTACTCGCACATTCTGGCAAGAGTATCAATGCTTTTTGTACCTTGAATGATGGCCGCGCTGGTCACAGGTTCTTGGCGGTTATGATGTCGGAACCTGTTGACGGCCAACTCCTCGTCAAGCCAGTCGTCAACCAATGACAGGTGAGGAAAGTGAGTCGCCAAGAGGCGCAGCAGCGGGGGAAACAATCCTGTGGACGGGAATAAGTAATAACACACAAATGTACTTCATAAGGTACATTATGATGGTACCTACATTGAGCAAGAACAAGCTCTGTAAACTGGAAATAATACCAACTAATTCTAGTATTACTAGAGGGTCCCGTCATGTAAAACATGACCAATGTGCACCAGTGACGTATGCATAAATATAAAACGACAGCAATATTTGTCCGCAGAGTGTGCGTCGTTAATACACTTGACGTCGTTGATGACCCAATCTTAACAGAATACGTTAACAAATGAGGAACGAAGAAAAGCAATTTGATCATACCTATTATGGTGAAACAATTTCATATAAGTTTCCAAATTTACACCAGAGTATTCGTACTAAGTAAAAATAAGAAGAAAAACAATGTATGCGCCGTAAAAAATATATAATATATACCCCCCGACGGCTGTCACCTTATCGCGGTGGTGGGGTTTGTGTTGGCCAATGATCCATTGCAGCTACGCCGGCGAGCTCATATGCTCATGTGTAAGGGTTACCCATGCCGGACAGATCAGTGGTGAGGCCCAGACCAAGAGCAGCCAGGGTCGGCCTAACCATGTCCTCCCTTGAATTTGCGGTCCCCTCGGGCCAGCCTTCCCCCTCGAGATGGTGATCCCCCTGAAATCGGGTTCAGCCGGCCCGAATCCTCACACCCCCCGGTCCGTCCTCATTCCGTCCTGGCCTTCCCACCAGTGCTGGACTCCCCCGGATCGGGCCCGTTAGGTCGACCCCCTCCCATTGCCCTCCATTTATGATCAACAAAGTTAAATATAACAAATAATGTGCGCAATATAACCTCGTCGTTGACGCGCCATTAAACAAAACTAATCTAATCTAATCTATAATATATAATAGGTACGTTACGTTGATACCGTGACCTGATGCCCACGACCTTTTCTTCATTTGTGATGCTATGCTATTACATGGTATCTATACGGTTTCATTTATACGTTCCTCAGATGTAGGGCGGAAGTAAATTTGTTTGATTTTGCAGTGCACAATTTTGGATTGTAATCAAGCTCTATCAAGTAGCGTTTCACTGATGTTAACAAATAACGTTATATTGAAGTATTCTCTTACAATAACTCATGTCACCATTCCAAATGATTGGTTGATGTCAGAAATACTGTTCTCTGAGCTCACTTCAAGAATATTGAAATGGACTTCAGCCCATCTACCTCTAATTAAGGTATAGATATTCAGTTGACAATGTAAAACTTAAACATTGGTGCTTCAAACTTTATCAACAGCAACATGAATTCGTTGTCAATACGTGACTCAATACAGACCACTCCACGAAATAAGAAACGACTGAAAATGATTAATCTAACAACATTATTTAAAAACTTCGTCGGTTAGTTGGTTTGAGGGTTACAGAGCCGTGTTGATTAAATGTAGGAAGAAAATAATACATTTGATCGTTTGCAAATTGTATCTTGAGGCTAATGTTAAAAATCTATCGGCTTTGTTTGGTTTTCATGGCCCTCTAAAATGCAGAGGAAATGAAACATTTATAAAAATTACACTTTGACGTTTCTTGGAGTAAAGAAGTTTTCTATGTAATGTCTCTTTTGAACGGTTATTATGTGTTATAGTAGATTTTTTTACACACTCAAAGGGATAAGGATTACGTTTTAGGTAAGTTATGGTTATTTCTTTACTTTGTGAAGGCAAAAGACGTATTTTTAGACACGATTGGCAATGAAAGGCCACCATTTTAAATACAAAATAGTGCCGTTTTCAATGTAATGTAAAGATTTGGACAGTTATTCTGTGTTAAAATACATTTCTTATAAACACAAAGGGATAAGGATTGCCATTTAGGTAAGTTTCAGTTATTTATTTATGCACAAAGAGCAGTAAATGTATTTTGGACATGATTTGGGCAATGTAACGTCGACCATTTTAATTTTAAATACAACATAGAGAGTGTGCGCGCGAAATTGAGAGGATGCGCGCGCAGGCGTTCCTGACACACAGATAGACAGACAGAACTGGGTAACTATAAGTAAGATTGGCAATTGACAGTTACTTTGTTTTAACAATGGCAGTTTTAGGTAGGACTTACAAATAAAATTATTCTACATTTAACCAGAAATGATATTATTGCAAGGAAACAGAACGAACAAATATGTAGGTAGTATTATTAACTAATTAGTCATTAATGATTCAGGTACCTGCGTAGTTCTGTTGGTCCTTCTGCGCTTGACCGAGCAGACACTTGATGGGCAGCTGCGACAGGAACTCTGGCGAGTAGCGCTTGACCGCTGCGTTAGCCGACTGCTTGTGACTGAGTCGCACATCCTCGTAGAGAAGCAGGTAGTAGAGGAGAAGCAGCTGCGAGGTCAGACTCGGCTTGGTCTCGGGCTCGGTCTCAACTACTTCCATGTCTTCCTGGCCCAGCATCTGCACACAGAAACAGTTCATGCATCAGTTCACGCATAGTAATTAAAACATTTGGAATTAGAGAGTAGAATGAATGCAAATCATTTCAAGCAATGAATCCAATGCTGACCTTGACTTTGACAACTCCAAGCTTCTTGACCGCGTTGAAGTGAGCACCGAGGACAGAGTTCTGAAAGACTCGTCGTATCTCCTCCTCCTCGATCGGCTGATTCGTGTGCTCCTGAGGACACTTGGCAGACGGCACGAGGATGGAGTTGACGTACACTTCCACCAGAGCCGGCAGGACGGGATGAAGAGGCGGCTCGCTGCAGCAGATCTGTCTAGAAGTACGGACAAGAAGCAAGTCAGTGTCAGATAATACACAGTGTTTATGTTTAACTACCAGGTTTAGGCATTAGCTATCCCTTGGATCATTCATCGAGTGCTTTCAATAATTTGCATTTGTTTAAATTAGATTTGTATACGCTTTGATTATACGTAGATTATATACGTATTATATTTTTAATTAATTCTCCATTCTAAAAGGCCCCCTATTTTGAATGTTGAAGGATGTATAAAGATATTTAGTATGTCTAAATACCTATAAATCCAGCTCTTGATGGGCACTCTGTGTTTGGTAAATGCACGACTCTTCAGCAACTGGTGTATGCAATGGATAGGCAGGAAGCCAGGAATGTTTGCATTCAGATTGGCTGTCACAGGCACCTGAGAACATCAATGTAAAATGATATAACAACCAGTAAATACAAACAGTGCAGAAACATATTGTAAAAGTTTTTGTTCAGTAATAAAATAATTCACATTCTTTACCCATTATTCTAACACATACATTTACAGAAAAAAAATACTAGTCATACTCTTAAGAAAAAGTGGGACATGTCAGAAATCGCAGGCAATAACAATACGAGAGTGCTCCGTCATCCAACCTTGACTGCGTGCGCCGTGACGACTTGTTCGGTGAATATCTCGTGCGTGAAGATCTGCTTCATACGGCTCATGTTGTTGGTGCGTATCGGGATCTTCATGCCGACGGTGGTGCAGACGAGCTCGCAGATGGCGCTCAGCTGGTTCGAGTGGAAGTGGATCGCCATCAGCAATAGCATCTCACCGAATGAGGCGCTCACGCCACTCGCACTGGAATCATTGCAAGCAATTAAGTAACAAACATTAAATCAACACTTTGTAAAGGAACTTTCCAGGCCCTGATTCTATAACATCATATATTAGGTACCTAGACTTGATTTCGTTCAATCATTCACTCGAAATCATATGGATAACAGAAAGTGTAACGAGAAGAAATCACACAAAACAAAACAAAACACCAGATTTAAAAAAATACATATAGGTACTTTTCTTCACAATTAAAAATAGACTCGTGAAAGAACAGTGAAAGAGTATTTCTCAATCAGCAACTTGCATTAGTTAATTTTTCTCAGGAATGAATAGTATTTTAACAAAAGCAGACCCATAATACAATTTTGTACCTAGTTTGGTAAAAACTGCATTTAAAAGTAGGAAGGTGGTAAAAGTGTATCTATGCTTACCTCTCAAAGTATGCTTCTTCACTGACTAGCCACTGCACCCACTCGATAGCTTTCCTCTCGTGCTCCACTTGACCAATCAGTGACGGGCAGGCAATGAGCATGCAGAGACCAATAGAAACGAAGCGGACTCCTGTAAGCAATAAGAAAAAAAAATCAGAATCAATGATGTACTGTGGGTACTGTGTACCCAACTCTGCAATTCTCGGTTTGTCTATAAATCTTACCAGCTGGAGTTGGGGGTGGGTGAGTTGTTAGCAGAGAAACGATGAGAGACACCTCATCTTCCTGATATTTTATACCGGCAATACCGCGAAGAGCACAGTAGAGACGCAGTAACGCTGATGCCTGGACCTGCAAGACAATAGTTACCACAAAATAACTTCTTTTCTACCTCATTCATGATTTTCAATCCAGAGGCATCAAAGAGATGGGTAAAAAAATCCAATATTACACGTCCACACAGCATTTTTTATAATTTTATAAGTTAGGTACATTATTAATTAATAATTTTACATTATTGCTATCACCAGCTCTACTTACAACCTACCTAGACATAATATAAAATATACAAACTGTCATTTTTTGCCATCTGAAACTAAATTCGTAATGAACGCAAGTTCCGACTCACCACACAATAATCAGGAAGCTGTGATTCAACCGAGTAAAGGATAATTGTTTGGAGGCGATGCAACAAATCATCGCGCAACAGTTGCAGTGCCGTCGGCGAGTCCCATTTCCGCTTCTGTACGTTGCGCACAAATAACACAAACCAAGAGCGCACCTGTTGATCGTTACCTAGCAGCAGACCCGACACGAATGCAACCATGTCTCCTATAAAAAGAAACAAATTTAAGTATTTATTTGGCTTAGTTATTGGACACTGAAACCCAGCACCTTTCATACCATAGCACATCCCATTTTAGTCATCAAATATTGTACTATAAAATTCAAAGTGTAGGTAGATATTTACTTATTATCATTTAAAATTTTCTTCTATGCACTAATTTAATTACCTTCTGCATCTGGTGAGCCCATGGTGAGCGAATGGTCTTGTAAACTCAGTACAATGGTCAACGCTGGCATGCGACACAGTTCAACGCACTTGGCTCGTATTGCCAACGCCTCGACGGGGTTCATCTCACACAGCATCGTCAACGCCTGCATACGCACTCGGCTGCCGATGTTGTCCTCGTCTTGTCTGTCTGAAGTGGCATTGCTTATCAGACTGATGCATACTTCTCGGAAACAGTCTGGAGAGTTTGCCACGACCTAGAAAAATCTTACAAATTAGCACAGATCCTGAAGGACCTATTTTCATATGTTTCTATTAAATGAAATGAACGAATTACCCAGCAAATCATGTCTGGACCATGTTTCACGTGCAACAGAGTCTCGGCTACTTCTTGTATGCTAAGAACTGCAGGTAATTCTGCCAAAGCTATACAAATTACATCGCAGATCTCTTCTATGTACACTTCGTTGTCGAATAAGTCTGACGGTTTCGAATAGAAATCCTGATTGCGCTGCGGTTGATGCAACTAAGGACAAATACAAAGGTAAAATTAGCTTTATATTATAAGTATACTCAAATATGATACCTGATAAGTGCCAAGTAGTATCATCTTACCTGGGATGAAATGAACAAAACCTCGCTGAGCACCAAACGCAATCTGCGGGTTTGATCGCTTCGTTCAAATTCAAGAGCCAGACCCCCTTGCAAGGATTGAATTAATACGCTGTCTGTCTGGGCACTTCCAACCTTTTGTCTGAAATAAACAATCAGCACTGTGTAATGGTCCATCGACAATACAATAGGAATCTTATTGCACACTGTGCCTGTGCATAGGTAGTAGGTAGGTAATGTAATACTAACCTTAACTGCTGTTCTTTTTTTACATCACTCTCAAGTGCATGGAAGTCAATAGAAAGTAGAGCAACAATAGTATTGACGAGTTCAATTTCTGATAGTAGAGTTAAAATACCTTTTCTACCTTCAGAGCATTCTAATGTATTGTCAAATGGGGATATGAGACTCATGCGAACTAGACATGGTAATATTGGTCGGATTTCTTGAGGTGAAATTAGCAATAAATCATCAATGTCTATACTCTGAATTGCTCTAAATACACGAGGGCTAACTTTAGTTATAGTTGACATAGTGTTGCGAAGTATAAATTGCTTGATAGGCGAAGAACTTTAAAACACATCCACTGACATATTTACGAAATTTTTAGGTTAAAGTTTGCTTCTCGACCGCGACGACCGACGACCGACTCCTTCCTCCGATTGGCAGCTTGCTTGAGCTGCGCGCGCACACAACCTCCGTGGTCGACTGGCTAGCGGTGCAATGGGGCGCCGGTTCAAAACCAACCGGGACCCCACTTTTTTATTTTGGAATTTTCATAAGTTTTAATTCTGCCTAACCATAGAGTTATTTTTTGAGTTACCCAGTTCTAATTTTCGTCTTCACGGTCTTCACCACCCACCCAATATGTCAACACTCAACAGGTCTGTTGACAATATTCTAGACGCAAATTTAGTGAACAAGAACATTAGGAAATAAACAAAACTAACTTTGGTTTCCGTTACGAATGGAGATTGGATTTGCGTTTAATGAGTGAGTTCTCTGAAAGGAGACCGTGGATGGTAAATATGTATGATTGTATCTACATTGTTGGAAATAAATTGATTTGATTTGATTTGTATGTAATAATTCCTCTAATTTCCTTGAAAAGAATAAAATATTATTAATATTCTATTACTTTGTAGTTTATATTCCCTGACTATCTACCTTATAGTACGAGAGGGAAATCTATTACAAGTTTTGAGAGAAAATGAGCCTTGAGCCGCCTTTTGAGAAATAGATACGGCCACGGGATGAGATTTGTGAAATCTTTAAGAAGTTTTATACAAATTAATGTTATTTTAGGTCATAAATGTCAGAAAATAGTCAAACAATCAAATAATTTCTTCCTCTGGCATCACGACACATGGTATCTAGTACCTACAGGCTACCTACAGTGTTTTCAAACATTTGCAATGTTTGCATTCCGAATAGGAAGGTAGGCGGTACAGTGGCAGCATGTGGCAGCATTAAACTGTTGAAATTAATTTAATAATAGGAACACTGTTATAATAATAAATACAATGCAGAAGAAGTAGGAATTAGTATATTAATATTACAAACTTCCAGGTATTATACCTGGAATATACGAATTATATGGAATAATATTTGAGATATTTGAAAAAAAAATTAATAAATAATGTCTAAAACTAATACATTGCAATCATTACATTTCCCAGTCACAATGTAAATAGCTCACATGTCGAAACAATCGCCAGGAAATCTTGTAAAATCCTCTAAAGTGCTTAGCACTCGCTTCTTGTATTTCGCGCGCGTGCAGCGTATAGACTGCATCCGATGCTGTGTGGTCGAGGGGGTCCGGCGCACTGGAGTCACTGGACTCAACCGACAAAGATTGACCTACCGGCAATCGGCTCGTACGACTAACTTGTGCCTTCAACTCTCAGTGCAATCTCGACCCTCTTTTTATTCTCTTTTTGAAACATGAATCCAGGCTTGCAACTCAGTATTACGAATTTATCTATCTAGTTAGGCAACAAGCACTACGTCTGCGTACAACTGGCAGTTTCTGTAAGGAGTAAGTTTTATCAATTTTTTAGGGAGTGTTTTGGGTTGAACAATGAAGAATTATCACGTATCAAGTAAACGCATTGCTGATGTTACAGTTTTGAGCACTCGAAAGTGTTGGGATTGATTGTCAACATTATTAACACCGTTACGCCGTGTTGGAGAAATCATTTTCATAGTCGTCAAATTACTCTGCCTATTTATGATTTTCCAACACCAAGTTCATAGCACTTCAGTTTTTGGTGTCTACAATCCAACCTCTAAAGCCGAGTCCACATAGATCGTTTTTGCGTTTTACGTTTTCCGTTTTTTTCTTACTAACCAATCACCTCAAGTCTGCCGTGATCGGTTTCTGGACTTGTGATTGGTCATCATAAGAAAAAAAACGGAAATCGGAAAATGCAAAAAACGGTATGTAGACCCAGCTGAACACGTACATCGTTAAACTAAACTAACATTAAAATGTAATTTTGTGAAAAGAAGTAAAATATCATCAAAAGAATACTTATTTAATTTCAATATTTTCTTAAAGCATTACACATTTGTTGTTGTTGTTGTTGTTGTTGTTGTTGTTGTTGTACATAATAAAATTTTAAAAATAAGTATGTTTAAAACTAAGTATAATTGCAATTATTACATTTCCCAGTCACAATATAAATAGCTCACATGTCGAAACAATCGCCATGAAATCTTGTAAAACCCTCTAAAGTGTTTAACACTCGCTTCTTGTATTTGGCGCGCGTGCAGCGTATAAACTGCATCCGATGCCGTGTGGTCGAGGGGGTCCGGCGCACTGTATTGTATTGTATTGTATTTTATTATCATCCCGTGGACAAGTACATAATACATGTATGGGTATACATGTACGATGGTCGGCTCGTACGACTAACTTGTACCTTCAACTCTCAGTGCAATCTTTACCCTTTTTTAACATGAAACCACGCTTGCAACTCAGTATTACGAATTTATCTATCTAGTTAGGCAACCAGCACTACGTCTGCATACAACTGGCAGTTTCTGTAAGGAGTAAGTTTTATCAATTTTTAGGTAGTGTTTTGGGTTGAACAATGAAGAATTATCACGTATCAAGTAAACGCATTGCTGATGTTACAGTTTTGAATACTCGAAAGTGTTGGGATTGATTGTCAACATTATTAACACCGTTACGCCGTGTTGGAGAAATCATTTTCATAGTCGTCAAACTCAAATTACTCTGCCTATTTATGATTTTCCAACACCAAATTCATAGCACTTCAGTTTTTGGTGTCTACAATCCAACCTCTAAAGCCGGGTCCACATAGATCGTTTTTGCGTTTTACGTTTTCCGTTTTTTCTTACTAACCAATCACCTCAAGTCTGCCGTGATCGGTTTCTGGACTTGTGATTGGTCATCATAAGAAAAAACGGAAAACGCAAAAACGGTCTTGTAGACCCAGCTTAACTCTTACACGTTTCAAATATCACCAAAAGAATACTTATTTCATTTCAATATTTTCTTAGAGCATTAACACATTTTAAAAATGTATTTTATTGTACACTCCTGGACACTGAAATTGGCCCGCGGT
The DNA here is from genome assembly GCA_934045905.1 of Leuctra nigra. Lineage (NCBI taxonomy): Eukaryota > Metazoa > Arthropoda > Insecta > Plecoptera > Leuctridae > Leuctra > Leuctra nigra. The sequence goes on along the minus strand of OW203764.1, from coordinate 16,176,127 downwards.
CAATGTTCAAGTGCGCATTACGGCTAGTATTTAACATTAATTTTCATGTATTTTTTTTCACAAAGACCGGACGGCTAGTGTGTATGGCCGAAAAATTACTCTAAATAAATAAATAAATAATTGGTAGCCGTAGTGCCACTTGAACAAACACCGCGGTCCAATTTCAGTGTCCAGGAGTGTACATATTAAATTTTTAACAATAAGTATGTTTAAAACTAACTAATTGTAATCATTACATTAATTAGTCACAATATAAATAGCTCACATGTCGAAACAATCGCCATGAAATCTTGTAAAAGCCTCTAAAGTGCTTAGCACTCGCTTCTTGTATTTGGCGCGCGTGCAGCGTATAAACTGCATCCGATACAGTGTGGTCGAGGGGGTACGGCGCACTGGAGTCACTGGACTCAACCGACAAAGATTGACCTACCGGCAATCGGCTCGTACGACTAACTTGTACCTTCAACTCTCAGTGCAATCTCGACCCTCTTTTTATCCTCCAGTTCAACCATTTGGCATGAGTCACATACTAAAGACGGAAGAAGTCAATGAAGAAAACTATGATAGAGGAGAGCAGACTTGGCTGCTATTTTTATACAGGATTATTTTATGTGCTCACGAAATACGGAGTCAAAACAATGATATTATTAAGAAGTAAGAACATTTTACTTTATTTGGGATAAATGAATATCGCCTGTTTGTATTGTATTGTACCTATAATTTCAATGCAAATAAGGACACATAATAATAATAATAAAAAATATATTGAAACTCAATAATTAAGAAAACCCAATGCACACACCTTACTCACTATTTTTTAATTTAGATGAAATTTAAGAAAACACAATGAACACAACTTATAATTACTATTTTTAATTAGTTAAGATTTAAGAAAACACAATGAACACACCTTATAATTTACTATTTTTTAATTAGTTAAGATTTAAGAAAAAACAATGAAACTAAAACACAGTAAACACAACTTATAATTACTATTTTTTAATTAGTTAGATTTAAGAAAACACAATGAACACAGCTTACTTAAACACTAAGTTACTAAGTAAGTAGTACTATTTTTTTTAAATTTAGTTGAGATTTAAGAAAACATAATGAACATAACTTGCCTACTCTTATTACTTGAACATCTCAACGTTTCGGTCCAGTAACTGTCAACAGCATTGTGTAGTAGGAATGTTGTACAAAAACAAAAACTTAAAAAAAAAATGCCAAGCACCTTCCCACTTAAAGCAATTGAGATCTATAAAAGAAGGGCCAAGCAATAATATATTGTTAAAACATTTTCGCACTTAAAATTCGTGAAATCATTTCGCCCAGTTAGGTACTGCCGCCAAGCACAACACTATAAACCTAACGTTGTGTCCAAATTTGAAGAATACAATCTAAGTGAACCATCATTGTAAACTTTAACAAATTATAAAAATAAAAACGACTTAAAAAATAAATTTAAATCGAAATTAAAAAAATTCAAAATAAATTTAGGCGCATTGTGTCAAGAAGAAGGCAACATAAGAAAGAAGATGACGATAAAGGAGCCGAAGAAAGACAGAAAGTAGGATGAAGAGAAGAAGTAAGTCTACATGGTCGGTGCAAATTCAATGCGCCAAGCTTTATTTTTAATTTTTTTAATTTCGATTTAAATTTATTTTTTAAGTCGTTTTTATTTTGCAATTTTTATTTTGCAATTTGCAATGACCTTGCAATTTTAAACTTGATTGGAACATTTAGATTTTCAGTCAACAGAGATTTCTTAAATGTAACCACACTTTTAATATAAGAAAATTTATACACCGTAAAAAACGTTTTTTTTTTTTTTACAAATGCATGCCAAATTTAAACTCGGTCTGTTTCATTATATCGCCAACAACGGAACATAAAATTATCAAACAATTGATTATTAAAAATTAAAAGTAAGAACTTTGTTTGTTGTAACGATATTATTGTATATCCTATAATATCTATGGTAACAAAATAATTCGTTACTTTCAATATCGGACGCTTCAAATTTCCCCTGACAAATCATTTAATATTATTTTAAACTTTTTAAACATTAATAAGTAAGCCACATTTCATTGAGACATACAGAAATTATTCTTGAATATTAGACTTGTTGAATCAATTCATTGCAACTCTGATTGTAACTAAAAGAAGATTCATATTGGTGCTGCGATCTTCTAGATCATCTCCTTGAACGTGACATCGAGATGCTGCGCAATGGACCAGAATCTGTCGTCACCAAGTACATCATTACACACAGGAGTACCTACTTGTTCGAGTCCTGTAGCCAGGTATAGTGATCATGGTGTCACGTGATTGTTCAAGTTCAACAGATCAAGAAGCTGATGCACCTGCATCGCTTCCCAGTATTGCTCATAATCAATCATATGGGTGATTGTGTGATACATTGTAAAGTTTTATTGTGTATGATAAGATCTCTAGTGTATGCCATTTCAAATTATGTGTACAAATTTGAATATTATAACTGAATCGGTAGTTTGTTTGATAATGGCATACCTTCGAAAGTTATACTTCAAAATGATAAATACATTTCCTGTTCAATTCCCAGGAATTTGATGAGTCATTCCTTCTTCCTCTAAGTATACCGATACATTTTTAATCATTTAAATCCTAGCTATAAATTGAAAATATTTCTGACATTTAAATAGTAGGGAATTGTATTTTGCTGAAAAACTGTTTCATGGCGAGCAATCAAAATAGAGCCTCGTACCTAGCGAGAACAATTCGCACCGCTATTATTCCCCCCCCCCCCCCCCCCTCACCAATTCACAGATCAACCCACAGTTTTATTGCTTCGAGTTTTCTCTGACTTCTGGAGACACACGGAGTACAGAGCTGCATGGCGCACGCAATGCCTGACGCGCTAGTGATAGAGTCATGAGACTGTTATACACCGAATTAAATCTCATGTTTAGCTGAATATTGAGAGAGATTCGTATCTTTGGGTCGGGTACAATGTAAAGTACTTAGTTCGCCAGCTTCCCCCTCTCCCCCCGCTCCACCCCACAAAGAAAATCTTTTGCATACAACGGAAAACCAACATATTTTCTAAAAATATAAAGTAGTGAATTAGTCGTGTTCACTTTTCAACATTTCTTGGTCAAATTTGCATCATACAGGTTGAATTCATAATTTGGAGAACAATGGAGTAATTGTCATTGTTTACAACAGAGAAAAAGTAATAATTGTATTTGATACCAAAAATGCCAAAATTAACACCATTCTTGTATTGTAACCATAGCAATACTATTGAAAGACGAACTAAAACCTGAAACAGATTCGTTATGATTCGGAACAGTTTATACAAAACATGGAGCATGTCGCTGGTCAATGGTTTGCCCAAACAATAAACATTTTACTCGAATGATGAAACGAAGACGGACAGATGTTGGGGTCTGCAGTTCGACACCAGTGCAGTTATAGTCGAGTACAGGACGTCAATCCGGTATTTCAAATATCTTCATCGTACCAACTTATCGTACCTATACGATTAGATTATTACCAGATTTTCGAGAGGATCAAAAAAGCTTATTCCACTCCTATGAGTATTGTATTACTAATTGCTATAAATAACTAAATAAATCAAAATATTTCAATAACTACGAATTTCTCATAATGTAGATGATAACGATTTACGAAACAGAACAAAACGGTATTTGAAATTATTTACAAAATTCATACAAAAAGCAGCGGAATTGTTCCTCGAGTGCCAATGAAAGGACTTATAGTCTTAACATGTATCTTGGTCAAATTTGTCTTTGAATTACGGAATTGTGGTACGTAGATTGAGTTTCCCTCTCACATTTTAAATTAAACGAATGAAATTCACCATAATAGGAAGTACTGCAATCGATATAGTTACGTATCATTTAAGTATACAAAACCAATAGCTAGGTTTATTTTAAAAGTTTCTATAGTCTTTTGATGCTTCGAATTTATCATTTTGAAGGCTTCTTTCATGCAAAATTCAGTCACAAATTAGTAGTGTAGCTTTGGGAACCTGTAACGTGGGTGAAATTTATCACAACTACAGTTTGAAAAGCCTCACAAAATTTGTAGCTTAGCCCATTCTCCCATTTAAAGTGGATGGACAGTTGGTTGCATTTCAAATTGTTGTTTATCTGTTATCTGGTCATTCAGGCGCGTAGGAACTAATTTTGCCAGGAGGGAATAATATCGTAAAAGAACGTGAACTGGAGATAAGTGTCTACAAAGACAAGGGGGGTCTGGGGGAGGGCCCCCAGGAAAATGCGGGTCCGGGGCGCATAGCCACGGAAATGTTTTGAATTTCAGGCATGAATTTGGTCCATTTCTACGCGATTTTATCACTTTTTAAGCATATTTTTATCTTGACATATAAATGTACAAGAGCATAGAGAGGGGAATTGAATCAGAAGGGGGGGGGGGATATTCCCCCATTCCCCCCTTCCTACGCGCCTGTGGTCATTGTTACAACAAAGAAGGTGCACGACAAAGTATAAGAATGTCGAGTATACAATGATCGCCATGTAACTATAACAACGAAATCGGAAATAAAATATCGCAGACAAATGTTTGAAGCGATGTGAAAAAGCGGTTGTATGATATGATTTTAACATCTGTACAGAAGCCATCTCGCCTCAGCTACACATTGGATACAGAATGATGGAGATGGATCGCAGACAGAAGTGAAGACAATCTGAGATTCAAGAGTCCACATTCGACACCAGTTCAGTGTCTAGATTAGTGACGTCAATCCGGTATTTCAAAATATCTTAATCGAACTAAAAGAAAATGTTCACAGATTCTTCAGCAGTCACTACACTTGATGGGACCAATGAAACTGCACATGCACTTCTAACCAATACCCTTCACAGGGTGAACCAGTGGAATAACAGTTTCGCAGCAACGAGAACGTCAAACAAATTTACTCGCTCGAGCTCATGCTTCTGCCCAAACAAAGTTCTTGGCAGTCTTACATTATTATTGAATTGAAGATAGAGATTGATAGATAGATATTTGTGTTTATTGAAGTGCATGCCCAAAAACACTTTTATATTTTAACAAACGGATAATTAAATAACAGGAAATAACAAAGGGTTTCTCCATTGTTCCAGGTATGATCCTGGTTGGTCAACTGCTGCTTCAGGACTTCTTCTTCATGTGCCCTCTTCTAGTTGGCGATCATAATTTCTATTTCATCTTTGGATGCTGCAGCTCTGAACAAGGACCCCATGCTCTATCCGAACCAATCCCTGAGATTCTTGAGCCATGAAGGCCTCCTCACTTGACCTTCTTCCCTTGTGACTATGTCACAAATCGTAACCCCCCCCCCCCCCCCTCCCCTCCAACCCCCCCTGAACAAAACTGTTGTTAGAGCCTTAGCTTTTCGACTACACGATGTACTACGCAATGTCTGTGTGCTAGTGTGGTGTTGATAATGCGGCGGCGCAGTGTTGTCACTTGAACTTCTACCCTTGTGACTATGTCACAAATCGTGACCCCCCCCCCCCCTCCAACCCCCCCTGAACAAAACTGTTGTTAGAGCCTTAGCTTTTCGACTACACGATGTACTACGCAATGTCTGTGTGCTAGTGTGGTGTTGATAATGCGGCGGCGCAGTGTTGTCACTTGAACTTCTACCCTTGTGACTATGTCACAAATCGTGAACCCCCCCCCCCCCCCCCCCCCGAACAACGCTATTGTAGAACCGTAGCTCTTCGACTGCACGATGTACTACGCAATGTCTGTATGCTAGTGTGTTGTGTCGACCTTCTTCCCTTGTGATTACGTCACAAATCGTAACCCCCCCCCCCCCCTCCATCACCCCCCTGAACAAAACTGTTGTTAGAGCCGTAGCTTTTCGACTACACGATGTACTACGCAATGTCTGTGTGCTAGTGTGGTGTTGATAATGCGGCGGCGCAGTGTTGTCACTTGACCTTCTTCCCTTGTGGCTATGTCACAAATCGTGAACCCCCCCCCCCCCTCTACCCCTGAACAACGTTGTTAGAGCCGTAGCTCTTCGACTGCACGATGTACGCAATGTCTGTGTGCTAGTGTGTTATTTTGGTGACGCAGCTTCTGGTCACTATTGAGCTACGAATTAAACTAGAACTATTTCTTGCAGCTCTTCATATGAAAGTGTTGTTCTTTATTTTGATAAATAGAACAAGATATTTAATGCCGCTTTTTGAGTGAAGTTTGTTTCAGTGTCTTGCTGACTGTACTGCGGTGTTGGTTGCTACACACACACTATTTCCCGGGTTTCGATATTTTTGCAGTTAGACAACTTTCCTTCCAATACGTTCACAGGTAATTATGTTTTGGATTAGACACTTTTCAATATCGTATACTTTTGGGCATGCACTTCACCATGTATTATAAAATGTAGCTCTTGTTTAATTTTCTGTTTATTTCGAAAGGATTTAACACGGACATGACTTCTCTTCACTGCTGCAATTTTCCCATAGCTTATTGTACAATACATTTATGTGCTTGATAGAAACGTGTTTATTGATGTATCTGTTTCATACACATTGTTGAAGTGAAGGAGGCTGTATTTCCTGACAGCGTCTTTGCTGCTCTTTTCGACGCCAAGCGTCTGGGCGTCGAGCAGCGTCGTAAGCGTGTCAAGCTGAATAATTACTTTGAACGATTATTAAACGATACAAATAATGCAGCTTAGATTATTCATGAAATTGTATACGTAAGTGATGAAAATAAAATGAGTTTTGTCTCCAATTTTCCTGTCTTCGCTTTCAATTGATGGTTTCTAATATTTTAGTCATGACTAGAGATAGGATAGTTATGCAAAGAAATATCCCAAAATATGCAATTGAAAATGCCAATATATGCAAAATATGCAATTGAAAGTGCTATTGTATGCAAAATATGCAACGCAAATTTATTGGATGAACGGGGTCACGGATCATTTAAAATTGGGATCTTTTTAGAAAAATAACACATATCTCAGTATATAACCAGGCGCGTAGGAACTACTTTTGTCATGGGGGGGGATTGCGACACCCGGAGAGGAGGTGTGGGGGGCGAAGCCCCCCAGTTTTAGCCCCGCAGGGCGTTTTTTTATAATTTAACTCATTTAAAAGTGATTCTGGGGCTCTAAAATGCCCAAACTGAAGCAAGAAACCCTCCAATTGTTGCCCCGCAGGGCAGTTTTTTTAGAATTCAAACAATTTTTAAGTGATTTTTGGACTCTAAACTTAATTTTGTATGGTGAATGGGGGGTCAGCCTGCTCCAGAGGGGGGGATAATCCCCCCCCCCATCCCCCCCCCTTCCTACGCGCCTGTATAAAACACTTCTTTTATTGGTCTAAGTATGCACTTTACACTATTTAAGGAGGGATCTCCGAATTTCACTTATGTATAGAAATCATTAAAATTTCGCATATTAATAGATTTTTATGTTCTGCATCATAATATGGTGAGAAAAAGTGGTCAACGTGAACTTATTTTCGAGATATATCGCTTCAAAGTTACAGTTTTTTTCTCAGTTTAACATTGCAACCATACGGAAAAAGTCATGCTGATATTTTTAAAAGCGTATTTGGCTGCTTTCCCACCTATAGAATTTTTCAAAAAACTACTATAGTGTGTATCAGATGTAATATTTTATTATAACATTTTAAATGTATACCTTCGTGGACGTTTTACCGAGCTATGAGGGTTTTACTGCTTTATTTTTACGTTTTGCCATCTGAAAAGTGCAGTTTTACATGTAAAATTGTGTTGCTATGGTAAAATGGCCTTCTAGAAATTCGAAATTCTTTGCAAATTTGTAGAAATTTCCAGAAGACCGTGATTATATCACTTATCCCTCCTTAATGGGAGGCCATCTTACACTAGGAGAATGATTCACTAGTAAACAACAGTGCAGGTCCCAAAATAGACCATCACCTGCCAGGAAGTTGAAAACAAGGTCAAGGGATTAGCTTGGGAAACCAGGTAGAATGGTTCTTTTGCAAATTGAGATGTACAACATTTCGAAAAATTATATAAAAAATAAAATTAACATGCGGAAAGTGTGATTTTAAAGAAAAAATTACAAAATGACTGAAATATGCAAAATATGCAAGAAAATGCTGAAATATGCAGTTTTCCTCCAAATATGCAAAATATGCAAAATAAAACCTATATTTTTGGAATCAGGGGATCACAAAACGAATTTATATCTATGTTTCCATATGATCTGACGATTTAAAATAAATATGCATTTGCATAACTATCCTATCTCTAGTCATGACTAAGCTCCCAACAAGAGTTGCCGCTTACAACTAAGCGTCGTTCTTTTTAGTATTTAAAAAACAGTGATCATTACGCTTAAATCTAGCATAAATCATGACACAACGTCCCTGATTTCCTTATTCTTCCTTCTTACATCTTCTCAACCAAACGCAAATCACAGCTATCATTTCCTATCTCCATATTCTAAAATAAGACCTGATATCTCCTTGACTAACCTCAATTCAGCAGTCGAGTGAAAAGCAATCGACTAGAATCTCTTCCATAAAACTTTATCATCAGTCAACGACATTTGCTAGCTAAGATGAGATCAGAAGGAATGAAGCCACGAGAACTGTTCTCTTTTCGGCTCGTTGAGCTCACAATATGCGCGACAACAATTCCCACTCCCCCGACTTCATTAGGATGTGAGCCATGCAAAATGACAGCTACACATCTTTCAAATGTATTTGTGTGTTACGTCTTCATTTATTTACCAATAGATACTTTATAAATTTAACACCGTTTTGCATTGATTTAAAAATACATATCTAATTCTTCATAAAGCCTCCACCTACAAGAAAAGCATGAAATAACTAATATTGAAGAAAATCGCAAGACATTTCTGGAAAAGTAAAGAAACTGTGTAAAATGTAGGCTTTTATTTCAGCTTAAAGTGTCTCAAGAAATCGTTAAAATGCACCAAAACCATGACATTGAGAAAACTTTTCGTTAAGCGCCCCCATTTTCCTTCGCGTGTTATTTTCTTTGCGATACCCATATTTTTTTAGGACTACACCACTGCTGATTTGCCAGCTTGGGTCTGAGCGGTATTTTAATTGTTTATATGTTAGCTACAAGTGTGCAAAAGGGCAATAGAGTTTCACTAGGTATTTGAAATGTTTTACCATTATATAGAGCTAATCCACCTCACTATGTAGAATCCAAGGTGATCGTTACAAATAGTGACTAAATACCGCGTTGATCGGCATATACAGATGTAAGACTATGTAACATGTAAATTGTAAAATGTGTAACAATTAAAATTGAATAAAATGTCGCACAAACACGAATGAAATGAATATAAATTGGGATTGAAACTGAAATAAAATTTTAAAAAAACTATATTTATAAAACAATGACAAATGGAACAATTTATTTTGAATGCTCCATTTCGTATTCTAACCGTCTAATCTAAGCCTAAGGAAAAACTTGTTACTTATTCTAAACTCCACATTGAGAGGAGTAAGTGGAATGTGGGCAAGCCCGGCACAATTTACTGGTTTTTCATGGTCGCAGTAGAATGTAGGCAATCCCGGCACAAATCACCTTCAAATTTTATCCCCCCCCCCCCCCCCCCCCCCCCTCCCACAACTACGTACAGGTATAAGTACATGCACTTCCTTTTTTTTTTCTTTTTTCATTTTAGAAACTCTAGCAATCTACTAGTAGAATACTTCAAGATATATTACATTATCTGAGAGGAAAACGTCCAAAATTAATAGTGAGCTGATGCAATCAATAAATAATTGTGTCTTTTTTTTTATTAAAAACTATACCTATTCAAGATGAGAATGATGTATTATTTACCACAAATCGCAACTTAATTTGAATTATTTTGAAGGAAATGTGTAGGATTTTTTGGTGATAATCAGGTAATATTTATTTTAAAAATTGTTAAATATGTCACCAATGTTGATTTTTATTTATATTCTGGTAAAATGTATGTCTCTATTACAATAACAAATGTATTTCAAATATAACCCGAATAATTAAACAATGACGAATCAATTACAAATACAGAAGCTCTAGATTTTAACAACTTATTTTTCGAAGGTAGGAGTAATTTGGAACTTATCCTACCCACATCTTACTCGAATATAATAAATTGTCCTAACAATTATTTGTGTTATGTATGATCATTGTAATATGTCCTGATAATATTTTACCCTTATTGTGATCATTCTGTAAGGTTGAAGTAACAATACTAAGAGACTAGAAAATCACCCATCGAGAGCAATGGCGAAATATATATCAGGTGATATTGCAGTGATGGTACACAGTTTCACTAGAAGTCCATACAAAAAGCAAAAACCTAATTGTAATTGTAAATCTCAATTGTAATTGTCATTTGTGGAAGGAAAACTATAGTGCCATTGGAAATGAGGTAGACCGAATGAGCAAATTTCAGAATAATTTGGGAAATTAACTACTGGCCTCAATCGCGGCTTGTGAACTAAATTGCCATTCAATCCTACATGACCTGATATGGCTTACAGAAGAATGGCACTCTACTTTGGTTTGAGGAGCCCACCGAGCAATTTCTTTTCAAAATTAAATTAACTTTCTCTTTCACAAGAATGTGCTCACTGGGCAATATTTGCGTATGCATGTGCAGGGAGTATTTCACAGGGTAAACGCAATATAGTAATGCGTAACATATTAAAACTTTACGCTGGTTATTACATTTATCAGTCACTCTAAAATAGTAATATACATGGAATATGCCTCCATGAATGTGATTAATATTGGACTTATCTCCTAAACGCTAATACATCGATAGATATAATAACCCATTTTGCCGACTTAAATTGTTCAGGACATTAACAAGTTTTCCATTAGCTGAGGATACTATTAACGTCGGAACAATGTTAGTCTGTAGGTAGGCTATACACCTGTGCTGAACCAATAAAAGTCTTGTCTGTAGTAACAATGTCTAACTTGATATCTCTCGAGCCAAATTATATGTCACACAGTAAGCAACTAGTTTACAAATGATTAAACAGCATAAGACCTGATAGGTTGTAGACAACCATCTAGTCTACTAGCGCTACATCATTTTCTGAATATTATAATCTACAAAAAAGTGTAAATTTAATAAAAAAGTATTACATTGTGGATCTACACAGGTGGTATCACCTTCTAATATTGTGTAATTCACTACACTACTCATATTGTGGTGATACTATTTTATGGTTCTACCTCTAGTAAGCATTGTAAGAAGGAAGATTGAATTACATATTTAGTTTCGATAATCCATAATAGTATCGAACAGTTTTAGTAAACTGTATCTGCTGAGATTATACTCTCCGAGGAACAAAGGTTCCCCAAAATAAACATTACCTTATACATCTCAGTGATGAACGAGATGCGTTTAAGAAATGCATTTTTCCACCGTCCGATTTACATCCCAAATGCTTCAAAATATTTCAGAAGGTCTGCAACTTTTGTCAGATTGACATCAGTGAACTAACTTAATGAGGCCTGATTCTATAACTCAATTCCCATTGCTGGCAGAATCACAATCTGCATTAAGCAAATGGCAAACTTTAACAGTTCAGTTCGCACCAGTGGTCATAATATACTCTAAATAGTGTGGGGCATCTTTTAAATGAGCTCTAGTAGACCAAAACAGAAATGATTAGCGCTCTCGCTCGGTACTACACACGGAATCCGTGTGATAGCCTCTATTCCCCCATGGTCTTCTAGGATTTAGTGATTTTGGAAATGCTCGTTACAAAGCAATTTTTTGATGTTATTATGATACACAAATAATCTCACAATATTGCATGAAGTGTATTTCCAATAAGTAACTATACATACGATATGATTTCAAAATAGAGCGTCATGCTTTAACCAGGGACAGCTGCCGGGAATGTTTCAAGGGCACTGGCAGAGTTCTCAAACGGTTGACCTTGAAGCTAAGCATGCGCAGACACGTCCTAATTAGCTCATGTAGGAGCGCTGACTAATTTCCGTTTTGGTCTATTGTGTGTTACTCCAAGTTATTTTTAAAACTCTTTTACCATGAAGTCAAAACCTAAAATAAATACACTTTAAAGAGCCATGCGCCAATCTCGTTACCTTACCCAGAGCTCATAAAATAGTGGTTTTAAAACCGTCAATTAAGTGTCATCAACCACTATTTATCTATTCTAAATTTCTAACCTAATCCACGTATTTTACTAGTCAGTACATTCAATAAAAGTGATTGATTTATCGATGAGATCATGCGGGGACTTCATGAGCTAAAACGATAGCATTGGATAAAAGCAGTAATGTGAACTTGTTGCGATGTTGACTGTTGAGAAGACTGGTTTTCTGCGTTGTCTGCAGCTATGCGCGGTAGGTACCGAGGAAGGTCTTGCAGTATGTGAACTTGTTGCGATGTTGAGAAGACTGGTTTTCTGCGTTGTCTGCAGCTATGCGCAGTAGGTACCGAGGAAGATCTTGCAGTATGTGAACTTGTTGCGATGTTGAGAAGACTGGTTTTCTGCATTGTCTGCAGCTATGCGCAGTAGGTACCGAGGAAGATCTTGCAGTATGTGAACTTGTTGCGATGTTGAGAAGACTTGTTTTCTGCGTTGTCTGCAGCTATGCGCGGTAGGTACCGAGGAAGGTCTTGCACTTCGGACACTTGTGAGTTGTGTCTTTACAGCTGGACATGCAGTACGGCAAAATTATGCATGGCCAACAGCTGGAAGCAAACAAAAACAAATGTAATTCATTTTTATAATTGTAATGTTTTTTAAAAAGTTTTATGAGGTAGATAGTAAGGGGCTTGTTCACGCAAAACTGATGTTGCTGTTCCAAAAACTCAAAGAGCCAGTTAAATCAATCAAAGAGCCAATCAAAATGCCTTGCTCTACGCTGCTAGCGCCGCGAGTGAGAGCAAATGGCAGTGAACAAGCCTATTAATTAAATGAGGATTTGACAAAATACTGCGCCAGTGGAGAATTACTAACTTCCTTCTTACTGGGACACTGTAGGTCTACTAAAAGCATTTCAATGAACGACTACAAATATGTTAACTTTTAAATTTAATTTGGTACCACTGTAGCTGTGTATTTCTGGTGGTCAAGTTCAAAAAGCTGGGTTTGTAACTTGGTGGGAAAGTATTTTACCAAAGAAAGTGTAGGTATCTAATTCTTACCAACATAGACAGAGTAGCAGTGCAAATAAGTGAGTCTTCATAGAATTGTGTCTTGATATTCTGGTTTTGATATTTTCATGGCACTGTGGGCAATCAGTTCTCATGGGATTCTGGCCGACTGTGATAGCTGAAAGAAAAAACAAAACCAAGTTATGACAAAAACCTCGATACAAGTTGCGACTCTTGTTCCCTTCCTGTAGCTTGTAGAAAGTGTATTAACTCACACTCTTTGGATAGAATTGTGAGCAATATAAGAGAATGCCATGTTCTTTACCTCGAATAATGGTCTGTGGAACGGGTTGAGTTGTAATGTTCACAACTTGCGGAGTTGGTGGTAATGGAGCGTACGCTTGCGCATGCGGAGCATATCCCTGCGGAGGATATCCTTGCGGGGCATATCCTGGCGGCTGTGGAACATATCCTTGGCCATGCGGAACGTAACCCGGCGAGCCTTGATGAGCAGGATTCATAGGAGGCTGTGGTCCAAACTTCTCAGTGTGCGCAGGTGGATAGTACGGGGCGACCGGGCCATCGTACGGTGGGGGTGCATTGGCATCTCTGTAGGGATCCATTATTACTCTAGAATAGAATAGATACTCTGAACTCTTGAATCCTTACTACAGAACAACAACAAAACAGTTGATTCTTACAAACTGCAAACATCGTGTAATTCCTTATAATTCCTTATTAGGTATCATAATCGCATCACTGTCCTATGGAAGGAATTAACCAATGCAAAGTTAAAAGCCAAGTTCCATGATAACAATCAAACTGATTATCAATTATTTGTATTTTGTATTTGTTTATTTGTAACCTTTGACCCTCTTCCGAGGAAATTGGTACATTCATGTTATATATATTCTATATGACACTCTTATTTTAGTAATAATTTAATTCTAAAGGTGGATTCACACGGCCGTTCCAAACTTCGAGTTTGAAACTCAAGTTTGCCAAAGTTCCGAATCGCCGTTCCAAAAACTCCGGTGTGAACTATGAAAGATTGAAACTCAATCCTCACAGTTCGAATCTTTTCATAGTTCACACGAAGGTTTTTGGAACAGTGATTCGGAACTTCGGCAAACTTGAGTTTCAAACTCGAAGTTTGGAACGGCCGTGTGAATCCACCTTAAGGAATTATAATCTACATTCAAAACTAAGATTTCATATTTAATATTCAATAGAATAGGACTGAATATGACAGCGTAGATGACAGTCGCCTTAGGGTTAAAATTAAATATATTACAGATAAATTTACAGCTGAAAATAAATTACAGAATATTATACAAATTATAATGATACATGTGATTAGGTACACTTGTTATTCATAGTCTACAGCTGAAAAGAAGAGATATTTTAGGTGAAACCTTTTTCGGCAAATTCGTCAATCGAATATAAAGCTATTATTGTACAGGAGGTCCTTTTAATTGCAGGTTTGAATTGAGTTAATGGTAGAGCTCTAATGTGGTTTGGAAGTAGGTAGGTATATTAAACAGTTTGGCTCCGCTGTAGTGCAGTCCCTTCTCAAACAGTGCAGTTTTATGTTTATCAACGTCAATGAGATACTTGTGTCTGGTATTGTATTCATGAGAGGTTGATGAAACATAAGTTTGGGGGTTACATTTGACAAACTTTAGTACGTACTTTATATAATATATATGTAGATGGCATGGTTAGAATTTGAAGGTCCTGAAATGTTTCCTTGCAACTGGGCATTATCATGACGTTGGAATTTAGATTCGATTTAATTGATACAGAACACCAGTTTGATTAATTCGTAGAGCCGTTTTCTGAATTTTAAACATTAGGCTAGGTACCACCTATTATTTTTTTAGTTTCCCCAGTATTCTATTCCATAACTCATAATTGAATGGAAATATGAGTGTATACTGATTTGAGTGTGTTACGGTTTGCAATTTTTGATATATTTCTTAAGGCGTACCGCGTAACATGCAGAGCTTAATTTTTTGCAAGCTTTTGTATATGATCCTCCCATTTCATTTTACAGTCAATATGAACTCCTAGAAATTTTGCACTATCTGAGAAAGCTTATGGCCTGGAAATATAATTATTTATATTTAAATTATCTCCTCCCTAATTAAAATTAAAAGGTTACCTAGATTACCTAATTAAAAGGCAAGGTTATGGACAATAGATAGTATTGGTAATTCAATTTTTAATGAGAGCCAATTAAACGATGACGTGCGTGCTATGTTACGGGATGAAATGAGTTAAAACTGCAATGAAAAGTCTTCAAGGCTATTTCTTGTAGTATTTTTTCAGGAATTCTGACGCACCCTGGAATGTGTCCTGGCAGGAAGACAATATTGATTATTTTAATGACGTAAAACCTGTCAGTATAACTTGTTGAATTTCTATAACACATGATCAGAATGTCATCTCCTGTCGGTATCATTTACTTCGCATGGGATATGAGGAGATCAAGGATATTATTGCGTCATTTTGTGGTAAACTATAGAGTGTGAAAAGTGTGAAATAATAGGTATAGGTAGATACATGTATTTACATTAAATGTATAACAAAAACAAATTTAATACTTTATTCTACTTAGTATAATACACTCTTACTTACTTTATGTAATTAAATAGCTGATTGATGACAGATAAAACTCACTAACCACACCACAAACAATCTTGATTCTTGCTTGTGACTACAGAAAGACAGTAAGTACAGTACAGTGATTCATAGAATCAGCTGTTGCCTTGAAGAGAAGGCGGATGTTGTGAATCACGGTGGGCAACTTAACTTGGCGGGAAATTTAACGTAGGTAAGATGTCTATGGTTAGGAACTTGGATGTTGAAGAATACTGAGATCAGTGATGAGATGATCCAGTCCAGACCTACCGAAGGAAGGGTAAAAAAAGTATCCCATATTTACTCAGAGGTGTCCCCCTTTGGAAGGAAAGTATAAAAAAGTAAAATTATTTAACTTATGCAAACTTTGTAAATTATTACAGAAATTTGGTATTTTGCAAAATAGTGTGTTTTTACCGGACCTACATAGAATATTCATATTAATCAAAACAATACGTAATTGCCATTCAAACTGAGTAGCTCTCTAGTAGTAGGTACGCTAAAACACATAAAAAGTACAATAGTGCTTCAATAGGATTGCAAATTAACAGAAGCAATGTGAAATCTATAGAAAATATTCATTCCATAATTTATTTTGAAGAAAATATACACCAAACACCCAGCTGTACAAAGCTGGCGGTAATGGCATGACTGCGCAAATAAAAAATAAAATAATCAAACTGATAAAGATAAAGATAACCTACCAAAAATGTATCTAGATAAGATAATAGATAAATTTCCAAGAAATCATCTAGATAATAGATAAAGATAAAAAATAATTATCTAGATAATTATTGTAATAGACATTTAGATAATTTTTTTTTACCAGATACTACTGTTCCCTAAATACCTACTTTCGAATCCTAAGCGGAACTAGATTATTTTGTTTAAAAAATGGGCCCGTAATAACAAGTCATCTATTGCGACTAAACGGAGATGATTTTCCTTTTCATATAATCTGACATTTTAGGAGGTTCGTGCTTGTTCATATCATGAATTTTAAATTTTATTTTTTTATCTACATAATTGTCAATAGATAACAATATGTTTTTATCTAGATAAAGATAAAGATAACCAATTATTTAATTATCTAGGTAAGATAATAGATAAAAATAATTATCTAGATAAGTCACAACACTGTGAGTCCCAGAATCACTTTCAAATTGTTCAAATTCTTAAAAAATCGCCCTGCGGAGCAACAACTGGGGGGTTTCGTCAAAATATCAAAACAAACTAGTAATACAATATATTATATTCAGTGTTTTATATTTAATTGCCTCTACTGTGGCTCCCATTATTATCTAATATATTAATTTTTGGGAAATTGGCTCCTTCACCAAAAAAGGTTGCCGACCCCTGTTGAGACTACTAGGGGGAACTCTTCGTTCGCTCAAAACCTAGATCACGATATGGACAGGAAATAGGTTTAGAATAAAGACATCGCAATGGTAGACAAATAGACAGTAAGCTATAGCAAATAATCTTACTTATAGTTACCCAGTTCTGTCTGTCTGTGTGTGTGTGTGTGTGTGTCAGGAACGGTTGCGCGCTTCGATTTGACATTGGTATTTATTGAAAACTATAACTAAGATGGAGGCGTTTTATTGCCATCATGTCTAAAATTACATCTTCTGCCTTTTGTGAATAAATTAATAACCGAAACTCACCTAAGACGAGCACCTTATCCTTTTGTAATTATAATAAATTCATAATAAGATACTAATACGGTCTAAACCAGCACATGACATTAAAAACGTCATCTCGGCAAGAAACTTCAAATGTTATTTTTCTTATTTTCTCTTGCTCTGAATTATGTAGGCCGTGAACATGATCAAACCAAATTCGATGGAGTTATATTATACATTTTCTTGGGAAATAATTTTTCTTCGTTTCTTACTTTACTAAGAGTGGTGTGTGTTGAGTCATGTAAACGACGTCAAGTTACTGTTGGTAATGTTTTAAACATCAATGCTTAAATTTTTACATTGCATACTGATAGGTACCTTAGAGGCAGATGGGCGGAAGTCAATTTTAATGATTCTTAAAGTGATCTCAATAACCAGTAATTCTGAGCTGAATTCTTCATCCAATCATATTTGTAATGGTGACATGGGCCTTCTGTAAGGGTACCTATACTTAAATAAAACTGTATTTGTTAACATCAGTCCAATGGTAGGTACTTACTTGTAAAAAAAAACTGCCAAGCACCTTCCCACTTAAAACAATTGAGATCTAAAAGAAGGGCCAAGCAATAATATATTGTTTAAACATTTTCGCACTTAAAATTCGTGAAATCATTTCGCCCAGTTACTGCCGCCAAGCACAACACTAAAAACCTAATGTTGTGTCCAAATTTGAAGAATACAATCTAAGTGAACCATCATTGTAAATCTAACAAAATTATAAAAATTAAAAACGACTTCAAAATAAATTTAAAATTTAAATTTAAAAAATTAAAAATAAAGCTAGGCGCATTGTGTCAAGAAGAAGGCAACATAAGAAAGAAGATGACGATAAAGGAGCCGAAGAAAGACAGAAAGTAGGAAGAAGATAGAGGAAGTCTACAATATGGTCGGTGCAAATTCAATGCGCCAAGCTTTATTTTTAATTTTTTTAATTTCAATTTTAAATTTATTTTGAAGTCGTTTTTAATTTTTATAATTTTGTTAGATTTACAATGATGGTTCACTTAGATTGTATTCTTCAAATTTGGACACAACATTAGGTTTTTAGTGTTGTGCTTGGCGGCAGTAACTGGGCGAAATGATTTCACGAATTTTAAGTGCGAAAATGTTTAAACAATATATTATTGCTTGGCCCTTCTTTTAGATCTCAATTGTTTTAAGTGGGAAGGTGCTTAGCAGTTTTTTTTTACAAGTTTTTGTTTTTGTACAACATGTCATATGGGGTATAAGTTTATAGCAGCTTTCACTGATCATTAAGTGTTACCTATCATTACAGTTAACGCCAACAACGTCACTTCTTGTCTAAAGTTTTCTGTTTTTATTTCAATAGTTCCGAAGTTAGTATAACAAAAGGGTCCATTTCTTTTGGTTGAATTTGAGTTATATCAAATTATAATTTGTTAAAAGTTCACAGCTTTGAGTCATGTGAATAACGTAAATTGTAGGTGTATTGTTCCGGTGTAAACCGGAATTTGTGCGTTCATCTCGTAAAACGCGTATTTGTCGCCACTAGGTAAACTGAAAGGTACACGAAAGATGATTGCAAATGCGTTTCCTCATTTTTAAATTCTCCCATGTTCACTCTTTTATGTCAAAGTTCCGAAGTATAAACTCAATTGGTAAAGCGTGCAGGCTTACAGATGTTTACAACACATTTTAAATAAAATCCGGATGGTTTTTGGAAGGCAATGTAACTTAAAAGGAACTTAGTTAAGATTAACTAGCTGAGCCACCTGGTGTTTATAGTGCTGGTGGGAAGGAGTATGACGGGTGATGAAATTTACGCTACCCGCCTTACTCGCCTATGTATATGTACACGGATAGCATGGGCCGGCCTATACCTGGCATCTCCACCTCTCTGCCTCTCCCTGTCAGGTCAACTTAATGTTTACATTTGTTTGTTCATGGCAAATACGATCGATGTCCATTTAGTATTGTTGTCTTCTTCTATAGGTACTTGTAAACAGTTATCGAGCTTGCATTTTAATTAGTCCACTGATCTTATTTAGTGATTATTATATTGTTTTGTGATGTTGCTGTGGAAGATAATATTTTCATATTTTCAAACCAGGAAACAACTTCGTGCTATTGCCTAGATACTTGAAGAATATTATTGTATTGCCGATGTAAACAAGCCAGACCACTTTCGTATATAACGTTCGCATCAAAACCAATGTTTATTTTATTAGTGTCAGATTAGGAGGAACATCAGTTTCAGTTTCATTTATTTCCATTAAACAATGTCACTTGATGAGACTTTGACTCACAGTTTGGAAATAAATCATGACAATTTAAAAGCGTTTTATTATTCTAACTTTTTAACGTAAGCATTGTTGGATGATGAAATGAAATTTAAATCTCTCATACCCACAGATTTCCATTAATTATCATGGACCATTTAGTGTAGTTTCTTGTTTATTGTAACCGAGCTTCTAAGATTGACAGATTACAACATCTGAAATAATGAAATAATTTTTACTAAGTTGTAAACACCTAATAAACCTAGTAATGGAGCCATTTTGTGTGGTTTTTGTTTCGTATCTGAACCATCAAGATCGACAAATTTGCATAATTAAAATAATTAAATTTATTTTAGAAACTTAAAGTTGTGATCACGTAATGGATGCACGTAATGGAGCCTTTTTGTGTGGTTTCTTGTTTCGTGTTGTTCTTGTTTCTTGTTGAGCCACCAATATTGACGAATTAACTCTATTTTAAATAATATATAAGTGTGACAAATGAAAAGTTGTAAACACGTAATACACTGAATATTAGTAATGGAGCCTTTACTGAATTTTACTATTTACTAAATTACCTGAATTTTACATAATTAAATAATTCGGATAAATTAAAAGCTGTGACAACCTTATGCACCCAGTAATGGAGCCTTTTTTGTGTGGTTTCTAGTTTAGTAACTGAGCCACCAAGATTCTGTTGATTAGCATGACCACGAATTGTTTTATTGCACAACTTTACGTACAACGTGTACATTGACAATCATTACTAGAGTCCAATGAGTATAATATTAAAAAGAGTAGCTATGTAATCGTTGAATGTATTCGGATTAACATTTTGAATATATACACAAGAAGGTTAAACATTTTTTAAGTAAATAAAAAGATAAAAAATAAAACGTTTGTTACGGGGATCGAACCCGGCAACGCCGTGATCGAAGTCACTTGCCTCATGTGACCGAGCCAATTCGCCACACTGAAATATAAACCTGTGTAGTATATCAAAGAAGAAAGGTGGAGCGTAAAACGACGTGCGCAATTCCTGATTCCCTGATATCTTCAGTGTTCACGATGGCAACTGGCGTGCCGCGATTGCGATGTTTCGGTCTATTGATGATCTTCACAGCATCCCTGGACCTCTCATTTGAATATATATCCATGAAGGTATCATCGCTTATACAAATTAAAAAATAATATATGAAAAAAAAAGTTTTCCGGGATCGGGAATCGAACGTGTTATGCAGATGTCGAAGCCAGCTGCCTTCCTAACATGAGCTATCAGTCCGATGGGAATTAGAGCCGCTGTTTAGTGTATCAAAGAAGAAGGGCGGAACGTAAATATTGATAATTTTCCCACTTCCGGTTTAAATTTATTGATTTTTCTTGAAGTGGAGTGTCTAGCAATACATTGTCTTTATTGTTGCCAAATTTCAAAACTCTCGATGGACCCGTTTGACTTTTAAAATATTTAAAATTTAAAATTGTAATAACTTCACTTCCGGTCAAAATGTTTCAGATTTTCTTTCAAAGGGCACTGCTATAAATATGACTCTATGTCTCTGCCAAATTTCAACTCTCTAGGACAAACCGTTCAACCTGTGGAGAGGGGCAAACAAATTGACCGTGCCTAACTAACTAACTAACTAACTAACATGAAAGTCAATCCTTGCATGTTTGAGGCCCAAAATTCACCCCGAAGGGATGATCGCAGCACTTTGATATTTGGTTAGGTGTTGTCAGGTGGCTAAATATACCCGATAACCATGGTTTTCAACTTTCATTTCTAAATGCTTGCATGCGTACTGACACCCCGAAATCGGGCCCGAAGCGCTTGCAGTATAAGTCTGGTAGTAGCTCGCACGTTGTATTAGAGCGGTGCTTGGCAGCGTCGAGCTAGCGCCCGACTAGATAGAGCTTGATTACCATTCCAAAAGTGTGCACTGAGAAATCCAAAACATATTACCTTCCGCTCTTATACCTACCTCTGACCTCAGAGAAACGGATATAATGAAGCTCACCATGCATTCATAGTTTGCACGAGCTTCATTTGTTTTTCATCAACAATGTAAAAAAGTAAATTTCAACCATTTTACAGATGTCAAGTCGATTAATGCTAATTATAAGCGGTTAATCAAAGATATTTGGTATATGAGGTGGTTTTATACCCATAAGAATTTCTTCTGCAGTTTATTGCACAGGTAACCATTATATCACCACAATACCGAAACACAGATTGACAGCCGTTCTGACACGTTACACCAATATGGCCTCTCAACAATGAGATGATGTCACGTGCAAACTATGAATTGGTATCACAAATAAAGAATGTGTCGTGTGTATCGGGTCACGATATCAACTTCACCTATATTTTAACGGCGCATTATGACACTATACATTTTCTTAATTTTCTTACTAATACTCATGGTCATGGTTTACATTTGAAGACTTATGTAATTGATTTACCATAATAGATATGATTAAATTGCCTTCCTTCGTACCTCATTTACGTATTTTGTTGGGCATTTGGTCTGTTAATTACGTAACGTGTGTATTAACGACGCACAATCTGCTGACAAATATTGCTGTCTTTTTATATTTAATATTTATGCATACCTCACTGGTGCGCATTGGTCATGTTATACATGACGGGACCCTCTAGTATAATAATAATTAACTGTCTTAGTAAGCTACTTAAAAACTTTCAAAAAATATAATTATTCAAGTATGATAGTTGTGGAGGTAATTGTGTCAAATAAATGTGACATCAAATCGAAAATATTCATTGCAATGCATTTGTAATATATTAGATAATAGACATACAACTTTTCAATCAGTGCATTCCAAATTCCGCATTAGAAACACAATTTACGAATAGAAGTTGATATAAACAGAGTGAAATCTAAATCTCTGTACAAAAGAAGAAAAGAAGGCACATTTATGTAGAAAGCAAATTGATTTAGCAAGTTCTGCCATGGCACGATACGGGCAGTGGCTCCATAGAATATGGAAGCATAATATATGGCACAGCAGGCATTGAAGCGTTAGAATAAATACTGTGGAGTAAAATATTACTGAGATGGATGATTGTTACTGAAATCTCCTTATCACAAGTTGACATCCATAAGGGGTATAGACATTGTAAATTCACGGATGTAATATGAAGGGTAAGTACCTATACTGGGAAAGAACGCTATGAGTCACATTCGGATGAAACTGAGATAAACGAACTTTTATGTTGAAATAATACAATTGTATCTCCATACAAATCGATATTTCAATTGCGTTTTTCAAGACTTTGTGGGAGTATTTTTAAAAAACCGATGGTATATTCTGAAAGCTCATAAACATCACTGCAAGATTATAATGGACTAATAGCGTTATTTCCCTGTACCCTCCGGACTTTACCATAAGAGCACCATTACAAGGTCGGAGTAACATATTTCCCAGCCTGCCTACACCACTTGTTCACGCCTGGAGCAGCAGAATTTGCTGATTGTATGAAAGCGAGAGGGTGTAGCAGTATTCAGGAAGCCGATCGGCGTCTTGCATCGGGGACAAGAATGTCGAGTCTCCTTGCATGTCGGTAGACAATACGGGATAAATACACTTGGGCAGAAGCTGAAAGAAAGAATCTGTTTTAAACTAAATGTTCTCAAATGCTAGTCAGGGATATCAATTGGTGGTTTGATTATATTCTTACCAGAATATCAGGAGCAGGAATCCGACAATATACGGAACGTGTATAAAGAATATGTGATGTCTTCCAAATTCCTTTTTTGCTTGTAAATATACGACCAAGCATAACAGGCCACTAAAAACAAGACAAAAAAATTATTCCTTTTTATCTGCAACCACTGAATCAAGATTTATGATGTAGGTAGTTTAAAATTTGACTGATCTCTAGGACACATTGTGATGGCAATTTAAAAATATATAATATATAGAAATATATTAAAGAAATATTGTAAATCCGTGACAATGAGCAAATATTATTGGTATCTGGGTGGGCATGTCAGTAGGTTTGTTGGAATTAAGTCTGACCTGAGCACAGCAGCCAGCAGAGATGCAAGATGAGTTCTGTTGGTGATGCTGCGTGTGACAGTGGTCAGTATCATCTCGTGGCATATCGGACACATGGTCTGTGTGGGATACTCGTACACATCTGCAGCAACAGGACCTGCTGGATGACAACATGACACATGACACAGCGATGCGAGATGAGTTCTCTTAGTGATGCTGCGTGTGACAGTGGTCAGTATCATCTCGTGGCATATCGGACACATGGTCTGTGTGGGATACTCGTACACATCTGCAGCTACAGGACCTGCTGGATGACAACATGACACATGACACAGCGATGCGAGATGAGTTCTGTTCGTGATGCTGCGTGTGACAGTGGTCAGTATCATCTCGTGGCATATCGGACACATGGTCTGTGTGGGATACTCGTACACATCTGCAGCAACAGGACCTGCTGGATGACAACATGACACATGACACAGCGATGCGAGATGAGTTCTCTTAGTGATGCTGCGTGTGACAGTGGTCAGTATCATCTCGTGGCATATCGGACACATGGTCTGTGTGGGATACTCGTACACATCTGCAGCAACAGGACCTGCTGGATGACAACATGACACATGACACAGCGATGCGAGATGAGTTCTCTTAGTGATGCTGCGTGTGACAGTGGTCAGTATCATCTCGTGGCATATCGGACACATGGTCTGTGTGGGATACTCGTACACATCTGCAGCAACAGGACCTGCTGGATGACAACATGACACATGACACAGCGATGCGAGATGAGTTCTGTTGGTGATGCTGCGTGTGACAGTGGTCAGTATCATCTCGTGGCATATCGGACACGTGGTCTGTGTGGGATACTCGTACACATCTGCAGCAACAGGACCTGCTGGATGACAACATGACACATGACACAGCGATGCGAGATGAGTTCTGTTCGTGATGCTGCGTGTGACAGTGGTCAGTATCATCTCGTGGCATATCGGACACATGGTCTGTGTGGGATACTCGTACACATCTGCAGCAACAGGACCTGCTGGATGACAACATGACACATGACACAGCGATGCGAGATGAGTTCTCTTAGTGATGCTGCGTGTTACAGTGGTCAGTATCATCTCGTGGCATATCGGACACATGGTCTGTGTGGGATACTCGTACACATCTGCAGCAACAGGACCTGCTGGATGACAACATAACTTGTCTTGATCTATACAGACAGCAGAATACGTCCTTTCGTACTGCTTCATTTTAATCCTATTTACAAACACTTTATATTGTCCTCCGAAATTATGATACTTTTTCTGCAAATGGCATTAAAATGGTAGCACCAGAAGAAAATTATACAGGCGCATTTTGAAGAGGGATGGGGCAAGACATTTCTGGGGTGGGGGAGGAGTTGTCCGCATCTCCCCTCCACCAACACAAACACTTTATTTAACTTTAGTGATCTCTTTTGCAACTATGAATAATTTTGAATGATTGGTGATGAAGAATCTGTAAGGTTGGACGGTGGGAAGAGTGGTTGTGACATATTATTATTAGGGAACCTTCCCAACATTTGTCCCTCGATTGAGGAATAACCATGAAAGAACACATCCGGAAACTTAGGCCTAATTTTTAAAAGATGAAAACTTCTAGGCGAAATCTCCCTGTGATGAATGAAACACATTGAGTTACCTGGGGCTAAGTAGTGATCACAGACAGTCGTGTGGACTCCTTGAGGGTTGGTGGTGAGTAGAACTGGTGGCAGAGGATATCCTTGCGCTGCAGGAGCAGGAGGATATCCCGAGTCCTGCGGGATGTAACTGGGAGGCGCATCGTCTTGACATCCAGGCGACATCAGGAGTTGCGCTTCAGACTTCTTCACTTGCTCCGGGGAGTCTGTGATGTCGGCAGATGCGAGAGGAGCAGATGGTCGGCTGGTTTCCATGGATACACCCTGGGAAGAGGAGTCAAGGTTAGAAATAGGAAACAGAAGACACAATCGGATCCATTTCTTGAGAATTGTCAAATGATTACTAAATGTAAAATAGAACATCAATCAGGACTTTTGTATAAAAATACACATATTTGCCACGAAATTTAGCATTTTTTAATGTATTCTCTGTGATTTATTTCCGTATACTTTCTCTCGCAGTACAGAGGGTATGGGTTGATGAAAATTAATTTCTTATTGACGATGATTGTTTATCGATTTTCATTAGCATGTCTAATGCGGAAATTGAGCATAAAGGTTTGCGTAAGTGGAATGTTGGTAATGCCGGCACAATAATTTGGTGCAAGTAGAATGTGCGGTACTCCGGCACAAATAGACACCATTCTTCCTGTTTTGTCAGCTTTAATATAACATGCAGCTTATATTATTATTCTATATAATTATGGAAGGAAATACAAATCGAATCAAGTTTGCACTGCTAACCAGAGACAAACCTATGGTTTTCAGAAGAGATCATTATAGGTCAAGGCGACTTTAGATAGAATATCATAAATAATGCAAGAATCTAATGTGATTTTATATGCCGGGAATGTAGGTGAAGATGGGATAAAATAATGATTGAACGAAATACCTTTTATTCTTGGGTCTTTATTTGTAATTGAAGGTATTAATCACGCAATTAAATCAGTGAGGTACCTACAAGTTTATTTCAAATAAAATACAGTTTAAAATCTGAAATAACATCGAAATACCAAAACACGATATTATCTCACATTCCATAATCATAAATGAATTTTTATTTAAAAAAAAAATCAATATCACATGTATGCCAGACCATTCTCAAGTCAAGTGACATCGGTTCCAGAACCTTAGAAAAATACTCAACCGGCATCAAACAGAACATATTAAAATTATACATAATAATCAGAGTATTGCATAGAGAATGACTTTAATTAATACTGTTAACTAATCTAAATTTCCATACTGTAGATTATATCCCTTTCCCTCAATGATAGTGACTTATAATACTGGATTACACCCTATGTCCACAAGTTCTAATAAATGCAATACAAATAAATAGGTACCCAATATTACTCAAATTATAATTATAGCTACCTACATATAGATGAAAAATAGATTCTATATAATAAAAATATCTATTTTTTGCTGAAAAAATAGAAATAGTAGGTATGTTTGAAAACAGGAACGCTCTAAAGACACCCACCAGTATTTAAAGTGGTCCCACTGCTCCAGCCAAGGTGCTTAGAATTCGCCGTAATTAATACAAATATCTGGTGAAATAATACCTCAAACAAAAGCATAAAACAATTATATCTTACCGTGTGCTCCAATTATATGTTTTTAATTGAAGTTCCAATTAAACTATCCAAAAATAATTCATATTTGCAGAGCTGGGTAAGTTACCAAAAAAATAGGAATGCGTTAAAGTTACGTTACTTTCCGAAAAAAAGGAACTAGTTAAAGTTAAAGTTCCTCAACTAATCAGAGGAACTGGAAGTTCCTCTTCAATGAAAAGTTACTTTGAAAGTTACTTGACCATTTTATTTCCGGAATGCAGCCGATTTGCTAAAACACAAATTCAGGCTGTAATTTTTCTCTGTGGAAAACAAATTTTTCAACGAAATTCCTCCCAGTAAGAAGTCTTGCATCTAATTCTACCCCCTCCCCCATGCCACGGTAGGGTTTGCCAAGTGCAAGTGAGAGGGCGAACTGATGACGCACTAAGCATGAACGGCGTGATTGGAATGCGGTTTGTGCAGGTGGCCTAAAATTCCTTATCAGAGAAAATCAGGTACATATTTGAGGGCGGAAATGGTGTAGTTTTGAATGTTGAGGGAAGGTACATTCTGCTTTAAAAGTAACTGCAAAAGGA
This sequence comes from Leuctra nigra, assembly GCA_934045905.1. NCBI lineage: Eukaryota > Metazoa > Arthropoda > Insecta > Plecoptera > Leuctridae > Leuctra > Leuctra nigra. The sequence continues at coordinate 16,148,568 of OW203764.1, read as the reverse complement.
ACTTTTATAAATGTGAAAGTTCCACAACAAAAAGGAACTTTCCACGTTATTAAGTTACTTCTATCATAGCAGGAACGCGTTACTGTAAAAGTTACAAAAAAGTAACGCGTTACCGGTAACGCGTTACTTTCGTTAAGTTACTACCCAGCTCTGCATATTTGTAGTGCAATGTTGCCAGATTTATGGTAAATTTCACATATTGTACACATTTTCTTACTTATTCGGCCCGTGACCCCATATTTTCAAACGGCAGTCTTATTCTAAAAATTATTAACTTTAATTTGAGACTATTTTCAATAATTTGTCATTCCTCTTGCGGTTTTAGGAGCAATTTAAGGCCAATTTTCCGGGACGATTTCATGTCTCCCTGTGTTGTCTTATTCCCACAAATAAGTGATACGTGATGGAGCCACTTCTGGCAAGATGGCTACTATCAGGTCCACATATTAATTTGTTTGTTTTTACATTTCGTGTTTCCATAAAGCAGTGAAAAAACAAAAAACAAATTAAATTGATATTTTGCTATAAATTTACTTTCTTGGCCATAACAAACAACTATATCAAATATTTGTATTTATATAAATGCGCCCTTGATAGCCGCCATTTACCTAGTACCACAAAATCCACTAGAGGTCAGTTGTGTTCCTTATTTTCTCGAATAGGGGAAAAGATGATCTTCAATCAAGAGTATCTAATTATATGATACTGTAAGGGGCAAATATTTTTTGCTAGTTGTATGTAATATAGTTTCATTAATCTTTGGTGTGAATTAGCGTTTATTAGCGTTTAATGTTTCATTTCTCGATAATTTGTTTGGATCACAGTCGTCTGTATTCCAGAAAATAAGGAACACAACTGACCTCTGGTGGATTTATTGGTACTATGTAAATGGCGGCTATCAAGGGAGCATTTGAATAAATATAAATACAAATATTTGATATAGTTGTTTGTTATGGCCAAGAAAGTAAATTTATAGCTAAATATCAATTGCTTTGTTTTTTATTTTTTCACTGCTTTATGGAAACACGAAATGTAAAAACAAACAAATTAATCTGTGGACCTGATAGTAGCCATCTTGCCAGAAGTGGCTCCATCACGTGTCACTTATTTGTGGGAATTGTCGTCGTTTGTCCCTCCCTCCTCCTGTGAGCTGCCTGTCGTCTGAGTAGTTCCTCACTTCCCGTCCCGGGATGGGGCCGCCACCGTCTCTTGGTTAATCAAATGGGCGACGGTAGTGACCCCATCCCGGAACGGCAAGTGACGAACTACAATTTCTACTCAGACAACAGGCAGCTCACAGGAGGGAGGGACAAACGACGACTATACAGACGGCTGTGGTTTGGATATAGAGATACAAAATTCTTTCTTTTGAACGTTTGAACATTCCACTACTACAAATGTGATAATTTTGGATTCTCCCATGCAAGCATGCAATTGGTTGATATTGATATGATATTCATAAGATAATTTACTCAATTGAATGAATCATGTTGTACTTAGCTAAACATGTCCGTGAGACTATTTTCTGCATCTCGGCTTAGGGTCAAGTACTACGTGAGAGATTGATTGAGTTATTTAATCATCTACCTACTCTTTAGTCATAGATGCATGAGACTGAACAGCTTAGATTAATAGTCAACCGTTTCTGATATTTAAATCTTCCAAATACAGCTCCTGCAAAATGGAGTACCTATCTAAGCTCTTTGGAAAGAAATTTGTTCATGAATATTTTTAAATTGATTCTTATGAATGATTAATCAATGAGATCATGTTGGGGCCTTCATGAACGAAACAGGGTGTTGTACTCGGTGTGATGTCCAGGAGACTGTTTCCACCTTCATCACTCGACTATCTATGCGCAATGAGATCATGTTGGGGCCTTCATGAACGAATACGATGTCAGTGGATAAAAACAGGGTGTCGTACTCGGTGCGATGTCCAGGAGAGTGTTTCCACCTTCATCCTCAACTATGCGCGGTAGGTCCCAATGATGGTCTTGCATTTCGGACATGTGTGCGTAGCGTCTTTACAGCTGGGCAAGCAGTACGGCAAACATACGCATGGCCAACAACTGGAAGCAAACATGTTCAAATAAGTACTATATGGGTAATTTACAAAAATTTTTAGAAATAGCAAAAAAATGTTAGGATTCTTACCAGAATAGACAGAGTAGAAGTGCAAATAAGTGAGTTTTCATTGAATTAGTTCTCCATATTCTAGTTCTTATATGTTCATGGCACTGCGGACAATTCGTTATGATCCGTTTCTGATCAACTGCTATATCTGGAAGAAAAATTAAATTATAATTATAGAAATAATAATGTAATAGTCAGGCAGAATGAAAGAAAATATGATGAAGAAATGTACACTTTTGGAAATACAGTTTGTGGGTAACAAGTGTTGAGATTGAGAACTAATAGGCATGGGAGACACGGTAAAAGTTCTTTACCTCGATAAATGATCTGCACGGGAGGTTGACTGGAAATGTTAACCTGTGGAGTGCATGCTCCGTAGGATGCCTGTGTAGGTGGAGCATATCCTGGAGGCGGATATTCTTGTTGGGCATATCCTTGCTGAGCGTATCCTGAGCCGTGAGATGTGTAACCTGGAGGGCCTTGACTTTGATGAGGTAAACCTTCAGGATTTAGAGGTGATCCAAACTTTTCTGGTGGATAATAAGGTTCACCTGGACCATCGTACGGTGGTGGCGCATTGGCATCCCTGTAAGAATCCATTGTTTTTCTGAAACAGAAAAGCACAGTCATACTTAAATTCTTGCTGTACTTCAACCACCTAGGTAGGTACTCAAAATTGTATCGTTTAATCTTATACCGTTTGATCTTATAGCGTTGCCATTTTGGGTGCGTTCCCTATTGGCAGCTACGACTGGTTATGGGCTCAAACAATTGTGGGAAACTGGTGTAAAATCTCAGTGCAATGGATCAGTTTTTCGAGTTGTAGCAGACAGCTCACTCAAAACAGCCTCAGTTTTCCGCAATCGGAGATATAGGTCGGTTGCCTTGGGCTCGATTGGTCATCAATTCCGGTTAAACGGAACGCTGGGGTATAACTTAAGAAGAAATAGGTAAACGGTGAAGAGGTGAAGCAGCTGAAGAGAAGAGATGGATGTATGGAAGATCAACGACTCGATTGTTGAATACAGACCAATTGTGTACCTATTTTATGTGCTCAATAAATTACATTATTATTATTATTATTATTATGAACCCTTACCTAATATTGTGTTTTTTCACACTAAGACCACGGTAAGACCAAGATAAGACGGTCCACGGTAGTCCTGGCTTCGTCCGAATTTAATATTAATTTTTAGAGACCGTGACTGGTGCTACGACGGTCTTACCGGCGGGCTAGATCTGTAGCATGCTTTGACGGACTGCGCTAAGACGTTTTTATATTAAATCGGGACTAAGGAGTTGTCTTAGCTTGGTCTTACACTCTGACGGTCTTAGTGAAATAGATTTTATTAGGTAAGGTTCCAGAGATATATAAAAAAGCTCGTCGGGATAAGGGAACGCATCCTAGTAGGTAGGTAGAAATAATCGTGTTTTTTCATGCTAAGACAACGTAAGACAAAGATAAGACAGTCCACTATAGTCCCGGCCTAGTCCGAATTTAATATTCATTTTAATGTTACGTGACTGGTGCTACGACAGTCTTACTGGCGGGCTAGTACCTAGTATGCTTTGGCAAACCGTACCGTGTTAGTTAAGACCTTTTTATATTAAATCGGGACTAAGAATTGCCTTATCTTGGTCTTACATTAAGACGGTCTTAGTGTAAGACAGTCTTAGTGAAATAGATTTTATTAGGTAAGGGTCCAGAGATATATAAAAAGGCTCGTAGGGATAGGGGACGTATCCCTAGTAGGTAGGTAATCTGACAGAGGGAAAACAATGATACACTGAAAATGAAATATAGTACCTCGACTAACCTACAAAACTTATTAACATGTTACCCAGAAACTTATCAGGTATCTTACGAGGAGTTAGCTTTTAATTGTGAAAGTGCATTTACTTTTTTCTAAATATTACGTCATTCAAAAGAGTGTAGGTACAATGCACTAACAATGAAGTTTTGAAGTTCTAAAAGTGTGTAAAGCAACAAAATGTAATTGGATCTAGCTTTGTCACAAACTTGTATCTGCACTTTTTCGAACAGTGTCTGTATTCATCATTCTGACTCTGCCATCATCTGACATTTAGTAGATTTTTTTAAATGTTTGATTTAAATAACTTACCTAACCTGCACAACGAATCAGCTCAGTCACTCTCCCTCTCTCTCTTCTCTCACTCAAGTCAGTCAGCTGTTGCTGTTGTTGTTTTGAGGGCGACCTTGAGTAACCACGTAGAAACATGGCGGGAAATGTTTTGAATAATCGTTCATTCATTTTTTACCTTTTCATAAAATATTTTATTAATTCAGTTCAGATACAAGCAAGCTCTAAAATTCAACGACGAACATACAGATAACCAAACAAAAAATTATTACACAAAATGTACAAATACAAACTGTGGAGCTGCAGTAGCTTTATTTTAGAATCATTCTCCAATAATTTAGATACGCAATCACAATTATGACTATTATAAAATATGCTACAGACACATTTACACAATCCATTGTTTCACACTCTTTTAAACATGAAAATACTTAATCCATAATTTAAAAATTAATTAGTGAAGGAATTCATGAATATTTGTATATTATAATATTGTTACACTCGTGATTTGTTAAAAATTAAAAAAAAGCTGAAATACCTGTTGCATATTATTTTAAAAATTAAATATTATTGATAAAATTTGATTTTCAAGTCAGCAGTAAAAGTAGCAAATGGCCCTGGAAAAATATACACTCAAGAGTGTTCAACAAAGCCTTTGTTGTCGGTAAATGCCGAGGAAATTCTTGCAGTTTGGGCAAATGTGTGCCGTGTCCATACAGCAGTCCAAGCAGTATACGGAATCAGGCACCAAGGCCAACAGCTGAAACAGAATTGTGCAATCATTCATTCATGGATTCAACATAACAGTATCAGGGGATCGAACCCGAACCTGAACCCGAACCCGTAACCCGAAAAAACCCGTATTTTTGTGAACCTGAACCCGAACCCGAACCCGTATTACATTTTTGTGCGAACCCGAACCCGAACCTGAACCCTTATAAATAATATTTGTGAACCCGAACCTGAACCCGAACCCATATTTTTAAGGGTTTTTTATGGGTTTTCAAATTTAAAAAAATACACATTAAATTTAATAATTTGAATAAAAATTTTAAATTCATATTTCAATTTCAAAGTATACTATATTTTTATATGAGACAAAACATTAATTATAATAAGCTTGTGTCCACACGCCAAATAACCTAATCATTGACCACCAAATGCTGTGGTAGTTAATGACACTACCGAATAGTTTTGTCTTGATTCTCCGCTCTGAATTTTTAAATGGGGAAGAAGAAAAGTAGTATTATTCGAGATATTATTAACATTAATTATTATAAAATGACTTTGTCTAATTTTCGACTTACAGTCCCATAATAGGTGTGTTGTTCAACAGGGTGTGGGGGGAGGCGGAGGTGGGTTCCTTCAATCTTAATGTAACTCGTGGCCTTTAGTGTCCCAAATTCGTTTTAGTAGGGAGTAAAATGAAAAATCTCCCAGCGGGGCAAACTGGATGTCTGAAATCTCAATTCTGCCGTCATTTCGCATTAATCATCACGGCATCACACATTCTACCCCTTCAATGGGATCTAAGTACTAATTTTATAGAAAACAAAGCATTTAAAAAATAACATATTTAATTAAATGCCTAGAATTCCTTTTAAAAATATGATTGTTATAATGAATGTGTGTTTCAATTTCCTAAAACCTTGGTTCAAAATGCCTCAAAATTGCACACAAATTAATTGACAAAGAAAAATATCTCTGTGGGTTTCGCCCCCCGAAACGGGAAATTCCTTATGATTTTTCTGAATTGGCCACTCGAAATTTTTTATTAGTGGATATATAAATTATATACATAACCCAGCATACTTTTTTGTGTCTACCAATTTTTTTTAGAAAATCAAAACGCCTTTACAAATTATATGCCAAAAATCGCGTTAATTCAGACTGATCATTTAGTCCTCCCCCCCCCCCCCCCCTCCACCCCTTCCCCAATGATTTATCTTGCGTAGGTACGACTATGAGTCCCATACGTCAGTTCGACATGCGTTCAATGATAAAGAATTGACAAAAAAATAAAATGTTAAGTCAAATTAAATGAAGTTTGTTGTATAATTAAAATTTAATCTAGTGGAGCGGTCGCTCCACGCCAGCCAAGTCGTACGGCGCGCGCACACACTCATTTAAAAAGGCTGGAGCAAACCCACTTTTACTGTAAGCATCAAAGTGGCATTTTCGGCCTACTGGATCTTAAAATTGGAAAATCTCACATTGTTGCGATATATCTTAATTTCGAGCTATGGCCCACCCTACAACATATACCAAATTTGGGAACAATAGGTTACGCCCTTTGCGCGCTAGAGGGCCGTGAAAACAGTGTTTTAGGGCGGTTTTCATAATAATAATAATAATAATAATAATCTCAGTAGTAGTAAGTAGTAGTAGTAGTCTCCTGGAATTTAAATCCGGTAAACAGGCCACAGCCTAAACGGCTGAACCGATTGATCCCACATTTTTACCACGTGTGCACTTTTGGCGTCTGATTTAACCTTCACCCCATGAATTTTTTGTGCCGCCATTTTGAAACCGGAAGTGACGTCATATCTCGTCAACGGCTGGACCGATTGGAACGAAAATTGCGCCAAACGATCCAGACGGTCATCTATATGCATGATCAGTAGCAAAAGACTAAACATTATGTTAAAGAAACCGGAAATGACGTAATGAAATTTGAAATACATCGATTGGCTTTTTGGCAACAAAGGTTGATCCGATTATTTTGATATTTATGTAACGTATGTACTTTTGACGTCTCATGTGACTTGTTATAAAACCAACCGGAAGCCGCCATTTTGAAACCGGAAGTGACATCATATCTCAATAACGGCTAAATAGATTTCAACGAAACCAGCGCAAAACAATTTAGACGGTCAACTTTATGTACTATCATCAATAATATTTGCAGTTTCCCATACCTAAACCGGAAATGACGTCACACATTTTAATAATCTCACAAATTTTTATTTTGATGCAATAAATATACTATTTGAGACAGCTTATAAAATTGTAATCATGTTTCAAATATACTTCAAGGGGTCAGAGATTTCAGCCGCCATTTTTAAACCGGAAGTAACGTCATATCTCAAAAATTGGTAGACAAATCGGTATGAAACTAGCGCCAAACGATTCGGAAGGCCATTTCTATGGAATATGAACAGTACAAATAGAATTTTCCTATTTATGAGACCGGAAATGACGTCATTCAAATGTATAAATTATTATAATTCCCTCCTATACAATAAATACATATTCAGAAAGCTTAAAATGATACACATCATTTATAGAAATAAATTCTATGTGGCATTGCAGAAAGTTCAGCAGCCATTTTGAAAACCGAAGTGTTTCCATGTCTCGGAACTGGGTTGACTGATTGGAATGAAACCTTTGCTATTCTTCGTGAAAGGTCATTTAAAGCAATTATTTAGGACCATACGCTGCTATTCATTAGTGGTAACGAAATTGTAAAGGGTGATGATTTTTTAAAAGAATTTAGTAATTGTTCATTTCATATGTGTCACAAGTTGTTAGAATAAACTAAAAAAAGGAGTGATATCCCCATAAAAAACACTTCGTGTAAAAATGCCAGCCAAGTCTCTTCTACTAAAAAAAAATATATGAAATCTAAAAATTCTGCACTGAAAAGTAATGATATCAAAAAATTTGCCAAGTCAAAACTTTATTTGAAAATCAAAAAATACTTGGCGCATCGATTTTTTAGGGCATTTTAGGTATACTATATGTTTGTATATTTTATGTATATTTTATATCTGGCCTATACTTCTAAGCTATTAATATACACGATGCGCCAAGTATTTTTTGATTTTCAAATAAAGTTTTGACTTGGCAAATTTTTTGATATCATTACTTTTCAGTGCAGAATTTTTAGATTTCATATATTTTTTTTTAGTAGAAGAGACTTGGCTGGAATAAAGAATAGCTGAAATACCTATTGCATAACATTATTTTAAAAATTAAATATTATTGATAAGATTTGATTTTCAAGTCAGCAAAACTAGCAAATGGCCCTGGTAAATATATGTACTGAAGAGTGTCAAAACCTTGCACAGTGGAATGGTGTGTTACCATAGAGGGTGTTACTGTTGGCGGTAAATGCCGAGGAAATTCTTGCAGTTCGGGCAAATGTGTGTCGTGTCCATACAACTGTCCAAGCAGTACGGAATCAGGCAACAAGGCCAACAGCTGAAACAGAATTGTGCAATCATTCATGGATTTAACAGTACAATTATGACAATTATGGTCAATGCTTATTTTTAAGAGTTGATGTCAAAAAATACTCTCCCTTACGTTGAGCTTTTATGCTAGATATGTACGTCATTCACATTATTTATCTTTTTTTTTTGATTCTATGTTTTAGAGACTAGACGAAAATTGTATTACATCCCGAAGGAAAAGAAACGGAAATGATATTTATGTATTTAAACCTATTCGTACCAAAACCCCAGCCGCAGACAAAATCTGTGATTTTTTTTTAAACTTGATTTTAAATTTAAACAAAAATCACCCTGTGGGGCAAGGGAAGCTACAATATCCCACCTCTGTCCCCCTTTTCACCGAATGGTTATAGCTTAATTTAGTCGGTTATAGCGTTTTACACCCCTTAATTGATATAAGTTTTACGTTGATGTTCTAAAGCAAGTGTCAATGTCTGATTTCAATAACAATATATTTGTAATAATAATAATAATAGCGGGTTGTCTACAGCTCTAAGCCGGCCGTTTCCCGCACTCAAGACGCCACCTCTCTCTGTCCGTCCAGTCAGCATCACCAATTCCTCTTCTTGACATGTCCAGCAGCACCTGTTTCTTCCAATCCTCTTCTGGTCGCCCTCGTCTTCTTCTACCAGGAGGTAACCAAGACTCTAATCTTTTTGGCCACCTCTGAGGTTCCATGCGCTGAACATGCCCATACCAAACAAGTCTATTTGTTTCTATACAATTAACCACCGTCTTTTCTACTCCCATCCGTCTTCTTATCTCCTCATTCCTCACGTGCTCTAATCTTGAGACTCCACAACTCCTTCTTAAGAAATCCATTTCCACTGCAAGCAGCCTTTCTCTATCCCTCTGCGTCATCTCCCACGTTTCTGCACCATACAGAAGTATGCTTTGAACTATCGTCTGGTATATTCTTTTTTTTGTGGTTTTACCTACACTCCCGGACCAGAGTAACGAATTGAGCTTCTGTATTGCCTGTCTCGCCTGACCAATACGACAGGATATCTTTCTCCTACTGTTTCCTTCTTTATCAATTACAGTTCCCAAGTACTTATATTGCTCACACACCTCGATACACTGTCCATTCAAATCCAAGCCCTCTCCAAACTCCTTGCCAACCACCAGATATTTCGTCTTTGTAACGCTGATTCTTAATCCAGCCTCCTCATATGCATCATTAAGCTTCCTCAGCATAAAATCAATGTCATACTCATCTGAGGCCATTAATATCTGATCATCAGCAAAGAGGAGAGTATGAAGAAGTTCACCACCAACGTCAATTCCCATGCCCCTGCATTTCCTCTGCCACTCTTTTAAAATCTCGTTGACATACACTTTGAATAGAGTGGGAGATAAGCAACACCCTTGCCGTAGACCTTTTGTTATTATGAAAGGTTGCGACAATTTATTTCCACTTTTAACAACACTCTCCTGTTGGTAATACATACTCTTTATAGTGTTGATATACTTGCTGCTGATCCCACTCTCATCCAATATTTTAAAGAGGTTCTTAAGAGGTACCGTGTCATATGCCTTTTCCAAATCTATAAATACAAGATGCGTATCGGTGTTCCTTGCCTTTCGCTTCGAAATCACTTGCTTTATGGAGAAAATATTGTCTGCACATGATCTGCCTGCTGTGAAGCCTCATTGTTCCTCGTCAATATTAATCTGGTCTTCAAGTCGCTTCTTAATAACCCGCCCATACAGTCTACCCACTGATGAAGTCACGCTTATCCCCCTGTAGTTCTTACATTCGAGTCGAGATCCCTTCTTGAAGATGGATGTAACATACGCCAATTTCCACTCCTTGGGTATGCAATCCTCTTCAATTAAACACTTGTTAAATATACAGGCCATTATCTCGAGAACAACATCTGGGAATGTCTATGAATACATCATATATTTGTTTAAAATAAAATTAGTTATTGCTGAACCCCTAGTGTAGTTGCATCAAAATGTTGCACCAAAATAAATGACCTTGATATGAAATTAATCCCCTTTTTCTAACAAAAGGTTTTTTTTAAAGTACCAAGCGATGTATTTAATTAAATATCTGCAAAAACAACTTTTCAGATTCAAAGGCAGTTATAAAATGTTACAAAAAGCCCCCCCCCCCCCCCCCTTCTTATCATGGACCGGCGTCTTACGGGAGTCCTTGCCCCCAGCCCCCAGCCCCCTTTCTTCCCCTCTCCCCTGATGATTTCTGCTGCTTAAATGTGTTACTTACCCCACCAGACAGAGTATCAGTGCAAACATATGAGTGCGCATACCGCTCTGCTTGTCTATTGTTGTTGCCACAGACTTGTGACAGTGGGGGCATTCAACTCTACATGAATTCGGACCAACCATTACACCTGCAACCCGAAGACAGTGATGGCAATAAGAAAGTCGCAACGAGTCTATCAAATATGTTTACAAATATATTTGGAACGAAAGAACCGTCAAACTATTTGAAAGTTCTCGTACCTTGGGAATTCACCAGTACAAGGTGACTGCGTATTACTTCAAAAATTATCGTAGCACATTATCAATCATTTAAATGAAAACAATGGACCACTAGTCATTATCTTGCTATGTGACATCACGAATAAAACAGATGACAGAAGGATGTGGGTCGTGACCGTCAAGAAGGCTGTGACAGCTAATTAGCTAATGCTAATGGAAAGCAAATTGATCCACCTTGAAATTCAACTGTCTTTCACTCACACGTTTAATTGGCTACCTCTCCCACACTGGACAGTTCTGCTCTAGTGTGAGTAAAGATAACTACATTGACTCCTCCCATCACCATTGGTCCATTGAATTACCTTGCACGAAATGTCCTGCGACGACAGGCGGGGCTAATTGAATGACTTGGGTTGGTGGTGGATATCCATATCCTTCTGGTGGAAACCCTTGTGGATAACATTGTCCTTGAGGAGGATATCCTTCACTTGGAGGGGTGTAATATGGAGGAGGATATCCTGCTCCCTGCGGTGAATAATCTTGTGGAGGGTGTGGTGGATAACCTTGGTTTTGTGTGGGATAACTTTGTGAAGGTTGTCCTTCTAACTGTGTTGGATAAGCTGGTGGGGGATGTCCTTCACTTATTGGTGCGCTATCTTTAGGAGGCTGTACTTGTAAGGGTTGTTCTTGAGTTTGTGGGGAAGAACTTTGTGGAGGACCTACTTCGGTTTGTGTTGGATAAACTGGAGAAGATTGTCCTTGGATTTGTGGTGGATAACCTTGGGAAGAATGCCCTTGGATTTGTGGTGGATAACCAGGTGCGGAAGGGTGCGGTGGATAACCTTGGGAAGGATGCCCTTGACTTTGTGGTGGACAACCTTGGGAAGGATGTCCTTGACTTTGTAGTGGATAACCTTGCGAAGGATGTCCTTGACTTTGTGGTGGATAACCTTGGGAAGGATGTCCTTGACATTGTGGGAAATATCTTAGTGGAGGACATGCTTCACTGAGTGGTGGATAATGCTTTTCAGGATGTTCTTGATTTTGTGGAGTAAAACCGGGTCCTTGCGCAATCGCTCCTTGTTCTTCCACTCTTGCACCATATGGTGAAGGCCCATCCATTCTTACACTAACAAATAAAAGGAAAAATACTTATTAATTATTATAGCGCTCGGTTTGGGAAAATATTCAAACATGTCAACTTGGTGATAACTGTGATAATATTTTTTTAATATTATCTGACTCACCAATGCATTTTGTGATTTCACTAGATGTGTAATAAATACATACGTTTATTACTGGACTCACTGTTTTAGTTCTTAACAATATTTAGTGGCAGTCTTTCAATACTCTGCGGTAGATTAGGACTGTATTGTCATGGCAACAACCAATGGCATTCCTATAATGAAAGTAACTTAACTATTATAGGTACTGGTTTTAGCAGAGTATTGAAAAACTGGGCCTTACTGTTTGTTTCTACAAGTACATATCTTATAAATCTTTAGCACAATTAGTAAGAGTGTCAGTGTAGTTTCGTAATGTAAAATAAGGGTCGCGGAAGGTTTCGATTAATATTGACCCTCGAATCTGTATTATCTGTAAATTAATGTTTTACAATGATTTAGAACTTAATAGGTTTCGTGGAATGAGGGAGATTGCAGTGTAGTATAATGCTGCCATCTGCTAGCAACAATAAAGATACGACACTTGCCAGACAGAAGAGTCAATGTAGGATTGTAAAATCAACAACTATCACAGGACTGGAATGAATATAAAATGTTATTTAAATACCATGAGTAACATATTAAAACGAAGTTTGATGAATGAAACTTTGATGATATTGTTTTAATGACGTTTTCGAATAACAAAAGAAACTTGTTTGAGCTGGCATGATTTTGATTTCAATAAAGGGCGATGAAAACATTTCGGATATAACAAAAAGACACGTGATAATAAAATTGTGACCTGGTAGAAGAACACAAACTCATAAAAATATCACTCAGAGACAATTCCAAAAGTACTCAATATTCATTTTTTATAATACACAGATAAGATATACGTACAATTAATATCGAACTCAGACGAAGCACTATTTGTGAATTGTTCTGATTGGAATTCTTGACACTTGAAACTCGGTGCTGTGAACTTAATTTTAACACGTATTTGCTACACCAGCTGACACTTAGTCACCTTCCAAGGTGATACGATGTAATCTAGCTGCTATCAGTCATAAACCGTTTCCTCGTATTCGCGAGTAGGTACAAAACACCTTCAACTAACCCATGCATTGGGACAGTTTACAGGCAGTTTACACTTACTTAGCCAGGGCCGGTTTTTGTAATTTTCACTAAGCATGATTCTTTTTCTTCCTTTTTTCATTATGTGACTGGAATAAATTTAGTGGGGATGTTATTACGCCGTTACCAGAGGCAGTACAGGAATTTAAAATAAGACTGGTAGGAAGCACAAATCAAAATGAGAAACTTACGACATTCGTACAGTAAAGCTTAGTACAACCATAGCTCCTTAAATAATATTCCTTAAAATAAACTAACCCTAGCTTTAGTTTTAATTATATTATAGGATTGTCACTCTTATATTATGGCTATCTTGTCATTTGTTTGTATTTTTATAACTAATACTATTATTTACATTACTCTTAACTTATATCTTACAAATGTTACCACCTACGTATGCCATATAATTTGTAGCTAATAAAATCAATCAATATTCTTCTGATGCTCTCTTCTTCACGCAATGCGCCGAGCTAAGTTTTTATTTTGTTTTTAAATTAGTTTAAAATTGTTATTTTCCCTTTTTGATCTCTCTTTTCGTGGTCCATTTGTAATTTCAGGAAATTATTTCAAGGATTTTAAGTGGGAAAAGGTTTTAACTAAATTTGCTTGGCCCTCCACTTAGATCTCAATTCTTTCATGTAGTGCTTGTCAGTCTTTTTTACAATGCGTTTTTATTTGTGGGGTACATGGTAACATAAGTATAAATCTTGAATGTTTTATTCGAAATATAAACATGGATATTGTGACAGCTCAATAGAAGGCTTATCCAGTATCTCAAGTCACAGCTAAATACAACACAGCTATGACGGGTGACGTCACAGCTAAATACAACACAGCTATGACGGGTGACGTTACAGCTAAATACAACACAGCTATGACGGGTGATGTTACAGCTAAATACAACACAGCTATGACGGGTGATGTCACAGCTAAATACAACACAGCTATGACGGGTGATAAGTCCCAAAATATGTTTTGCAATTCGGACAGCTGTGATCGGTGTCTACACAGCTATCCATACAATACGGTAAAAGACAGCATGGCCAACACCTAAAAACAAGATGTTATAATATAATATGATATTTTAGGATTTAGAACTATTCTTTGATATCATTCTACACTCTACAGTCTTTTGTTGGCGTTGTAGAGTTTGTTCAATGAATATTTTGTATGATGGATATTTTAAAGATGCTATTTTCTTACCCTATCAAGCAGAGCGCCAGCATCCACAGATATGTTCTCGTACTAACGCGGCTTGTTATTCTAGTATTGATGTTCATGTGGCACTTAGGACATTCCGTTTGCACTGAATTCGGCCCAGGCAAACCGCCTGCGAAGAAACATTCACGTTTTATACTCAATCTTTTAGGATTAGTAATCAAGTAGGTAATTCACACAATATAACGGCAGTCAGCACTCGAAGGGAAATATTAATAATAGTTCCTAAATATCGTCTTTTGACCCATTCAAATTATGAAAAATGTGTCAAAGAAAAATTTGACAAATTGTTAACGTTGTAATTTCTCGCTAAGTCAACTAAAAAGTTAGCCAATGAAATTGTTTTTCAAATTTTCCATAATTTGAATGGTTCGTAATGTACTAAGATATTTAGGAAATGTTATCTCCAAAGTTTACCTTCGAGTGCAGCCGACTCTTAAAAGAGTAAAAAAAAAGAGTTAAAAGAGATATACCGGACAAATAGGTTCTTTGATGCACGTTGCACATAAAACAAGACATGGCATTGCGACATCTACATCAGCACTGCGATCGTATAAGTTTGCCCGACAAACGATCTACAACTCTTATGAGAGATTAGCATTGACTCGACTTTGTAGTCGATCGACTATGACGAGTCAATGTTATTCTCCCACAAGATATGTCGATCGACTGTTGACAAAAGTACCAGGATCTTATGAGATTATCTATCACGGGCATTACCAGGAAACACTGAGTTTGGAGCATACTGGACCGTGATGATCTGTTGACCCTGCCCTGGCGCCTGACTCAAATGTATCACTTGGGTCGACGGATGAGAGGGTGGCGCCATGTGTGAGCAATCCATCACATTCTCTTCACCAGCAACACATTCCTGATGAAGCACATCGTCGAGAGTCGCCAATTGTAACATACATTCCTGTTCTTGTTGTTCTTCTGCACATTCTTGGTTCTCGTGTGATGTTGATTGTAACATGCAATCCATATCATCTTCTTCAGCGATCATTTCTTCATGATGAACATTTTCGCGTGGCTTCTCCTTGGAAGTCAAATGTTGACTCATATTCACTGACAGGTGTTGACTACCTTGTCAGGTGAAGCTTGATATCTTGATGAGGAGCTGAAGTGTTGTGGAGCAGCGAAAGTGTAAACTTATCGACTAGTTTCTTATTAGTTATTGTCAATGAGGAAGAGTTGTTGAGTTGCGTTGTGTTGTCAGGAAGAGGGAGTGGAGAGATAGAAGAGGATGGTGGGAAGCGTTTGCGGTGGCTCATGTTGAAGGAAGTGTTTGCGGTTTTATGTAGGCCAATATGGACTCAGGTAAATTCATAAACCCGAAGTAAATGCGTCGTTTTATCATTTCAATTAATGAAGGAGTTGGACATATTGTCTTATGATTGATGTTTTTCAATTGACCTCAAGAACATAGAATTAGTAATAAACCTTGCTAGATAGAAACGTAACCCATGGGCCGTCTGTCTGACACTTTAGTGGAGCTATCGTAACTCCCAAGACTATAGTTTCACAGGCTGTCACATGGCGGTGCTGAGCTCCATGGATAGTCTGGATAGTCATGGATAGGCGATCTTCTACAGCTAGTATAGTAGTAAAATGTTCCAGAGCAAGATATCACACTAGAGTACTAACTGTGTTACTAGTCTTCTGAGTGACGATGGCTCACCCAAATGTAGTCGAGAGCCATAGCGTTTGCTCCACCAGTTTTCACTTGTCATTATACAAATAGACACTTTCGACGGCGGGATGCGGATTTGATACATCGCATCGTACTTCTGTGTCGTGTGATTGTTTCAAACATTTGTGAGGTCACCCAAGTATTCGACGATCCGTACACGTAGTAGGTACTTCACATTTGTAAACGCGGACATGCTGTGTCGATTGATGGCTCACCCACGCTAATTATTGTCTTATGTTTAACTAATTTGATAGATAGTTGGACAAGAAATGGGTATTATCTTCATTTGGAAAATACAAATTTTTACTATTTTGAATATGTTTTATTATATTGTATTGTATATTATATTATATATTATATATATATTATATTGTATTATATTGTAGTTCGGAATACACACATAGTGAAAATATAGAACATATCATGCATACATATGAAGCATATTATGAAACTCGTACATTCAAGCAACTGCTTAATTGTTGCTTAAAACCCTTGTTGTGTAAAAGAAATTGTCGGTTTTGATGTAAGTAGCAGGTAGCAGCTAGCAGTTACTTTGAATATTGGTTGGAAAGAAGCCATAGGCTGTGGGATTAAGTTTGTGAGAGCAATGTTGCGTAGGATAAGAAGAAATAAGATAAGAAAATAAGTAGATGGGAAGAGACTTGGTCATAAACTTGAAATATATAGAATGGATTAATAAATACCAATAGATTAATAGATTAATTTAGAGAAATTGGGTGATAACTGAAACATAAATTATTGAGTTTCAAGGAAAAGAGAGGATGAGTAGAAAAGCTGTCAGATCTTTTTATCAATGATGTCAACAGAGCACGTGATAACAGGATGTTGTGGGAAGAATTTGAACTTACATTGAATGATTTGGTTGAGAAATGTAGTAGAGCAGGAAGGAAGCTGTAAGAACATGATGATGTGAGATGGAAGTGAGGTGGAAGATGAAGTGGAGTATGGATGTAGAGGAAATGGTGAAAGCGAAGATGTATTGCATTTAGGACCAGGTTTGAATACCTTGTTAA
This sequence comes from Leuctra nigra, assembly GCA_934045905.1. Lineage (NCBI taxonomy): Eukaryota > Metazoa > Arthropoda > Insecta > Plecoptera > Leuctridae > Leuctra > Leuctra nigra. Next base: position 16,131,406 of record OW203764.1, on the reverse strand, counting down.
AATATTGATAAGCTAACGGACTGTTAAAATGTACATTTCGTGTATATTATTGCTTGTTGCCATCGAAATATAGCTTCAATCGACACAGTTAAACTGTTAATCGACACAGTTTAATCATAATAAATCCACTCTTGAGATGAATATGTCAGTATTGTATTATCCGAAATCTGTATTGATTGATTGATTAATGGATTGGTGTGCAACTAATGCCTGTAAGTACCAAGGAATGAACGGCACTTCGGGCAAGTGTGATTCACATTCTTCATGCTGTCAACACAATACGGGATGCAGCAGCATAGCCAACAACTGAAACATAACCAAGATTATCTTGAGTTGTAAGCTAGTCTAAAAACTAATACATTATTTCAAACTTTATTTCAAAAATATTTAAAGCTTAGAGCTCTCACTTCTTTAATCACGTATAAAATTGTAGCAAATGACTAAACTGTTCTATCACTAAAATACTTATTTTTTTAACAACAAATCTTATCATAATTTACATATTTTCAGCGAAATCGGTCAATACGTCAAAGACATTTAAACATGCATTTTGCAATATTTTAGAAATATGTCGATCGAGAAATAAATGCACTGCAACTATGACTGCATCTTGAATAATAAAACGCAAATTATTGCAAAAAAAATTGCAAAACTTTGTCTGCTTATTTCCCAGGTGTACAGCCAACGCATTAAGTCGTGATAAAAGCCAATGATAAAACCAGTCTTGCAAATCACCCCCCTGTATACAAATATCTGTATTTTAGGCAACTTATACTACTTCTGTGTACGACACGTAGTCGCCATAGGGGGTAAGTTTATCACAACTTAATACGTTGGGTATACAGATCAGCAACTCACACGCAGTACTTTTAGTTCGCATGCAATACGAAGAAAGCTCGCTTATCATAATTATCATAATAATTATGACAGATTATAATTATTTATAATACACAGATTATAATTATTTATAATACACAGATCTCGTTACACAGAGCGTTTTCCTAGATATTATAGGAACAGAATGCGATCTTACCCCAGCAAGCAGAGACCTAACGCCCAAAAGTGAGCAGTATTAGAGGTCTCTCTTGTAACAACGGTAGTGATGTTTTCATGGCAGGTGGGACACTGCATTGATACAGACTCTGGTCCAACCGCTGCAACCATCAGATTTCATTAAATTCATTACTTTAACACCTTACGTTACATTAAAACAAATGTATTTATTACCACGATTATGCAAAGAACCTTTACCCACAGAATAATTCAAAGATGTTGATGTACTCGAAATTAGATGTTTTTGATACTAGTTGTAAAATGACCAAATTACGCCACTCAATGGGTATTTTCCTCACTCTAGTTCTACAACTCAAGTGACCAATTTCTAGTACAATATTTTTATCAAAAAAAAAATCGACATATTTTAACACGTTTGACAACGCTCTTTACACCACAATTTGCATACTTCCAGGATAACATTTTCTGTTTATGAATAATAAGGCGGATCTGTCCTCAAATTTCAATAACTGGGCCCTATTTCGCCACTGCAGTTAATAGTAATGCCGAGATGCCAAATATTTCAATAGATAAAATTTAAACACGGTAAAACCTTTTCATGAATGTGTGCACACATTTTGAATGTGTGCAAAATGTATGCTGAAGCTCTAAGTAAATTCGATTTCTTGGTCAGATAACCCACTCCCAGTACTTTTAACTCCGTGGTTAGATTAGCGTTCTTATCGGATGTTACGCTTCTTGATTTGTAATTGTAGGATAGTCTACTTTTAATATTTACCTGGTTGTACGTTACTGACGACATGAATCACCTGAGGGCCCTGTCCAGGATATTGCTGACCCCCTGCTTGCATAGGGCCCTGTCCAGGGTATGGCTGACCCCCTCCTTGCATAGGGCCCTGTCCAGGGTATGGCTGACTTCCTCCTTGCATAGGGCCCTGTCCAGGGTATTGCTGACCCCCTCCTTGCATAGGGCCCTGTCCAGGGTATTGCTGACCCCCTCCTTGCATAGGGCCCTGTGCGGGGTATGGATTACCCCATGCTTGCATAGGAGGATCGCTATATGGCGGCGGTACTTTACCCGTAGAATGCATCTCAGTACTCATTGTAGTAGCTGCTTTGAGGAAAAAGGTTCAGTATTAAAATACGCTTCAAAGGACCTGGATAAACAAGATAAATAGCCCGTAAAACAAAGCAGAGAAGATAACATTTGGCTGACATACTATAATACATATTCTCGGAAATGAAAAAGACGCGTAAAATTTGAAGAATTCTTAAATGATTATTATTATTTGCATTATTAGAACTATTAAATCTAAAATTACATAATTCCACGCTCTGTAATACAATCACAAATATTAATATTGTTGAGGCTAGATTCATTAAGAAGTATAAGGCTACAACTTTGCTATTACCGATACAGACAGCTATTATGCAACATTACCCAATACAATATTTTCCTGGTAAAACTGGATGATTATCTAAATACATATTTACAAAGATAAATTATAGTACATTTTATCATGGTAATACACGATAGTAGAGTTATTGGTCATTATGATGTTCTAACGGAAGAAAGTTATGCCGGTATAAATAAGGCTTCATACCTTTTGACTTACCGTTAAAGAACTCGACGTGCAATGTATCTCGATACGTAGGTACTCTCTCACTTTCAAACCTTCATGAACGTATCGCGACAATACCTGTTATCAAGTGGAGGTATGGTGACCGATGAGTCTCGGATGTACCGTGCGCATGCTCACATGCTCGACGCTCTTTCTGACGAGGTAGATATATTACACCTCCATAATCCACCGGCGGAAGTAGAGGACTGTACTAATGATAACGCACGAGAGATCGATTTTAATGTATTGCAGAAACGTTTATATGAACATTATTGCAGAAATAGTATAGGAGAATGAATTAATTCATAATTAATGGAGGATTAGTTGAACAGTATAAGTGCTGCAAAAAGGTGTTATCAGTTATAAGTTAGGTTATGTCTTTGTTATGTGACTATGAGGTTTGCATGTCTTCAATTAATCAAATGTAATTGTGTATTTTGTGTATTTTTGTAATACTCAAAACTAGAAAGATAGAAAATCAGTCTAAAAAAAATAAGAGTAATTTTAATTTTTAGCGGCATTATCAATATTTGGGGTTGTGACTCATTAGTTTGCCGTGTTTTTATTTCAACGCTAATTTATTGATTGTTAGTGAAAATTGCCAATAAACATATTTTAAGTGCCTACTTGCTTTGTGTTGACAATGACGAGCAACTAAATGATAAGGCACGAATCATAATAAAAGCGGCTAGTGATAATATGATGTTCAAATGAAACTCATATCAGAAAGATGCAACATAGCATTTCATCTCTCTCAGTGAACCTTAACGCCCGATCTTCTTTTATAATGCTGGTTTTGCAGTTTAAAGATAAACTCTCACAGCTTGGGTAGTTTCATCTGACGTCACAGCCCACTGAAGGGCAAACCTCCAATACTGTGATCTCAGATCTGCCTGCCTTTCAGTGAAATTCCAAACAAACGAGATACATTTCAGTTCACCACGTCAATTTACAAAATAGAAAAGGACAAAATGTGAACACTTTCCTAATCCTTCTCGCTTGACCTTGTTCATCTTTAGATTAGATCCCAGATTTCCATTCTTAAAGTTGTCGTCAACACAGTAAGCTAATAATCTTGATATTTTATGGCGTTTTAATTAAATAGTCTCAAGTTCTTCCCGATATCTCGAACACCAAGAAAATGAAAATGTTTGTCTTATCGCATCAGCAGTAATATTACTTAGTGGTTTATTATTTAGATTAGAGCAACCTACATTGGTGAATCGTTTTCTTTAAAGACAATTGACTAATTAATATAAATGTTTACAGCTAATAGATAAAGAGATAGTATTTGTTCTGCTATCATTAATTAAAATATACATTTTTCCTTAAGTTGTACCTACTAATAATAATATCGTCTTAGGTGTATCTAAAAGTGTACCTATAAAGGGTGTATAACGCGTTGTTAAGAGTTTGCATACCAATAAATATTTGTGTGAATAACAGACATTGGAAAAGGGTGGAATAAAATGTGTCAAAAGAACATGGATAGTTTCTTTAAAATTTATTTTAATAAATTTCAAAAATATTTCAAAACAAGAATATAAAGTTAGTTCAATGTCAATATTAGTCTTGACATTCTTGACATACTTGTCTGAAAACTGTCAAGAACCCCAAAAATGTTGGCCCCAATGATCATACAAATTTTAATCAGTCAAACGGTTTCATTTTCAATCTTCAACCATCAGGATTTTGTTAAAATTTAGGTCTGCAGACCGAAGCACTAGGTGGTCTTTACATGAGTGCAAAGTGTACATGAGTTGTAACGCTCTGAACTTGTATTCCGGAGGTCCGGGTTCGATTCCCGCGGCCGTCCTTTCTGACTGGGGGTTTTTCGTGGTTTTCCCTCAGTCGACAGGCAAATGCTGGGAAGGTACCCTACTAATAGGCCACGACCGCCTCCTTCCCACCTTCCATCCTTACCTACTCTTCATCATAATCTCCCAATCATCATCATAATCATTCATCCGTCGCCATTAGCCTCGCTGCAGAACAGTGCGACATTAAGCCCCAGACAAAAAAAAGGATGAACAGTGCTACCTGTATACCATTAACCAAATACAGAAAAAAGCGATATCAAAGCCAAAAGCGTCAAAAGGAGTCGGCTTCGCTCGCTCAATCACTGATGAGTTTGGACAAAACAGACGTAAATCACCTAATTTACACCATCTACTATACATAAGATACAGACAAAATATTACAATTTTAATTTATTGACTCGTATCAAAATTTGAAGGTAATCTGTTGAGCCTTCTTCAAATGATATGGACCGTTAATTTGTGGTTCACTTCCGTTTATTTGATGGAAATTGGTTTGTTTCATTTTTCTTTTTTCTCGCTTCTCTGTAGACAAACATTTGTGCAACATATCACTTGAAGCTGATACGCCCGATGTGTCATGATAGTCTGCTTCGAGTCGTAAAAGAAGAGTAACTTCATAATCTTTGATAGTCGAGATGTGATATCAGATGTAAGTAAGGTGCCATTACAAGTGGGCAAAATGTTAAAAAAAAATCCTAAACTAACCTTCAAACTATATAAACACATCTTGTAGATAATATATCTAATTTTAGATTTTTCTGATCTTACGAAATAAGATGTAATTATTTATGAATACATAATACTCTTTCATAATCATTGGAAGGAATTAGGGTAGGAGAATGAAGAATGATATTTCTAGAAATTAATTTTCATATTCAAAGTACCTATTTAAAGTACTTGCTCCATTATTTATTCTTAGTTTATTCCATCATAATATCGATACCACTCTGGAGTCATTGATGAAAATTCACGTTCGGTCCAGCCAATGAGGAGAGAAAGATGGTCTGGGTTTTCTTCGTCGATGATATCTAGACAGTACAGCCAAGTACAGCTCACAGTAACAATGGTAAATATGTTTCCTTCAGCTTAATGTACGGATTACAAATGGTGGCATTGGTGGGTACTTTGGAAACATTACGTATTTCGCGCAAGATTGTAGAGTTTATTCCAAGATCTTGATTAAGGCGCCAACAGGAGGTATAATAAACTTGCTTATTTTATATCCTTAGGTCTTAAAATAAATTTTAAAGTTCTATGTATTTGTATTTGCTCACCCATCATTTTGTTTGTTAAATTAACATTTGCACCAAACCTTTCGTAAATATATATTTAAAAACGCTTTCCACTTAATAATAAAACATAGTTTGCTGGATGGAGCAGTATTTTTAAGGTTGGTACAGCCATTGATCGATATATGTTTTTTTCTTGAAATTACAAGTTTAAAAAACGCGTTTTTCTACATGATCAACTATATTAATAAGTACAACAGACTAATTTAATGTCCTGTAGTTTACAGCTCCAGTCCAACAATGAGTTTTCAATTTGAGAGATATAGGAATATAATTTCGTATATGTTTCTAACTTTTAAAATAACACACGTTGGTATTGTTTACAATTTTTTTCCTGATAGTATGTCCAAATGTCTACCATAAAGAAAGATATTTGTTCAAATCTATCGACACAAAAAATATATCTTCATTATAGCTTAAAAACGACACAAATTTTCTTTGGCCGCCATAAGATAATATGGTAGAGACAAATCTATTTATCTCAGAAACTAGACACGTGAAATGTTTAATTTTTTTCAGGGATTGTGTATGGCGTGATTATCAATAAGTCACCAACATTTCAAGTAAGTAAATCGGAAACATTGAGGGTATGGTGGTTCTACCTTAAAAAATATTACCTTGAACTCTGTATCTTTCCGGGTAGATGGGGTCAAATAATTTCTGCTACTCGTTCAGTGAACTGTTTGAAATTTTTTATTTTTATTTGTGTAATTTTAAGGTTTGGTATTACTGTTTGGTATTGGTATTTTAAGCTGTTTTATGGATTAAATTTGTTTTCCAGTGGATTGGTAGGGTTAGGATATTACATACAAATTAATTTGGAGTAAAATACGAATTGGTCAGGGAGGGCATACTTATTAACACTAAGAAAATCTCATCAATATTTTGATTCAGGGATGGATGACTGATAAACACTCACAATCTTATGTCTCAATACATATTTATTTTTACGGCATTTCAATAATTCATATAAAAATGTACATGGCAGGGAGCATACAGATTGTAAACAACACGAAACCAATTAGCTGCAGAGATTCACTTGACTTGTCGGAAAAGTTCATTTTAGAGGGCTTGGTAGTGAGCGTGGCCTTGACGAGTTTTTTAATCGATTTTTATCAATATCTTTTTCCAGTGTAATTGTTAACAAAATAGGGCTATGGACGTGAATTCAGAACAGTTCAATGAAAATAATTCCATAGCTTGTAATTGTTTATTAGATATACTTTGTCCTACAGGTGTTTAGAACCCGAAAATTTAGTAATTTTCGGGTTCTAAACACCTGTTGGACACAATAAAACTAATAGCTTATTCCAAACTATGAAATTATTTTCATTGAACTGTTCTGAATTCACGTCCATAGCCCTTTTTTGTTAACAATTACACTGGAAAAAGATATTGATAAAAATCGATTAAAAAACTCGTCAAGGCCACGCTCACTACCAAGCCCTCTTAATATGGAAATTCGTCATGAGTTATTTACAGAACTATGAAAGACAATTTTTATTTTAAACCCCAAATAAGAAAGGTTAAATTAGTATGTCACTTGTAAAAATTGAAGCAAATCGTGGCCAAAAGTTATGTAATAACCAAAACAAATGGTATTGGTTTCCAATCGACTAGTCTCAATTTGAAGATCACTTGCTATTATCAACTGTTATCTTTATTTCAAAATATCTTCGTAAAAAATATATTTTTTTTAGTAAAATTGATACCAATATCACAGTGTTATGTTTGAAATAAATTTATGCATACCTACGACGCTGCTTACATGTTGTTAGTAATGCAGTTAAAAGCACTTGCGTATATTTACCGAAATCAATTAAACATGTTCTTGTAATTAAACGCTTCCTAGAACGAATTTTTGTAACCGCAACTAAATCCCGCATGTGAATATCTACAATATTTTCCTCTCAATTTATTTCAATATCACTTCCTCACAAGGCACAGTTCACGAGAGCTATGTTCAACATCCAAAAGACTGTGATGGATTTTATGAAACTTTTGAATACGAAATCCAAATCCGGCTGGGTAATATCGCGCGATTTGTTAGCTATATGGCAGATATGACGATGAACAAGTCCCAACATTGAGATATTTATTTCCTATTTCTAAGAGGATGAGTATTAGTAAGAGGATATCTAAGCTAGATCTAAGATAGCGTGCGACTGCGGTCGCAATGTTAGAATTGACCCTGATGATGACAGATCCATTTCCCTCGAAACGTCGGTTAGAACAATGAAAGCTAGAGCTCGGCTACACAGCGTTATACATGGATATAATAAGCATTGTCTTAGGTCAAGAACCTATACACGTAAGCAGAAAATATCTGGAGTGAACGCTTAGCGAATGTAATTAAGAAGCTTTCTTACTTTGAGTATTCTTTCTGTACCATTTTAATAAAAGCGACACAGGATATGAGCGAAATATTTTGAATCATATTTCAAATTGGCGAGACTTACGTTCATTAATATGAATTTAAAATCAACAAATTAGTTAAATTTTCAACAACAAAAATCCGGTGGGCCTAATCAATTGGAGAGTATTGTGGGTTGTTGAAAGTTTCAGCAACCTGGCACTTATTGTCGAAGGCGTGAACCCCTGATCGTGGGAGACGCCCGTGCGCCCAGCATCTAGGTGTTCCTGTAGATGCCGAAGAAGTGTTTGCATTGTGGACACTTGTGCGATGTGTCCGTGCAACTGCTCATGCAATATGGAACACAGACACACGGCCAGCAGCTGTAACAAAACAAAACATTCAAGATTATCTGCACAATTCTCGACAACCATGGGCGTCCGCAGGATTTCTGCCAGGGGGGCGCGCCCCCATCCTGCCCCGTAGGTGATTTTTTGGTTTTTGGACACTTTAAAATCAAATTTGAGACGTTTTGAGGTTACTTTGTTGAAATATTAAATATTTTTAAAAATTGGACTCTTTGGGTCAGTGGAAGGGCATTCCATTTAATTTTTTTTTGAAACTATACGACAAAGAAATTATGTTTTCCTGACATCCAGGGGGGGGGGGGGGGGAAGCAAGCGTCCCCACTTGCCCCCGCCCCCATCCCTGTGGACGCCCATGTCGACAACATTCTCGTCGATATAACATTCATGATGGAGACTTGGACAATTATTTAAAATTACGATGCCAATGTTTCTATCAAAAATTGAAAACATTTCACTACATTATTATAAAAAATTGATAATTAAGTTAAATAAAATTGCAATAAAATTATTTTCAAGTAAATTTCGGTCAAATATCACATATCAATGTAACTTTAGGTAAGTCCATCAGCATGCATCACTGTCAAGGTTCTTTGAGGTTCTTTGAAAGTAAAGGTTACTTCTTTGAGTAGGTATTTGTAAAATAAATAGTAAAATTAATATCAATTATTGCCATTATCCAGTGATTAGTTTGGAATCATAGTGCATGTTGATTGACGATCATCTACTGTGTACTGTCATTGTCAACTAAAGTAAGTTCAAGCTGGAAACATATTTACCCCAAGAGACAAAGCACTAAGGCGAACAAGTGGGTCCTCGTATTGCTGTTTCTCTCGATCATTGTTTTGATGCTCTTTCCACACGTGGGACAATCCACATGGACCGGGTAGGGACCGAGTGACATAGCTGCAAACATGAATACCATCATCAAATAATGTGCCTGGAATGTGCTACCCAGATCAAAGTCAAGTATAGGTACAACAATAATATCACACTGTTGAAATCAAACTGATATTATTCGTATGTGTACAGAAAACTGATTGTACAAGTTTTATAAATAAGTATACCTCAGCAGGAATTTTAACTCTTTTGTCCAATTTTAATTATTTTAGGCGAAATATTGTGTTTAAGAGTAATGCTACGAAATATTTAAACCCTAACTTTAACACTACACATATGATTCAAATTCTTCACCACAATTTAAAAAAATCTAGAATGTGCCCACCTTAGACAATCTTTTATACCCTGTTTACACTGAGGATTCGATCATGATCCAAAATCTCGTTTGCAATCGAAAATGTGTGTGAACTGAACTCAATCGAACTCGATCATGATCCAAATCTCGATTGAGTTGTAAGAACGCAATCGAAATCCGAATCATGATCGAACTCAAGGTCAAACAAAAGAAATCATGAATTTTAAACACGAAAACTTACAAATGCATGCTCTAATTGCATGTAACAAGAAGCATTATAAAGTTTAACTTGAATCTTGCCTCCATTTTGATTTCGATTGTAATTGAACTGGATCATGATCGAATTCTCAGTGTGAACAGGGTATAAGAGTAAGCAACGAAATATTTAAACCCTAACTTTAATACTACACATTTTATTCAAATTCTTCGCCACAATATGGAAATTGTCTTGATTAAAAAAATCTAAAATGTGCCCACATTAGACAATCTTTACGGTGGTGTGCTATCGTTTATTGCCATGACAAGACAATCCTAATCAACTGTTAAGAAGCTTTCATTTAACAGAGCATTTAAAACCAGGATCACTATAAAGTATATATTTTCTTACTTTGAATTACATACGGTGCCGTTACTTGGACGTTGATTTGCTGAGCTGAGGGAGGTCCTTGGGGAGGATATCCTTGTGGAGGTCCTTGGGGAGGATATCCTTGAGGAGGTCCTTGGGGAGGATATCCTTGAGGAGGTCCTTGAGGAGGATATCCTTGCGGAGGTCCTTGAGGGGGATATCCTTGCGGAGGTCCTTGGGGAGGATATCCAGGATTCAGCTGTGGATACATAGATCCTTGAGGAGCGTCTGGATTTGCCCATCCGGGTGGCGGCGCTCCGGACTTCTCGGTCAGGGTCGGGGCAGTGTAGGGAACTACAGGGTCAACATAAGGAGGCGGTGCATTGGCGTCTCGATGTGGATCCATTCCACTGTAATAGAGAATGAAATAGTACAACGACCATACTTCTTGTATCATGTGGCCCAAGAACAACTAGATCGTGAAATTGGCGCCAATATAAGGTTCCTATCCAGCGGATGGGAGAAGGAGAGATATAGAGCACAATTATTACTAATGATAAACGTGTTTCATTGTCAAACGTGGTCGCCGCAGCTGACCTACACCAAGGCTGCACACAAGCGAGCTCCGAAGGTATAGTACGTCCAGCGAGCGTGTAGCCTTTCCTTTCATAAGATGAGCAGTATTGTTCGACCCTTGTTCGACAGTTAAGCTCTGACAAGATACAACTCTTTTTATGACCTGCCACCCCTTCCACCCACACTGTTGCCATTTTAAACAACTTTCCTTGAATTTTAAAAGCCAACTGCATTGAAAGAAATTTGGCACCACAACAAAACAACCCTTTCCAGAACACCTGCAGTCGTTGAGAGATATTTACAACCGCACACGCGTCAAAACACTCAGGATTACAAGCTAAATCCATTGTTGAATTTTACACAGCATTTGCTGAACTGGCTACACGCTCACTGGACGTACTGTAACCAACTGCTACCTGCTTACACTGCCTGCGAGGGGGTGCTCTTTCCAAACACCTTGAGGGGTGCTGGCGACAACAACAACACTCCTAGGTGTGGTCAGAACAATGACATTCTTGCCAATGCTGGGGAAGCATCTTGACACGGCCCGAGCGTTGAATATTCAAAGGCCCGTGGGCTGAAGGGTTAGAAACTATTTATCTAACTAGAATGACAATGATCCGTTACAAACTGAACGCCATACTTGATATTGGATATTTTTTTAATTGTCAACAAATTCTTATCACCTTAATTTAAATTCAAAAAACTTGAATTACAATGACATTTTTGAATTGTAGAGAGATGTAAATGTACAAATGAAAAGGAAAATTATTCAAATTCACAAAAATTACAAATACCTTTTAAACAGAAAAAATCTAATGAAACCTACTTAATAAAAAAAATTAAAAATTCAATTTTTATTTATAAAAAAAAAAATGTAATTATTTTTCAATGTAAATGATAAGAAATCATGTGTCCCTACAGTGAGTTGTTGACAGACATGGGCAGTATCTAGATACTTGTATCTTAAGATACGTATCTTAGATACATTTGTATCTTGTATCTAGTATTTTAAATACATGAGCCAAATGTATCTGTATCTTGTATTTTAAATACCCATTTCTAAAGTATTTTGTATCTTTTTTGAAGATTTAAAATACAAGATACATTTTTATGCGCCTAGAATTTCAAAGATAGCTTGATCTCTTGCTTAATTTCAAACAAGCATCAAATAATACACGTTGCCGTATTGAATCGATCAAGAAAATGTTAAGTATGTTGCCTTACAAATAGAACAAATTAAAATTTAATTTAGAATGAAGTCCCTACATTTTTTACTGTTGGATGATATGTATGAGTAGGGATGGCACTTTTAACGGTTCTGAAAAAATCGGTAAATTTACCGGTAAATTTACCGGTCAGCGGTAAATTTTGAAAAACGATGGCGGATACCAAAATATGACTATACCCAATACAAAAATTACCCTACCTTATTATTTGACTTATTTACAAAGATTACCAGTCAGTCAGTGGTCAGGACAATAACAATACATCTAATCAATGTTAATTGTTAATATTGACATTACTGCATTTTGATAAGGGATGATTTGATAGCTGATCGAAATAACTTACGGCAGAATAGCATTGATTCGACCAATCTAGTATGCTATACATGTTCTTTTCTCCCATAAGAGGAATTGTCGACCATCCAATTTGATCAAGTATCAATCGCTATGCTGTGTCTGCTAAACAAGCAAACCAGAACAAAGATCCGACATTGGAAGTAATCGTAGGAATTGCCATTCTGAATGATAGAGGACAACTAAAAATCAACTTAAATTATGCCTAACTACTAATGTTGTCACACTGAAGTTTACTTCTAGTTATTACTTAAATTGTGATATCTCCATTCATACATTCAAAAGGATTATAAAAACAAAATGTACCATTTTTTTACCGGTAAATTAATAATTGGTAAATTTACCGGTAAATTTACCTTAATTTACCGGTAAATTTTACCGGGTGCCATCCCTATGTACGAGAATAAAAAAAGGATCTTTAAATGTATCTTTTTTGAAGTATCTAAAGATACTATCTTGTATCTTGTATTTTAAATACATCTCTAAAATGTATCTTGTATCTTGTATTTTAGATACCCAAATTAAAAGTATCAGTATCTTGTATTCCAAATACATTGAAACAGAGTATTTTGCCCATGTCTGGTTGTTGACTCCTTGCTGTATAGTGATTTAAAATTTAGATTTCCTGCCATCTCATGCATTGTATGAAATGAGCAAACAATACCTACATACACACACTAAGAACAAAAGCGCAAATATTGACAAACGTCAACTAATAAGATTAATTTGAGTCCGTCTTTTTCTAGATTCGAACCATCATGGATTCGAACTAAACTAATTTAGAAGATCGGCGAAGAAGAGTTAGAAGATCAAGCATTTGAATTATTTTTTACATAAGATGATGATTAAAATATTAAATAATAGTTACAAAATATGTGAATTATATTAATGCTGCTGTTATTTCGTCAAAGATACTACAAACAAGATGTGGATGTTGCGCGTTATATAATTCGAAATTTGCAATCGAGAAAACATCTCAGTACATTAATCTTACTTCATCTCAATGCTACGATCTTCCAAAGATCCTAGCAAAAACTATTTATAGACTTTTTGTTGATTCGAGCACGACTCCCGACACCTCAAGGATGTTCATGTTTAAAATTCAACAGCAAGAGAATTCGACTACATAGTTGGCAGCTACAGCTGAGCGACATGCAATATCGATTATTTCCAAGATATAAGGGTGTTGCCATGTTTAATTTCCTAGTGACTAGTAAACTACACAGAAAACTATGAACCCATCTTCAGCAGACCATGAAATTAATCGAATCAATGGCTAGGCGCCACTCATCTTTCTCCTCCCACCTTCTCCTCTACTCCCTCCATTAGATATTTCTGCACTGAGTTTATCTAATATTTGCATCACTTCGGTCAAGGATTTTGAAATTTGTATGTATTTTTAAACCATTTACATATGCAGCTATAATTAGATAAAAAGTTTGAACTTACCTGTGTTAATTCCTTCTATAACTGGAAGTAAACTGTTAAAACTTCGGTTAACTTCTTTTAAAGATGATGTAAGTATATAATTAACATTTGATGACACACGTGAGCTAGATGTCTTGTCTGACAGTCTGAGAAGACGCCGAGGTGGTCACTGTTATGTGTGAGAGGGAGGGGGGGGAAGAGCGACGGTGATCAAGGGCGATGGAGGGGGCCAGACGGAATCGCACATGCGTTATTCACATTCCGGCCGCGGCCTTCGCACTTCGGCGGAAGTTTCAAACTGAGGAGAATTATAAATATTTTATCCAGTCGGGTGTTAGCTTGACGCTGCCAAGCACCGTTTTATCGTACATTACGAGCTTCCTACCACGTTATTAGAAATGACAGTTGAAACCCGTTTATCGGGTGCATGTAGCTAGATTTATTAACTAGGAAAACGCTCTGTATAACGCGTTGATGAGCGAGCACGGACACGCGCAACACCTCGAGCCGAAATTATGTCTATCGAAAATATCATTAAAAGCCAATTATTCTTGAAATTCGTCTGACTTGTAGGCATAAATATCTCCAAATATTTCTAAGTATTATTCCCATAGCCATGCAAAGTTTTAAGTTGATCGATTGAACCTTTATGATTAAAATGTTCGTTATTAAAATTCAAAAATCATAGGATATATTTAAAAAAATATACCTGGGACCACTCATATGATAAAAGTGTGTGTACTTACACAATATTAGACGATCTGTTGAGCGGTCATGTCAGTTTCATACGTTTGAAAGTTTCTGCTCTAACTACCTTGGAACTAGATTCGAATAAGCCGTAATCAATATTTTCGAGAAATTTGACAGATAACACGCAAAATGTCAGTACAATGTCAATAACTTTTATATTTAAACACAGATAAGTCTGAAAATTTTCAAAAATACAGATAAGGTTGGTCCCAATGACCATGCAAAGTTTTAAGTTGATCGGTCATACGGTTCTAGTTTAAATTTCAAAAATCATATGAAAGATTTTTTTAAATTTTAACCAATGGGAGGATTTGGATGATACTTTGTATGATTGGGTAAAATGTTAGTGGTAATGACTTGTCAAAATTTCAAATTGATAAAACAAACCAATCGAATGACAATGTTTTTAAAATTTGAACCAATCACAGGAGCCCGTTCTAAAACGATCCCAGGGACCGCATAGAGTACGTTAGTATGTGTACAAAATTTCAGATTGATTGCTTGAGCGGTTTGACCTGGGGTGTGACCACAAAAAAAAAAACACACACACACAGAGAAAGTGCCATAAGAGTACCGTGGTGACGCTCGCTACGCTCGCTCAAAAATAAAGCTTGGCGCATTGAATTTCCACCCCCCAACGAACTTATAATTTGTTATTCTTCTGTGATGCCCTCTTTTTCACGCAATGTGCCAAGCTTTATTTTTTTATTTCAATGAAAAGGGAATTGGGACATTGCAGACCCCGAAGAGCGATGTGGACTAGGGCAGTCACATTGGTTCAGGCAATGAGGAGGGAATGATGACCTGACCTCAGTTAATGGGGTTTTCTTTCGTCAATGATATCTGATCAACACAATATACCTTACAGTAACAATGGTACATGTTCGTTCGGCTTAATGTTCGGATTACAAATGGTGGCATTGGTGGGTACTTAGGAAACATTACGCCTAATATTCATAATAGTGTAAAGTGTATTCCAAGATACTGATTTAGGCGAAAACAGGAAGAAAACTATCGAATTCTAAAGTTCTAAGTAGGTATTTTGTATTTGCAAACCTTAACCACTGTATAGGTAATAACACACATTTTGTTTGCAGAATGGAGAGTATTTTTAAAACAATAATACCTTGATATCGCTTTCTGGCAGCTGCAGTGAAATAATTTTGGCATCTCGTTAAATGAACTGCTTGAAATGATATTTATAATTGTGTATATTTGTGTTCGGTATATTACATTTTGGTATATCAAGCAGTTTTCTCGAATCAAAAGTGTTCCAGTGGATTTTTAAAAGCAAACACGAATTGGGAATCAGGCAAATTTGTACCGATGAACAGTACAAATGAATTTCAAAATTTGGTATTTCTTTATCATTTTTCAAAGAATAATCTCATCAATACTTTGATTCAGGGATGGATGACTGACCACTCGCAATATTATGTAATAATACATATTTATTTTTAAGGCATTTCAATAACATACTAAATGAATGCACATGGCAGGAAGCATACAGATTGTAAACAACACAACACCACTTCCACAACTATCACAAACAATTTATTTATTACAAACCAAATAAGAAAGTAAGGCCGGGTAGGACCATAGTGGAAATAGTGAATCTAATTGGCTGTGGAATTCGCGCCAACTTGATTCATTGGTTAACTGGCCACTACTATCGATAGTTAGCTAATCCAAAGTTGGTCCTACTTAAGTAAATTAGTGTGGCATTTTGTATAAATGAAAGCAAATCAATGCATTAAGTTTTAAGTAATAAACCAATTCTAATTGTATTTGCTGGCAATCGACTAGTCTCAATTTGATGTCACTTTAATATATCAAAATATAATATGTCAAAATATGTCAAAATATAATATTGCAATTCTATAAATTTAGTAACATTTGCCAAGCCAATGACACAATTTTATGTTTGTAACAATTGTGAATTAGGTAGGTACGACTGCAATACAATGTTAATGCTAGTGTTACGTAAATGCAGTTCTTTCGCGTATTTCACTTATGCAAGAAACCACCAAAATCAATCAACGTTTTTTGTGTGTAAATAAACACTTTCTAACACGAATTTTTGTAACCGCATCTAAACCCTTCATGTAAATATCAACTATATTTTACTCTCAATTTATTTCAATATCATTTCCTCACAAGGCACATTTCACTAGAGCTATGTTCAACAATCCGAAAGACTGTGATGACTTTTATGAACTAAGTAGGTAAGTGGAATACGAAATCTAAATCCGGCTAGGTAGAAAAGTACCCAAAAGTAATATGAGTGATATGATATGAGTTGTAAATATTGTATAATATATTGTAATATTGTACTTGTTTCAGTCTATGCGCTCGATTTGTTAGCTAAGACAGATGTGACGATGAATTCCTAAGAGGTTATGAGTACGTTAGAATTGACTCTGATGATGACAGAGCCATATCTATCGAAACGTCGGTTAGTAATAAATGACATCTCTACGACTAATTTAAAAGTTTTGGTGCAGACATATTATTATGTCGTGCTCCTCTAACCAACACTTTGTCCAGTATAGCAATTAAAAGCATTTAGTCAATTGGTGAGTTTTATCCCTCTCGCCCCTCGTAACTTCCATCACCCTGGCACCCCTGAACGTGGGTCCAGCTAATATCTTCGCCTTCGCCTGTTGTTGTAATTTGGTACTTTGTAGAAGCCGAAATGGTGTTTGCATTGTGGACATGTATGCGATACGTTATTGCAATCAGAGATGAAGTATGGAGCAATGACGCACGGCCAGCAGCTGCAATGAAAACAAAACCAGATGAGTTCAGCAACATCCTCGTTCTTCCGGGTTCTTCCATTCTCAATATTTTATAAAATTGATGATTAATTTTAATAAAAATGCGATTAAATTATTTTTATTTTTTATATAAATTTCAGTCTAAAATTGTTACGAATGTATGATGACAAATATGGCAAGGCAAGCTTAAATCTCCATTTTTAAATGTCCGTATAATTTATGTCCAACAACGTGCATCACTGTAGGTAAGGACTGACTTCTTAAGAGTATTTGTAAAAATAAAATAAATTGTAAAATTAACGAATCTGGTGGTATATTAGATAGGTATATTTGATTTCTGGCCTATACTTTTATACTATTTATATACTACTCGATCCGCCAAATATTTATTGATTTAAAAAAAAATTGGCCTTGCAAATTTTTTGATATCACTACTTTTCAGTGCTGAATTTTTAGATATCTTCTATTTTTTAGTAGAAGTAGTGTTTTTATGGGGATTATTATTTTCTTGCCATAAGTGATTACAAGCTTGACTTTTGGAATCATCTACGGTCGGGGACAGGCAAAGATAAAGATCCAATGCTAGAGCGGGTTGCCTGTCCCCGACCGTACTAGATATATAACAGGCATGTTGTTTGATGAACAACTACTGTGTACTGTCAACTCAAGTAAGTTCACGCTGGAAACATATTTACCACATGCAACATAGCACTAAGGCGATCAAGTGAGTGCTCCAGGTGGGGGTTCTCGTGGTCGCTGTGCTAATTCGCTTTCCACACGTGGGGCAATCCATTTGGACGGGGTTGGGACCGAATTGACAAGCTGCAACAATTCAAACAATGTGACAAACAAGTTCTACACAGATCAAAGTCAAGTACGTTATTAGAATATGTCTAAAATATAGAGGCTAGTTCTAATTTTTTTTTATCAGTGAGTAAAATTGAAACAAAATGCCTTGATAAGTGATAATACTAGGTTTGTTCGTCGGGGTGTTCTAACCTGCTCGGAGCAGGCGGAAGTACGTCACTGAATATGTTAGATGCAAGGATTTCGAATCAAAACTGGACAGATAGGTACATAAGTAAACTGTCAGTGACGTACTTTCAGTGATCAGTGATTCAGATGATCAGATGATCAGTTTTTCAGTGATTCTTTCATACTGTTAAATATGTTATGTAATTTTCTTTAATTTGATTTTGGTATTCTGTGTTTTGCAATTTGCATTTGCTGCAAACAGACAAAAAAAATATATATATATATATTTGAGCATTATTATTCCTATAACTCCTCTTTTGAAATTATATTATCAATTATCTAGATAACCAGAGTTATCTTATCTCCATCTAGATTATTTTTTGTTATCTGGAAGAACACTGTGTGGACGTGTAGTAATTTGCAACGAAATATTAAAACCCTAATAAACCTAATCAAATTATTCAAATTATTCAAATTGTTCGCCACAAAACTTCATGTCAATTAAGACGCTCTGTTTCGGTGGTAATTCAACGTATGCCATTGTTTGTTGCCATGACAAGGCAGTCCTAATCAACTTTTAACTTAAAAACTCATTTAACAGAGCTTTGAAAATAAAGCTCCATATAAAGTACATATTTTCTTACCTTCATTAAACACCGTGGGGGGATGAACGACATACGGTGCCGTTCCTTGGACGTTGATTGGCGGAGCTGAGGGCGGCCTTTGAGGTACTTGGGAAGGATATTCTTGGCGAGGTCCTTGCGGAGGATATCCATGTGGAGGTCCTTGAGGAGGATATCCTTGGGGTGGTCCTTGAGGAGGATATCCTTGGGGTGGTCCTTGAGGAGGATATCCATGTGGAGGTCCTTGAGGAGGATATCCTTGTGGAGGTCCTTGAGAAGGATATCCTTGTGGAGGTCCTTGAGAATGATATCCTTGAGGAGATCCTTGAGGAGGATATCCTTGAGGAGGTCCTTGAGGACGATATCCAGGACTTTGCTGTGGATACATAGATCCTTGCGGAGCGTCAGGATTCGCCCATCCAGGTGGCGGCGCTCCGGACTTCTCGGTCAGGGTCGGGGCAGTGTAGGGAACTACAGGGTCAACATAAGGAGGCGGTGCATTGGCGTCTCGATGTGGATCCATTCCACTGTAATAGAGAAGGCGGTTGAATGATTCGAAATATTTCAGGGAAGGAACAGTTTGCACATTAAGTTTTACATTACAACTATCTTCTTCTTGTATCATTTAGCAATCAAAGCGACTTAATATACAAGATCGTGAAATTTCAATACCACACTTTATTTTGTATATTTTTTTAATTTAAAAAAAAATGTTGTGTAATATTAAGAACCCAAGGACAATGCACCTTAATTTAAATTCAAATAGCTTGCATTACACCGAGATATTTGGAATTGTGGAGAATGTAAATATAAAAATAAAAAGGACATTATGCAAATTTACAAAAATTACAAGATTAATTAAACAGAAAAACTAATGAAAAATACATACATACCTACCTAATCTATTAAAAAATCATACAAATATTTTTTTAAACAATCGCATAGATAACTATTTTACAAAGTAAATTAAACGTGAGAAATCAAGTGCTCTTACAACCAACTGTGAGTTTCCTTGCTGTATACTGATTTAAAATATATATTTTTGTCTGCATTGAAGCAAACAATACATTACACCCGATGCGAAATGTATACGTTGATGAGGAGAAACATGTGATTTGAGTAGGTAGGTTCATTTGTGTCCATGTCTGTCGCTTTCTATAGATTCGAACTAATTTATACGATCAAATACCATTGAATACTTTGTTTTATTAGAACATGACTATTAAAATAATAAATAACAGAATTACTAAATGTGCGTATCGTATGTTGTATGTTGCTATAGTACTACTAACAAGATGTGGATGTTGTTATAAAATTCGTGTTGCACTCAACAAAATATCCAAGTACAATAATCTTACGGCATCTCTGCTAAGATCTTTGAATATTAATCCTTTCAATTACCTTTGAATATTTAATCCTTACGAGCCTACGATCTTCCAAAGATCCTAGCAAAATTATTTAGGAGAACATTTCTTACTGATTCTTCTCGACACCTCAAGGATATTCATGTTTAAAATCATAGTTGGCAGTTACAGCTGAGCGGGGTGGATTATCGATTATTTCCAAAGTGCCATGTTTAGTTTCCTAGTGACTAGTAAACTACACAGAATACTATGAACCCATCTTCAGCAGACCATGAAAATAATCGAATCAATGGCTAAGCGCCAGTCTATCCTCCTTCCTCCCCCCCCCCCCCCTCCCAATTACATTTTACATGCTTTTGCACTGATCTTACCTAATATCTACATCACTTAGGTCAAGGATTTTTAATACATTTTGTAATTGTATGTATTTTAAGCCATTTGCATATTGCAGGTATGCTTAGTTAAATAATTTGAACTTACCTGTGTTGATGCCTTCTATAAAATTGAAGTGAACTGTTCAAACTTCGTTAAACTTTTGTTAAAGATGATGTAACTATATAATTAACATTTGATGACACACGTGAGCTAGATGTCTTGTCTGTTGACAGTCTATTAAAGCCTAATGAAGATGAAAGGCGCAGTGAGAAAAGACGCCGAAGTCGGCGCGGCGATGTTGTGTTTGTTGCGGCTCTCGATGTTTTGTGAGAGAGAATACTTTCAAGGGCGATGGAGAGGGCCAGCAGAATGGATCGCACATGCGTTTTAGACAATCCGGCCGCGTCCTTCGCACTCCAGCCAGCGTCAGTTTCAATGTGACTAGAATTAACTAATTTACATTCGTGACGTCACTGTGCGGCTAACAAACAATCTAAAGGAGCTAGGAACACTGAATTAATGTCATGTGACAAACAGCTCCAGTTTTCAGCTCTCTCAATGGCTAAATTCGTATTTTTCGCAGTATTCGACAAAATATGTTTCAATGACATTCGAATTTGATGATAGTTGAACATGGTAGAACAATATTACTGACAGTTGAATGATTTCGTAATCGTATTCTAGCTGTAGTAGAACATTTACTCACAAGAGGGCAGCACTTGCCGCGTAATTCAACATGAACTATAAAATAATTTTATTTAGAAAGCAATCAATGACGAAGTGTAGTTTCTTTCCTATCACAGCCTTGGTCTCCCCTAATTTTGAATATAATTGACTGCACGGCAATGAAAATGGAATAAATTAAGTTCCTTTCACGTAACATACAGTCATGTGCCTAATGTATTCGTCCACTGAAATAAAGAACCAATAAGCAACCAAAAATATATGTAATGCTCAACTTTTTGGACACGATTTTATCTGGTAAAGTAAAATGCAAATATGAATCGAACGGCTTTGGTAAAAAATGTAGCATAAAATACCAAGATAAAATAACATTCATGTTACATGGGCGTGAGCAGGCAGTACTTACCCTGTATACATTCATTCCAGAAGTTGACTTTTAATAGGTCACACGAAACTGCGAGCAAATACTGGCAAACGCGTCAATGTTTACTACAAACTGTGGTCCTAATATACTTGTAGGTGCAGTGGGATGTCAACAGGAATTGCAACTAAAGGAGAACACGTGACCGGGCGCATGTGCAGTTGCATCGATGCAGTTGCACTCGATGCACTTGCAGTCTTGCACTAGGTCAGTTCCCACAGCCGGTCGGAAAAAGATCGAGGATTCATTCACTATTCTCTCCGATCATATTATTGATTTCCATTTTATTTATTTTTACATTGTAGGTTCGGGTATAAAAACTAAATAGTTCATGAAAAGAAATTATTTCTTATTTCGCGTTTTTTTCTCCAATTTTCGACTGTCGATTTACAGGAACTTATGAATCGAATAGTCGAATAATACGATGTACGATGTAATCACATTTATTTTTACTCGCCATTCTTACTACAATTTGTAACAATTTCCACATCATTATTTCTCAATCGTTATCATTCACAGACGAAGCACAATTAGAAATTAGAATGACTAAAGCAATATTTGATACGTAAGAGATGAAAATGCAGCTTGCGTATGTATATAGAATAAGATTATGTTTCCTATAATAAATATTCTACACAATTTGTGATGAACAGTCCGAATGGCAAGAACGATTTTCTGCTGTGTTTTACAGTTGGAAGACGAATGCGTGTATTTAGTAGCTATTTTAAATAATTGCATTGCGGGTTTAGACATTAAAAATGAAACATATCTGTAAAACTAGATGATAATAAGTTAAATGAGACGTAAATAACACTCTTCGTGGAAGAATTTAGAATACACTCAGCTATTTAAAGACGTTACTAGTATTTCGTACAATACCAGAGAAAATGTGAATAAATTTACTTAAAATTCGTTAGAGTGAAATATGTGCTTCGTTTTAATTTACGTGTTACTGAGTAATAAATTATATAATTGATAGCCCAAATTATACAGAGATACTGGATTTCCATTCGACTTGGCTTTTCCACTTAGCCTTTTCTGGAATTAATGTGCGAAAACACAAAAAATATATTTTGGGGAATACAGGATTGTTTTTATGAGAGTAATGTCCGTTTTACCTGCGCAGATAAAACTGTGCGGCAACTGTGGGGACTTTACTCACTTATAATTTGGCAGTCCAGACTTACAAATAACAATTTTCTCCAAACTTAATATTTGAACTGGAGAACAGCCAATCATTTAAATTGAACCATCGAAATTTGACCAGACATTGACAAGATCGTCTTCGACCCAGACAACCTTCACTCTAATGAATCCAGGCGTTACCCCAGTGTCTGTATACATTCCTCATTATTATCATTATTTTTACAACCCTAGCATAAACATTAATCAATTAATTAATCGTAAAGTGCGCAACAATTGCGCATGCTCCGACGACGCCCGGTGTTATCACGCACAAGGTAACATTGCCGACTCTGCTGGCAGGTAATACCCTTGCGGCACGCACCCTTCTATCTGTACCCCCTTCTCCTACAATGGCGGGGTGTATTATGGTAATTACCTTGACTAGTGTTGCCCTGCCCTTCTGAGCTACCCCCCAACAGTACCGTTACAGGTGGGCATATGCAAATGTCACTGACCACTCGAAAGGAAAGGTTCACGCAAATGTACCCAAGACCAAGACGTCAGAACGGTGTAGTTTATTTCGGTTGTTCCTACCGTGAGGATTGGCTTATGAAAGGGGTTTGTTTTGGTGTGTTGTTATTAATAATATCACAGTTGGTGTTCTAATATTGAGTGTTGTGAATGATTACACAACCACTTGTGATTGGGCAATACAAAATGAAGCCGCAGAAACCGGACCATTATCACTCCACCAATGTCGTAGGATTGGAGAGAAAGAAACCGTTGCATGTAAGTATTGACAAATCATTCGATTTCATTCAAATGTATACGGGAGGATCTTTAACCATCTCTTCAAAAAACTCTAAATATATTCCTATTTATTATCGACCGTCACAAAGCAATAAGAGTATTAACAAAACAAGTACAAAGTACTATCGTGAAATTGGATTAGATTTAGATTTTTTTAGTGACACGACACTATAGTGTTATTAATTGAACAATAGTTATTTCTTTGTATTGGTATGCACACACAAACCATAATGGCATTGTATATTTTACATTAGTTATTAATCTATGCTAATGACTTGAGTTGCTTTACAAGATAATGTATATCATCAAAGTGCAACCTTAATCGATTTAGCATAATGCAAGTGCATAGGAAATCATGCGAGTTAATGATGTATTATTAACGCAAGAATGTGCAGGTGCAACATTATGTATAACTTAATGAAAGTTGACGATCTACATGTTTCCAGGAACATTTTTAAATGGTTTAGTACGTAATTTTGATGATAAGATCGCCCTCGGCTGTCGTGTATAAACTCTGGGGTGAAAGGACAAATAACACTTTTAAAAGGTGACGAATTGATTTACTTCAAGTTTGAGTAATTGATGTTGTATACGAATTTTAGTTTTCATTCACGCCGCTGAGATATAATCATGGGGAGCAAATTATTGCAACTCTTTCTCAAGTTCAATTAGCAGATGAAGTTACAACAAGAAATCTGTAACGGATGGTGGGATTACCAACATCTATCGTGTATATTATTTAATCTACATTATCACATGGTGTCATGTGGTGGGGCGATAATCGGTTTACAAAGCTCGGCGTTTTGTAGCGTTCAGATTAAGTATGGCGATAAATTTTGTTTGTTCAACCATTCCTCATCACTCATGTTTAAGTGTCGCTACAAACAGCCACATTTCCTGAACAAGTATGTTAACAAAACCTCTTCCCCTAAACCATGATTAGAACTCGTCACATGAATCTGCTGCAGGTCCCTTCAAATAAAATCAATATTCTTAAAATATGACATAATCTTATAACGCGATAAACCACTTAACATCGATAGGACTATAGATATAGTCTGATCGTTTATAAGAATATTCTAAAAAATCAAACACAATATCACAAAATAATTTAATTTTCATCTCTTTCAGAGGCTAAAAAAAATTGTAAGAATATCAAACTGCTATCCATTTTGTAAACATGTAGCAAAGGGACGAATTTTCAGGCTTAAAGATGAATATCAGTATACTTTTATTCTTGAACGGACTTATCAATCTATAATTTTGTATAATCAGTGGCATGAAAGGAACGAGTTTATCAAGATGTTTAGTCATATTGCTCTTTTATGAAAATCAATAGTTAGTTGTTGCACATTTCTAGAAATAGGTGTAGTCAGTATAAAGCTGGCTTTATGAGCATATGTGGCTATTATTTTTCTTATTGTTTAATAGCGTGCTAGAATTAGGTCACTCTGCAGGGTGTAGAGGAATATACATTCATATCCTTACCTCATAGGGGAGATACATGTTTAGAGAGAATTAAATCTTTTGTTCTTTATTATAACAAGTTTTATGACAAGTCAGAAAAAGCTGTAAATAAATAAATAAATAACTAGGTATACAAATATACTATACAAATATTTTAAAATGATATGATAATTTTGGTTTAAGATTGAAATGGCTCAATTTTTAATCAAGTCTTGTGCCAAATTTAAAATCTATGCTATAGAATAGAATTTTCTTTATTTTTGCATTATATCATATATGGTACAGGCATAAAAAAGGCGAGGTTCGCAAGGATTTGCGTTCTTCCACCCTGCCTGCTGAAATAGTAAATATAACAGTAAATAATATAAGGTAAATAATAAAATAAGGTAAATATACCTTATCATGATAATAACTAATTTTTAGTATCTTAATTCTTAGTACAATTCTTCACAATTCTTAGTATCATGTGGATTTCAATTTCACTTTAATTAATGACTAGAAAGACTCGCTTACAAATTGTAGTTGCTGTGATGATCTTGAATCTTGATTCAGAACATTTATTTTGGTTCAGAACCACGACGGTCTGTAATAAAACTGATCAAAAGTAAGTTAGCCTTGTTAAAAAATATGAAGTTAGTTGTGGTGTGTGTACTTTTTACAACGTATTTGGTTACATTATATTTTAAGTGCTTTTACCTAAATTAATTTTATATACATTTTTACTATCTTTAATCACGCATAGGGCTTACAAAGGGCTTATATTTTCTGGTACAAATATCGTTATTATAGTTCTGACATTTTCTTGACACCTGATTCTTGCCCTACAGTCTACTGAGAAATATTGAAATCAGACACAATTATTTCCAACAGTGGAATGCATTTAAGGAGTTGCAATTTTGTAACTATTTATATCGCCAAGGGACAGTTTTACGGTAAACAATCAACTAAACAATCAGACATTTCTGAATACATTACACGCAATCACAAATGCGTTTACAGTAATTTTTCAAAGTAAGAAAAGTGCATAGATTGCTCTAATTAGTCTGAAATCTACCTTAATTATTCGTAAAAAATCTATAAAATTAAACACGAGGCCCTTTGGCCAGAGAAAATTACTAGGAAAATGCTCAGTGTAACGCGTTGATGAGCGAGCACGTGCAACATCTCCAACCAGACACGATCCACTCAATCAAAAATAACTTCCACAGTATTTCTGATTTGCAATGTAACTTTCCATCTTTACACTCCATGTCCTAATCTCTTTTGTCAGATCTTTCTAAACTCATAAAATGGCGACAAGTTTGTAAATAACTGATTGGGTTGGAAATTTTTAATATATGACATAATGTTGGTCTTGATCACCAT
This sequence comes from Leuctra nigra, assembly GCA_934045905.1. NCBI lineage: Eukaryota > Metazoa > Arthropoda > Insecta > Plecoptera > Leuctridae > Leuctra > Leuctra nigra. Next base: position 16,104,863 of record OW203764.1, on the reverse strand, counting down.
GTCATATTTGAACTTAATCGGTTCAGGGCCCCTATTCTCGAAACAGTTATCACGTCATAAGTTACGAAAAGTCATAATATTAACATGGTGAGAGATGGGACAAACCTCCTTATAATATCATAAAAAAGTAATAAGAGGAGTTATGACGTGATAACTTTTTAAAGAATAGACCCCCTGGTGGATTTAAAAATTTGCAAATTTCAGCTCGATAGAAGAAATGGTGCGACCTGTATATCGCCATTAACAGACAAACAAAAAAAGAAAACTGAGGCCGAAAGAGGGAAAAGGAGAAGCTCACTTCGCTCGCTCAATTAAGAGAGACACTCCTAAAGCACTATCTATCTAAATTTTCCTGCATTGCCCAAGGTACACCGATATCAAACAAATTGATTTTACATACTCATACCATCGCAGAAGTTAGCATAGGTAAAAAAACTCTGATTGGTTAATAAGTGAAAATAAACCGATCGTCGTATCAAGTTTAATTGGGACCAACATTTTACCAGATTGTACATATTTTCAGCTAAATCGGTCAAGAACTTCAAGAGTTTTATATTTTGAGAAGGTGTCAATTTGTTTCATCGAAAAACTAAAAAGTTTTGTGTCCCGCATCAAATCTTTTACAAATAATTCGTTTTTTTCTGACTGCTGTTTTTCAACGTCTAGCTGTTCGCAATCAGCATGGCTCAGTCGTATTGGCGATATTGCAATTCCGATGCCTATGGAATACTTATCCTCGAACAATTCACAATGATAGCAACGATGAAGATCATAGAAATGGATTGTTTATTAGTATTATGTCAGATTAGATGCTTTTTTCTTCAGTTTTTTCTTTAACTCTAAAAGGGCCAGTCTTTCAATGCTCTGCTAACTTTTAAGCAGTTGATTAGGACTATATTATCATGGTAACATGGACTTTCCTAGGATACTCTGTTAACTTAATTACTGGTTTTAGCAGAGTATTGAAAAACTGGACCTAAACAGTGATTTTTGACAGACAATCTTTCTAACCAATTGCAGCGACGACCTAAAATAAAAGAGAAGGAAAAGTTTCGAAGAGAATAACACATTTGTGAATGTTTATCTGTATTTTCAGTCCAACCGAATTCCTGGAGTGATCCAACGGTTCGAGGTCGAGCTGGAATCTCCTAATCAAGTCTTCTTCTCTGGAAACACGATCAACGGGAAAGTTCGCATAGACTTGGCAAACTGTTTAACACTTCAAGGTACAGCTTTTCCTCAAGGAAATTGTCACGGAAGTCACAACTTTCTTGCCGTGCCGCCTCCGAGCATGTCTGCATGTCTGACTATCTCAATCTGGCCAACCAAGTTACTGCATTTTATACTTGAGAAATATTGAGAGAACATATTTCAATCTGATTAAAACTTTAATGAATCAATGTGTTAAAGATATAGAAAAGTTGTACTTCTTATATTATAAGATTAATCAAAGAAACTTGAACCAGAAATAAAATTTTCAAACAAAATGAATAACAAGTTAAGTTGCAACACTGCAGTAATAATTTGAAGAATTAATCAAAAGATTAAATCAAAAAAAAAATCTGTTCTACTTTTGTAGCCGTTGCAAATATAAAACAACAAGTACAAAACTAAGAATTAAATTGGTCAAATGTCATATTTATTATTGATTAGTAAGTAGTTTTACGCGTTTTAACAGCCTCCAAAGTAATAACCTAATGACTCAATTATTCTAACCTGCATACGTTACGTGCATAATGGGCAATCATTACAATTAACTATTTGTTATGTGAATCCCTCCCATAATTAACTTAAGAGCACTCTCAACGAATTACTTCTCCGCTACGCTTAATGGTGAGTGCATGCATGTAGCATGTTGATTAACGTGATGATTATGTTGCAGGAATCATGGTGAGGTTTGTGGGAGAAGCGTACGTGAGCGTTCCAGAAGACTCCGACCGTTGGGGCATGAGAAAACACATCCAGCAGCTCAGACCTTCCTTCTGCACAAATAAAATGTAAGATCAGGAGGACTATTCTAGAAAGTTTTCCCAATTCCATTATGATGGAATCCAGCTCACGGCCATAAGGATTAACATTGCACGGAATCGAATTCCATCGGATTTGGACGTTCTAGAATAGAACCCCAGGTAGAAAGCTGTGAAAGGATTATTTTAACGAGAATCTAATTGCTTCTTTATATTTCAATCTATTACTTGATCCTAATAGAAATCCTACCACTGTCACCATTTTGTAGTGAGACATTGATTCTTGACTTAATTTCTGGAGGTGAATGGCTTACAAAATATTAGCTTTGTATGTTATGCTAATATATGTATCTACCATCTGACTTTACAAGAATAAACTATGGATATGTTGTAAATGCTACTTGAGACTGAAATGTACTTTCCTTGAGACAACATTTATAGTGCTTTAGTTTTGTATTGTGGAATATCTGTTTTCATAACTTGCAGCAAAATAGACACACGCCTTTCAAATGGAGATCGATCTAGACGATTGTCCAATGACGAATGCTGAACGACGATTTATTATGTCGTTTTCAAGAAATAATAGAAAATAACAACGTTTGCTTTACTTTTCCATACAAAAATATTTACATGTTTTGTTACGTCTAGTACAGCCCAAATAAATTTATTGACATTGTATCAAAATAATTAGTATTAAATTCAGTGTGTTCCAAAATTAATTTGAGATTTTGAGGACGAACACTGTTCAAATAAATAATAGTTTTATTAAAACTATAATAATATTTTTATTGAAACTATAGTTTCAACATAATAAATAGTTTTGCTAAAAAAAAGATACTGATACATGTTTTATGAAATCTTAATTTGGTGTAATCTACTTGAATTGGGACGGTGATTGGGACTGGTCTTATCATTCTTTGTCATAATACAATAAAAATAAAAATAAAATATCACAACAAATGGTGGTAGATGTGGTATTATTTTTCACTTGATTGCATATAATCGGATAATCAAGTAACATAATGAGATAAATCAGAAAAAAACATTAATGCACGTTGTAGTTCTTACTAGTAGTATGTACCCATAAAAAACACTCCGTGTAAAAATACCAGCCAAGTCTCTTCAACTATAAAAAAATATAGGAAATCTAAAAAATTCAGCACTGAAAAGTAGTGATATCAAAAAATGGGCCAAGTCAAAACATGATTTTAAAAACCGAAATATACTTGGCGCATCGTGTATAAATAATATAGATGCCAAAAATCAAATGTAAATTTAAATATAAATAATATACCTTAATGTCCTAAAAAAAACGATGCGCCAAGTATATTTCGGTTTTTAAAATCATGTTTTGACTTGGCCCATTTTTTGATATCACTACTTTTCAGTGCTGAATTTTTTAGATTTCCTATATTTTTTTATAGTTGAAGAGACTTGGCTGGTATTTTTACACGGAGTGTTTTTTATGGGGATATCACTCCTTTTTTTAGATGATTTTCACACTTGTAACACAAATCGGAGCAACAATGACTAATACCTTTAAAAAAATAAGCCATTTCCGATTTGGGTTACTAAGAAAACATGCGTTTGGTACTAAATAATGCTTAAAATGATATTCCATGAGGAATAGCGAAAGCTTCGTTTCAATCGGTCCAGCCGTTTTCGAGATATGGCATCACTTCCGGTTAACAAAATGGCGACTGAAATCACTGCCACCAAGAATTAATTTATATAAATGTTTTGTATCATTATAAGACTTCTGGATATGTAGTTATTGCAGTAAGAGGTGATTAAAGTCTGATTTTTCATTTTTATGACGTCATTTCCGGTTTTGGTATAGTAAATGTATATTTCGACTATTGATATTTCATATACAGGACCGTCTGAATCGATTGGCGCAAATTTTGTTCCGATCGGTCTAGCCGTTCTCGATATATGACGTCACTTCCGGTTTCAAAATGGCGGCACAAAAAATTCGTAAGGGCAAGGTATCTTCAGGCAGACGAGCTGTATATGTGGTGAAAATTTCGGGTAAATCGACCCAGCCGCTTAGGCTGTGGCGGAGACCGCGGAATTTATTGGAAGATGATTAAGAATAATAATCATCTGAAGAAAGCCGTACAATTTCACTGTTTTCACGGTCCTCTAGCTCGCAAACGGCATAACTTATTGTTCCCAAATTTGGTATATATGGTGGGGTGGGTCATTGCTCGAAATTAAGATATTTCGCAACAATGTGAGATTTTCCATTTTTAAGATCCAGTAGGCCGAAAATGCCACTTTGATGCTTACAGTCAAAGTGGGTTGCTCCAGCCTTTAGGTTTGAATGGTATGTTTTGTGAGAGTGTGCGCGCCGTACGACTTGGCTGGCGTGGAGCGACCGCTCCACTAGATTTATTATTATCGTATCTAAAGATAAGATAAACTATGAAAATTTGCATTTTTAAACCCTCTCATCTCTTTCTGTATCAGAGCTCCGTCCTTGACGGATCCTTCCATCGGCGGGTCGTGCTGCGGAGCCACGGAGCCGGGCTCCGACTACCCGGAGTGCTGCTCCGACCACGAGTGCGCGGCGGAGGAATGGGCGCAGAGCAAGGCGAGACAGACACGCCAGGCGACGGAGCGCAAGATCAAGATCAGAGCTCACGAGAAGTACTTCGATAATAAAGTCTACGTCTACGGGCACAAGTATAGTAGTAAGCACTGTGTTCTTGTCACCTGCTTTTACTTCTCCAGGTTGTCCTGTAGGTTGTGTCAAGAGTAGAGTACTGTTGGAACGTTGATGTTCTGAACGCATGCACTCGTACATAATATGTAATATATTGGAGCATGACCCACTTGCTGTCTAAATGTTGTCCCTAATCTCAGTATTAATAATAATTTCAACGCTATGGCTAACAAGTGATTGTCTAATTCTAAATTAAGAACCATAAAATTGTCAATTAAAATTTTAATTGTCGTCATAGGTACAAAAACGATTCCACTGTATTAGTTGGAAGTACCTGTAGATTTTCCTATTACTCTGGTATAACACGACAATACAGTTGGGGATTTAGTGGTATGAATTTGCCAAATTGGCAAATAAAGATTTATCTTATCTTATAAGTATATTCAGTGTTTTAATTTTTGTATTTAAGGCCATTGTGTACCGTGACTTTATTTCTCTACATCCGATCAAAAGAAATAGTTACCTATGAGTACATACCTTACATCGTTCATGTTGAATAATCCAAGGTGATTTATGAAGAAAATTCACTGCATACTGGAGCTTATCAATATTTGCAGTCAATAATATTTATTTTTGCAGTGGTTTAATAAATAAAAACAACACAAATATCGTGTATACGTACGCGTGTGAAGACTGTCAAAACCAAGTGCTGTTCGTTTAAACATTACATTCATAATAGTGGATATAATTAATATCTCAACATTTCGTTGGAAAGAGGAAGAAAGAGCGCATGTTATATATTCTGACATTGCATCAGGTTTGTGAAGCATATATGCCTTTTTATTAGAGTAATGTTTGCTGTTTTTGGCAACTCGTAGAATTTCCTTCAACTTCAGGTCTTGATTTGAGAATATTTAGGTGCAAGGAAGTAAAATCATCTAATATGTTATTTTCGCAGTTCTTTTCTGTTCTTTTCAGATGTGTCCTAACTTATCTGATGAGGGAGAAGTCTTTGTTAAACTGAACCCTTCCAATAGAAAATGTGTAGCTTTTTGGTTAAAAAGTCACGTGATGTACAGGGACCTTAATTTAGAAAATACCTAACAGTAAAAATGTGTAAAATAACGTGCATTATCAACAAAAAGGTACAAGCAATACGAAAATATGCAATGATGCACTTCTGCTATTCTGCTATTAAAAATCAAACAAATCTAAAATGTTTCTAAGGAGAAAACAATAAATAAACTTTCTCCTGAAGATAACTAATATGGGAAGAAAGGAATAAGTAATTACAAACAAAGATTCTACGTTTCATGCATCTTCAAAATTACAGTGATAAACATAATGTGTATCATGTTGCAAGTACTGTGAGCCGTGCGCTATTCCAGGTCGCCGTGAACAGCTGTGGGGCAGCTCACACACGTTTCCCTTCCACTACACTCTGCCTCCCAAGCTGCCGACCTCCATGCACGGCCGCCATCACATGTGTATCATGTTGCAAGTACTGTGAGCCGTGTGCTATTCCAGGTCGCCGTGAACAGCTGTGGGTCAGCTCACACACGTTTCCCTTCCACTACACTCTGCCTCCCAAGCTGCCGACCTCCATGCACGGCCGCCATCACATGTGTATCATGTTGCAAGTACTGTGAGCCGTGTGCTATTCCAGGTCGCCGTGAACAGCTGTGGGGCGGCTCACACACGTTTCCCTTCCACTACACTCTGTCACCCAAGCTGCCGACCTCCATGCACGGCCGCCATCACATGTGTATCATGTTGCAAGTACTGTGAGCCGTGTGCTATTCCAGGTCGCCGTGAACAGCTGTGGGGCGGCTCACACACGTTTCCCTTCCACTACACTCTGCCTCCCAAGCTGCCGACCTCCATGCACGGCCGCCATCATGTGTGTATCATGTTGCAAGTACTGTGAGCCGTGCGCTATTCCAGGTCGCCGTGAACAGCTGTGGGGCGGCTCACACACGTTTCCCTTCCACTACACTCTGCCTCCCAAGCTGCCGACCTCCATGCACGGCCGCCATCATGTGTGTATCATGTTGCAAGTACTGTGAGCCGTGCGCTATTCCAGGTCGCCGTGAACAGCTGTGGGGCGGCTCACACACGTTTCCCTTCCACTACACTCTGCCTCCCAAGCTGCCGACCTCCATGCACGGCCGCCATCATGTGTGTATCATGTTGCAAGTACTGTGAGCGTGTGCTATTCCAGGTCGCCGTGAACAGCTGTGGGTCAGCTCACACACGTTTCCCTTCCACTACACTCTGCCTCCCAAGCTGCCGACCTCCATGCACGGCCGCCATCATGTGTGTATCATGTTGCAAGTACTGTGAGCCGTGCGCTATTCCAGGTCGCCGTGAACAGCTGTGGGTCAGCTCACACACGTTTCCCTTCCACTTCACTCTGCCTCCCAAGCTGCCGACCTCCATGCACGGCCGCCATCATGTGTGTATCATGTTGCAAGTACTGTGAGCCGTGCGCTATTCCAGGTCGCCGTGAACAGCTGTGGGGCGGCTCACACACGTTTCCCTTCCACTACACTCTGCCTCCCAAGCTGCCGACCTCCATGCACGGCCGCCATCATGTGTGTATCATGTTGCAAGTACTGTGAGCCGTGCTCTATTCCAGGTCGCCGTGAACAGCTGTGGGGCGGCTCACACACGTTTCCCTTCCACTACACTCTGCCTCCCAAGCTGCCGACCTCCATGCACGGCCGCCATCATGTGTGTATCATGTTGCAAGTACTGTGAGCGTGTGCTATTCCAGGTCGCCGTGAACAGCTGTGGGGCGGCTCACACACGTTTCCCTTCCACTACACTCTGCCTCCCAAGCTGCCGACCTCCATGCACGGCCGCCATCACATGTGTATCATGTTGCAAGTACTGTGAGCCGTGTGCTATTCCAGGTCGCCGTGAACAGCTGTGGGGCGGCTCACACACGTTTCCCTTCCACTACACTCTGTCACCCAAGCTGCCGACCTCCATGCACGGCCGCCATCACATGTGTATCATGTTGCAAGTACTGTGAGCCGTGTGCTATTCCAGGTCGCCGTGAACAGCTGTGGGGCGGCTCACACACGTTTCCCTTCCACTACACTCTGCCTCCCAAGCTGCCGACCTCCATGCACGGCCGCCATCACATGTGTATCATGTTGCAAGTACTGTGAGCCGTGTGCTATTCCAGGTCGCCGTGAACAGCTGTGGGGCGGCTCACACACGTTTCCCTTCCACTACACTCTGCCTCCCAAGCTGCCGACCTCCATGCACGGCCGCCATCATGTGTGTATCATGTTGCAAGTACTGTGAGCCGTGTGCTATTCCAGGTCGCCGTGAACAGCTGTGGGGCGGCTCACACACGTTTCCCTTCCACTACACTCTGCCTCCCAAGCTGCCGACCTCCATGCACGGCCGCCATCACATGTGTATCATGTTGCAAGTACTGTGAGCGTGTGCTATTCCAGGTCGCCGTGAACAGCTGTGGGGCGGCTCACACACGTTTCCCTTCCACTACACTCTGCCTCCCAAGCTGCCGACCTCCATGCACGGCCGCCACGGATATGTCAGATACTTCTGCGAGGTGACGCTGCAGCGCGCGTTCGATCCCAACATACAGCGGAGAGCTTACTTCAGTGTCAGCAACTGTGCTGACATCAACACGGACACCAAAGCAGAAGTAAGGAGGAAGGACCACAAAAGTATACTAGGAAAACGCTCGGTGTAACGCGGGGATGAGCTAGCACTCAAATGCGCAATATCTCTAACCGGAATATCGTAACATACAGAAAACATTATATACATCGATAGTAAATTGAAATACGATCCACTCGATCAAAATAAAATTACCTACTTGACTTCATTTAAACTGAGAATAGCTGAGATAAACACTGATCCAAAAAGAAAATCAAATCTAAGTTGCACTGGAAATTAAATGTCGATAAAATCTCTTCTGACATTCTATTTAAATGTCAATAAGTATACACTCTCTACCGATTGGGCTGAAAACTTGTAAAATAAGAGAAAATGGTAGTCCATGCAAAATTTGAACTTAATCGGAGCATTTTGATTTTCGACTAATCGTGAGATATTTTCATTTTTGAACTAATCAGAGGTCAGCTCTCAAAAACTATACACGATTTAGTTAGAATTATATTAGTATGTGTGCAAAATTTCAGCTGGAAAAAATTGTGACCTTTGGCGTCGGGACACACAAAAAACAGAGAAAGTGTCCAAAAGTGCAGAATGGAGTCGCTCGCTACGCTTGCTTAAATAGCTCTAACCACTAATTTACTCCAAACAAAAAGTCTGACATGGTTCTTGTGACTACGTATCTTATTCTCTGTGTGCAGAGCTCCTGCGACGAGCACCGGAGCACCAACTCCTGTCTGTTCTGCTGTCAGAAGGGCACTGTGATGGTCTCCGCCTGCATCAAGCGGCGCGGTTACGTTCCCGGGGAACAGATCCATGTCTTCGCCTCCATCCTCAACATGAGCAACAGAGTGGTCCGCAGAAGTTGCGCCACGCTCAGACAAGTACGTAGTCAAGTAGTCAGAAGAAGAATATGAAGCTGATCTGTTCAGCACTTACTGTTCATATTAACACGGAGAGTGGAAGAAATAATATTTCAAAATTACAAATGGTGGCAGAAGTGGGATAAAAATATTAAAAATTTTAAGTATAATGATGAATACATTTTATTATTAAGAGTTTTATATCGTTTTATAAAACCAGAAATCAATAACTTATCCAATTATAAAAATTACAAATGGTGACAGCAGTGGGATTAAATTAAAAATTTTAAAAGTAAAGAACAATGTGCATAGCTCATTACTTTGAATGTACGTATAGCCTAGTCTTAGAGAATGGTATTAGAGAAATTTCTCTAAGGTATAGTAGAATAATTTCTAAAAGAATAGTTCAGTTTTTCAACAATTGAGAATCTAATTGCTATTCGATTTCAGATTGTGACGTATATTTCTAAAAAAGGGACCAGAAAGCACGTGGACGAGCCCGGGGTGTGCGCCGTGTACCGGGGTTCGATTCCACGCGGCGAGTCTGACAGCTGGGACGGCGTCAACGTGCCAATACCTCCATTGCCGCCCACCTCAAGGTTCAACAACTGGTGCAAGCTCATGGAAGTCGACTACAGACTTGACGTAAGTCAAGGTTCTTAGAAACATTGTGTAGAGAATTGGAGACGTCAAATTAGATTGAAATAAACCAATTTATTTAGCCAAAAATTAAGCCTCTATTTCAAGAATAAATACCCCAAAAAGAATGGAATTGAGTGAATCAAAGCTTCCAGAAGTATAGTTAGCAACAAATAAAAACGCCTTCAGGCTATAAGAAGAAAGGCACATTCTTCGCGTTGCCGGGAATATAATTTCCCACTAGGGAATCAGGATGTGAAATAAAATGCATATAATAAAGAAGTCAAATGTTGTTACTAATCAAGGAGGTACCTAAATTTGAATGAATCGTGTCAAAAGTGTATCAACTGCTTACATCTGCTTGAAAGCTTGCCACTTGGTTTCAGTTTGCAGTTGACATCGAGGGCGAGCAGGCGCTGCTTGAACTCAAGATGCCGCTGTGTTTAGGGAACGTGCCTCTGTTGAAGGAGGTCGGCAACTTGCAACGTGTCGACAGCATCGCCCCCGACAAAGACACCGACGCCCCGAGACCGGTGCTGCCCCTCGTCCGCCAATACCCGAATCTTCGTGAGTACTTTCCCACACTTCTCTTCTCGCATGATGCAATGTCCCATGACAGATATGGAGTCAAGTCGGGAATACTCCATGGTTTATTAATAACCATATGGTGATATATTGTCGCTTCCTTCGTGATTTTGAGACAAAACGATCAGACATTTTAAAAATATTGAATTTTGTGATAGGTATCAATAAAATAAATGTATCTATCTCGATCTTTTTAGTGCCGGTGTTTCAATGCTCGCTTAAATCAAGTTACTAAGTGGTCATTCTAGACCACAAAGTTGTTTAGTTGACAATCACACCGACCAGTGGTCGGTCAATGGTTGATGCCATGGCAATATAGTCTTTATCAACTGTTAAAACCAGTAGTTAAGTTGAAGTGTCATGCAATAAATGCATTAATTGGTTGTTGCCACGGCAATATAGTTCTAATCCCCTGTTTAAATTTAGCAGAGCATTGAAAACTGGCCCTTACAATATCTTTCAACCTAAAACCAAAGACTCGCTTATAAAATCGTCAATGACAGTATTTCACAAATCTATATAAATAGACGATAATGTAATGTAAATAGTGTAACAGTTTCTGTTGGTTCACAGCAAGCGTGTTCAACGAATCATGCGTGTGGGGTCAGCGCCCCGTTGACACCTACTATTACCGCCAAGTTCCCCGCCTCCTGGACCACGACGTGCAGAACACCCACCCCCACAACCCTCTCACAGGACGGCGTCATGAAGACACGTTCGCGCCGCGCTACGCGACGTACCACCTCGAGGAGGGCGGTGACGACGACAAACATGTGACGCTCGTCAGAAACCCTCCCGAGATCGTCATCAGCACGCCGACGAAGTACGTGTGCGCGTTGTACGAAGGACTGGACAATAGTTCGAGAAGACACTCGGCGCCGGCGCACCTCAACGCCCCCACCAAGGCGATGCAGGAGAAGTTTACGTCGGGGGTGATCTCGGAGGAGGCGGAAGTCGATGAGATTTTAGCAACTACTTTACAAGATCTTTAGATTTACACGAATTTGTCTATGTTTTTCATCGTTGTTTATCCTGACAGCCACGTCTATTATTACATACCTATACATGGTGATATAATAGTTAGGTGAAGGCACGAGCCAATGGCGCATGTACTACTGCTATGACTGTAGACGTTTACCTCTATGTAGGCGCTATAAGCTGTTGACATACCATTCACTGGTGGAGGAACCGTGTTTCACTGCTAGCTCTCAGTGATCATGCGTTCACCTAACTGTGTCAATAATAGACTGTGTTTCCATTCCAGCGTACGCTCTTCCGATATCATCTCCCTCGTTGTATGTAGCAAAAATTGGTTTAAATTCAACAGTCCGTTGCTTTCTTTGCCAGAAACATATCTATCGAGGTGCGTTTATAAAATATAAAATGCTGTATATAAAATCTTATTTATCTACTTGGGATTCACCGGTATATTTATAACTTATATTTGTTGATCGTTCCAAAAAGTATTTACTAATGTTATATCAAAAAATATACAATTTGCTATGGCATTTAAATATATTTATGACTATGTTACTCAATTACATTTGTTTCTGCGAAGGCCTACATAAATTCAATTATACCTATACATATCTTTATGAAAGTCGTATAATTGTTTAGATTTTTTCAAGAATTTATGTGCCAAATTGTGTTTGAGATAAAATGTTATTATGAAGAATTAAAAGATTAATTGTCAATTTTAGCTACGATTGAAGATAAATTCATCGACATAGAAATAAATAAAGATACATTGTAATGTTCACTGTTTAGGGAGATTTCCTCTCACTTTACACAAATCTTCGATCAATATTTTGATATTTAATGATTTACTAGGTGTCGTCGTAATACCATACGCTTCATTCCCGTGTATAATGTGATTGTATTTGTTGTGAACTCTAATGTGATTCAATACAACATTCCATGTCATCATTTCTGTGTTGAACTTCATCCCCCTCCTCCTCTCTTCTCACCATCGTTCATGATTCTGTACCAGTTAGCTTTCACCTTTTTATATAACATAAAATATTTTAGAGGTATAGTCTAGATGTCAACCCTGCCATCTCTAAAACATCATTTTTGACTTAGATAATTTAATAAAGTATAATGTTTTTAATCCTCCATATTCTAAATACGATATACTTATTAAATAAATTACGAGAAAAAATGTCCCTTTCAAAACGTGGAGAAGACTAAAATACGACCGGTGATTCCTCTTTGTCTTCCTGTGAAGTATTTAATGATAACATATTTATTCTTGTGTCGCGTGTCTTGTGTCTAGCTAATTAAATGATGAATTAAGAGATAATATTCTGTGAAAAAGCTCTATATATTCAAAATTATGTGCCAAAATTAAAGTTCGCACTGTTTATGAAGAATTCCCATCATACACTCATTATAAATGAAGCGGAGTTGAAAGTCAAGAGAGTCAACCTCTTCCCCAACTGAACTACCAACTACTGAATTAGAATCCTTCTACAAATCTCAAATGATTTTCCTTTTGTTATCTCCAATGTTGTGCCCTTCTCTTGCTACTCAACGTACTTTTTATTATTATTGCTATCGCCTACCATCAGATTAGATACAGACGTGTTATCTACTCGTCATTGGGCAACTTGATTCAAATGCATGCAAGTATTAATCTAACTCCAGTGATTACACTGCCTGTATCCGGTGACTTTTGTCATGAAATATTAACTACTAATTGCTCAAACCTGCGTCATTTATGATTAGAAACTGAAAGAAAGCTTTAATTACATTATTTTGTGGACGGTGAAGAAGGGAAGGTAAGAACATAATATACCATTATTATTCTGTATTACAACTTCTAGACCAATTCTTTGTCATTATTACTAACCATTGTTATGTCGATAGACCTTGAAAACCCGAACAACATGGCGTCAAAAGGGATAACCAAAACTAAACAATATAAGAAGACCCAAAAGAAGATGCAGGAGGCTGGCTTTGATGACTTCGATCCCCCCATGTTTTACGACAAGGGCACTGGTAAGCCATCTACAGTGGCGGACTGGGCCAGACCTCTGCGGGACTTTTTACTTTACTATGTTATTACTATTTACTATCACTTGAAGGGTACAGGGGAAGAACGCGCTATAAGTCCATTATAATCTTTCAGTGATTTTTATGAGCTTTCAGAATATACCCTCGATTTTTTAAAAATATTGACACGATTTCGATATAGAAATATCGATTTTGTATGGAAGATAGTTTCATCCGAATGTGACTTTAAGCGTTTTTTCCCTGTACCCTTCACTTGCTTATTAATGAGTAACTAGTGTTCAAATGTCTTGCATGTTTCTCTGGCTGAGACCTGACCATGTGACCTCCAGGAGGAACCATCTGCGACAGGATCGTGCTCAACAACAAGCTGCGTGTCGGCGTGGTCCTGTTCCTGGTGGCTGTGGTGGTTCCTCTTCTCGTCTACACCTACATGTTCGCTGAGAGAAGAGAGGACAACGAGCTGGACATGTCGGACGTCTGGGGCACGTGCTACTTCAAGGAGGAATACAGGTAATATTTCATTGAGTAACACACTGACACCGGGGATCTTATTGCATTCTTCTCGTAGATCCCAATTCACTATATAGTTCGATTATGGTTCGATTACCGCGGCCGTCCGTCCTACTGGTTTTTTTTTCGTGGTATTCCCTCAGTCGACAGGCAAATGCTGGGAAGGTACCCTACTAATAGGCCACGACCGCCTCCTTCCCACCTTCCATCCGTACCTACTCTTCAGCATCATCTCCCAATCATCATCATAATCATTCATCCGTCGCCATTAGCCTCGCTGCAGAACAGTGCGATGTTAAGCCCCAGACAAAAAAAATCACTATACAGAGCTGTGCTTCAGCTAGTGAGAGGTTCCGGTTCAGTCAGTCTTCTTGTCTTCTTTACATGTCCAGATTGACAATGCTTTTGGTAATAGCACTATGCAATGCTTGGGTTAAAGGGGTAAATCTTTTATCAATACATCAGTCAGTCTAAAAATGTTATTTGTTTATCATTACTAGTTAATGTTATTTAATTTTAATTGTTCACGTAATAGTCCAGGTTCTGTTATAATTTTTTGAGATTATGATTTGAATGAAAGTTAAATCAGCTATCATATTGAAACAAATACAAAATTATGTTTCAGAGTGCCATGCCTCATCGGACGTAAAGTTGACGCTAACCTCTGCGGCAGCATCGGCTGCTGTTGGAACAAAACCATGGAGCAATGTCATCACTCTCTACCATCCAAGTACCAGTACCTCACTGAGAACGCCACCAACAACAACCTCTCCGTCATTCTGAAGCCGCACACTTGGCACACACCCTACCGCACCTCCATGGCGACGTCCCTCAAGTGCGTCATCCAACCAATCACAGACACGCACCTCCAGATACGCGTGACAAACCTCACTCAAGACGCACCGTCTTACAACTCCAGTCTGGACCAGAAGGATACTCTCTTCAACATCTCCGTGTCTGCGGAGCCTGGAGAGAGGTTCTACACGGAGATTCGTCGACGTCGTGCGGACGGCGATGAGAAGGAGGCGGCGATGTTGCTGAGTACAGCGAGAGGGCCGATGCAAGCGAGTCAGAACTTCTGGGAGATCACACTACAGCTTCCCAAGGACGGAGTTACGTATGGCTTAGGACGACTTCGTCTGAAGACTGGAGTTGAGAATCCGAAAGTACTTCACGTGAATTCAAATAGCACCGGAAGTCATCCTGTCTTCATCTCTGTGGATGCTGAAGGTCGGACTAGTGGAGTTTACATCCGACATGGAGGTCCGATGGACGTCCACTTCTACCACGAGTCCAACTTCGTCGTCGTAAGATCGCTGTCCAATGAGGGTTTCGACGTGAACGTCTTCGCCGGACCGACGCCCCAGGAGGTGATGAATCAGTTGACGGATGTGTTAGGACGTCCGAAGCTGCCGCCGTATTGGGCGCTCGGCCTGCACGTGTGTCGGAACTCTGTGGGGAAAGCGGCGAATGTGACGACGATGATGAAGGACTTCGGGAGGTTCATGGACGCGGCGGAGGCGATGGAGTTGCCGTATGACTCGCACTGTGTTCATGAGAGACTGTTGCATGAGTTGACGTACGACATCGCGGACGGAGGCGATGTGCTAGCGATTACAGCAGGATTGGAGCGACTTGCAAATAGCAGCAGAGCGTTTGTTACGTCTCTGCCCTCACCGGTAAGTGTCAAGTCAAGACTGAAATATTAATTATCTTTTATGGTACTTAGAGGTTTTCTTGTTATTGTCTGTGTCTGATTTCGTGATGCCTATTCACTACCTTCATTGCATTCTCCTCGGAGATCTCACACCCTGACCAGTGTGTGTGTGTCTATGTTCGTTCCTCTGGCCGAGTAGCTCAGTTGGTAGAGTACTTGGAAAAAGAGAGGTTCCACAGTTTTCCGAGCATAAATGGCAGAGCAAAACGGCTGTTAATTAAAAATTATATTGTGCAGGTGAACTTCATCAACGTATTTAAAATTGCTTTGACTCGGTTTAATCGTCAACATTTTCGACCTCTGTTTTTCTGATGGTGTCGATATGACATTGAATGTTGACAGGTGGCAGTGGGGACAAGCGCCGCCTACACGTCTGCTGTGGAAGCTGGGATCCTGGTTCGAGACGGCACGGAGAATGTGGAAATCGAGGGGGAGTACGAGGGAGTCCCCGTGGTCTATCCCGACTGGAGTAATCCTGGATCAGAGTCCTGGATAGCCGCTCGCATCCAAGGATTGAGAGATAAGTTGGGATCCATCGACGGCATCGTGCTGCAGGACAACTGGCCAGCGAACTACAAGAAACACGACGGAAACGAAACGTTCGAGTATTTGCCAGAGGTAAGACATCTGATTGACATCGCTGAGGAGAGGAACAGACGAAAACATATCTCAAATATAGAACTTATCGAAAACGTCACGTAAATATTTAGACATTTTTTCTTCTCTCAAACAATAATAAAAATATATTCCATTAGAAACATTTTACCAAAAAATTATAATATTTGTATTTGACATAATATTGTGAATAGGTTGGAAATAAGTATCATTTTAATTATTAGTACCTAGTTAAAAAAATTGGTACTCCATATTTTCCAGAGGTTAAACGGCTCACTGTCAAACGGCACCTTGTGGTACGAAGCCCTCCACTTCAACAACATCATGCACAACGAGATCCACAACGACTACAGCCTCCTGCACAGCCAGCGCGTGTTCAGTACCATGGACCCCAGCACCAACCTGCTGCTCAGCGCCTCCACACACTCCGGCGGCGGGCAATACTCCGGCAGCCATCACCAGAGCTCCACGGAGGTGCCCGCCAAGTGGTCGTCGCTCAAGGAGACTCTTCACTCAGCTCTCGGGCTGGGCTTGTCGGGGATCCCGTTGGCCAGCGGCGGATCCGTGTGCGGATCCATGACGGACTTCAACCACACCATCGCTGACCACGAGGCGTTGTGTCTCAAGTGGTACCTTCTGAGTGTCACTCTTCCCATGATCCGTGTCTCCTCCATTCCACCGTACAGAGATCCCACGACGTTCCCGTCGGGGTTCATGCGACGCGCCGTGGTGAGGGCGTTGAAGTTCCGCTACGCCCTCCTGCCGTATTACTACACGCTGTTCAGCGAGGCGGCCATGACGGGGACCCCCGTGGCTCGACCCATGTTCTTCGAGTTCCCCCGGGACAATGTCACGCGGTACATGGACGAGCAGTTCATGCTGGGGTCGGCGGTGATGGTGGCGCCAGTGTTGCAGCCAGGCGCCATCAATGTGCAAGTGTACCTGCCGGCGCTGGCTGGGCAGAGCATCAAGTGGTATCATTTCATCGGGGGCTATCCGATTAATAATGGTACGGGAGGACATTTTGTGATCGTCTCACTTCTGGAGACGGAGATTCTGATGATGCTGCGAAGCGGATACATCGTTCCAATTCAGGTACAGTTCATCTCGAATAGTTTTGTTTGTCACATAAAACGGTTTTTAAATATTTGTAAAATTGTAAAAATATCTATATACACGTACCTATCGTAAAACTGTTGGCGAGAGATCTCATCAAACTTAAAAATATTTATTGTACCACACTTAATTATTCCGAGTATTTAAATTGACAATATAGTCCTAATCAACTGATTAAAATTCGCGCCCTTCTACTTGCAGGATGTGAATCAAACTGCCACCACCTCCCGCCTCTTGCCCCACCACGTGGTCATCGGGTTGGACTGCTCCACTGACCCTTGCAGCGCACAAGGAGATCTCTACTTGGACAGCCCTGATCAGTCGTCGAGCACCACAATCCTCTTCTCCGCCAACTCCACGAGCTTGACAGTGACCAACCTGACAGCTGCTCGCGACCTCTTATGTAACACAACAGCACACATCAGCACTGTCATCGATGGAATTGCAGTCTACGGTCTTAGCGAAGACGCGTTTCAAATGTCGATTAGTAGTGGAATTGTACCGAGAGATGCCTCTGTCACTTACTCCAAGAAGAATGCTGTGCTTCGAATTGATAATTTGCCGTTTGATTGGTGTAAGAGTGAAGATGATGAAGTTACGATATCATGGAGCTAGATGATAACAGGAGTGACATTTACATCGAATTGTGCAACGCAAGACCAGTTTAAAAGTGATAAATCCCTTAGATGTCGCCAATTGCTATGACATCTTTAAGATTATCCTGGGAATAGCGTAGTCGGGATATAAAATCTGGCCTTTTGGCCTTAAAATGCGAAATTGTTCGCTTATAACGACGCTTTTAAAATATTTGT
The DNA here is from genome assembly GCA_934045905.1 of Leuctra nigra. Classification (NCBI taxonomy): domain Eukaryota; kingdom Metazoa; phylum Arthropoda; class Insecta; order Plecoptera; family Leuctridae; genus Leuctra; species Leuctra nigra. Next base: position 16,086,702 of record OW203764.1, on the reverse strand, counting down.
ATTGACATATATTTTCTGACTTCCATATTTATTAATCTCCAGCATTAGGGGTACTATCAAATATCAATAAGTGACACTACAGATATTATTATTTAAGGACCGGTATTAACAAAGTTAATCTGAGCCGGATTAACTAAATTTTGGACTAAATTGGCGGCACAGCCAATCAGATATCTCAAAAAGATTGAAACAGTTGAATTTAATCCAAAAGTTAGTTAATCCGACACAATTTAACTTTGGTTATACCGGGCCTAATTAGACTAGTTAAAAAATTATAAGATAATCAATTTTGAATGTAATTCATTTATAAAAAAAATGTATTGTTACATCCAACTGAATGCCTTAATTCATACGCAATAAAACAATAATTAAAATATAACTTTATTAAAGATGTCCTCATCAATAAAGGTGTAAGAGGAAAAGAGGGGTGTATGGGGCAATGACGCCTTCTACCCACCCCTTTCTAAATACCGGACTTTTATTGAAGATCACCTCCGAAAACAATGATGTGTAACAATTCAAATAATATCTCAAACAACTGGAAAAATTGATATTTTTAAAATACAAATTGAAATAGATACATATTAATCTTTAACATGTTGTGGAACCTTCAATTAAACAATAAATTCCAACCTTCTGTGATTCTTATTCCGAAATATCTCGCCCAGTATTTCGTGAGAGACGTCGTAGCGGCCATTCCCCCGAGCAGTCCCGAGACAATCGCGATGATGGGTAGAACTTGAGAGGAGACATTGCCAGCAGATACCAGAGCTCGAGTAGGCGGCAAAATGAGCCAGAGAACCGTCCCAGATGTTGTGAAGCCTACTGCTGTGCAGACAGAGTCTTCAATAGCTCCACCTGAAACATCACTTGTTGTAGAAGGCAGTTGGGTGTAGAAGTGACGTTTAATTTTAATCGATTTGGTATGGGAAGTCCCAATATCTGAAGATTGGCCAAATAAAAAATTATCGGTACAAATTTGAAAGACTGTTGGCCATGTTCCGTAACAATCAATGCTTGGTTAGTCTACCTACTAGAGTGAGACAAGGAGATCGCTATAGGACTTATTTATGATGGTGCGATCTAACATTTTTCATTCAATCAGATATATTGAGCTATCAATTTTAGTTTCGCTAGTGTACAAAAAATGTTATAAAATATAAATACTAGATCGTACATAAATGGACAAAAAAAATTAATTAGGTCATTGAAAAAAATTAAATTATTTTATTTTCAGTTCCAATATATTTGGCTAATAGTGCCATCATTAGTAATAGAAGATTTCTAAAAAGTCGCCACTAAATTATATTTGATTACCTATCCTTGGCCAATAGAACGTGTTACTTACGTAGCGTCTCGGCACTGTCTTCTGCGTTAGGCTTCTCTGCCATCTCTATTTCCTCAAACAGATTGATGTTTTCTTTCTCCGCTGCCAACTGATAAGAATTTATAAGCTCTTTCGAAGCAATAAATTATGCCACTTATTTCGTACATTGATATGAGTACTATTTACAAATACAAAGTAAATATCTAATTTATTTGTGCCATTACGTTTCACGAGTTCATTGCTCCCCTCTCTCTCTAAAATAAAGTGGCTTTCACATTGTTAACAATCACAGCACGTAAAATAACGGTGCAAAACACATTGGCATGTTAAAATATTGGCACTTAAAATTCGTGCAGGAGGGGGACACATTATCAAGAATGCGATATGGTAGCAAATCTTGACGATGAAAATAAATAGAATTAGTCACATATTTACCCTCAACCAATATATCAAAATTCTTTATTTATAATGTAATATAATAAAGTAAGTTATCAAGTAGATTTTACACAATTTTAGTGTCAAATTTTTGTAATAGAGAAACTAACTGTAGAAACGGAGTTGACAAGAAATGGGCAATTCGACAAAAAAAATGTAAGCCAAAGATAATTTTCTTCTCGAGATCCACAGCGTTCGGTACTCCGGGTATTCTAATCAATCTGGTTATTTCTCATCTCACTCGCATAGGTACAAAAGTATATTATTTAACATTAATGAAGTAATTCCTGAAGGCTTAGGTGAATGACAATGAATACAAGCTAAAATTCAGCTCGATCAGAAAAACTGAATTGGATACGGGACTAACAGGAAAGAACCAGAGGCGTCTGCCAAAAGCAAAGATGATATTCAAACTTTAATTTTTTTGGTGCTTCTGTGTCCAAAAAGTCAGTCCTTGATGTTTTTGTGGTAGGTTAATAAGGAAATTGAAAATATATGTAGGTAATAAAACATTTTATAATTTATTTTATATCAACAAGTTGTACATTATAAGTGGCAAAGCCAAATTATCGACTTGGTCAGTCTTGGCTTCAACTAAAGAAGTGACTACAATTGCAAATACTGATTTTAGTATTAGTGTAACACTATTGTCTATGTAACCAAGAAAAATTAAAGCTAAAACAACAAGCAACTGACTAAAAATGCACGCCAATGTTCCCTCGATAGTTTTCCGAGTTCCTCCTAGAGCAAAATGAAAATAGATTGTTAATTTGCATAAAATCAGCAGTTAAAATAGCAATAGAATAAGTTTGAACTAGAGTCTATACCTACCTACTAGTTGAAAATATAATAATATAATGGATGTAATTTACATAGTTAATACTGACAAAAATATGGTAAAATTATTTATTTCAAACGTAAATTTAACTTAATCTTTTTCCCATTTGACTGTACTATCACTCAGAGGAAAAGAAATAACGTACCAGGCCATCTGTGTTTTCCGAACCATGTTCCGCACACGCTTGCCGCCGTGTCGCCGACGCCAATGGACAGAACCCCACTGAGAAGAGGCAAGAGATGGCGGCTCGAATCCGCCGAGGGATGAAGCCACAGAGGCAAGGAACAGCCAGCCAGCAGGTAGATAGGAGTCAGAGCTAAGCCTCCTTGATCTTTCTCATCCGAGTACACCAAGAAGCCGTCTTGTAAGACAGCACCAATGGGAGGCATCGACAAGAGTCGGAAAACCTGGAAATAAACTCTGCAGGTAACAAATGGCAGAAGAAATAATTTTTTCTGATCGTAGGTACCCTAAGTGATTCACTTGAAGATTTCAACTGTCTTATGCAAAATTTAATATCTCCATACAATTTTATATTTAGAATTGGACAAAAAATTGAAGCTAGTAGGAACACAAATGTTTCCTTAAATATCATGATTAAAATTGGGAATGGGACGATTTCAATTTTGAATTGTCTAATACGTACCTAGGTACCAAGGTAATTTCAATTGCTTGGTTTAATAAATAATACGGATTAATAGAAATTATTATAAAGCACCATTGGTCTAGAGTTAGATAGGTACTACAGAACAGGTAGGTATTACTTTTCTATCACTACAAGTTGGTGTAGGTAGTTGTATGCTGCGTTACCTCAAGTACGATGAAGAGAGCCAACACTATTCCACTTGCAAGATAAAGTAAACAACAGTCTTGAATCAGTCCTGGAATGTACACAGCCACAGCTAAAATGTGTAAATACTTTCTGACAACCGTGGAAGCTTTTGTCATGCCCTGTATTTGAGATGCAACAGCCCAGAAGGCAACAGCACTGCATCCAATCCAGTAAATCATGAGTCCCAACTGAAACAAGGGGAAAATATTAACTTTGAATATTTAGACATACTACATACTTAGAACTTATTGGAAAATTCTTACTTACTCTCTGCAGACTCTCAACAAACAAAAAATGCAGAATCCACAGAACTGGACTTTGTTTCAAAATTATATGGAGAAATAAAATTATAAAAATTGATATAATTGATGCGCATACTCCATAAAATGGTACAGTTGTCCTTAAAACAGGATACTTGTACACTAAAAGGCAGATGAAGCCAATTCCGAACAAACCAACCTTAAATAAAAATAAAATTTGATTAGTATTTTCAAAAATTGCAGTAACTTTGGCCTAGGAGACTGGAATCGTGGGTTCGATTTCCAGTGACCAATCTTCTGAATTTGCAATTGTTATGAACTCATAATACTATACTAATTTGAATCAAATAGACAAATACAACCCACTTTGCATAATCACCTCTAAAATAGTAGAAGCAACATCCATACACAAATCTGGAGTCGAATACCACATTTCATATAATTTATCTGTGGCTGATATAACGAACAAAATGATTGCCTGGACAAGAACAGATGCTTCACCAAATGTTAGACATTTTTGACAAGAGATCAGTAAACTTTTAACTCCATACGTATATGATAATGAACAGAAGAGACCACCAATTATAGAAATTAACATGCTAATGTTTGGAAGTAACATAAAAAATGTAACTCCTGTAATAATCACGGAAGCAAGAAGGAAGTGACTTCGCATGAACACATTGTTCGAGAAATGTTTCGTCTTATTCATGTCGTAAATGCATAACGTAGATGAAATTAGTAATCCGATGCTAAAGACTCCAGTTCGTTGATATTGTTGTGATATATCGGATGATGAAAATGCTCCCAGAATAACAGCTGCCGGCAGTAAAGCAGCCATCCATGCGCCAGATTCTGCATTGGGCCTGAGAAAAACAAGTAATGCTGTAAAAACATCATTATTGCAATTATTGCATCACCTATTTCGAAGAAACTCAAACAAAATAAAATTAAAGTTTGTTGATTTGCACATTTAAATTAATTCTTTGGACGCTACTTAGGAAATTGTTAAACTGAGCAGTATGAACGGAGCAATTATAAGCCTAATCCTACCTTCTAAATACGACAAAATACTTTGTTTAATGTCCATGGTTTAACCACGGTTTTAACATTCATCTGCAGACCCGATTGCTCAATTCCAAGAGCACCTTGCGGTCACCTCAATCACAAAAGCGTTTGTGCTCGATCACGTTGAATGACTTTACCACTACGTAGCCACTACTTTATCTAATTTGAAGTAAATGAGAATTGAGAACCTGTTGATAAAAAAATATTAAGTAAGGTTAATACCTATCTTACCTTGTAATGAACCCACCATTTTTTAATTTACACTGAAGACATGTGCTAACATAATTTACAGGTGACGTGAATAAATCCATAGCTATCAAAAACTACCTACAGTAATTCCATTGAAATATCCATATCATCAGCACACAGATCAAACTACAAATTCCAATTTTCAAGTGTCATCCAGTGTGCGATCACGCCGCCATGCGTCTGTCAAAAATCATCTTGGGCCGTGGGCGTTCCAAGGACATACAGGCATACCGCTCAGCTGGCTGGCTGTCAAGAAGAATTCACAACTGTCAGTGTATTCAAGTATTGGTCACTTGGTCAGTTTTTGTATCTAGAGTTTTTTTATTATGGCAGGGATTGATAGGTATTCGATGTACAGCAATGAACACAATCCTATTCAGGAAAGAAGATATCAGAGCAAATTTTCGGGTGCCGACTTGATGATCGAACGCAGTCGATCAGGCCAAAATAAGGTATCAACAAGATCGGTCGAGGACATCCCTAACCTGGATGATGGTAAGGATCAAGTCAAGTGCTTTTGGTTACTATCGTAAAAAATGTTTACCTACTACTAGGGGTAAAATAAATAAAATTATAATTGCGCAGGGTTCTCACAAACATTGTACAATAACCATGTCTCTGTTAGTACTTTTTCACTAATCTCTACCCTTGGTCCTAGTAGGGTAGCCACGTCTAGTAGGTCTGGTAGGTAGGTACTACATTATAAAATCCCTTTACTGACCTAAACTATTCTTGTAGCTGTATAAATGTCATGCAATATTCAATATGAATAATATAAATTGATGACATCAGGTTTACCTAGTCATATCTAATACCTACACTCTTCGGCGCTCGTTGGCTGAACAACAACCAACCAATCGGAGCTCAAGGGCATTAAATTGTGGCAAGCTTGTTTGTTTATTAAGTATTTAATTTAGCACAAGGCTATTCCAATGCACATATACAATTATAACTTTCTATATCACATGATTGGATACTTCCAATCCTACTTCCTAACATTGAATTAATATGAAATTCTGTTAATTAGATTCCCATAAACACTTTCAAAAGGGTAGTTTAACTTTCAGTTTCACCTTTCCTGGTTGATGGAAAATATTGTTGAATTAGGTGTGCGATCACATAAAATTCTTGTTGAGAACTTTCTTGTCCCGGTGACAAGCTTCTCATCTCAATGTTATTCATGGCCTTCTAGGGTCTTGTCACCGTGACAAGAGAGTTCTCATTTTATGTGATCGCACCCCTGATTCCACAATATTTTCCATAGCAACTATTGCAATCTCACTGAAATGCAAGCAGATCACAGCATGGAGACATTGCCCTTCACTGAGTTTTGATGTCCGATGAAACTATCCAAAACTGCCAACTGCCAGTGCTAGAGACAATAGGCTAGGTATCTACCAACATATAGGCTGTTCAATTTACGCTTACAACGCCGTTAGGGTGTAAATAAGCAGCACCATCCAGACCTTCCATCTGAATTCACACTTTGCCAACCTAAACTCTCCAAATAAAATCAGCTAACTTGAATGTGCCACCTAGTTCTAGCTGACTTTCATTTTGTTGTGTTGGTGCTAGCGTAGTACATCATTTTCGTTGCCATCTTCACCACCATAATCATTGTACAGAAGATTTGAACAAACTGTACTTGGGGAAGGAACTTTTAAAAAGTTTAAGTTCGTCTTTAAGTTTAAGTTCACTTTTTAGTGAACTCGTTCATTTTCTCGAAAAATAACTTTTCAAGTGATCAGTTCAAATTTCCCATTTAATATTTGAAAAGTACTTTTGGTGCCGAGATTACACGCGTTTTGTCTTATGTTGGAGTGTACATGGTCATACTTCATTCACATATAAAAACTATGATAGATCGTTATAGATTGATGCAAACAAAATCACGTACAACTTGATGTAAAACGAATCAAACGAACCTTTTCATGTGCATGATATTGTTATTATTGGTAAATGGTCACAATCACAAATGTTAGTTCGGTATACCTCTTTCCCTTTGTCAGCCTTGTATTGTGTCGAAAAGGTGAGTTTTTAAGGTAAATATAATAGGTAGGTAGGTATAGGTAGGACTAGGAAGGAAGTATGGCAGTTTATAAGCACATATTAATTGAAAATAAACTTTTAAATGAACAAGTTCTGACATGGCAGTGGTGACGGTTTGTTCCGTTGGAGGTGCTGGTGGCCCTGATAAGGGCCGTTCGCGACGTTTCGAAGGATGTACTTCCTTCATCTTCTGGCGGTTGACTGCGACGATGTTACTGGCAGCGCGGTCTCTTATTCGTTTTCGGGTTGGTCTGGTTTCCCGTTGGTGGAGAGTGGACGACCAATCGCAGAGGTTGGATTTTGGGGGAACTTGAACTTTTAAAATTTATTTTTTAGAAAAGAATTTTTAGTATGAAAAGTTCTTTTTTTCAGTGAACTTTTGATCTTTTGATCAGTTCTTTTTAAAAAAGAACTTCCCCAAGTATGGGTACCTACCAAAAACAAGTTTACGTCAAAGTTAGTTACCTAATAGGGAACGGTTCGAAAAAACCTGTTGATTGTTAAGCAATAGTTGCTTACATTTAGTGCAGTGTATTTCAGGTATCATGTTATGACCGTTGATATTGAAGTCAGCCAACAACATTCGTATCTGAATCCACCCATTTGAAATTTCCTATTGTTGGAAATACCAAATCGAGGTGTAAAGCCCTTCTTCCATGGACGCGATGCGATGTTTCTTCGCGACACAATTTTTCAGTCGCCCTCTTCCATGATCGCGATGTTTTGCCGCCGCGTTAAGGTATTTCCGACGCTCCCATTGGCTGAAGCCAGACAGCGCATGCGCACACCCGCCGCTTCACAATACTACTTCCGTCGCAACCGCAACGCGAATCGAATATATTGAGGTTGGTTCTACTTTCAGAGGCGTTTCGCGTGACGTCACGCGTTGCTGCGATTCGAGCTCTAATTGGCTGAGAGACCAATTCGGCAGCAAAAATACGCGATGATGGAAGACGGGTTCAAGCCTTTCCCGAGGACCGTACTTTAATATTTGTGATAAAATAATATGTTGGCTGCACTATAATCTGGAGCCCTTGTGCTCTTAGGTAATTTAATTTTGTATTAAAGGTAGACTGTCATGGTAAAAAAGTCGAAAATATTGTATATATTGTAACCAGAAGTAGAATGTCGAAAACCTGAACACGATGCGATGTTTGGTTCAGACGCCAGAGCCCCGCGAAATTTGAAAAACCTGGTTTTTGTGACGTAGGTCCCACCCACTGTCCGTCTTCGCTGCGCTGTAACTTCATTTGGGAATATTCTACAGACCTCTAGTTTTCGCCGCTGTGATTGCATGCCTAATGTCATCATGTTTTTTGAATAATAAAAAATGGGGCTCAACCGTGATAGCCCACCTTTAAGGTGGCGCGATCACTCGAGGCATAGTTTCAGATCTTCATAAATTTTTGTATACTTATGGATAATCATGCCATACATAATCATTGAAAAAATTAAACACTTCTCGTGTCTAGTTTCTGAGATAATTTGAGTTTTTTCCCCCATGTTATCTTATGGCAGCCAAGTAAAATCGTGTCATTTTTAAGCTAAAATGAAGTTCTAATTTTTTTGTACCGTTAGATTTTAACAAAAAAACTTTTTTTTCTGGTAGACCTACGGACAAACTAGGTACCAAGAAAAAAATTGAAAACTTTACCAACTTGTGCTATTTTAAAAGTTATACACCAAATTCGCAATGATTTTCCTATATCTCCCATGTTAAAGGTTTGTACATTCTCAAAAGACATAAAATTGAAAACTCATTATTGGGCGGGAGTTGCAAACTACTGGACTTTAAATGAGTCTTCAATACTTAAATATAGTTGAACCTAGGATGATTACTGGGGGGGATTGGCATCCCGTGTGACCTTGAAAACCATGTGTGTGATAAAGGAAATGCCGCGCTTTTATAACAGTTGAAAATACCTCGAATCATTCAATAAAATGTCACACATTATATATCACGCAATTCGTTCATCTTCAAGGAAGACAATGATGTATTTCAGACATCAACACGTTGCCTATGTGAGACGTAGTGAATAAAGTGCTGAAGTGATATTTTACCGTCGGTGCAGGTTTTAACATTTTGATCTAGTTCCTCAAGATATTAAACCTGTCAAAACAAGTATACTACACAACATAATAAATAATAATAGCGGGTTGTCTACAGCTCTAAGCCGGCCGTTTCCCGCACTCCAGACGCCACCTCTCTCTGTCCGTCCAGTCATCATCACCAATTCCTCTTCTTGACATGTCCAGCAGCACCTGTTTCTTCCAATCCTCTTCTGGTCGCCCTCGTCTTCTTCTACCAGGAGGTAACCAAGACTCTAATCTTTTTGGCCACCTCTGAGGTTCCATGCGCTGAACATGCCCATACCAAACAAGTCTATTTGTATGAAATATGATTTTTACTGAATCCCTCAGTTAGGTGAATGTTAATAAATACCAACTGCAATGTGAAAAGATTTTCCTCGAGTGGGACTCGAACCCACGACCTTCCGATATCCAGTCAGATGCTCTACCAGCTGAGCTATCGAGGCAGTTCACAGTGCAGCGGCTGTGTTCCAATATATCGGAAGGTCGTGGGTTCGAGTCCCACTCGAGGAAAATCTTTTCACATTGCAGTTGGTATTTATTAAGTCTATTTGTTTCTATACAATTAACCACCGTCTTTTCTACTCCCATCCGTCTTCTTATCTCCTCATTCCTCACGTGCTCTAATCTTGAGACTCCAAACTCCTTCTTAAGAAATCCATTTCCACTGCAAGCAGCCTTTCTCTATCCCTCTGCGTCATCTCCCACGTTTCTGCACCATACAGAAGTATGCTTTGAACTATCGTCTGGTATATTCTTTTTTTTGTGGTTTTACCTACACTCCCGGACCAGAGTAACGAATTGAGCTTCTGTATTGCCTGTCTCGCCTGACCAATACGACAGGATATCTCTCTCCTACTGTTTCCTTCTTTATCAATTACAGTTCCCAAGTACTTATATTGCTCACACACCTCGATACACTGTCCATTCAAATCCAAGCCCTCTCCAAACTCCTTGCCAACCACCAGATATTTCGTCTTTGTAACGCTGATTCTTAATCCAGCCTCCTCATATGCATCATTAAGCTTCCTCAGCATAAAATCAATGTCATACTCATCTGAGGCCATTAATATCTGATCATCAGCAAAGAGGAGAGTATGAAGAAGTTCACCACCAACGTCAATTCCCATGCCCCTGCATTTCCTCTGCCACTCTTTTAAAATCTCGTTGACATACACTTTGAATAGAGTGGGAGATAAGCAACACCCTTGCCGTAGACCTTTTGTTATTATGAAAGGTTGCGACAATTTATTTCCACTTTTAACAACACTCTCCTGTTGGTAATACATACTCTTTATAGTGTTGATATACTTGCTGCTGATCCCACTCTCATCCAATATTTTAAAGAGGTTCTTAAGAGGTACCGTGTCATATGCCTTTTCCAAATTTATAAATACAAGATGCGTATCGGTGTTCCTTGCCTTTCGCTTCGAAATCACTTGCTTTATGGAGAAAATATTGTCTGCACATGATCTGCCTGCTGTGAAGCCACATTGTTCCTCGTCAATATTAATCTGGTCTTCAAGTCGCTTCTTAATAACCCGCCCATACAGTCTACCCACTGATGAAGTCACGCTTATCCCCCTGTAGTTCTTACATTCGAGTCGAGATCCCTTCTTGAAGATGGATGTAACATACGCCAATTTCCACTCCTTGGGTATGCAATCCTCTTCAATTAAACACTTGTTAAATATACAGGCCATTATCTCGAGAACAACATCTGGGGCACTCTTGACCAACTCAATGTGCACACCTCCAGGACCCGGGCTTCTCCCATTCTTGATGCCTTTCAAAGCGAACTTGATCTCCTCCTTTGAAATCCTCTCCACTCTTTCATTTGACTTCGTAGCCCTGAGCACCTCCTCTAACCCATCCCGATACTCATCTCTATCCTCATAAAGCATCTCACTATAATAATTTACCCATCGGTCCGCGCTAATCATCTGCACTCGCGCCGAATTCCGATGATCCTGTCTCAAATTCTTAATTATCTTCCATGCTTCTTTTTGTTTGGTTCCCAGCAAACACCGATCTACTTCTTCACATTTCTTCTCCCAACTCTCACTTTTCTTCTTCTTAACCATCTTCTTCACCTCTCTACTCATTCGAGCATACATCTTTCTATCCTCGAGATCTCGTGTTGATAACCACTTTTTATACATTTCCTTTTTTTCTATCACTAATTCTTCAACTTCTTTGTTCCACCAATCTTTCCTTACTTCCTGTCTTACTTCTATGCCGAGAGCCTCATTTGCAGCTTCTAGGATAACCCTCTTTATCTTCTCATACAAATCCTCCGCCCCCGCTTCATGCCAATCACCTTGAAACACATCGCTTATCTTCGCAGCGAGTCTCAATTTGTATAAAAATCTAATGGATTCTTGACGTAGTAAGTCCAACTGGAAACGGTCTTGCTGAATTCCAGTAAGACTCCGATCCCGTTTCTCCTTCCTTTTAACATCATGATTCCTAGGTTTGATATTAACACAAGCTCGAACCAAATAGTGGTCGGTACCGCATTCAGCACCTCGGTACACTTTCACATCAGTGGTTTTTAAGAATGAAGATTTCCTCTGTATAACATAGTCAATTATAGACTTCCGTCCTAAAGTGGGCTGCGTCCAGGTATACTTATGAATTTCCTTGTGAGGAAAGAACCCATTGCATATTCGTAATGAAAATGCCTCACATAACCCAATAAGACGCAACCCATTGTCATTAACATGCTCCTCACCAAATCTTCCCACCACTTCATCTTCTATTCTTCTACCAACTCTAGCATTGAGGTCTCCTGTCAAAATAATTTCCTTCCTATGATTAATGTCACTCAAAAGTTTCGTCAGCTTACGTTCAAACTCGTCCTTCAAGCTCATTGTTGCATCTTCTGTAGGTGCGTATACTGCTACAATTACAATACTGTGTCCACGCAATTCTAACTCCATCTTCATGAGTCTCTCGTCTACCTCTTCCCAATTGCGGATGCAGCTCCGTAGTTTCTTGTGCAGAGCAATGGACACTCCAGCCTTGGCACGTTTGCACTTTGTTACTCCACTATAGAAATGTATGTAATTGCCAATTTCCTCATTCCCTTGACCCTTCTTCTTCGTCTCTGTAAGCACCGTTATATCCATCTCATATTTCTCCAACTGGTCAAAGACTTCCTTCTGTTTAGTTCCTAACCCTTGCACATTCCATGTTCCAATATTCATGTTCCTTGTCCTTGCAAAAATTCGTCGTCGATTGAATCCGTCCAATATCCGAGGCTCAGCGTCTGTGTCTTGAGTACTGTTAGTTTTTACAAGTACGGGATACTACCCCATAGCTAAACCCCCAACCTGGAGGACCAGAATTTTCTGTCAGGGTTTATTCCCTTATTCAACTAGGTCCAGCTATTTCTGGCCGCCGGATATTCGCCCCCACCCTCTTCCGTTAGCTACATGACATACATCCATTGCATGCCATGCATTGCCCAGGGGTCACGCGACTCATGTCTTCGTGGACGTGGAAGTAGGATTTGTTGGCCTGTCATGTACATGACGACGAGCATTTCTCAGAGTTTTATTGCTATGCAGACGTTGACGATCCACATAGCCTCTGAGACTCACTGCCAACCATTTAACCCCTTACACAACATAATGGATTTTAAAATACAATCTTACATTGCTCTGCATTGTAATGAAGACAATGATGCTACACACATATCTCTCCAATATTTATTGACGATGCAGCACGAAAAGGCAACATTTCCCTCGTCTGTATCATACATGTCAAATGCGTACTGCATCAGCTAGCGTGGGTGACGTCATTAGGTTGCCAATCCCCCCCAAGCTATCGTCCTAGGTTGAACTGTTGTAAAATGTATTTTGAAATGGAAATTTCAAAAATAAATATAAATGTGCTATATATCGAGTGATCGCGCCACGTTAAGTAAGCTTGAGTTCCGATCAGAATTGATTCAATTTCTGATACATATATATTGTGCAATGAAATCTTGAAGGAAAATGTAATGTTGAGTAGGTACTCATTATTACTGCTCAATGACAAGTGACATTTTATATTTTTCAGATGCAGCTGTCAAGAAATATGTTGGAGTGGGAGTGGCTTTGGCGAGTCTCATAACTGAGAACTTGTTAAGCCATCCTTTTGTAGTTCTACGACGACAATGTCAGGTTGGTGAATACAGCGATATTCTATTTCGAGAAAGAATGTTATTTCTAAGTCCCTACCTAAACTCTAAACAAGATCAAATTAATTTTTTGAAAATCTGTTAATTGTTTAGCAAGAGAATGGTTTTTATTACAAAAGTTAATGTAATGAGTTGGACTGGTTCATGCCAGAACATTTGCAATTCTAACTGCATACATACTAAACTAGGTTACAATATAAAGTCGAAATTTAAAGTGCTCAAAAGGGAATAAAATCAGGGGAGATTTTATCTCAAGAGTGACACGTGAAGACTAGTGAATGCATACAATTTATATAATTATTCCCTTTGGGGCAATAATCTCAAATATTTTGATTCAGTTGTAGTTTGAAATTTGAATGGAGTTAATATAGGCACCGAGTGTTGACTCTCTTTTGTTTCTGAAAATGAGAGACAGTCCGATGGGTGGAAAAAATTAGCAACACGTGACGGGATCCTCAAACCCTTAGTTGCAGCAGTTAGTAAACATTACTAAAACATTCAGGGACCCGAACCGGAACCGGAACCTAGAACCGGTATGAACCTTTATAATTTCGGAACCAGAACCGGAACCGTTATACTTTATTCCCAAAGAACCGGAACCCGAACCTTTATAATCAATTAGGTTCTTTAAGGTTCCTTCTTTTAATAAAAAAAATCATGTATATCACTTGGATATAATATTATTCACAAAGTTGTATAAAGTTTATTTTTTGATAAAATTTCCAAACTGTATTTTTTGTAGAAATTTTTAATTCTTCATAAGAAATAATAATTCTTCATTATGCAAACGCTGCTCGAGTTTTCAATTTTTGAATCTGACTACTGCGATGATGAGAACTGCATTGCTGACAATTTGAATTTGATAGTTCAGGAAAACGAAAAATGAATGTTTACGTTGTCTTATGGAGAAAATTGCAGCCACAATACTGTCTCCTCAGTCCTCTGATATTTACTCTGCGCACCATCCTGTGAATTTAATACAGACACTGCCTACACCAGTGCTTGCATTCATAGGAAAATCCAAATCCAATAATTCCATTAAATTTGACATTGGTAATACTGAAGTTTTATAATATAGTTTGATTTAAAATTTTAGAACCGGAACCCGGAACCTTTATGCAGGAACCGGAACCGAACCTTTATGAATATTTTTTCAGAACCGGAACCCGAACCTTTATAAAATAAAATTGTGGAACCGGAACCCGAACCTTTATTCATAAAGGTTCGGGTCCCTGAAAACATTACATACATTACATTAACATTAAAAACATAACATTAATTCTGAGGCCTGGTTGTACAATGTCCAGTCCAGATATGTAAGATAAAGTTCACTTATTAGTCTTAAGTGGACTTTAGCAGTCTAGATGGCTGTGTTTCATTGGCTGTTGCCAAGGTTTCAACCGATAAATTCTACCACTAACTTTATCGGGACATTGTACAACCGGGCCTGAGCTATTTTTAGTTATCTGTTGAATTTTATCAGTTGCTATGGCCACGACCAATGAGAGATGATAAAATTGAAGATTCTTCCCCGTAGGGCGATTCCAGGGAAAGTGGTCCTCAACACCCAAAAATGAAAGTTTGAGCTAATGCCATTAAAATAGCTCTATTTTATTCCCTAAAGTGTGCGCTTTCATAGGAAAAAAAAATCATCAGTTTTGGATTATTTTTGACAAAACTATGCAACATTTAGTGAGAGCTCTTTTTTCTGCGGAGAAATGGTGGAACTTAATTGCCATTTGAAAATGATTTGTAATATGCACTCTTATAAGATAGAATATCGTTTTGATCATCAAATCATCTAACCATGATCCCTAAGAATGAAAACTAATTATTCGCATAACTCTATATTCTTAGAAGGTGTTTTAAAAGCCAATAAATGACTATGCGGTAAAATCGAGTCACACACGTGACGTTTTAAATGTTATTTTTAATGTCAGGGCAAAATAGTTCATAGCAGAAACTGCATAATTTATTTTCTCTGTTAGACTAACAAGAGGAAAAGACTGCTGAAATTAACAAAATTTGAAATAAAATTACAGGAGTTATGAGGCAAAATAACAATCGGTCACAAACGTGACGCATTCTGATAAGAGCCATATTGTATGTTTTAAAGCAGGTAGTTAGCTACAAATACTAATAATATTAATTAATTTACATGTCTAGTGGATTAAAAGTGGAAAATATTGGAAATGGCCTCAATCGCCCCAATTCTATCTTGTATCCAGCTAGCAATATCGAGAAGAGGTTACCGCCTCCAAAACCTAAAAATTCACGCGGCACACTGTTCACCTTCGAGTAATTTGTGATTGAACTAACACCTTAACTGTTTAAAATCAATAAATTGACTCTACATGGTCTACAACCATCAAAATATACATTAAATTCACAGGGTCACAAACGTGACGATCAAATGTCACAAACGTGACGCTCACAATTATTTTTTTATCTCAGAAAGTACAGTTCTCAGAGACTCCAAAATTTTATACCATTTAGAAAAGAGATTGGTTCTGTAATTCAATTTTTTTCATTGCTGCTGTTCAAACAGATTCACAGAAATCTGACATCAAACTTGAGATTTCATAATTGTTCATTTCTATGATGTCACAAACGTGACGCTGCTTCAACAGCTGACTGTGTGAAAATGACATGTGCTAAATAATTTCTGACAATGTAGAATAAAAGAGAAATGTCCAATCTACAAGAAAATATCAATTAATGAAAGAAAATCCTTTATCTTCTGACCTATATTCATGCCTAAACCTGAAAAATGCCGTGCGAATGTCACACACGTGACGGTGGAATTGCCCCGTACAGCTTTGCCGATTTCTCTCGCTAGTAGCGCTGGGTGTATGAACGTTTGGTGCCTGTTGGAGGTCCTGATTTTATAAATTGCTGTCTCAACTGGGACTCATAAACTCAGGTCACCTTATTTGTCTTCACTTCATCTCCAAATTCCATTCTCTTGGAGACTTACATCATACCGGTTTCTCATAGTTGTCAAGGTTTTAACATGAATTTTAAGTCTTGTGTTAATTTTCAGGTGCATAATGATTCCCGTCGATATCACTTAGTGCCGTTGACTCTCGTTCCCATCGTATTCCATCTTCACCAGCGACAAGGCATTACCACACTGTGGAAGGGAATCGGAAGTGTACTATTGGTTCGCGGGACTTCGTTGGCTGTTGAGGACTTGATTTGCAAACTAACCCCGTGGCCCAAGTATGTTGTTTGCTGTGAAACATACCATACACTTCGATTTAAAAGCTTACCCCACCAATATAAATAGAAGTTTCTGTCCAGAGCGTATGTCTTCCTTCAGTTTGCTGCATGACAAAAGTCTAGTTCATTTCTACCCCAAGAAAGGAGGCATAATTATTATTATTTATTTTAAAATGTACATACATACAGAGGTACACTTACCGGTAGCGAGTATAGGGCAAGCCCCGTAACACATGTGCCTCGCTACTCTAGAAATCGATAATCTCGATAATCTAGAACTTTAAATTCTAATTTTGTCTAGAATTCGGGTGCAATGTTAAGCCATATCGGATTCAACCCGAATCCGGTATTTATCGGTACTTATGTATAGAATAGGGCCCCTGGGGAAAAAAGGTCTCATGCAGTTCTTCAGTGTTTCTTAATTTTGTCATCACGCTAATGCCGTCTTAGTCTTAATTACGCATTATGTCACACACTGTATCGTATTAAATTTTAGATTTTTAAATAACACTGGTGTGTGGCATTGTTTAGTTTATGTAACTGCTCGACTGAAAAACCGCTTGCATCCCGTTTTTACTGGTTTCTCTTTAGAAGGCACTTTTTTGTTGCAAAATTATTAATAACCTAAATTATATTTTAAATTGATCCCCGATACCAAGTTTTATCCAGCTAGTGAAAGGGGGGAACAGTCACATATACATATTAATATTAATAAATCTTTTTGCAGAGAAGTCACTTGGCAGAGTTCATGGAAGGCAATAGGACAGCATCTGTTGTTAAAATGGTAGGTACCTAATTAATTACCTACTAATTACTTTTTTAAACTCTTCTCTTAATGCCAATCATTTTCTTGGCATGAAAATCTGTTTTCTTCCTTTATTATATATAGGGTAAGTAAGAGTAGTATGCAAGTGAATACCTAGTTAGTGATGTAAATCCGTAAATTACGGGCCGTAAATTACCCGGTAAATTACCAATTTGTCGTAATTTACAACTTTCCTAAATTACGTAATTTAAGGCGTAATTTACAATGGTAAATTACGCGTAATTTGCTATAAAATACCGTAAATTACACAAACTCAGGCGAGTAGGAAGGCACTTTTCATCTTGGCACTTCCATATGATGACACTTCCAGATCACAGACTAGAAGGCTATAACTAGACTGTGCCCAGATATACATAAATGTTGATAAAGAGATCCAAAAATTCACAGATTTGCTCCATTATGAGGTTGAATGGTACTCAAAATTTTCCTAATTTTTGCAAAACACATTATCGTATTATCCAATGAGACAATATCTCAGTTCTCAAACATGATCATCCTCATGAATAAAATTTAATATTACGTCATTAAACTATGATACCAAAACATTTAAAAAAATCTGAAAAACCTACAGATTTTTCTCATTGGTTATTGTGGTGTTGCTTATTGCAACCATTTTCAAAGGAATTCCAAAATCAATTCATAATCGATTTTTATTTAACTAGAAATTCAAAAAATTCCCTGCGAGGACTTGAGGGATTTTATCAAATAACGCATTTACAGATTAGGTATATTGCATTTTGTCTTAAGTTTCCCAAGAATATTGCATCACATTTTAAAATTTCATTGAAAAGGATGCCAAAATAGCTTCAAATTCGATTCTTTTGAATGACTCCAAAAATTCCCTGCGGGGCAAATGGGGATTCTATAAAAACAAATAGTTATTATATTTTTGTCTTAAGTTTCCAAGAATATTGCATATATGACACATTGACCATTGTACATTTCTTTGAAAAGAATGCCAAAATCGATTTAAATTCAATTCTTTTGTATCAAAAATTAAAAAAAAGGCCCTGTGCGGCAAACTGGGTGCGGGCCCCCAGACCCCCTTGTAACGGCGAACTACCATTTCCTCACATTCATTGATCCCCGATAATTTTGACCCTCCCCCCACTCAAAATAAAGTTCCTATGCGCCTGTATCTGCTAATTTGCAATCTTATTCAAATAAATATTGCATTTAAAAGTACTAATTCTTGTCACTGATTTTAATTACCATTTTTTCTTAGAAGAATAACTGCTCTAATATCAGGTGCAATTTTTTATTTTTAAATTACCGCACATTGGTAATTTACCCGGTAATTTACAGCGTAATTTACCAAATTATAAATTACCGGTAATTTCCCAACACTATACCTAGTACAATATATTGCTTTTTTCCGAGAAGTAGGTAGATTGAATTTCAATACTTTTTGGATTATTCAAAATGATTCTCTTATTCCCTCTTACGCAGCACGAGTTTAGCGATCATCACTCCCTTTTACTCGGCAAGTTTGGTTGAGACTGTGCAGAGCGACATAGCCAGCGAGAAGCCAGGAATATTCGATGTTTTCAAAGAAGGGATGTGTCGTCTAGTTAGTTGGGGTGTACCGCAAAAAGGTAACTACTTCTAAACTGCGAGTCAACACAGAAGACATGCCATCCAGATAATCACCAACTATTTGTCGTTTCAGGACGAATGCTGCCTGTGTGGGCTCTTGTTGTACCAAGTGTGATGTACGGTCTCTGCAAGTACATATTTGGCATGTTGATAAAAAACATAGCACAACGAGTAATGGTTGCCAACCAAAAGTATGTTCAGCAGAAAAAAGTAAGTTGACAATTTTACGAAATGTTGGTTCCCAAGATAATAATTTATGTCAATTCAGCTGATACGACATTGTCTAGATTATATTTTATTACAAGACTTCTCATGAATGTTGAGCTAAAATAGCTCAAGAAAACCCCCCTCTGGTTTTCTCATCCCTGGCTCTGTTTTAATCTACAAAACAACAAGTTACCTACTAGAACTTTTTCAGAAATAAATCTAAAATTATAAAAATAAATTGTCACACAAAACAACTGTCAAATTGCCTTTATTAGCAAATAAGCTGTATTTGATAATTCCAAAATTAATTTTACTTGCCCACCACTTCTGATCTCCCTTTAAATTTAAAGCAATTCCTCTTTTATAATGCCATTATGTCGTGATGAAAAAGGGCTTCAAAAAGTGTACAAATCGTTTAGAAATGCACCAAATCCAATCTTGAAATTCAAAATTTCCCGGGGCTATGCGCCCCGGACCCGTATGGTGCTGGGGGGCCCTCCCCCCAGACCCCCCATTGTATTCGTGGGTAATCGTATTTTTCGCCTTTTTGCTATATTTCTCAACATTCTCTGAATTTTTATTGTTCCTATCCCCCCCTTTGAAACTTGAACAATTCGCACCCTGGTTCCTCATAATGACCATGTAAAATTTCAATTTCGGATCAACCTGATTGTCACAGATACTTTTTTTAAATTTGAACCAATCTACGAATTTAGAAAAAATTAGTACTACTTCACAATTAGAGATGTGAGCCAAGAATATTCTCATGAGAATATTCTCCGTGCTCGAGAATATTCTCGAGAATATTCTCAAAGAGATTATTCTCCGAGAATATTTGAGAATATTCTTACCAGAGGTTTGAAAATTATTATTATATATAAAAAGTACAAGTTTGAATGTTTTTGCACCATTTTATGGCTTTGGAAGGCTGTGCAATACATAGGCAGGGATAGCGAGCATGAGCGAGCACGGATACGCGCAACTCCTCAAACCGAAATTCTGTCTATCGAAAATGTCCTTAAAAGCCAATAATTCTTGAATTTCGTCGCAGAATGGTATGAAAATCTCAAAAAATTCCTAAAATATTGGTCCCAATATCCATGTTTTCAGTTGAAGTTTTAACGATCAAACGGTTCCTTGTTAATTTTCAAAAATCACAGATTTTTAGAACGAGATCACAGGATCTCGTTCTAAAAATATACTTGAGACCACTCATTTGATATGTGTGCGTACACAATATCAGATCGATCTGTTGAACATCAGTTTCATATGTGTTTGAAAGTGAGGCTCGACGTTACCGTGATCAAACATTTTCGAGAATTTTACAGCAACACACAAAATGTCGGTAAAATGTCAATAACTTTTGGATTTAAGCACAGATTAGTCTGAAAATTGTCAAAAATACAGATAATGTTGGTCCCAATGACCACGCAAAGTTTTAAGTTGATCGGTCAAACGGTTCTAGTTTAAATTTAAAAAATCAAAGGAAAGATGGTTTCAAATTTTAACCAATGGGATGATTTGGCTGAAACTTTGTAAGATTGGAAATAATGTTGGTCGTAATGACTTGTCAAAATTTCAAATTGATCGAACCAACCAATCGAAAGATTTTTTAAAAAAATTCGAACCAATCGAGGATTTCAAAAAATTTGGGTCTGCAACGCCCAGAAATGTTCCCTATATGTGTGCAAAATGTCAGCTCGATCGAAGAAAACTCTGACCTGTAT
The DNA here is from genome assembly GCA_934045905.1 of Leuctra nigra. Classification (NCBI taxonomy): domain Eukaryota; kingdom Metazoa; phylum Arthropoda; class Insecta; order Plecoptera; family Leuctridae; genus Leuctra; species Leuctra nigra. The sequence goes on along the minus strand of OW203764.1, from coordinate 16,065,792 downwards.
AGCCTCAGTAACGATTCCCGACTGGTTCTCCATAACAATAGGCCTACCTACTATGTTGCAAGATCCATAAAAGTACATACTTTTTGGAATTGAGCTAAAAGTTCGAGTTTCTATAAGCTTAGATGCATTTTTAAGAATATGCTCGAGAAAATGCTCGTGCTCGAGAATATTCTCAAAAAGAATATGCTCGAGCATTTTACATCACTATTCACAATTAGCTTGATCAGAGAAATGTGCAACGCATAGCGGTACAGACAGAAAGAAAGTACAGAGGTCCGTGACAAAAGAGTGCAAAGGAGGTCTAAGCTCGCTCAATTAATCTGTATATTGGTTTGTTCCAGGGAGCACTGTCTCGTGATTTGTCCCAATCCGTATCTCAAGACATTGAAATGACATCGTCTCTAATTGGGATCATAACTGCTGACGTAATGTTCTTTCCAATGGAAACCATTCTCCACCGTCTCCACCTCCAAGGAACGCGGACAATCATCGACAACCTCGACTCTGGTTACGAAGTGATTCCGATCCTCACCAGCTACGAGACTCCCTCCGACTGCTACGAGCTGACGGTGCAACAAGAAGGATTCTGCGGGCTGTACAAAGGATTCGGAGCTCTCCTGCTGCAGTTTGCCGCCCACGTTGCCGTCATCAAACTGACCAAGTTTGTGTTGACCGAAATTACACAGTTACTACGGTCGACACCGAAAACAAATCCGTTTCCCACTACGGACCTGCCTCAAAACATGCGATTGCCGCAGGCGAGCAGTCAACATGATCTCTACAGTAATACCAACGTATCAAACACAGTCCGTAATTATCCCACTCAAAACTACGATTCATATGAATGAAGCAACTAGTCAACATAAAAATGTGTGTGATTTTAGTTTAACGAACTTTCTCAAGATCTGTAGGTAGAACCTATTGTGAATAATGAATGGTTATGACCGAGTTTGACTAAGTGAGTTTGACTATACATCCTATAAGTGGTAGAGGTATTTATTGTCTATCTACACCCTTTGTAATATACTTTTTATTGTAAACTGAACATTTAATGTTCGTACTACTGTAAGTACAAATGTAAATTAAGTGGTAGGCAATTTGTTTAATTAAAATATCCACTGTCAATGCTAACACATTTAATTTATTACAAGTTGACAATAGTGCCGATTCAGACTAACAAATTTGCACATACAAATTTGCACATACAGTACGTTCGTCACGGAATTTGCAGCAGAGAAAAAAACTATTTTCTGCTTGGAATAACTATTACACGCTAATTTTGGAAATTTTGCGGGCACTACCTCCACCTCATTCTATACGTAACAATAGATGAGAAAAGAAAACCCACATTTCTGATGTGTATACAGCATTTTATTGGGGATTGTATTTAGACATTTGCCCTCAGGCGCTGAAAGGTCCTGTCCGAACGCACTGTAGGTACCAAAAGTTGCTCGTGTGAATCCTACTAAATCAATACATGTTCCTTAAATTAATCTAAGTATCATCGAACTTAATCTTCTTTCCCTGGAAAGCGCTGATTGAGAGCATCTCCTTCTGCTTTCTCTTGGCTTCCCAAGATGGATGCACAGGACCCTCTTCCGTCGGAGGATTGTTCCTGGTGGAGGCAGGTTTTCTTCGATCAGGCTGACTTACATGCGGTGCCTTAGACTTCGACTTATTACTCCAGTCTTCATCTTTTTCTTTAGTAAATGTGTTATGAAAGGTTTTAAACTTGGAAACCTCTTTCTGTTTTTCTTGTGATCTTAATTCCTTTCTGTTGGGTACCCGACCAAACTTGTTAAAGTATGTTTCTCGCATTTTGTCGTACTTGTGGGATATTGTTGGCTCACTTTCCATGACTTGCTCTTTGAGTGTGACAGTACTCAGGAATTCTGTTTGCCCGTCCTCCGCCACAAAGAATGAATCTACAGTCTTCGCTGCTGGTTTTACTGAAATTTCATCTACAGTCTTTAAACTAGTACTCATATCCACCTCGGAGAAACGAGCTACTTTAATTGCATTACGTTTTGTTGCTACGAGAGGCTTCACAGATGGTTTCTTCTTTTTCTTTGTACAGATGGCTGGTTCTTTATGTTTTGCTGTTTTTGTTTTGTCAGTGTGTTCTTCGGTATCACAGATCTCTTCTTTAACTTCTTCCACCATCCAATTTCCGTGCAATGTCTTCAATTTACAAATGGTGTTCTGTTTATTCTTTTCAGGTACAGAATCGTCTACCATAACAACTGGCTTCATTTGCTTCGTGGTTTTAGGTGCTCGAATTTCAGGAATTCCCTGTTTCTTTATTGCAGCTTTAGGCTCCTCTAATGCCAAACTGGTTTTATATTTATTTCGTTTAACTTTTACTCCAAGGTTGTCTATGAGGGATGATAAAGACGCCTCCCATTGTGGAAATTTTGATCGAAACTGATCAACACTTTTCATAAGAAGTGGGTGAGAAGCAATCCTTGCCATAGCTTTTTTATCGAGAGATGACGTAGGCTAGAATAAAGAGGTCATGCATGGTAGTATAATATTTAGGTACCATTCTCAATTCTAAAAAGCTGTGCATAGTAGGTATACAAAATTTGATGAACCATGAAACGACGATTCCTACCCTCGAACCGAAGGGACATTCTGTAACTTTCTCCATGACGTAAACTTGACAACATGAACAAAGGATTAAAATTCAAAGAATGTCGGAGGTTCGATGATCGTCTGGTCAGAGCCTTAAGTGTTAAAGAGGTCAAAAAACATCCTGCGGCTTGACAGTTTAGGAATTGTAACCCCAAACCCAAAGAAAATGAGACTCCCCTTTGAGCAACCCCCCCCCCCCCCCCCCTGCCAAGAACATGCAATAGACGTTACTATACCCCTGTTAATATCGCACCCCTCAACACAACTCTAATATATTATCTATGAGACTGAAGTTTTTAACTTACATCTGCACGTACTGCGTCCAAGGCTTCCTTTTTGCTGACGAGAGCAAACTTAGAAACGTCATCGTTTGACAGTTTTTTTATCTCTTGCAGTTCTTCAACCAGTCTGCTAGCTTTCACAGTTCGTTTCTCTGCTTGAAGTTCAGGGAGACCATTTTTTAAAACTTGAAGTTTCTTTGCTTCACGCGTTAGTTTGTTAAATATGTGAGTTTTGGCTTGTTGTACGACAGACCGCATGGACACAATCTGAAATTAAATAAATACCTATGATAATTTGCACTCTATGTTATTGTTGCTACCTTGATTATGAATCTAATTGATCGTTCAATTTGATTACATCTTTGAGATCTGTAAACGTTGTTGATTGTACCCAATCGACACCCAAGGTCAGCCTTCCAAGTCGGTCCATTGGGTACAACCGTGGTCGATCTCGATTCAATAATTAACACTATTTACCTAAATTTGGCTACCCAGGCACTTCATAAGTAAAACATTGTATTGTATCTATCCTTAATTAACCTGTTGCGTTATCAACCAAATCAAACATCACCATGTCCATGAACTTGAAGTAGGAGGTGCCAGTCAATGCGTCCTAACCTAACTTTACATTTGACGATGTTGTACTGTCTCCTAACGAACTAGGTATTAGATATCTAGTTGATTATAACGGACATAAAAGTTTTATAATTCTACCTAGGTAGGTAGTATATTAATAATAATCTTGCTCACCTTCTTATTTAAAGAGAATTTATCTAGGACAACACACGAAGATACATCCGCCATCATGCTTGCTGCTGAATGAACTTGAATTTACCGCATTTTTCTTCATCCAATCAAAATAAGACCTTGAGAAAGAGTCCATAGAAAATAAAAAACACTTGTCATTTTTAGCGAGTTTGAAGACCGTCGATCGATTCCCGAATTTCGACACGTCATGGCAGGATCAGCATTACGGAGATTAATGGCAGAATATAAACGTAAACAACATAAACATGTATAATTCTTATTCCCATGTCTTACTTCTTCTTATGGCACCTCAACCTAGTCAAGAATTGTTGTGAATTTACAATAAAACAAGGTGCTCCCTAACCTAACTTTTAGCCTGTTTATTGTTTTCTAAAACTTAACTGTGCCTAATTGTTACCTAGGCATGCTACCTACAACTTGTGAAATTGATTACTTTCTTTTAGAGTTGACACTCAATCCTCCAGAAGGTATCATAGCAGGTCCAATAAATGAAGAAAATTTCTTTGAATGGGAAGCTCTTATTACGTACGTACATTTCTACTTTTTGATTATCATTCGTTCTGTAGGTTTAGTAGTCGAAGCCAAAGACAGTTTTCTAATAAATTGACTGACACTTGTTAAGGAATCATCTGTTAACACTCATTTTATATTGGGACCTAGAAGTTGGGTCCAATAATTGATTAATTCCAAGTCATTCCAACAATTGTCAATCATTTCGAAATCTAATGAATGTAAATGAATCAATACTTCTATATAATTATTACCACCACAGACTTCTTAAACTCAATAAAAGTATTTTATTTATTTATTTTACTTACCTACTTCAAGATTTAATTAATTGCACTTGTCATTTCTCGTTCTAGCGGTCCAGAAGGTACATGTTTTGAAGGCGGTGTCTTCCCAGCTAAGCTGATCTTCCCACCAGACTATCCACTCAGCCCACCTAAAATGCAATTCACTTGTGAAATGTTTCACCCAAACAGTAAGATCATCATGATTATTGTTTGCAGAGTAGAAGTTTCCAAGGTGCAAGTGTGTTAGGTAGTATACCTACATAATCATATTGTTTCCAGTCTATTCTGATGGTCGAGTCTGTATATCAATTCTCCACGCACCTGGTGACGATCCCATGGGATATGAATCGAGCTCGGAACGGTGGAGTCCTGTTCAAAGTGTCGAGAAGATATTGCTCTCCGTCATCAGTATGTTGGCAGGTAATATTAGATTGATGTCATTACATTCAGTGGTCGAATTGGGGAGGGGGATCCAGGTGGATGGCAAACCCCCCATTGGTAATATATTGATGGTTCATCCCCCCCCACAGCTAATTTTTCCACTTTACCATCCCCCCCATGAGAGATTTGAAAACAGCACTGTACTTGACAATAATATCATTTCCAGAGAATTTGTCAAATTTTTAGCCTATGTAGACGCCATTTGTTGAAACAAAAATTATTTTTATGTCAAAGCGTAAAAACGCACCAAATTAATTTCTGATATTAAAAATTATCCGGTCGGGGCACTCCCCCAGGCCCTTGAAAATTAATTTAATTCAAAATCAACATTAATTTATGTTAAATGTCAATATTTATGATTCCTAGTTCTATGTTCACCTTGAAAATAAAATCCCAATTTCCAGATAAATTTTTATCTTTAAAAATCATACGCCAATGGGTTCATTTATAATTTTTCAATAAAACATCACCGATTGATTGCAGAGCCAAATGACGAGAGTGGTGCAAATGTAGATGCGGCGAAGATGTGGAGAGAAGATCAGGCTGAGTTCAACAGAATAGCAGAGAGAATAGTTCGGAAAACACTCGGACTTCCCCCACCGTAAGCACTACCTCCTTCCTACAGGTGTCATTTCAACTTACTTATTTCTTGGTTATCTTGTGTTATCACTGGTTGGTTATGTTTATAAAATAAAATGTATCTTTTTGAAATAAACAAAATTATGTTCTCACAATTATCAAGATCTTGATTTACCAAATCAGTGAGGAGCCTACATAGTATGAGTTCTTATTACAGAGAGCACACAGAATTGAGAATTTTTTAAATTATTATTTAAAAACATACAATTCGAAAATTAAATTAAATTGCATGATCTTAACGAACAAAATATTATTATTGACAAACAATTCATTTGTTTGGGATTTAAGTCTGTCAGCAATGTCTGCTGACAGAGAATACCACCCCGTTCTTACGTATGTACTATTCGAAACTTAAAGTACCTAGAGATTGCGCTATTAGTATAAGATGGCCACTCACATGAGTATGCACCCAGTGCGCGTGCGGGCAAGTCACTTAGTCAATCGTAACAAGTTCAGTAAAATGTATAATCACAACGCAAAATAACAGAAATTGATGCTTACCTCACTGCCAACAATCAAATATAATCAGCATATTTCACTACAGCACACATTCATTCAAATTCTTGTGAAAACGAGATGTCTTTCACCAAAAGCAGCATTTAACAGATTGCAATTGTTTTGAACGAGGCGTCAAGAAAAATGTGTCAGACGCCTCATTCAGAAGGCTAATAAAAACAATTGCAATCGGTCAAATAGTGCTTTGGTGACTAGATCTAGTTCTCACAAGAATTTGAATGAATGTGTGCTGTAATAAAATATGCCGATTGTATTTGGTTGTTGACACTTGTAGGTATTCCTCAATTTCTGTTATTTTGCAATGTAGTAACTTTTTACTAAACTCGTTATACGATTGACATGAAAGTGACTTGCCCGCATACGTACTGAAGCCACTCACTGGGAAGATGTTAATTTTTTACGCTAGGTGGCGTATTGCAACTTTTAGTGTCGAATAGACCAAGGTCAAATTCTTCATGCGCCCGGCTGAGATTGTCTTACATTTTACCATATTGCAGGGAAACCTGGCACAGTAAACAATATGCTTAATTTAGCATTGTACCTATTTTATGTAAGCATGATGTAGCAATAAACAAAATTAATAATATGTCTTTATAAAGGCAGAATCAAAGATGTGGAGCCATCGACAAAAGCATTCAGTGCTGCAGCCCTATTATAGCAGTCACGAATCCCATTATCGAGCATAAGTTACATGATATTATTCTTGATAGTAAAGGATTCCAAAATAAATAAAAAATAATGTCAAAATATCCAATGCAGAACAGCCCAAGGGCATCTTAAATGAACACAATATCATGTCTCTGGGCTCTTATTTCAAATGCCCTCGTCATGTAAATAGATACCGTTACCGACTCGCTGCACATTGCACAATGATATGCTACCTACTTAATCAACATCGAAACAAATTTGTGAGTCCCTGTCGCTGATCATATTACACTACCACTTCTTTGCATTGCATGGATTGCATATTGAAATCCTTCAACATCCAGTGAAGTCGAAAAAATCAAAGATAACCTGTTTTGTTTTCAAGGTCATCATCTATCCGCCTTCTACTCGATGATCGATCCGAATCATTTCTAAAATTAACTGACTTCACTGCCATAGAATTTATGCTCAATCCACGTGTTATATATTATGTAGTGGTCCCTGTCCATGTGATAACATTATTTTGCATTATCACAGGTCTGCAATTTATCAACAAATTCACTCGCAGATTCAAGATTTTGAATTGACGTACGTAATTTAGGATCTAGGATTGCCAATCAAATAGGTAGTAAATGAAAAACATTATCTATATCTGACATTACATTTAATGAACTGATTAGAACTTTAAATTCAATATATTAGTAAACAATGTGTTATCTACAAAGTTTGAGTGACTTACAGCTGGGCTGGTTATGTGACGGATGCAAGGACAACCCAAGGCATATATTTATTTGGGCCGACTCAAAACAAGCGTCCGTCTGGCACAAACGATATCAAGTCTACAGCTTCCTCCGATGTCGGGGACGGACCAGGACTCTCATCATCTCCGACCATCTGCTCGGAGTAATAGTGCGGCGTGCTAAGATAGTCGATCACTCGGCGAGGAAGCGGCAGTGTTTCGATCAGGTCGCGACGAACCAGTTTCAGGATAACAAAACTAAGAGAGAACGAGTTTGATTAGTCCACAAGTCACTATGGAAATCATTGTCTACACATCATCTTTCCCTTCTTTAATTCCATTTCAACCTAAAATGTTGCTGCGAAAGGTACAACATGGGAATTTGATGTTTGGTAAAAATGTGCTATTTTTAAATTATTTCAATGTGCTAAGTAACAACCATCACAGGTTTCAACCATTCACAGGTTTGGTCTTCAATCGCTCCCAATTGAGCATACTTTTGAGCGGTTTTATTGCAAAACCAGAATCAACAAGGCATGAAGCAAAATAAAGAAACTGCCGCACTCTGCGATCGGTGACAGACTGAGTCAGCAGCAGTGTTGTGACTTATCTAGATAAAATTATCTAGATAATTATCTAGATAATTATTTTTTATCTTTATCTTTATCTAGATAAATACTTTTCTTGTTATCTTTATCTTTATCTAGATAAAAAAAATCGTTATCTTTTGTCTTTTATCTAGATAAAAAATATTTATCTATTTTAATTTTAAAATACCATAATGTAAATTAGAATTCATAATACCGGGTGGCGCAAAAAAATCACCCTGATTGAGAAATAACTATATCGAAACTATTATGGATAGGATTCTGAAATTTGTACACATATTAGAAAACATACACAAATTTAATATTTGCAAGTTTCAAAAACATTTCTATAGTAGGAAAAAAGTTACAGCTGTTCAAATTTGGTTGTCAAAAAATTGATTATACGGAGCTCAATTGGCGCACGTCCAGAAAACTTCAAATGGCCGGGACGCTGTTTCTTCAAAACACCGTAAGATATCAAGCTGAAAATTTCAAATTATATTCAAAATAGATTCGATTTGATTGTGTAAAAATTTAAATCAATAACAATTTATGTAACGACAGTTATTGAATCTTGAAGTTGAGCTGGAAAACAGAATAGTGGGGAAAATATTCATTTTTTTAACGTTAGAAAATTAATCTACATATTCTGATTTTACGTTAAACTTCAAGATTTCATTCCATTCATTCAAATTGATTGACATTTTTACACACTTGATCTTATTTCAATATAATTTGAAATTTTCAGCTTTATATCGTACTACGCAGTTTTGAAGAAACATTGGAAGTTTTCTGTACGCGCGCTATTTGAGATCCGTATAATCCATTTTTTGACAACCAAATTTGAACAGCTGTAACTTTTTTCCTACAATTCGCGAAAACAAGGAACATCACTGACCTCTGGTGGATCCTTTGGTACTTGAGATAGGGTGCATAATGGAGGTTAAATGGGGGTTATTTATATAAATAAATTATATTATATTTGCTTTAAGTTGTTTGTTATGGCTGAAAAAGTAAAATTGTAACTTATTGTACATTTCAATTGTTTCTCCTTTTCCACTGCCCTATGAAAGCACGAACTTCTAAATAAAAAAGTGCATCTAAAAAGTTTCCTGTCAGAAGTGGCTCCATCACTTATGCGAATAGGAATGTTTTTGAAACCTGCACATATTAAATTTTGGTATGTTTTCTAATAAGTATGTGTACAAATTTCAGAATCCTACATAATAGTTTCGATATAGTGACTTCTCAATCAGGATGATTTTTTTTTGTATATTAAGGATAGAAGCTATTATGTCTTACAATTTTATACTGACTTACATCATCGTTCCTACAAAAATTCAGTATCCTATCCCCCAATACTTTTCAAAACATTTGTTAGAAAATAATGTTATACATAATGAAATCGGTGATTGACCTGTGACGTTTCCAAATTTACGCATTAGAAAATTAAAATTATAATCCCCTATAATAATAATAGTCCCTTCCCTTTCAGTAAATTTTAATCACAGGCAGTAGGAACATCAATAATCTGGTTAGATATGCCTATAAAGTAACTGTTTGTAGATATACCTACCTAATAATAATACCTGTAAAATTAAATTAGACAAGATTTTAGAAAATTATCTTTTATCTTTTAATATTTATCTAGATAATTTTTTTTTATCTTTATCTATTATCTAGATAATTTTTCAAAATATTATCTATTATCTTATCTAGATAAGTTTTTGGCAGTTATCTATTATCTTTATCTAGATAAAAATAAAATTATCTAGTCACAACACTGGTCAGCAGACGGTGAACCCCCCCTCCCCCCCTGAAGCGTGACGTCCTTTATGCACAGCCCCTTAATAATGTCCAAAAGAGATCACGGTGCATCTATTTTGTGGATGTCGCCTACTCTAAATTTCTTGAATTTTGACACGTGCTAATAAAGTAGGTACCTACAAAAAAAATTTACAGGTCATTTATCAAAAAGTGATGTCAAGTAGTAGGAAGGTAAATTACCGGCACATATGCTGGAGACTCTGGACTTGCTTGTAACGTGAAACTGGATGGAGCAACTGCACTCTCATTGGTCCAAGCACCGGACGACGATGTAAGAAGAACAAGTAACGCCCGCTACGAGAATGTTCCACAGCATTCTCGATAAAATCTACAATTGTGTGGCTCTTGAACTTTGTGCAGCTCCCAAAGCTAAAATTACCTGTAGGCAGAAGAAATCAGAGTAATCAAGTTGATAATTTAATTAAAGAAGTACTTGACTCAACTTATGTCTCAGAGGCAGGGGCGTGCAGTGCAGCCTAGGCAAACTAGGCACTGTCTAGGCAGCCAGTATTCATACTAATCTTAAATTTTATTTTATGAAATAATATTATGTTCATTAAATATATTTTGAAATTGAACGTACTTAATGTTATAATATGCGCGAAATGCTTAATATATACGTAAAGAGCGTGGCGAGCCGTGCCACGCCGCCGCCGTTGCGATGTTCTGATAAAATGTTTTGTGAAAGGCCGAGCAGCCTACTAGATTAGTCTAGCTACGCTCCTGTGTTGATTGCGGGCGGGGAGGAGAGGAAGAGTAGAACTCGCACTGTGACGTCACTCACACCGCGTCATCAGCCAGGGCAGAATCTAGTGCTATCTGTCTTTCTCCAACTAATGTTCCAGATGTAATCTCTCTGTCTCACTTACTCCCACGAAATATACTCCACTCATCCACGGCCACCCAAGGCCACGCACAAAATGCATGCGAAGACACGTTCCGCAACGCAGCAATAAACAAGCAAATTACTCAGTTTGACGACTGCTCTCATCGAAGTTAGACATTCAAAGAGGTTTATAATTGTAATATTTGTGAAGTGAGTTCTGATTGTGTTGACTGTGTTGTGTCGAATTTTGATTTCGATTGCGCTGGACATTGTAATTATGGTATTCCCATGCGTGTGTATTCAGTGGGATTTCAGTGATATCCATGAGTAGGATCAGCTGTTTATTTTCTCGTTGGCTAAGGATGTGGACAGAAATGCAGCGCCATCGGAAAATCCAAAATCAAAGTTTTTCAACACAAGGTGAGAGATTGGTACAGGTACATCAAAGAAAATTGTATCTTCTAGGATTAAAATATTCGCGGTAAGAAAAATTCTGCTGCTTAATTCCATGTAAAAAAATTATAAATTAGTGATTTATTCGGTGGGGGGGGGGGGGGGGGGGGGGGGGGAATTCATATTTTGGCTTGAAATTTGGCAAGTGCCTAGTCATGCTGGAAAACCACCGCACGCCCCTGCTCAGAGGTATAGTGAGCAGAGAGTAGCAAATTTTATCTTGAAAACCTGCATTTTTTAAATAGGTATCCAATCTGCAAAATGTGAATTTCAAATTCAAAAATTCACCTGCCACTCTCAGAATTTATCGAAGCAACAAGCATTCATTAAGGTAAGAAAGCAAAATTTACCCTGATCATGCTCTATTCTAACATGTCTGATGCATCCATTTAACTTGAAGGTCAACGAGAATATATAGTGATCGTCACTGCTGTCGCGAACTATGAATGAGCCATCTGGTTCATTTGACAGGATTCTCTCAGCTGCTTCTCCTGATATTGGACCCCAGTACCAACCATACTGAAAAAATGAATAGAAACCTCATTTAATTTGTTCTCATTACATGGGACAATATTACAGTATTGACTGCCAAATTCATAACTTGAGAGTGAGACGTACATCTTTGACTTTTTCAATGCTCGAAGCAAAATCCATGCTCGGCTCCTCTCCTAGTTCTTCCAACTCCTCTTCTATCTGCGTGTCATCTGGTGAAATAGCTGACAAAGTATCGGCAATAGTAAGGTTTCCGATCGCTGGCAATGGAGGTAGAGCGCGCTTCAAAAATGGAGCTTTTGCAACTTCAACCAGTAAGGCACCATCTCCTGGATCAGAATCTTCTACAACTTCAACTACCACTGCTCGTCGGCCGTGGCCTCCATGTTCTGGTGAAAGGGGTTTACGAATACGAAAGATATTGCAAAGAGTTTGCTTGAGGTTTGTTGAAAAACTGTTTCGGCCAGAATTTCGTTTCAGTTTATCTTTGTCAGAAGCATAATCCACATTTTTATTATCTTTGCAACTAAGCTCACTTGAATCTTTGGCATTCTTGTTTTTAATATTAATTACAAAAGTCTTTTTCTTGTGCTTGCCAACGTTGTTATTTGTACTAACAAAGTTACAATTTACACTTTTAGGCAAAAGATCGTTGCAGACTTGATCACATGAATTATTGTTATTGAAGGTTTTATCGAAGTGTAGCGGAGAGATTGAATTGTTCTTGGTTTTGTTCTCGGAGGAGTCGCTGGAACTGGAGTAGAGGTTTTGAAGATATTGCCGCACTTCCTGTAGAGTCATGTGAATCGGTTCAGTCAGCTCCGACCGCAACTGTTGGGAGGCCGAAGAGCCGGGAACACTGTGTCGTTTACCAGGCTCGGATGCCGTGTCCGTTGACACTGGGCACTGCGAGGATTTAATACCAGGGGTTTGACTAGAAATTACATTCGTGACATTGGTGTTCTTAGGTTTGGGGACCTGTTGACTTTGGCGATCTACTTCCGATTGAGAGCTCGAAGACGGTTGCCTCTTGCGTTTCCGATGATGTCTTTGCTGCCGTTTTGGTCTCTGTGGTGTTCTTGGCTCATTGATCGGTTTAACAACATCAATCGGAACAGCATAGATATCGCTATCAAAAGGAACATTGTACATGTCACTGATTTCACTATTAGTGAGTACATCATGCGACATAGCTGAAGTGATGAAACTTGAGTCATCGGCTTTATTTGCTGCCAGAGAGTTGTGCGAGCTAGACAAGCGTGAAGAAGAGAGGGAACTGCGAGAGCCAGGGCGATGATGACAGGGACTGAAAGGGAGAAGTTCCGGTGTCCAACACAAGCGAGGGCCACTCCAACGACCTGCCATGCCGCAATGTTGTTGGCGACGAAAGCTTACACTTGGTTGGCATTCTTGCAGTTTAGGAACAGACCATGCCATCTTGCATGCTGTGGCCAAAGCTTCTTGGAATATGGCAGTTACTAGTGTTGATGCAAAGTGTTTTGTTTGTGACAAAGTATCAACAAGTGGAGTTGCAAACTTCGCGCCATTGTTTCTGGTTTCCAATGGGGAAGGAGGACTGTCTTGGAACTGAGGTGGAGGCTGAATTGCTGTTAACGGTTTGTCATCACTGCGGAATGGCGTTGGTTCTAACCAATGCAGACTAATTCTTGAAAAATTTAAGTTTGCATTGTTCATCCCGTCCAAACGGTCCGAAGACACTAGGCCACTGTATATTGCCACTCTCTTGAAGCTGAAACCGAGAAGAGTTTTTAAATACCTAGTTTGTTTTCTCCAGAGATTGTACTTATTGTCTGGATAAATCACTTCCAAAATAGTTTTGATTAAAAGTTATGCTCTAGAAATGCAATTCAGCTCAATACGTGACAGAATCCACCCCAACACATCTTTTCTCAAAATAGGGATTTTAAACTCTATTTATCAGTTTCTAGAATCTGATACCTACCTTACTGTCTAGTTAGGTATCCAGTATTGCTAATACACAATGCATTCAAAAAGTATACCTATAAGCAAAGTTTTAAAAGCCAAAAGCAGATGTGTCTGACCAATGGTCTGACATTGACATTTACCATTGGATCATTCATTGCACAGTGGAACTTATTCTTGAAAGCATTGATTGGGAAATAGAAGGTATTATCCCAATGTTCAACACATATAAACTTACCATTACAGAAATATCAGTCAGACAAGTTTAATAATGTACAAATATAATACGAAACTTTGTATGAAAGATAAGCTCTTGGATCTCCTCGTATTGGCATAATCAGCAATGATGATAATAATTATTCACAAAGGATTAATGATTACACCAAGATTACACTTGCAGCCGCCATTGATGAAAATGAATCAACTGAACAGATTCCACCAATCGAGTGTTAGGAAATTGGTACCCACAATGCAATTCTTCTGGAGCCTGAAGCCCGCGAAATAGAAATGCTAGCTGTGAGAAAAGTAAAATCATGTAAAATCTATCTAAAATAGTTACCAAAATAATTGATTGTTGATTTTGATCAACGAAATAAAATAATTCATAAAATCAAACCCAAGAACTTTTCCTACAATGGATTGAATTTTTATGAACTATAAAGTGAAATGAAAGACATCATAACAATTTGCATCATATTTTATGATTTAATTCCAATGACAAAATGTAAATTTATCACAAAGAAATAAATTCGTTCTAGTGAGAAGATAATATCTAGGTAGTTATTTTTTCCATGATAATAATAATAATAATAATAATGTAATTTATTGAGCACATAAAATAGGTACACAATTGGTCTGTATTCAACAATCGAGTCGTTGATCTTCCATACATCCATCTCTTCTCTTCAGCTGCTTCACCTCTTCACCGTTTACCTATTTCTTCTTAAGTTATTCATAAAAGTCATTATACATATAGTTGTGCTTTAATGTCAGTGGTAATATTGGAAGAACATCCAAGCATTTGCTTTTTTTATTTTTTATTTTTGATGCCACAGGTATCAAAATTGTTCGTCCCAAGTTAAAAATTCTCATGCTTGGTCTCGAGACTAGACCCGAGTAGATAGGTATCCACAGTCCACATTCCCTAAAATAATTTTATTTTTACTTCTGGATGCTGAAGTAAGCACTGATGCATTTGAGAATATCTGCCGATATTTGCCTACCAAGTTGGGATGTCCTGATGGATGATTATTGAAACATGAAAACACATTTGATAACATACTTTATTTTCAACCTCAGCTCAAATGAATCAAAATCGTTTATTACATTACATACAAATATCCATAACTTTGAAAAACCTCTCCTGATAACAAGTTTTATTATACTAGATATTAAAAAATAAAATAAAACATACAAAAATATCATTACCTCTGAACATCTTGCACAGAATATAAGACCCAGTGTTCATTCGTCAAGAGAAAAATACGACCGTTCAACTTATGGGCCATACAAACACATTAGAAAGGGAGCAATGCAGAGAAAATTTTGAAACTAAGAGATATAAGTAATAACTATCGACATATCTATTGCTGTCAAAATTTAGGCCATGGCTACATATCTCTCCAATCCTCCCTCTTGCTAGTAAATACGAATGTGCATGTTGTTATATTCTGGCTGAATCAAACAAAGGCATCAATCAATTTAATGTACCTTTCATATTATTTACAGGTTCCACTATATCCATAGCAAACCATTATCTGAGTAATGCAAATTATAGGTAATAGTAGTACAATAAAGGATTCTGTTATTTATATTACGTAATGATGTGATTGATAGCTTTACTAAATTTTAAATTGAGTTAACGTTTTTCAATTCATCAGTAAAAAATAAAAATTGGCCAATGACATTGCCAAGGAATAGATCTTGAATGCAAATTACAAAATGATATAAAATTAGAACCATGTACATGACTTTGGTACGCTGTTTAAACATGTACCACTGCTACTTATGCTACCTTAGCTTTCTAGGCTTTCTTGATGTGTTTGGCATTGATGAATTCAGAGTCAACATTGTTTCCTTCGAAATGCTTCGAGTGACAGGTCTCTTGTTGCCATCCATTTTCATCTTCTTTGCAGGGTTGAAATCTAAAACATTATAATCGTACACTTGCATTAGTGACTAGGAAACCGCTCTGTGTAACGCGTTGATAAGCCAGCCTTCGTGTTGCATGCGATTTGATCTGTTTGAAAGTCATTTGTTCTACAGGCCTTGGAACTGGAGCATCAAGAATGCAGTGATAAAATATTTGAAATTATTAGTCATAAAATTGCAAAAATTTCAAGATTATAGAATAAAACAACAATTACTTTTTAAAATAACTACAGATCAGTCTAAAAACTTACAAAAATACCTAGAACGGTGGTCCGAATGTCCATGCAAAGTTATAAGTAAGTTGATTGGTCAAATGGTTCTACAAATTTAAAATAAGTATTCAGTCATTTTAATTTCAACCAATCAACGGATTTTCATGAAATTTAAATTTCTAGAACTAGGTCTCAAATTTTTTTTAAATTTTTGATTTGATACGTCTATTGGTGTGAGCTACAGGCAATTTTCATTTATCAACCAATCACAGGTTCCTGTTCAAAAATGATCCCAGATAGATTACGTAAGTAAAAATTTCAGATTGATCGGTTGAACGGATCGGTTGAAAAAAAACACACTCAGAGAAAGTGCCATAAGAGTACCGTGGTGACGATCGCTTAATGAGGGACAAGTGATATAATCACGGTCTTCTGGAAATTTCTACAAATTTGCAAAGAATTTCGAATTTCTAGAAGGCCGTTTTACCATGGCAACACAATTCTACATGTAAAACTGCACTTTTCAGATGGAAAACCGTAGAGCGCAGTGTGCGGAGTCGAACATCCGTTGTACTTTCACACTTACCGGCATCGGTGTGATCAGCATCGATTACATCGTCGAAATCAATGTTCTGAAAGTCACTGGCACCGCCTCCGAAGAAAGCATCATGCTTGAACCAGTTTTGGCCAATAGAATTATCTGTGGCATGACTAGACGGTTCAGGACTTATCCCTCGTTTCTTAGAACTAGTCCGAGGAGACCGAGCATTTTTTCGAACACCTGAAAATTGCAATAAATGAAGATTAGTCAAGTCAATTACAATTTGCCATGTTTAAAGGAGAGAAAGTCAAGAGATGTTGCATTAGAATTGAAAAATGTACTGTCAATATGATCGGAAGGATCAATTGCGCAACGTTTGAAAGGGAGATACATTTTGAGATCACAGTAAAACAAGAAAATTTGTGTGAAAAGACTGGACAAACACGAGTTGGATAGTAAAGCAAGACATCATAAAATAACATTTGAAGAAAAGCAGGTATATAAAGTTGATGTTCTTTAACTGGTACCTAGCGCATTTAATTATGTACGTAATGTGAAATCAAAAAAAGTTTAGGAAACCATGAATGACATTTGACACAATTAGAGAACTAGAAGGTTGTTTGGAATTACAATAAAGCAATTCCACATATAAAAATTAATTTCACTAGAAATTGAATGGCATAAGTCATTAACTCCAGATTATGGATTTTAGATACCTAATATAAGAGTTAAAAAGCAACACCAGTGGAAAATGCATTGCTAATTTGTTAGCAAAGTGAAATTAATTTTACATGTGTAATCTAGCTTTTAACAATGAACACATAATATAACAGTTTAGCTCAGTCTTCATCATTCATCGAACATACAATAACAGATGTACAAAATACATTTAAAGCCAATTATAAAGAATGAGGGGAAACCCTCAAACCATAATAAGACTAGTTTCTTTCACAGCCATCTTCTCATGTACCTACTAGGTTAGGTACCAATATCTTAATAGGTAACTATGTAATAAGACTTTATTTTAAGAGTATCAGTGGTATCACATTAACTTTTGTAAAGCTAAAAAGAGAGTAATCATCACTAATCGGACGGACAGATTTACAGAAAGGTACATGAAGTTGTTTTACAATTCAACATTTTTGACTAAGGCATGAACATGTACGTACCTACAAAGAAAATATCAACTTAGATACAAGGAATATATGTTTGAAAGCCTACAATAACAAACCATTGATATTTAGAGCTCAGAAATTCAATTACTTCTGCTAAATGGGAAACTCACAGTTTATCTTGCCAGTTGTACCTACAAAATGTAATCTTCAAAATTTAATAAATGTGTGACACACTGGGTTTTATGGAAAACGTCCAGTAGATAGGACGACATGCAGGGATGTGCAAAATGAAAATTATCCACCTTGTGAACTTTCACCCGGCAAGTGAGAGATCCCGGGCTAGAGACACGGTTCGCCCTGATATTTTTCACTGAGCACATCCCTTCCAATGTATATTCAAAACAGAATCTAAGTATTTCTGTGGCATATCACAAAAACTCTCCCAGAAACTCTCTTGGCCCAATAAGCAATAACATTACGGATTAAAACAAAGTCCTGAAATAATACGTACATAGAGGTACCTTGCACATTGCTTGCTCCTAGTTCAAAACTACCTAATCAAGAACATAATTTTGTTTTGCAATCTTTGAGCTCTAATAATCAACGGCTTCTATAACCAAAAATCATACCTCACTTCAATCCAAAAAAACACATCAATCGACCGAACTTAACATTGCCTTGACTGGCTATCTGTTAAATACATAATGAAACAGAAAGCTGAATACAATGTGAACTTGAATCAACCGCTTACCTTTTGATCAATGGATGACAGCAGACCTGTCGCTCTAGAGCTGGGCTCTAGGATGATACATTTAGGTTGAACGTAACCGATATAAACTGACGGAACGTTTCAACACAACTCGTGTAGACAACATCAAGAAACATATTACGTTAACATCAAGTGCCGAAAGATGTTCTTCAGTATAATGGTAGCATTCTTGGTTCTTGAATCCTTTTGATTGTACTTATAAAGTATGTTGATTGACTTCTTGTATGTATTTGATGCTTAATTATAACGTAGGTAATATCATTAAATTAATAAGTACTATGAAATTAATTTTACTGTTGTTGACCTCTCAATAAATGAAAAAGAACCATCTTTTAATAAATTATACCTTGAATCTTCTGATATTTCTTCTTGGCTTGATGTTGATTGAATTCATGTGTACTTACGTGATTCTACTGTTAGAAGTTAAAGAAGTACCTATGTACGTAGCAATTCCAAAAAGAGCAAATTAAAATTTATCAATCATTGATTTATGTAGGTACTTACTATTTACTGGACATCATGAAATAATATGTCTTGATGTTTCTTCTTGATGCATAAATTTAATTATGTATTAGATATTTTGGTATCCACAGAAATTCAAATAAACCTTTAATTTCATGAGATAAAAGTGTGGATTTTTAAAATTAATTAAATTTAATAAAATTCATAGAAAAACTTAAGTCCAGTTTTGAAATATAATTGAATGAATCGAAAACCAGTTAATGAGCGATGAATCTTGATGTTCTTCATGACTGGCATTGCAAAATAATTTATATTAACTTTTTTATAACTTAAATTCAAAATATTTAAATATGAATTCGTTTCAGAGGTCAACAACTTATCAAATTCAGAATATGAAATGTGATTGTAGATTTGCAGTCGTCAGATGTCTTCTATCCATGGTCCTCTTGTAAGTATTCATATTATGCATTCTCCATCATCAAAACACCAACAGAAGTCTTCAAGAGTCAAGCATGTCGAAATTATTGTAGATTTCACTGCAGAGAGCTGATCTTGTGAGTGTTCTTCATGCTTCATCAGTGTTCAAATACAAGATTGCATTGCCATTATTACAGAAAAGTCTTCTTGCACCATTAAGGCATGAACAACCAACACGGATTACTTAAAATACATACCGTGCTGTGCTTAAAATAATGGCAATGATACAATGTGTAAAAAAGTATGGTAAAAACTAAAACTTACTTGTTTTGAAAGGAATTAGTAAAGTGGAATACATATTAAACATTTTGAACAGATCATGATTAATGCAGTCTTTTGGTTGCTTCATAAATAACCAAGATTCAAATAAAAGATACCAAAAGCTTATCGGGAACAGTCTTTACGTCTTCGCTTAGATTCGGAACCTTTAGCTGGTCCCACTTTCTTAACCAGAGCTTGGTTTTTACGAGAAGAACTTCTGGTGCCGGAATTTGAATTATCTTTTGACTTTCTTTTACTGCTGGTTCTCTTTTCTTTGGTTATTTCCTCTGAAGCAACGGAGAGATCAAGGATGTTGATCCTCGGCTTTGGTTCTTCCACGTAGCTCAATCTATCAACAATCATAGATTTCTTCTGGCTCATGGACTCGGAGAGACTCGGCGGGTATCTTATTTGACCATACTCGTCAATGTATGGTGCATGAATATGAGATGCATTTCGGTAGGGGCAAAAATGTTCTTCCCTTGGAATGTGTTCTTTAAGCTCTCCAGGTGTTTTGAAAGTCCGGCCAGATGGCTCATAGTGGCCTGCAAAGTTAACATTACCGCTAGTTGCTCTGGTGGGTGCTGGATACGACCTTGGAGCTGGATTTACTCTGATGTTCTCCTGTTGGACGGCACATCTCTGGATCTCAACACGCGGAGTTGGTTTGAGGCTCGTGAAATCCACCTTCTCAGGTTTCTTGTAGCGAGCAACAATCTCTTCTCGTTTCTTAGCTTTTTCCAACTCGGTGTTTTGTATGTTCGTTTTCTGCTGCTTAATTTTTTCCTCTTCTATTTCCGCAATGCTCATCATCGGCCTGGTAGGATACGAAGGGAAACTTTCAGGGTGTTGCACCTTCACAGGCAAGTCATCGCCTTTGTTGACGACCGGCACAGCAGTAACTATCGGCGGAGAAGCTTTACATCCAGCCGTCATGTTTGGCATGGCAATACCTTTGTGCCGCTTCTTAGGAGGTAACGATGAATTCATGTTCAAGTCAGATTCATTACAATCAGCTTTCTCATCATCCAGATCTGTATCCACGCCTTTCTTCTTTTCCTTTGTCAGCGTGTCCTCATACTCCTCAATGATCTTTCGTATTTCTTCATTGCTATCGGGTGGTTCCGGAGTTGGCTTATGTTCAATGATTGGAGCTGGGTACTGGTAGACGACCGGAGGCGGTCTGTAGCGATTGTCGACTTGCATTTCTCGATAGCGCTTGAAAAGTTCGTACTGTTGTTGGACGCTCCTGAAGCAGTCTCGACAACGGCACAAGGGAAGTTTAGGGATAGTGTACGGATATCCTAGACCGTAAGGATGGAAGTTAACAGGTCTGTAGGACATATGTGAACTATTAGATAACATACCTCCTCGTGACGGCGCTTTACTTAACCCAACTGATCTCTCTTCTGGCATCTGAGAGAGCTGAACGGAGCACTCGACGACCGTCTGTGCTTCCTGCTGAGGCGGTCTTGTTGCTTCGCTTCTCTTGCGTGGAGAGCCTGTGTTGCTGCGCTGATGGACGGCAGGCTTGCCCTGAGGTTTCATCGGTTGACTTGACAACAGCGACTTAGGAACATGATTATCCACAAGGTGTTGTTGTGTTCTGTGCCCATTAGAAGATTGATCAATTTGTTGCGAACTATTAAAATTACTTATTGGGGCAATTCCGTAAGAACTAATTAAATTATCTGTATCACAATTTCCTGAAAGTGTTTGAATGCTATTATTACTATTATTTACCGACACAGTATTAGCTACCGGTAGCTGAGAACTAGATGGATATTCTTGCACATCACTATACTGTGCGGGAAAACCTCCACCGACCGAATGCAGCGCACCGTAAGCTGGCACATCGTCATCTGCCATTAACGGCATATTAGGAAACCCGGCAGTTCCTTCAAACGGAAAGTCCAACGAATAGTTGTCCCTGATGGTCTTGTCATTCAGCATGGTGTGTGCAGAACTGGTGTTACTCAACTCCATCGGATTGATGACCGGCGAGGATGGTGCGATGAACGGTTCACTCCCGATTGGTCTTCCTTCGACGAGCGCTGGGTCGACCGTGCACGACAGACCGATACCCGGCATCCCGTTCAAGTAGTCCATGAAATAGTCGTCAGCGTCACCCAAGAAATTTAAGAAGTCATCCTCCATACCTAGCGATAGTAAGTTTGGACTAAGTTTGGGGTACTTGAACTCGTTCCGGCTCACAAAGTCAGCAACTGGAATTTGGGTGATATCAAGGAAAGAATTTTGAGAACTATACAAATCTCTGGGTTCAACAGACTCATCTGCAGAAGGATATTTGGGTGGTGGGGGTGGGCCCATAGTCTGGGTCTGTGAGGTACCCTGAGGAGGAGTTTGAGGTGGGGATATGGAATGAGGCCGCGTCATCGTCTGAGGCCGAGGGACATTCTGAGGAGGTGCCATCGCATAGTGAGTAGTTGTTGCCTGCTGACTAGTGATTGGTTGGTATGATGTCAGAGGCTGATGAGGTGATATTGATTGCTGACTTGTCATTGGCTGGTGAACTGTCATTTGGTGTTGAGATGTCATTTGCTGGTAAGATGTCACTGGCTGGTGCGCAGACATTGCCTGCTGACTGGACATTGTATGGTGAGTTGTCATTGGCTGTTGAGCAACGTGACAAGATGTCATTGGCGTCTGAGTTACATGGTGAGTTGGGATTGGCTGCGTAGTTACGTGGTGAGTTGGGATTTGCTGCGGAGATACGAGGTGAGTTGGGATTTGCTGCGGAGTTACGTGGTGAGTTGAGATTGGCTGCGGAGTTACGTGGTGAGTTGGGATTGGCTGCGGAGTTATGTGATGAGTAATCATTGGCTGTTGGGCGACATGGTGACTTGTGATTGGCTGTTGAGTTGTCATTGGCTGGAATTGATGTGTGGTTGGAGTTTGTGGAGGAGACATAATGTGAGCAGATGTCTGCACTCGGGCATACGCCTGGGTTCGCTGTGGCTGCGGGGACACTGGTGGAGGAGGCGACGTGAACTGTGGTTGAGAGGACACAACTTGCGGGTGCGATTGAGAAGAAGACCGGGAAGTTGTCCGAGACTCTGTCACGGTCTGGGGTTGCGTCACGGTCTGGTGAGTAGCGGGCACGGCTTGAGGGGGTGTTCTCGTCTGGCTCCGTGAATACGATTTAGTCGGCTGCGACGGCTCTCTCGATTGCGTACGATGAGAACTGGGAGGATACGTCTTGGTTGGCGATCGAGAATGAGAAGACACGTGTTGATGGGTTGGGGTCTGAGCTCTCAACGTCGGCTGAGTTTGTGAAGGAGTGTGTGGCCTTGAGACAGGCTGGGATTGAGTAAGAGTTGGCATCTGAAGATTAGGATCAGAACTCATTGTATGCGGGGACCAAATTATTGCAGGTTTAGATGGTGGTGAAACCATCGAAGGCTTAGGAGATGAGGCAGGTACAGAGTTAGATGTATTTGCATGAGAGCTGGGCGACGGGCAAGATGTGTAACCAGACATTAATCTGGGCGACGACATCTGTGGAAGACTAGGAGATGAAACAACAGTGGGCTTCGGTGGTGTCATGACGGTCAGCTTCTGAGGTGAAGACACAACACTTGGTTTCGATGCCGGCATCATCACTTGCTTCCGAGAAGCAATCGTTGTGGGTGTCGAAGAAGCTGATGAAAAAGTACGTGGTTCAGATTTCACATTCAGCAATATAGACGAAGAGACAATGAGTCGCTGAGGTGATGACGGTACAACAGGTCTTGGAGGCAGACTTGGCAACGAAGTCACATGTTTGGGTGGTGGAACAGGTTGGGGGGGCGGAACAGGTTGGGGAGGTGGAACAGGTTGGGGAGGCGGTGAAGATATGACCATAGGCAGCTGTGGTGAAGGCCCGGCCCAAGGAATGGGAGGGGGCACAGGAAGTGGCATTGCAAGGTTGAACATCGGCTGATACGAGGTGCAGTTACTCATTTCAGATGCTAACGATCTCATGGTGTTCAGACTCGAACAAGACGCTGAGGTCATGACATTCACTACGTCGTCGTCATCGTCGTCATCATCGTCATCGAAATCATCTGGATTGCACGGTTCAATGACCTCTTCTTCGATGTAGGGAAGGTCTTGATCACCAACCTGAATGTCACTCTCACGGAAGATCTGCATGTTTAGTCCGATCTCCGCCAAACCAGGGATAGGCTCGTGCACAGGAGCCTCCACAAAAGGTTTCGCAGGCTTACACATCACCGGCTCAGGTTCAACAGTCTTGAAACTAGGAGGTTTAGAAAGTTCATGCTGGCTTGGTTTTGACGTTGCTAATGTAGATGGTTGGATGTTCAAAAAGCTAGCAAACTTATCAATCTCAAAGTTATTGGACTGTGCAAATTTGGCTGGTCTTATTTTCCCGTAACTCGAAGGCCTCGCCTCATCAACGATCATTACTTCATCGTCATTCTTCTCGATCTTCACTTCTGCCAGCTGATGATTCTCGTGGACTATCTGAACACTAGCTGGTTTAGTAAATGCTTTGTTCGCCTCAACGATCTCCTTCTTGGGATGAATTATCGGAGGAGGAGGAGGCGGCTCCGGAGAATCTACTTCCGGTGGCGAGTCCACAGAGTCCGAGTGTTTCACGTCATCATCGTACGCTGGTACTAGCGAACAAGGAAAACGAGATTTAGCCTGAGACTCTTTCGACTTG
Source organism: Leuctra nigra (assembly GCA_934045905.1). NCBI lineage: Eukaryota > Metazoa > Arthropoda > Insecta > Plecoptera > Leuctridae > Leuctra > Leuctra nigra. The sequence continues at coordinate 16,041,528 of OW203764.1, read as the reverse complement.
TCAGCGGTTAGTTTAGCAGAAGAGAATTCCTGAGTTGTTTTGAGATTGACCTGAGACCTCTGGAACTGAAGTTTTGAGGCGAGAGATGCAACTGTCGAAGGACTCGCTTCAGCTTGCACCAAACGTTCGTACAAAGGTGGCAGCTTGGACCCGTAGTCCCGAGAAAAGCCCTGGACATTGGATCCTTGCGAAACGCTCTTGCCGATGTCAAGGCTTGAAACGTCAGCAGGTGAATTACTCTCACTGAACTTGTCACTTGATGGGGAATTGACCTTCTTATCCTGCTTCTTGTTCGTAGAATTCTTGTCTCCTTTCTTCTTCTTTCCCGAGGCATTCTTATCCTTCTTCTTTTTGGCAGAGGAGTTTTCTTCCGAGTATGTTGACCAGATTTCATTCATCAAGTTTCTACTGACTCCTCCGTCAAACTGTAAATTAAACTGCATTAGTATAACTCTAAAGTGGCAAATTAGTCAACATTTGCTTGACCCCCCCTCAGTCAGAGATGAGAAGTAAGACTAGACTTAACTAGGCGCAATAATATCCCCATAATAACCTAGATACAACATTGACAGTTATTTACCTATTTGTTTACTCCTACCTAATAAACCTCCTCTTCAACCATGTATACTTGGCAACAACTAAAATTGATTGTTCAATAAATCTGATTGACTGAAAAATGTTAGATTGCACCATCAGAAGTCGGTCCAAGCGATCTCCTTGTCTCATTCAAGTAGGTGACTTCACATTTCAACGATAATAACAAGCTTTGATTGGTATGGAACATGACCAGCAGACATTCAAATTTGTTCACCGATCAATTTTTGCTGTGCCAAGTGTACATATCTGTTCAAAACGAATTAGTGCACATAAATTTGAGAGAGTAGGTGTACCATACTTTGCAAATCATCCGATAGATATAGAATATCGTGAAGTAAAGTGCAAATAATGTTGATGTTTAGGGCACTATTCAACAATATTAATTCAACACTAACTAGAACTTATTAAAGGGCGACAACAGTCAGAATATGAAAAATTACCATCATTTCATCATGTCATGTTTATAGATAATTGATAAGTGCAAATGTGCCAACGGTATTGTAATAATTAATAATAATTATTGACTGTATTGCATATTAGTTCACATGAGATTTGTCTTATTGTATCAACATTCTTTGAGCAGACTGTAATAGATATTTAATGTGTTGTGTTATGATGATGCTTGAAATTGTTTAGTTTATGGCTATTTTATTACTATTTCAAGTGTCAGCAATTGCTTAGTGTAAACAATTTGGGTCCAGCTACAGAGAGTGGGAGTGAGACGTGCAGGAATGTACCTTCTGTACAAAAAATATGAGACCTTCTTGGTGTATAAAACAGTAGCGATTTGTTTTTATATTTATTTGCAGCTAAACGGTTCAATTACCAGAAAATTTTAAAAGAGATAAAATGAAGAAAACACTTCTATTTATATGTAGCAGAGCTTCTTTTATTTATATCTATTTTGGTTCTCCTACGTTCCCAATAGACATTTTGCGTCCAGCTTATTCCTTATGGGACTAAAATTCTTTGCATACTTTCGATTAAAATCACGTTTTTCGATTTGCTGCTCTCACTATCACAACCGGATTGGTACCTTCTCATATGTCTTACAGATATTAATAGTTTGATGTGTAATTATGGTAAAATTTTAATTTCTGACCGTTGCCCCCCTTTAATTATTGCCTACATTCCAATTTGATCTCCCCGCCACCACTATGATATCTTAATTAACTGGGTTATGTCCTAATATCCTTCTTAAACGTCTTTATCATCCATTTCAGTACTACCCTAACATATTGTTCTAGAAAGAGATCTCAAAATTATTGCTTCATGGACAATGAACGTAAACATTGCAGATATTAGTGGGTAATGCATTAGAACTGATGGCTCACCCCGCCTCTCATTATTTTGTTCCACTCACCGAGTTGCCCTTCCCGCTGAACGTACACGGTGACCGACTGTCAAAGAACAACGGCTTATCCATCCTGACAGGCTGAAGTGGGTCTTTGCTGATCTTCATGAAGTTCTGTCGGAAGTCAAGAGATGTGAGTCAGTGTTATCTGGTTTCATGTTCACAGCACAAGGAGATTATAAGTTAGTAATCAGATCAATAGACAAACTTCCTCCCTTTGTACATGTTTCAATGTGTGTGGCAACAGCCAGTTATTCAACTTGATGTTTAATGTCTGAACTCTGAATAATTCATTTAGATCATGATAAAAAGCAACCAGCAATGCCTCAAATTTAAAACATCTGAGAAAGTGAATGAGGTCTCAACAAGATTTTCCCTTTTGTTGTAAATTATTCACTTTTTTGTAGTTAAGAAATGTTGAGGCGTGTCTATAGGCTGACTTCTCTTAGTTCAAACTCATTTCATACCAAAATGGGTGTTCTTCAAATAATAATTTTGCATGGTAGGTAGTTAATTAATAGAACCTCGGAACATTACACAGTAAACGAAATCGCCTGATAAAATAGATTAGTGTAGGTACATGTATAATTCTTGTATGGAACATGCCCATGCCCACAGGTATACCTGCTAAAAGTATCAAGTCATGATTTGAGACGTGATGAAACTGACTGAGTATAAGTATAAGACTGACTGAGTATATGACTGAGTATAAACAAGCTCACCTGACAAGCAGTTTTAACATTTATCTTAGCCTGAAGGTAAAAATGTGTGATGTTCTTGTTGTTCGGCATCCTCGGGAGCACGTTGTTAAACCTCTTGTATCGATCGGCAAAGTTGGCAGGAGTGGGAAGAAGTCCAATCGCAAACTTGTTGATTTGCTTGCACTTGTCAGCATCCTTGACAATCTTCTTCCACAGTTTGAACACGAGCAAGTAGCGGACATAGAGAGTATCGTGCAAGTTGTAAACTTTCTTCCCAGTCAGAAGTTTCCTTAAGAGAGAAAATTATAATGATCACATTGTGCTTGGACCGGGAGGAAAATACAAAGTTGTGTAAAATTTGTGATCTTGTGAAGAGATCCATGAAATAGTTTTGAAGTTCCCTGCATGGTCCTTATGCTTTGTAGAAGTGTATGAGAAGAGCGCAAGAGATCCCGAGTCCCGAACATAAATGTTATATTGTCGAGCGCTTAGCAAAGTAGTTTTGGGGTTAGGTACAAATAGAACTTTCAGACTAGGTCATTTCCTTATAACATTTGATAAAACATCGAAACTTATCTTTGGTACCTACTGTCATGATGTCCTCGAATTCAGTTCAGACTTAAAAAGTACATATGTTGAAAGGTTGACAAATTTTGAAAGTAGTATAGGTACCCCAACCAATCATAAAACGGTATTTGAACGAAACGGATGGGCAGCTGGTCAGGTTCCTTGACAATCAATCCTCGTTATTATCAATGAAATCAGAGCTCATCTACTAGAGGTTGATGACAAGTTGTTATTATAGTATTAATTGTAGTAAACTGACACTGAGCTAACCTAACTCAGTCAATACACAATGTATTGTTCCTATTCAGGGTGCGAATTGTTCAATTTCCAGAGGGGGGGGATAAGAAAAATTAAAATTCTGAGTATGTTGGGAAATATAGCAGAGGCGAAAAATACGATTGTCTACGAATACAATGGGGGGTCTAGGGGGTGGGCCCCCCAGCATCATGCGGGTCCGGGGCGCATAGCCCCGGGAAATTTTGAATTTCAAGATTGGATTTGGTGCATTTCTAAGCGATTTGTACACTAATTTTTGCCATTTGTCGTGATGGAAAACACCACGACATATGGCATTATAAAAGAGGATTTGCTTTTAATTTAAAAGGGAAATCAGAAGTGGTGGGCAAGCAAAATAAATCTCGAAATAAATAAATATTATCAAATACAGCTTATTTGCTAATAAAGGCAATTTGACAGTTGTTTTCTGTGAAAATTTATTTGTAGGTATAATTTTAGATTTATTTCAGAAAAAAGTAGGTAGGTAATCTATTGTTTCGTAGATTAAAAGTCAATATTTTACAGAGGGGGGGAAAACTCTATCCCCCCCTGGGATGCTTTATTGGGAAACAGAGCCGAGGATGAGAAAACCAGAGGGGAGGAAATCCCCCCCATCCCCCCCATCAATTCGCACCCTGCTTATAAATAGGAACAGGGTGATGGGGGGATTTCCCCCCCATCAATTCGCAATCCCAGGGGGGGATAGAGTTTTCCCCCCTCTGTAAAATGGTTGACTTTTAATCAACAAAACAATGGATACCTACTTTTTTCTGAAATAAATCTACAATTATAAAAATAAATTGTCACACAAAACAACTGTCAAATTGCCTTAGTAGCAAATAAGCTGTATTTGATAAGATTTATTAATTCTAAGATTTATTTTGCTTGCCCACCACTTCTGATTTCCCTTTTAAATTAAAAGCTAATCCTCTTTAGTGTACAAATAGCTTAGAAATGCACAAAATCTAATCTTGAAATTCAAAATTTCCCGGGGTAATGCGCCCCGGACCCGCATGGAACTGGAGAGCCCACCCCCCAGGCCCCCCATTGTGTTCGTGGGCAATCGTATTTTTCGCCTTTGCTATATTTCCCAACATACTCGGAATTTTAATTTTTCCTATCCCCCCCTCTCAAAATTGAACAATTCGCACCCTGTTTATAAGTATGTAGGTACCTGGAGGCCAATTCTTGAGATTCACGTTTTGAAACCGTTTTACGTTTGCATTGTAGTATAAAACTTGAAAAAGTTGACAATTAATGCTTAGCCTTCAACTTTTTTACGTTTTAAACGATGAAACGTACCTACAGGGTTTCAAAACGTGAAACTCAAGAATTGGTCTCCTGTTGTTTTGTTCCACTGGAACTATGACATGGCAACCACCGGAAGTGTGACATGTACCTAGTTATATTAGGCCGGGTAGGACCAACTTTGGATTAGCTAACTATCGATAGTTAGTGGGCAAATAGCCAATGAATCCAGTTGGCGCGAATTCTACAGCCAATAGGATTTACTAAATTCCACTAACCATCGATAGTTAACTTAATCCAACGTTGGTCCTACCCGGCTTTAGTTCTGTTAACTGTATTATTGTGTTCCAAAGTTGTCAATAAAACTTACATATAGGTGATGTCGTGGACGTTTTCGGAACCATCGCATATAGGTACATATAGGTAGTTAGGTAGTTATAGGTAGTTAGGTAGGTAGACTTCAATTTCATCGAACGATGCCATCACAACATTTCTTTCAAATACCTACCGTTTTATCATTTGATTTGTGAACAATTTCATGACATTTCATTCTACAAACCAAGTACTAGGTACCTAGTAGGTATAGTAGGCTACCCAACACCCGATTGTTAAGACTCCAAAACTCCGAGTCACTAAATGAACTACCTACTTACTCTAGAACTGGACAGCAGAGCTCTTTGTCAGACGATGTTATTAACTTTGCCCGCATAATGGCATCGAGGATCTGAGAGTCGTTTTGATCGAGAAAGACATTCAACGCAGATGACAAGCGACTCACAACTTTCTTGATCGCTTCCTTTCGACGTCTCGATGATTTTATCTCCATGTCGATGTACATTGCCATAAGCTCAGTCATTTTCTCCAAGTACAGGGTATTGTCAATACACTGAAATAGAGTTAACATAGTTTTATCTTTAGTTTTATGTTTCCATCGATACTTCTCAACTTTAAAATGAGAATAGGTAGTTTAATAAAATTGTTATTAATATTATTCTTCTTACAAACCTCTTTAATATCCTGATAGAGTAGATGAAAGTATACCATAGTCTCATTCATTTGAACTTTTAGTTTTGAAGCTCGAATGGGCTTCAAGTAGCATTCTTTCACACTTGGAGTGACGTTGCTAAAACATTAAACTCACATTAACAACATTAACATTTAAGCATCTTATCAATCATAAAATGGAAAACTCTGAAGTCCATTTCACATGTGCTATGTAAATTTGATTGTTTTTAGTAGTATGGAAACAGTCAAAACTTAATTACTTCTCCTCAGTTATAATGTATGCACCCACAGCATTAGAAAACGTTACATAATGTCTTAATTGACATATTTTCTGTAGGTAGGTAGTAACTTATAGCAAATACCTACTATATTAGTATAATTAGGTAGTATATTTATAAATAGTTAGGTATAGTAACTGATCTTACTGCAAGTATATTGTCAACATGCTCTCCAGCGACTTGATGCTTTGGGTCCCAACTGTTGACCGACAAAGATCGCTGATCTTTGGTAGCCACTGAAAGGCATGATTGGGCTTATCACTTCCACCATCATCTCCACTAGATTTGTTACCATTTTTATCATCCGATCCTATATGTAATCTGCTGACCAACGCTGCAACACCTGAAAACAATGAAAGTATGAAAAATAGGCGTAGGTAAGCTGATGTCCTACCTACCTAGGGTAGGGACGAGATCATAACAATGTCAGAATAATGTCAATACGTTCCATTAGAGAAACTGAATATACTGAATTATCTAATAAAATACTTTAAAAGCTTGTATAATTATCATACTTGTAAATAAAATATGTACAACTACCTATCTCTTCTAAATAAGTAGGCTTATTTTCAGGTCAAAATATTGTGAAGGTCTAACAGGGACAACTTACTTGATGATTGTTCTTCAGGTTCTAAAATACGAAATGTGTCTTCCGTACTGACACAAGACTCTTTCAAACTACTCATTTTCACATTTAATTAATCCAGTTATAAAAGTTCACACATTCAATTACAAAATAATCTGAGTAGTAGTACATAGAATAACTTTCAGCACATTCGTCCACCATTTTCCTTCTTCTACTTGCTGCCTTGTTTTGTGGCACTGCGCGTGCGCGGGAAGCTTGAAGGTTCCAGGAGGTTCCAGGAGCCAACATTTAAAAATGAAAATCCCTAAAATGCATCATAATGGAATTTTCCATTCATAACATCATGGAATAAAATAAAGTTAATATTATGTATTACACTATGCAAAATTCTCAAAAAATGTACTTTGATAATGTTGTAATGATCTAATTAGTTGTTGGTGCGTAATGCATGGGTGACGTTGGGAGACAATCACACGTAAAAAGAAAACATCAATAGGTATCATTCCAAACAATTTATGATCTAAACACAACACCACGTGGTTTCGTTGCGATGCGATTTCTGAAACAAGTTGAGAAGGACACTCATCTCATTGTTTACTCACCTAACCTATATTATATAATACACATGATGTGAACCTGTTATTTGCGTATAGCATTGATTTGAATTGGTTTGTAATATAGGTAAATAATAACTTCAAAGCTCATTCACGAATGTTACTCGGACTACGACCCAGGCTCGAAACCAGATGGTGCCTCTGGCTATCCTCACTAACGATACTCATGATTTTCTCTCCTTCAGCCAGCAAAAAGGCCACCCCTTTTCTAATAGTAAGAACAGGAAGAAAGTAAGATTTCATTTAGCAAAGCGGCAAAAATGGAATTTGCATGTTTCTTGTTTATGTTAGAATAAAACATAAACACCCACCCACTGTTTTCTCATTGTAGGATTTGAATCTCCTTCCTCCCCCTTTCTTTAAAAATCTTATAATATTTAAGGAAGAGTCGCCAACATTTAGTAATGTGTTGACTGTATTTATTGTTTAATTAATAATAACTCCATAAAACTGTTCCACTGGACTGGCACTAAAGGTCCGGTGGAGGGGGAGGGGGAAGCGGTCCTTCTTCCGTCCTTCCTGACTGAGGTTTTATCGTGATTTCCTCAGTCGAGAGGCGTCTGGAAGCTGACCGCAATTATCTCCTTCTTGCCTTCATTGTTCTCTTCGTTCATATCGTCTCCCAATCATCATCATATTAATTCATATCATCATCTGTCGCCAATTTAGAAAAGTTCCCAGACAAATTTAAAAAAAATATATAAATAGAATATAAGGAAAATTAAACAAAACTATATTGTATACTAATCGAACATTTATTTGAGTAATACGTCATAAACAAGGTTTCAATTCAAAATATTTAAATGGAATTTATTTACCTAATGTTTTTCTTCGATTGTTAGATATGGGATTTTACATCTCAAGCCTGCCCCAAGCACGGTCGTATGTCATAGGTCGTAGTCGCATACCTCTATAATTATTAGTTTCCCGATAAAACCAATTACCTCTATTTGTATCAGTCGAATTTGCAAATAATGTGTAAAGATCGAGAATTTGAAATTTCGAATAATTAACATTTTACGGGAAAAAATCAATCAACCTTTACCAAGAATGTATAGTAAGCAAAAAACAATTTAATTTGTCTTATAAATTGTACAAAAAATCCTGAAAAACATTTTCAATTACGAACGTAAATCCTCGCAATCCTCCTCCCAGACTCCAAACTGATTGAATCCGTCTGCAAATGTGGGTGCCTCCATCGCGCATGAACCAATATTACCGTCGGGATGCGAGGGTGGGGCGGCAAACCGTTGGGCCTCAGTCCAGCCTAGAGCCCCCCAGAGTAGTGAGTGGGTGTAGATTCTTAGTCACAACGCCCTTTAGTTGCACCCCCTTGTCGAGATGATGTAGCCGACGAACTCCAACCGCCGTCGCCGATGTCTCATCCCGGGGAAATCGTCACACTCGTTACTGACGATTCAAACATCAGGTAAGAACACAAATATCGTCGCGTATTTAGACAATAAAAGTGTTAAATTTCGGATGGATCAACAGGTCCACCCGGCACATCTCCTTTAATAAATCTAAAATTCTGTTATTTCTTGTATTATTTTCTTTAAAAAAAAATCCCCGTGTTATTGTGTACACTAATAGAATTAAGCGAATGTAATACTGCATCTTGCGCCTAATTGAAACCTCTTTTGAGGTGACCTCTCATCACCTTGTGGATGTAGTAATTGACTAAAAGAGAATCGAACCCCTCTCATGCATTCACAAAGTGTAGGTATACTTTTGATGTTCGCCAATTGCATCGATTTATCGATGTCCGTCTACTCATCCATGTAAAAAACGACGTATTTTTATGTAACTCAAGGTAACCATATCCAGGGATGAAAAGTATATCTCAACATTTGCGATAATTCTTGTTTTATTTTTAAGTTTCAACGGTTGCAATGAATCATTTGCGCAAATTAAAACAACAAACATCGTTTAAGTCTTTGAAAACAGATTAATGAATCAAAAGGTCAAAGGGCACGTACGATAGGTAACGTACAAGTGTAGAAAATCAAGAGTAGCAAACACAAATATACTTTCGACCCTTTTCTAAATGTTAAATTATTTAATGTTGGTAGTTTGTTCAAACCTGCATTTAATTTGTGACTCATTGATTTGGCACTGGCATAATATAGCTTGCTATATTACAGCGTTATGAAACTTTAAATTAAATATAAGTTCAATATTGAGACATCACTTCATAATTTCAAAAAACTGAAAATGAATACAAAAAATCTGTCTTATTCACTATGAGCAAGTTGGCTCAGGCAAGAACGATCTGAACTTGCACTTGGAGGCCCCGAGTTCGAATCTCTGCGGTCGTCCATCCTGAGTTGTTTCTGTCGAGTGGACAAATGTCGCGAATGTCTCCTACTAATAGGACACGACCATTGTAGGCGCTATGACTGCCAGTCCGTTTTTACCTCTTCTTCGTCATCATCTTCCGGTATAATATTCATAATCATTCATCCGTCGCCATTAGACTATAAGCTGCAGAACAGTCCGTTCTTCCTTTTCAGTTTGCCCGTTGGCTTTGCTTTTAGGACTATATTGTCATGACAACAACCAATTACATTCCTAGAATGATACTTACTTAAGGTTAAACTCTGTACCTACCTCAGAGGTAGAAAGCCGAAAGTCCATTTCAATGATTCTTGAGGTGAGCTCAAACACCAGTAATTATTCTGCCTCCGTCCAATGATCCAATCATATTTGTTATGGTGGCATGAGTCATTCATTGTCTAAGAGAATTCTTCAATATAACTGTATTTGTTGACATCAGCCAAATGCCAATGATGGAACTTGATTACATCATTCCAACAGTGTGCAAAGCAAAATCCAGAAAATTGGCTTCCGACCTAGGTACTGTACTGATTTAAACAGAGTATTGTAAAATCAACCGATCGCACCGATTGTGTCGATCCTCAAACTTATTTCTCGAATCTCGTTTTAAGCACGGGAAATTGAGGCTTCTGATTGGACACTATAAAACGTTCTATTAGTCGTATATTCAAATGTTCCCGTGTTCTATTTTGTTGCAAGCACTTTGGCAGCCGATCTAATGGAGTCTTGGAACGTCACCGAGTTGACGACGTTGACGACGCTGACGAGGTTGACGGCGACGTCAGCGACCACTGCCATGACCTTGAGAGCTGCCATCTCGCCGTTCAACCTGTCACATGAGATGAGTAAAGTGGTGCGTCTGCTCCTGTTGGCGGGGTTGGCTGTCATCGGGAGTGTTGGCAACATCTTCATGATCAGTTCGGTTGTCATTGAGGACAATCTCAACAAGAGAGGTGAGGAGGATAGAGGAGTTGACAGATCGACATTTTAGTTCATAATTTTGTTTTATTATTTTTAGAAGGCAATGTGCAGTTTATAGTCCTTTCTTAGAGGTTCTAATTTTTTGATTTTGTAGTATTTTTCTTTATTTTACTTCGTACTATCCTTTTCCCCTTTCTCTGAAGCCTGAATTACACGGTTCAAGTTTCCTTGAAGGGGTTGAATTCAACCCTTGATTTCAAGGAAACATGAAAGAGAATTTAGACGATTTAATGGTAATTGTTGATTGAAGTTGCGATGAAATTAACAATTGGTTGAAGTATTTCAAAACTTGAAGGAAAATATGACATGTTCTAATTAAAAAGGTTGAAGAGATGTCCTGAATTCAAGACTTGGACGCATGTTAAATGCTTCAATGTTTTCATTTAGACGATACAAGCCTTGAATTCAACCCTCTTGAAAGGGTTGAATTCAAGGAATCTTGAATCGTGTTCAGCCTTAAGAGTTTCATTTTTTTATGATTTTCTTTTAATTTTCATATTTTTTTATTTCAAAAATAAATATTGATTATGTAATATTGTTTTCTTTTCTTGTAAGCAATTCCTTTTAAAAATTATATGATTTTGTAGAATTGCATATCAGATTTTTTTTTATCACTTGTCTATTTCCAAGTTCTAAAATGCAATTGCAAGGCACCCAAATCGCCAATTTGATCTAAATGCATCCAGGATAGCGTTGCTACTCGAAATTTTGATGGCTTTTTACAATTTGAATGTCACATCACAGTTCAAAATTGGCGAACGATAAACTAAAAAAACTCAAAACAGAGAAAGCGATAAAATTATCGAACACTCTTTTGCCTCGAAAATCTAGATTTCCATGGTTCCATATTCTTCCGTCGCCGTCTTTCTAAACTAGTACTCAAGGGTCAGGGTTCGTTTCCCACGACCACCAGTTCTGATTATTATTTTCGCGGTTTACCTCCGTCGAGAGCATGATTGGAAGTCCCTCCTAATAGGCCACGACCGTCTCCTAGGATTCATCTTCGTCTCAATCAGCAACACATTCATCGCTCGTCGTTAAGACTTGTTGCAGTTGCAGAACAGATGCAAATAAATCACGACTATAACTTTACTTTCACAATGCACACGATAGTATTAAGTATACATTTCCATTTTATATCTAATCCACTTACTGTAAGATTTACTGTATTTACTGTAAGACGATGTGTCATGAAATATCACATCTCATGTCCTCATTAAATTTATGTTTATGACTCATAACGCAAATGATCCACACATCCGATGAAACAGAAGCAATTTCTACTAACGAAACTTAAATCAGTCACACGAGTGACGAACCAACCATCCTGAAAACCCTCTCGATCCAGTCCAGTCCATCGCTAATTACTAGCCAACTGGAAACTATTTCGCATACGCTGGAGCGAGCACATGCACCCTTCATTAGTTGTTGGCAATATAGCTTCGAGCACGGCAATATGAAGCCACTTGATTAAAAGCATTACCTATATACTGAGTACACGCAATTTAGTTTCACAGATGAGGTCAACCCTTAAATAGATTGCCACCCTCAGACAATCGATCCACCAACTAGGCGTATCCTAATAGATAATAAAGTTCCGTTACCTTCGATTAACGTGCTACTTTTCCATCATTATTATCAGATCACCTTTCAAACACTAACATAGTCATAATCCCAAGGTCATAAATAATTTTTCTACACTTTGAGAATAAATTACAATTTGTCTTTTTCTTTAGCTTTCTTGGGAGTTGAATGGAAATTACATGATATTAATATTGGTTAGCACGCTATGTCTCAAATCTGTATCCATGCATCTACAATAGACTTTTGTTAATCAATTCTTGCATCACGTTCTTGACTGCTCCATCATATTCCTTCACATTTTGACGTGCGTTACGAGTGTGAATATAAATGGGCGTTAATAAATTTGAGATGGTTGGAGTGATATTAGATTTTGTCAGGGTTTTTGATGGACTTCTAGGTCGTAAAAGCCTCATGCATGGTTCAAGACCTAAAGAGGGTGATGTGAGGAGGACATGATGAAAACACCTGCATCAAACATCGATTTATCCACACTAGTGGATGAATTCGTAATTATTCTGGTTAGCTTTGTTACAGAAATTGGAAGAACACAATGAATCGTTCTATTTTATATTTTTGTAAAATGGTCATAGCTCAAAAGTTCGTACACTCGAAGTCATTGTTATTGCAAACTTTTTAGGTTTCTTCTTCGCAGATAAGGTGTCTAAAGGTGATCCTACTTATCTACAGATAACTATTTTCGAGAATTCGACAAGTTATAGCAGGAAGTCTTGCCATGACAATATAGGCATTGTAAATAGTGCGTTGTTTGTTCAAAATATTGATTCGAGTAATTCAGTCTTTAGGATCGAATTATTTAAATTTCTGTATGAATCTCAGAGGTCTAGACGGCAGGAAGTAAAATTACAATTTCAATGATTCTTGAGATTCAGATCATACTTGTAATGCTGACATGAGTTTTACACTGTAAAAATGAGTAGCCAAAACAGGGTGAATCAAAACAGCTCTAGAGTATAGGTTGCTTTTTTCTCCAAAAACAGACCCTAAAACGTGAGCCAATATGGCTATTAATGTAGTCGTTTTGGCTCACTTTTTAGGGACAGTTCCAGTAAAAAAGCGACCAAAAATACATTGGAGCTGTTTATTATTAACCCTGTTTTGGCTACTTGTTGAAAATACTTTAATGTTACTGAATTTCTTGTGTCTAAAACAAAATCAACACATTGCGCTTCCGTTCTGACACGAGACAATCGATGCTCTTGAGTAACGAAGTCTTCTTGTCCCAGGGAACGCATTCCTCGTGAACACCGCCCTCGCCGACCTCCTGGTCACTCTGATCGTGATCCCCGCGTCCGCCGTCATCATCCTCGCCGGCATGGAAGAGAGCTACGGCATCTGCAACTTCCAGTGGTTCCTCGTCATCGTCAGCCTCTACGTCAGCGTCCTCACAGTGACGATCACCGCCGCCGAGAACTACGCCCGCCTCTGTCTGACGCCCGAGTGTTACGCCATGTTGACGCCGTCGAGGATCACCACCACCCTCCTCGTCGTCTGGATCATCAGCAGTGTTGCCGTCGCACTTCAGTTTGTCTATCACATCGGGCCGGATTATTGCTTGCGACAGTTTGATACGGTTTTGCCGTATCATGTCATAGTAGCAGGGGTGTTTTTCTCACTACCAGATTTAGTTTCTTTCTCCTACTACATTCGGATTATTTTATGTGTCAGAGCTGCCCAGGCCCTTCCGTCCTTCAAACCTCCTGGCGCGTTTCTTAAAGACTACGCGCTAATGTACACGAATTTATACAGTCTCATTCTTTTTACTGCTCTTTGGTCGCCCCTCATAATCCTAATCTGCTGCAGCATATCCCATTCAGTTCCTAATCGCGCCTTCGACAACCTGACCTCTCTGGCTCTCAGCAAGTCTTGCATCAACTGTTTCCTCTACTGCCTGACAAACCGTCACTTCCGTAACGCGTACGTAAATCTGTTCCATTATTGCTGCTGCAAGACGACCGTCTCATTCACGCGGCGCACCCGCGGCGAGCCGACGCGACCCTCTGTCGACGTCCGCGTCCACATCATCCCCGGGTACAACATGTACTCGTACACCAGTCCGCAGAGGGCCAATAGGGAGGCGTCGTCGAATGCGCCGAAGAGGTTTGTCGGGACGAGGCCGGCTACAAGTCGCACACCCTCCCGCGAGGTTTACGAGCTGTAACTTCTTACGGGAGTTCAGGAGTACCTCTAACTACTTTCGGGAGGGAGTTGAGGAGTAGAGTTCTAACTTATCGAGATAAAGTTGTCGTATGAGAAGTTGAGAGACTCCATTTTACAAGTCCATTTTACTTGTTCTACGGGAACTAAGAAGTGGAATAGTTGGGAAGGGGAGTAGAGCTCTAAACTTGTCCTATGAAATTTGAGTAGAGAATAGTAGGGAGGGAGTTGATACGCTTTAAACTTCTCATGTGAGAGTTGAATAGCAATTATCTTGAATGGGAAACTCACAAAATACACTTCGACGATGTTTTCAGTTAATTGAGAGTGAAGGAAAGTTCACCATCAGTTGCGTGATATAAATTAGCATCATTGGGTTGAAAGCTTTGGGATAATGGATGTAAAATGCAGCCGAGTTCGGGTCGATTCAATATAGAAACGAACATACTGTTTCATGTTAAAGAGAGAGCCTTTAAATCGAGATCTTTAATTGCTATTTATTGTGAACCCGTGAAATCGCCGCCGTCTCTTTCCTTATATTTGGATGCTTATTGCGAATGATCTGCAATAAAATGCAAAAGAAAATTAAACGTAAGTCTGAATGAGGTTGAGATTTCATGTTTGCATTGTAGAGGTGGAATGCACTCATTTTCAACCATTTTCATTTATTACCCTACAACCTTATCATACAATCCACATTATCATTTTTGGGTCCATTTTAAGATAATAATAATAAACAAGGTGTTTAGATGTGTGTAATAAATGTAGTATACCGACATATTTTTGTACAATGTCGTGCGGTGCACATTGAAAATGTTGTTGAATTGTTGTAAAATCGTTGTATTACTGTAATGTATATGTAATGATATTTTGAATATGTGCTTTTGTGAGAAAATAAAACAACACTAAAAGAATGGAGTTCCGTCCAATCTCCAGATCAATAAGAAATATTATTTTGCATCGAATGCCTTGAATTGTAACTATGTCTATATACACTTATACACTGTTTACCAACCTATCGATGTGATGTAATGTAATAATGTTTATATATTATAAAATATCGAACCCCGGACCATTATGACTGACGGTATAAAATACTTGTAATATCTCTGAATTTACATTCACAATAATTTGTCGATGTTAGGTACCTAAGGGACAAATGCGGACCATTTTAAAAATAAAATACTAATGATTGGTTGATAATATTTATCAAATATATTGGGTTGTACTACATGAGGTAGGCGTTGTATCACTGTTATATTTTATAGTTACTTTAGTGATATTTGAAGACAAAAAATATATGTATTCACCTGGTGTGTGATAATCGCTGTTTAGTATGAAAATAAATGTATATTTCGTATAAAAACAAATCTTTTCTAGTAGTTCTAGTGTCAGTACCGTACCAGAAAATAATCCTTCCAACTATACTGATCATGGTTTCCCGTGATTTCCAAGGACACACTCTCCATTTCTATTTTCAAATTAAATCTTTTCATATACACTTCATTTTATTGGTAAAATAATTGTTTGTCTTTCAAGTGTATATTACTTCATATTACTAAATAATAGTAAAAATAAAAAAATAAAAAAATAATGTGCGTTATTAAAAAATTGCGTGGTGAACGTGATAGATTTAGTGATTTTTGTTCTGCATAACCTTGGGTTGGCACCCTGGCATTCAAGTCACTGCCTTTTAAAAAATGTTCACATGTAAATGTAAAGCTGTCAACTTCAAAGGCTGTGGTTCCCGATAAACCCAAATTACATCAATAAATTGATAAATCTCAATGATTCACGAGAAAAACACGAAATATTAATTTGAATAAATCTATCTTCATTGTCTTTCAAGCACAATTTTTACACAACTTTGAGGTTTTATGAAATAATGTCCACAATCGTATGGGTTGCGGCGATATGCTCAACTAACTGCTAATAATGAGTGGCCTCGAGATTTCTCGACCAATGAAATTTCGGGAAAAGCCTAGCGAGCAGCAGCTCACGTCCCGAATGTGACATGGCGTCTGAGAAGGAAGTTTGCTGTTGAATAGACGTTCATGTTTATTTTATGACATTAAATCGACCAAAGGGCTATTATAGAAGCCACTAAACTTTTTTAGACACTTGCATTGATGGTAATGCATGCAAGGAAACCTCAGAGGATTAATGATGGGTACGAAGAAACGTTGTTAAATATTACGCTCAATTTGTCTGACAACCTCGCCATATTCATCGTTTCGCTATGGAGGTCGACAAACAACCGATTATTTTTTGACGGAAATCTGTAAATATAAACTAATTTTGGCCAATGTTTCATTTCAGGTACTTCGAAAAGCATCAAGCCCATCCGTATCAGGTATACAACGATCTACAGTTCAAGAGCTTTGTCTAAATGACGCAATGCAATATCAAGGGCCCTGTCATTGAACTCTTGATAAAGCTGCACTATGAATATTGGTTTCAATTAATGCAATTATCTCAACACATGTTAATATCAATTACTTTATTTCAGAATGCTAAATACAACAGTGCTAAAGGCAATTATGACACCCGTTATAATCACGAGAGAATGCGAGAGTCTCCCAATGGCAATTCGTTCCGATCGGAGAGCCCGGATTCACAAAGTCCGAGGGATCGGAGTTATCCGAACAAGAGTTACATGCAAAAAATGCGTGAAAAGGAGAGAGAAAATAGAGACTATAAACCCAGAGATAAATATTCCGGTAATAATCATTGCACAGTAGACTTAAAATAGTGCAATTTATCAGCCTATTTCAATGCTCCACCCAACCAATTAGCTACTTATTGGGTAACAAACAAAAACACTTTGAAAACCAATTAAAGTTAATTTAAAAGAACTTGTCAAAATGAAGGCAATACCAAATTTAATTAAAGCCTCTTCACCATTTGTTACTAATTTTTCAGATGAATCGACATTGTATGACATAAAATTATCTTCGGTAATAATTGTGTTCCAGACTGTGCCAGATCTCCGAAGGACAAAAGAAGCCGAGAGAGCCGAGACTCCGAGCATAGGACCAATCACGACAGGAGCACTGCAGAGGCAAGTATAAGCTCCTCCCCATTTTTCATTAACATCAATCCATACATCTTCTGGTTTTGTAACTACACAAATCAAAAGTAGTAGCAATAAAGTCACACTCACACTGTACATTAAGATAAAAATAATCCATTCTGTAATCAATGAGAGGATGAACAAGGGAGTAGATCCATTCATGGATATAAATGAACATGATACCTACACTATTCCCATACTTTTGGACATCAAAGTGTTACTGATGATGTTAGAACCTGTTCATTAGTTCCTAACGTCTTACTGGTAAACGGTGTGTTTATCAGTAAGTAATAACAATCATAGACCTAACAGTAATTTGCCATAGGTAATTAAAGAAACCTTTTGAGTTAGAATTCTACGCTGGAACTGCTTTCATACTAGGTACCTACCTATCTTTCTCTCATGACACAAATCTTGACATTTAGTTAGCAATCTTAATATTAGGTAGGTACAAAATTGGTACCTATCAACAATATTAAAAATGCATATTTTTGGACTCTGGTTTTCTAGGTACCTACCAACACATTGAACCATTTCTATTCATTATTACCTAATAATACACGTGTACATAGTATTTACACATCACACATAATAATATTACGTACTACACCTAGGTACTAGGGACCAAATATGCCATTAGAGTACGGGAATGATGGTACAATCTGGGGCCTATTCTATAACGAAAACGAAATCATTCTGGCCTGGAATCATTTCAGATCAATGTTATTCTTACGGACGTGAAATGATTCCAGGCCGGAATGGTTTCGTTTCCGTTAGAATAGGCCCCCATGGCCTATTTCAACTAAAAGGAATGGAATTTAAATTAGTTGTTCATGAGAGGGATGAGAGAGTGTTAAGATTCGAATTCAAGGTCTCTTATCATTTTCTGAGTTGTCATAAATATGTATCCCAAACAAACATTGACCATTCAAAAGCCTATAAACAAAAAAGCATTAAAAAGCACAATTTGTTTACATTTCTTGTATAGTCAAGGAAATTAGATGGTTACACTCTATCTCTCTCTGCTCCATTTTTTTATTTATTTATTTAAAAGAGTTTTTATTCACCAAGAGATATTAATCCGGTCTAAATGCATTTTAAAGTGCAAGAAAAAATTATTTCCTCAAACGGGGATTGATAACAGATTCCCGCTGCATTTTGTAGTCGGTACAACTTGTTTTTCATGTTTTTATCTGAATTGTGCAAAGTTTGCATCGAACCCACTCAATTGGTTGGTAGTAACAACTGCCTGTAGTAATGTAATATTTTCACTGAGCAGAAAGATCATTTCATTTTCCAGCTGCCACAGATGCTTAAATTATTATGTCAATTAAGTTTCAATTGACCTTGGTTGGTTTCAATATTAAAGCTTTTGGCAGGCAGTTGTCATTGTTACTAAGTTTGACATGCAGCCTTTTAAAACTTGATAATATATTTCATAGCAAGGCAAGATTCCCCAATTTGCAAGGAAAAATTGCCATAAGATGCCTACGAAAGCAAATGTAATATGTCACATTGTACTACATTACTACCAAAACTCAAAATAATTTCTCTAAACCAAACCACCTACGTACTATCTTAATACTTGGCAAGAAATTTTAATAAATTTAGGCTGAACAATTATTTTTTTCTCAATGAATAGAATTTAATTTAAATCAGTAAGTTAACTAACAGACACACTAGGTCTGTTCGTTTACCCTGCCAAAAGCTACAGCAAACTGCCACAAGCTACAGAGGAACGATCTGATTGGATGATGTGTGCTTGTGGCAGTTTGCTGTAGCTTTTGGCAGGGTAAAGGAACAGACCTACTATCAAGTTCAAGTGTGAAGATGAAAGCAAAGAGTGCTGTCTCATTGACTGCAGCTGTGTGACCTTAGGTACTTGTCTCTCTCTGTTTCGATCATGGCTGAAAAGCTGACAGGCAAGTAAGTTGGCCAATGAGAGAGCACTCTCCACTCTTTGCTTTCGTCTTCACTTGATAAGTGTGTCCCATGTTTGTTTACCTAATACCTACATACCTAAATGACATAGGTACCTACTACCAGTTATTTGTAATAACAACATACTACCTACTGTGTAAAACATTATAATACATGATACATGCATTAAGGTATTACCTACCTAGTCTACATAGTGAAGTGTAGAAATCTGAAATACCTAATTAAAAGAATCAAATAATTGTCTCATGGGTACACACACTACATATATATATATATATATATATATACATATATTAGTTAAAGATTTTCACGGTATATTGCCACGTACTTTATTCGTATAATTCTACGTTTCGCCTAGCTCCTGCTAGGCATCTTCAGGAAATTAATATTAAAAGAACATTCAAAACACTAAAAGTAAAAAATTTGAGTAAAATATATATATATATATTACATTTGTTTTAATGTTTTCATGTGCGCAATTATTTAATGTGAATAATTCTTCTGGGTTATGCATCGTGTTTTAATTATTTTATTTCAAACAACGTTTCAGCTAGATAACACTAGCCATCCTCAGGTTACAGTATAAAAAGATTTTTCTAATAATGTGTGATCACCTGTCTTTTGTTAGCTTCATGTCAAAAATCTTTTTATACTGTAACCTGAGGATGGCTAGTGTTATCTAGCTGAAACGTTGTTTGAAATAAAATAATTAAAACACGATGCATAACCCAGAAGAATTATTCACATTAAATATATATATATATATATATGGTAGTCTGGTCAATTGACAATTGCCAATATGTACTAGGCCTACTACTAGCACCCTAGTCTATCTGATTGCTTTAGGCAAAGTTAACATTTTATTGCTTTTCGTACCTAACTACCCACAAAAGATACAGTGCATTTGAAGTACCTACTAAAGCAAATGGAGAAGAATCTTGGCTACACATATATATTAACTTTAGCCCATTTCATTTCAGCAAGTTCTTATTCACCCATTAAAACTATCGGCGCAGAATGCATCATTAAGAGAGTCTACTCAGCGAAAACCTTTGCATAATTCTTGTCAGGTAACAATAACAGCAATATTTCCAAATTGGCAATTGGCTTCAATGAAATTTGTTTTATTTTGTCATTGTCCATTGTCTCTGTTTTGCTTGTACCTATATGCTTTCGTACTATTCTATTTGTTTGCATTTTTTTAAGTTGTAGAGATGTCGTTTGAGTGGATTCTCTTTGTTGATTGCTGTTTCATACATCATTTTTCAAGGCATGTTCATCATACATTGTAAGAACAGAGCACCTTGTTACTGATCAGAGCCTCAATTTAATGTAATTGGTGTAATTGTTTGTGTAGGAGAAGCGCGAGGAGAGGGATCGGGTTTTGCCGGCTCGGGTTGGAGATTGGACCGAACACATGAGTTCATCAGGGAAGAAGTACTACTACAACTGCAAGACGGAAGTTTCCCAATGGGAGAAACCTCGCGAATGGATGGAAAGGGATCGTAATCGAGAGAAGCCAAGAGATAGAGATGTGGATACCAGGAACTACAGCAGCAGCTCCAGCAGGTCCCACGAAAAACATTCCAACTCTCGTGCATCCATCAGCAATTCAAGAGATCTGCCCACCAAGCCGGCACCTCGTTTGTCGGAGAAGAGAGATATCTACTGGAATAGTCAATCTAGCGGTAGTAGGGATGATGGCGACGCCCACGACAGAAGGAAACACCTGGACGGTTCGTTCGATCGGCCGAGCCACGCGCCGCGTATGTCTGGGAAGGAAGAGTCGACCACATTCCCCAGTGGAAACGCATTTGCAGGGGAGTCTCAGTCTCAAGACATGGACATCTCCCCAGGCGACAGTACGCCTACTTCCGAGACGTCATACAGTAATTCATCTCATCACAACGTGACAACCACGGGCCCCATATTGCTGGCCTCGGCCTTGCCACGACTTGCATCACATCCCACACACTTACTTCTACCTGGCCGTACCAACTACACGCCTTCTTCCCAGACATCCCCATCGCCAGGTCAGCCATCCACCGTACCTCACTCGACCCCTTCCATGGTTCCCCCGCCCCACAGCTTGGCGGTCACTTCCAACACACCGGGACCGCCCATCACTTCTCGACTGATGTCCACTACCAAGCAAGGGGCCGACGCCTCTCCGCAGAGCAAGGGCTTGATGCAATCCAGGCAGGATCAAGGCGTTACATCCTCAGTCAGTCTCAACAACAATCAACATCATGGCTCGCAATCATTACTACAACCATTGAAGGTGGAGACCAACCAAAGCACCAACACGATCGGAGACGGACCACCGACGCCGACTCATTCCGAGAGTCAAGATTGTGTGGATGCTAGAAAAGGTAAGCACCTACCTAACACATTTGCTCTATCAGGAAACAGGAATAGTAACCGAGTGAAAACATTCTTTCACAATCCTGCCCTGCTTAAGAGGCAACCAAGAATAATCAGTAATATGACTAAGTAGATACTGCTGACACAGCAATGTTGCTCGATACTACGTATTACATCGGTGTACCTCATCATTCTTCAAACTATCTCTACTAGCACAGCATTGATGAAACTTAGATCAACATTTATTGATAGTTTAATGTTATCTTCAAATCGGCTTTTATCTATAGATTTTGTTGTTCGTGTGGACCTACAATTAGCCTCTCCCCATAAATGCATGTAATTGCCTAGATAAAATGGTTATCAATTGCTCAACTGGTAGGTTCAAATTACATTAGAATACTTTTAAGCTTGACAAGCTACTTACTCATAACTAGAGCCAGTTTTAAATGGTGATGCGCGAATTCGCGAATTGTTCTGATTGCACTATTTTCTTCTACTAAAATCCATTTCATTGTGTATAGATCCCAAATCTACCATTTTTACATCGCGAAAAAAAACGAAATCCAACCCTGATCGCGATATTCAACATTTTCCGCGAAATGACCACGAAATAAAGGTTTTCTATTAAAATTACTGCTTTTATCCCCCTAACAGGTCACACAACAACAAACGAAACCAGTTTCTTTCCATGTGCTACTCACTCAACCCCCTCCCCCTCGCCAGACACTTTGCTACCCACCCTCAAAGTGAACCAGACCAGTCTAACCAGTTGATGATGCCTCCAGGCTGCTTTGTTTTGCGCCCCCATCTGTTCAAGGTCGACCGGTTTTCCCAACCCCCCTTCCACCCTCAACCAGTCGCAACTATTCATCAATAGTCTACTTACACAGAAGGATATTTTGGAACAATTACTGCGCTGCAAATTGTTGGATTGGGAAAGAAAATATCTTGTCAAACTATACATTTTGCGTCATGAAATTTTAAATATTATGTATCATCTATACTAGTATGTACAGAGAAAATGTGGGTTGTGGAATAGACAGTACAGAGCATTAAAGACGCCATTCTAGACAAGCCTATTTCAGTGCTAATAGTGCATGACCAATCCATTCCAATCCCTCCTCCAAAGTGGCATACATGTTTTTCATCAAATTATGGTTTCTGGGGGCTATTACAATGTGTCTTATAACCAATTTAATATCACCACAAAATCGCGAAATCACTCTTCCAGAAAAAACACAAAAAACGAAATTGATGATTTTAAAAACGAATTTTAAGAAATAAAATCACCATTTAAAACTGGCTCTACTCATAACTAATAATTTCTGAATAGTAATCATTCATCATCATCCAACTAAATTTGTAGACTATCCCCAACTTTTCCATAGCCGAACCTTATCTAGTAGACCACAGGATGATAATAATAGGTATGTAGTATACCTATATCAAAGGCTTACTGCAGAAAGACACTTACCTCATGTTTTATACTTCAAGATAATTGATTCAATGTAGACAAAGCTGAAAGAAAAACTAAATCTCGTAAGTCTCTTGAGGAATTAGTGAAAACTTAAATTGGAATTTAGTGTTTTCTCTTACTACTGAGTACTGTTATGTTAGTAATTAGAATTACTTAGCTATTATGCCAAACTATTCGCACAAATAAGCTATGGGAACGTCCATTGTTAGTCTTGTGACATTTGGAACCCAATTGAAAGAAAAGCGCTAGGTATTGTTTCATTTATTTGAAGGAGGAATTGCATTTTAAAATTGATACCAATGCATTCCATTTTTCATTTGCAATCAATAATAGAACCATACCTTTACTGAAATACCTATGACACGATTTTTTAAAAAATTGGTGATAAATGTTTTGTTAGTATTGTGACAAAAGACTGAAATATGAGAATTTCATTTCAACATGAGAATTACAAAACACATATTTCTCCTCATCTGATCCAAGTATCAGCTAAAGTTACTTAATAGCTCCTAGAAACACTGCTGAATTCAATGGCACCTTCAAAAATACTGTAAGACATAGTTTAGGTAGCTTTTGTTATCAATTGAAGAGAAAAAAAATTTAATCGTGTGACGTTAGACTTGTGACTTTCAAATTTACAGCATTAAAATAATTTTTCATTGTACCAAGGCTAGGTATAAATATAGGTATTTGATATTTTGAAGATTGTCCGAGGTAGGAAGCTATTTAAAATTAAAATAAATTAAATATTATTCAACTTAATTTTTGTTTCAAAACATAATAATTAGAAATGTAATGTTTTCAATGTCAATATATTAAATATTTTGAGTACGGTCATAAGTAATTAATTACACAATTAAAATAAAAAAATATACTACCTATATATTTACTATTTTTGAAAAAGTGAAAAAATTTGATGGACATTCTCTCGTGGACGTTCCCAAAATGTGACGGAGCCACTTCTGGCAAGATGGCTATTGAAAAGTTTATAGATTCACTCATGTGTTTGGACAGTTTGTGTTTCCATGTGCAAAATGGAGTGAAAATGGAGAAACTAATGAAATTTTTACTTTTGTGCCTAGAGCCATAACAAATAAGCAGATATTTCATA
Source organism: Leuctra nigra (assembly GCA_934045905.1). Lineage (NCBI taxonomy): Eukaryota > Metazoa > Arthropoda > Insecta > Plecoptera > Leuctridae > Leuctra > Leuctra nigra. The sequence continues at coordinate 16,017,259 of OW203764.1, read as the reverse complement.
CAACAACTGTGCCTTTTCATCCGCCCCTTGACTTAGTACCACAATCGCCATCAGAGTGCAGTAGTGTTCAAGTTTTCTCGAATGGAATCAACTTATTGCAGATTTAGTGACTCCGCTATTCGCTAACTCAATTTTCACAAATTGTAGGCCTGTGACTTTTTGCAGTATGCCCACAATATCTGACACGGTGTTATCTTACTTCAAGATTTACAGGTATTCAGGTATTTTATTGAAGGAAGAGACGTTCAAAACGGATTGAAGAAGAGCCTTTGCTTGCTAACAAGTCATGTTTGCTTCAGTATCCGAGGTTCCGAGCACCCTCAGCTCGCTGCAGACCCTGTCTCAGGGGTGCCTCTCCGCGATCCGGCCTCAGGAGACGCACCTGACGCCGAGCTTGGCGAACCACTACCGCGACGATCTGGTGAACCACACGCGCGGCTGGCCGGCCGACGTCATGGAGAAGCAAGCGCTCAAGCTCAACGAGGAGTCGCACATCGTCAGCAGCCTCCAGTGCACACGGGTTTCCGCCGAGCTCAAGACGGCACGGTCCACCGTTAGGCTTACAGAGATTCAAGCTACTTTACAAGAGCAGAGGTACGTCTAACATCGACAATATTTTAATTTTTACAATTAATCTAGTTTTCATTGCAGTCTCTGAAGAAATTCATCGTACAAATGCAGTGTACTTTTTCCAGAAAATTATCTGGTTGCTTATCTTTTCTTTTACAATATTGATCTATTAAGGAGGGATGAGTGATATAATCACGGTCTTCTGGAAATTTCTACAAATTCGCAAAGAATTTCGAATTTCTAGAAGGCCGTGTTACCATGGCAACACATTTTTACATGTAAAACTGCACTTTTCAGATGAAAAAAAGTAAAAATAATGCAGTAAAACCCTCATAGCTCGGTAAAACGTCCACGAAGGTATACATTTAAATTTTTTATAATAAAATATTGCATCTGATACATGCTATAGTAGTTTTTCAAAAAATTCTATAGGTGGGAAAGCAGCCAAATACGCTTTTAAAATTATCAGCATGACTTTTTCCGTATGGTCGCAATGTTAAACTGAGAAAAAAACTGTAACTTTGAAGTGATATATCTCGAAAATTAGTTCACGTTGACCACTTTTTCTTGCCATATTATGATGCAGAACATAAAAATCTATTTATATGCGAAATTTGAACGATTTCTATACATAGGTGCAATTCGGAGATCCCTCCTTAAGTCAATACTAGGAAGGAACCTGCTTACAATGCTTACGTTGATAAAACGTAGGCATTACGTTACAATGCCTGCTTACGTTGATTAGCGGGTCTTTATTTAGGAAAAAAATCATTTTGCTGAACTCAGCAAAGAGTTGCTGAACTCAACTCTCTAGACATTGAGATGGCAGAAACATAGTCCGCGATGATGTTGGGAAGTAAAAAAAGGAGATTATGGTACTTATATTTTTGGTGATGGAATATTTTTGTAAAAGTATGTTATGACTGAAATTTAATTTATATCCAACAACAACAAATTGTTGGTTCAATATCCAACAATTTATTTTTTATTTTTTAAATTTACCTAGGCTATACAAATTTAAGCTGAAGTACCGTCACAATAACCGAATTGTGCCAAATTTCAAGATGATTGTTTCAGACCAGTTGTATACTTTGGTGAGATATACCTAATTCAAATACGATTAATAGTATATCTACCAATGTACTATCTGAAACCTTCCATGAATACTAACCATTCCTACACCGATACAAATTGTTGCTACTTTTACCAAATTTTCAACCATAAAACTACATGGCTGTCTCCATAAATAACTGTGCAAAATTTCAGTTCCAATTTGTTAATAATCGATGCTGTATAATTTCTAAATTTCTGTTTGATGTTTGATTTCTGTTTCTGAATGGTTAAAATTGTGAATGCCTGTAAAGGCACTAAAAGGAATTAAAAGAGAGCAAAAGGAAGTGTTAAGTCTGCAGAGTGCTAAGGGCCAGTCTTTCAATACTCTGCTAACTTTTAAAGGATCGATTAGGACTGTATTGTCATGGCAACAACCAATTGAATGACTGAGTTTTGTACTAACTAACTGTTAACAGCTAATTGAGGCTTTGGCAGAGTATTGAAAGACTGGCCCTAAATTTGTTATAAATGAATGTTAACATTGCAATTAGCTGCAAGCATTGCAAATAAGTTATGAGAATTATTTTTATTGTCAGTTTGTATTTAATACCCAACTTTATGGCATCCACTTGCTGTTACAACTAAGAAGTAGGTACCTACTGTGTTACATATTTTAATTTGCTTTTAAATCGGAAAGTTATAAGTAGGTAGGTACTATTTCTTATTTAGGTATTAATCATCACCTACTTGACTGCAAATTAAAATGATTTTATCACCTGTGGGTGGGATTCAAAATTCAAACCCACGTCCCCTGAACAACTAAGCGAAGGTGGCCATTCCAATCTGCAGCCGCTGTTTTTGCGTTAGCAGTCCGAGGTTGCACCCTGGACACATTTTGTTAAATGCTGATAGCATGCTCTAGGATGCAGTGGACATTAATAGTGATTAAGAGTGGACATACTTTTTTCCCCGTCATCGCCGCCAGGCAGTTTGGAGCGGTTTTAGAGAGAAATACAAAATATTATAAAATGCCATATTTGACAAATGGTCGCATGATCCGCCGCTTGCACGAAGCGTTTTCATGCCCAACAAATGCAGACACAGTAGGAGCAATGTTTATTAAGTCTATATTCTCAACAGAGCCGAGGCTCCACTAGTGAGAATGTAATAGAGAGAAGGGAGGAGAGGAAACCCGGTACCGGCATGTCGTGGAGGGAGGTCGTCAAGGAAACACCCCAGTATCTCTGGCTCAATGGCAGCAACCTGGCAAGGCAGAGTTGAATGGTCACCCATCCAATTGCTGACCGCGCTCAATGTTGCTTAACCTCGGTGATCTAACGAGAACCGAGGTATCCAACACACCAGCTGTTGTGCGATGCGCTTACTGCACCAGCAGTAAGCGATGAAAATGTAGATAAAGGTTCAATACGTTTCATGTCTTTCTTGCTTTTTCAATATGCATAACCGTTTGCCAAATGGAAATTTATATTTCCCTCTAAAACCGCTCCAAACCACCCTATGAAGGGGAAAAAGTATGACCGCCCTGAAGGAAATGAAGAGTGAAGAGTTTTTATAATTAAAATTTGAAGTTTAATAATGAAATAAAACATGATAAAACTAAGACATTCATTTTGTCTAAATTTGTCTACATGTGGTCATCAAAAAATCCATACTTTTGAACTGATCAAAACACATAATTTAACTAGAGCTACCTCTAGTTTTTCACATATTTGTATGAAAAAATATATTTTTGATTTTTTGAATATTTTTCTATAGGTACCTACTAGTCCAAGAAAATAGGTGGGGCTTAAACTACCTCATAATAATGTTGCAATAGGGCATGTGCAAAGCAAAACAACCAGCAGATAGCAGCACATTGCATTTTGTGGGAAAAAGCAATGTCAGTCGACTATAGGTGGCGGTGACTTTCATTCGAATTAATTTGAAAAATGGCGGTTTCCGTCTAATAACCACACCATTTCCTTGTTAATAATATAGATGATAGATAGATGACCCACACTGATGATTTTTGATTTCCAATGATTTTAGGGTAACAATGGAACTTTAAATGATTATTTACTAGGCGTGGAATTACTTTAGAACGACAATTTTTAACTACACAGGTTTGAACTGTCAGCTGTCAACAAAATCAGCTGAGTGTAGTCCAAAGATACTGAAACCACAGAGTTTCAGAATAAAGATGAAACACTTTCCCACAAAACGCTCATGACGCTTACGGCGGACAACTTATCGTCCTATCTTTGGCATGCCCTATTATTGTTTATTGTTTATTAGTTTGAATTTTAGTTTGAAAATGTTTGAAATTATGGAAATGTGACACTCTTTAAAGTGACTGGTCATCATAGTGAATGGAGAGAATTACACAGTTCTTATTCATTATTTAGCCCTGATATTGCATTTGTCCACATGTCCCCCTGGAGGCCAAGTCTTGAAACTTACGCTTTCAGGACGCAAACGCTCTAGGACGTCAACAAGTCCCATTTACTGTAAAAATGACGACCTTGAAATCTACAGATAACTGTTTAGCTTAATTTTGAATAAGGTTTTATGACTGTATAATATCTGTAATAATAATTATAATGTTATTAAATTGTTTGCAATAGATTGCTGGATGACAATCAAATAAGTGGCTTGACTTTATGTTTCAATGTCGATCACTCTTACAGTAAATGGGACTTTATGACGTCCGAGAGCGTTTGCGTCCTGAAAGCGTAAGTTTCAAGACTTGGCCTCCTGACCTCATGTTTTGTTTTCACTTAAGTTGGTAGCATTTATAGAATTGCATAGCAAAAACTAAAACATGGCTTATGCTTCCAATGAGACATAAATTATGAACTAATAACTTCAAAATATGCACGTGATTTTTACTGAATCCCATGTCATTCACATTGTTCCAGGATTATGTTCCTACGCCAGCAAATCGCGATGTTAGAAGAAATGAAATCGCACAATGCATTCATGTCCGAAGATTCTTAGTACTGTGTATATCGCTTACGCAGCTACGCAACGAGAAGAGGGAAGTGGCAGTTTCACTTGCGGAATAGTTATTTGTTATTCTAGCAAGAAGAATGGTGGTTAGACCTTCCTTCAGGCCTGTGTTGGCCAGTGTTTGCACTGGCTTTAATGTGGCCAATAAGCACCATCGTAGAAAACTGTCTTATACAGAGATAATATACATTTATTATCTATCTACCTACCGGTTTATGGGTTGTGGACATTTAATGGTCGAGAGATTTCCACCAATGTCAGAATCTGTGACTATACAAATAGTTTTTGAAATTTTTTCATTTCTTTCATAGTACATACAATAGACTTGTCTGTTAATTCATTTATCTAATGAAATCAGTTAATGAATTAGTGACAGAACATTGTATACCTAATTTAAATTACAAATAATTAATTATAATGATGAATGTACTGCCTATCTGCTTTTAGTTTTCACTGAGAGGTATGATAATGTGCGTAATTGTATATTTTGTTTTCTTGCACTTGTGGCTTCTCAAGTGTCCAGTGCTCTTTTGTGTCCTTCGTTTTAATGGTCGAAATCATCCCTTGTGGAACTTTTGGCCAACTATGCATAGCCCGAGTCGATTCATAGCTTTTTGTAAATATACTATTAATACTGATCAAATAATTATCCATTAATAGTTATACTATCATTATAATGGGCTTCTCAAGTTTCTTAAACCAGTAAGACATTTTGTCAATGTGTTGTAGGTACTCTGCAAGATCGTATTTTATAGCTGTTTCAATTACATTATATAAGGCGCATCGAATGCTGAAGCACGGGAAGAAGTGTTTGATGTTTTCTGTGGGTCCTCACAATAGCAGTTTTGTCTAATCAACTAATATAAATATAATATTAATATGTAAATATAATACCTTATTGTCTAAGATGTATTCTTGAGAAGTCCACTGATTTTACTGGTAATGAAATAGTAGAGTATTGTTGACAAAATAACAAAGCGTTAATCAAATACTTTGGCTTTACTTTTGACATACTTATTGCTCGCTTTGGGTTTCAAAAAATCTCACTGCTGGCCAAGTACTGTTTGATCAAGTCTGCAAAACTAATTGGCTTTTAAAATGTGAAGTCTTGTATTTTGCCCATACTACTATCCATTGTTTCTAAAATCCAGTGTAGGTGCGCCGAGAGTATTGTCAACCCCCTTGTTCTGAGTGTCCTCGTTGTACCTCGTACGGAAGAAGAAAGTGTGGAAGCGCGAATGTGTGTGAGCATATTATGATCAGTGTGATCAAATTATTTCATGTCAGTGCGTCGGACTATTGTATTTATGAGAGGACACATAATACACTTGGTGACATTTTCAGTTGTATGTAGTATCAGGTATGTAAGAATTGGGTATTCAGTACAAGGGGTAGCTAAATAAATTGAAACATTTCAAATCAACTTCGGATTCTATTTTTGATTACCAATATTGTTTTCCCCGAACCCATCCTGCTGCACAGAGAACTCAAAGGTACACTTGGGCAAACTAAAAGTGGTATCGAAAGAAATTGATTGGGTGAAAGTGAAAATATTTTATGGCATCATCCGATGAAGTCTCCTAACTCTAGTAGATAAGCTCTGATTTCATTGATAATAACAAGGATTGATCATCGAGGAACCTGATCAGCAGTCGATCAGTTTCGCTCAAATGCCGTTTTTAGTTTAGCCAAGTGTAGTACTTGAAGAAGATTGTCAATTCTACCTTTAGAATCCTTCAACCATCAGCATCAAATCAATCAGCTTGAAGAAGTGGATTGTCTAACTTAATTTAAATGAAAGAGAATGTGTACAAATAGTCATAATATAATTTGTTTATTGTATGAACAGTTCAGTACAATTATCAATCTGTAATGACAAACAAAATATTTGTAGCAGGAATACACATTAATATCATAAGTTTTTGTCAGGTTAAGAGCCACAAGTAGAGAATATGACTTGGATAATTTTGTTTATGATTGTTTTGTTACTAAAATCTGTGACCAAGCTATGACTGCCAGAAGTTACAGCTTTACCTAATGTTATTTGATGCAAAAGAAGTTTACGTAGAGTAAAGCTCTTACCCCTGTTATCTTCTGCATAAAAGAAGCAATAGCTTATGGTACTAATATCTATTCATGTAAAACAATCAACTTACATTTTTGCAATGGAAATAGTTGAGATATATACATAAACCAGATAGGCACAAAGGATGTGTCCCCTGCAGATTTTGCTCGCAATAGCCGATTAGAAGGTAATGGAAATTTTTCTATTTGAAAACAATTTCTAATTTTCCAGGAACTAAAAACTTGTTCGCCACATAGGTGGTATGTTCGGCAACATTCAGTAATAATGGTTAACATTAAAATAAGAATATTGTATCATCAGACACACCCAGCAGTATAACTCCTTTCACACACATTTAAGTTGATTTGTAAACAATTCTTTTTGTGTATAAATATTATGTCCAAAACACAGAACAGTTAGAAGCTCCACTGAGCACCAAATCTCACTTTTGTGGCACGATCATAAATACCGTGCCGATTTTAATATTCAGCAGGGATCAACAAGGAGTGAGCCTGCTTTTACACACGAGACAAAACAATACGGTAGTATCTTACACACACGCCAGGCCTGGCCTACCAGAATATCACAGTAATGCTTTCCAGCAGATAGGTAGTTTATTGTTTCATATTCAAAACTTGCATACAATTTTTCTATTTTATAAATAAAGAATCAAAAGACCATGTTCGTAACAAATTCGATGGACCAGGCCATAAGATCATGTGCATAATATGTGTAAAACATGTCCATTATTTTGACTACACATTAGAATAAAATCTAACACAAAGGAAAAACACTTCCATGTTTTTCACTATTATTTATGCAAAGGTATGTACATTTCTTTCTTATCAAGCATCTATTTTATCCTACGTTTAATATCGTTAGATATTTTTTTCTTAAATCATAGAACTACTTAGAGCAATAAAAATAAAAACTATAACGCACTACAATTATGTCCATAAATAAATAAGTGCGATGTAAGAAAAATCCCATAATTGTAATTAATTCTATGTAAATATATTTACAAAGATTCTACATAACACATACTAACTAATGCCACGTTTGTCTTGGGACAAAGCGTTGCGACCAACCCTGCCTACGAAGACACAATTCATTTTCCCATGTTCATTACTTTTAACAACAAAATTGTATTACACCCCTTCTATAGATTAATCAACAATAATGCTACTCCAAAAATGTGCAGGTCACAGTTGTTAGATTGATTCAAGGTCATCCTCTCTAGTGATATTTTAAAATACGTAAACAAACATGCCATGTTTCTTTAAAATGTGGTATGGTACATAGGTGAACCACAAAATATCACTTGGTTCCCACATTAGCAAGTTCAATAAATCATTTCGTTTAAGTACCTTTTTCAAATAAATGTGAGCATGTTTTCATCTACTAAATATTGACATAAATGAACAGACTACCTACATGGAACCTACATAATTACGATGGCTGATGAATGTTGAAGATTTGAGTTCTTCTTCAATTTCATTTTGATTGTTTGGAGGGAGACAGATAAATGAAATTGACGCTACACTCATGCATTCAAATAAAATTACCAAATCTATTAGAAACGGTCAAAAAATACTAGTTCCACTAAAACAAATCATACTGCAGCAGTCTGCTACCAGAAGAAAATAAAATATTTAGACATTGTCATTTAAACCAGATATCTCTTTCTGCTTGTTCCTACATGTTGTAATGGGTATATTACTATATTACGTAAAAATCATTTTAAAGAATAGCTTTTTAGTTTTTATCAATTCAGTATCACAATAAATTTCATGAACAGATAATGAATAATTGGAACAGGACATCAGCACACTTTGCTAGGTAGGTAGTAATGATTAATTGATAACATACCTTTACGGATAAAGTAGTAAACAAAAAATATTGAAATAAATAAACACATATTGTCTCAATTTCTTTATGTAGCGACATTCTTAAACAAGAAAATGATCCCTACAATAAGTGGTAATAATGTGGGAAAATGTAATTTTATGCCAGAACAGGGTGACCTTGCAAGACCAGAAGCAAATAAAATTTTATATGAACAACACGTTGCTCTCGTGTCAATACTGTGTGTGCTATGTAAGTAACCAATGCAGTAATTTTTCTCAATGGTCTATATGGGGTAGGGTACTGTACACCCAATTTCTGTTGTCCTAGTAAAATAAATTTACAAAACTTATAATTTTACCGTGTCCAACGAGTTATTCCCCTTATTTGAGTCCTCTTCGCACTGCCTTCTTGATTACTCGGTTGCGTGGTACCGGTGCGATGACGTTCCCAGGCCCGGCAGCTCTGAAAGAATATATTTACCGTTAAAAGAAGCATTAAGTTATTTCAATGTTTCTAGATCTTAACTGGTGGCAAGGTAAATTTGAAAAGGGATTATGAAGAAAAAACTTGTAAAACCCGTTGACATTTCACAATGCAATATGTTTGGAGCATCAAACCAAGCATTGTAATCTCAGTGCAAACTGGCAACTATTCTACACAGTGGCGAAACCCATGGGGAGAACCCATTATCTTTTCCATGATAAAGAGGGTGCAAACATTCTTCACCATATCAAATAAATTATCACATCTAATTCCTCAATCTATCTCGGCCTATCTTCACACTTGAGGTGGTTCGGGCACATGAAGAGCGTGGGAGAGGAAAGAATTCCTAGAAGAGAATATGAAATGGAAAGACAAGTGACGAAAAAGAAGGCTGGGCGTCCGAGGACGAAGTGGACGAACAGCATTGAAGAGGATGTTGCAGAGAGAAGCGAAGATTGGGGGAGTGTAAAAGAGAGAAATGTTGGACACAGTAGGATAATAGGAATTGGTGGAGCGGTAGATGGAAGAATCAGAGGAGAGTGATGACGACGAGGAAGACGACAACGGGGAAGAAGTCGGATTGATGGCCAACCGGCTTTGGCATCCCAGGAGGCCCTAGAGGACGGTGGAACTATCTCTACCCCAATCTGACTTTGTTGGATGGGGAAAATGGATTTATTATCTGTGACTTCCACATCAATAATAATAAATAAATATCGCGGCCCTGCTTCCAACTATTGTCGGGTCAGGGGGTAGGAGTGGGATGTCCACCAAGTCTCTCATTAATAATAATAAAAATATCGTGACCCTGTTTCCAACTATTGTCGGGTCAGGGGGTGGGATGATCCCACCAATGTTCTAGGGCACTTGTGTTCTCAGAGCCAACTTGCCAAGTCCGACACTCCACACTTCTTCAATCTCTTCTTCCTTTTCTTCAGCCTCCTCTCTTTCCACCAGTTTCCACTATCTCTCTCTGTCTTCCCACCACTTCTCTGTTGTAATTACTCCCCAACACTCTCCTCTTTCTTCTGCGGCTGCCTCTATTCCATTGATCCATTTAGTTCTAGGTCTTCCTGCCTTTCTTCTGCCACCCCTTGCTGCCTGCTCTGCCTCTCTATATGGTATCCTCTCTTCTCCCATCCTCTCATATGTTCGTACCATCTTAGCCTCTCTTTTCCAAGCTTAAATCTAAGAGACTTCACTTCTAGGTCCTTCCTAATCTTTGCACTCTCACCTTGTCCATCTTCGTCACTCCTGCCACACTTCTCAGGAACTTCATTTCCGCTGCCTGCATTTTCATTTCTTCCTTCCCTCCCATTGGCCAAATTACTGCTGCATAAAGATTGGTACAAAGTAAGTCTTGTACAGTAATTGTAATATCTTACACCTCTGGGGCACATCTTCATTCCATAGTAGCTTCCTACACTCTGGTAAAACACTTCTGGTGCTCTCACCCTCCTCTCGATCTCCTTGTCCACCTTTCCATCCTTTGCCAATACACTGCCTAGATATTTAAACTCATCTTTTTCTGTCAATTCCTCTCCTCACATCTGCATCCGGCACCGTGTCTTCTGTTGCCTTTCCATAACCATGGTTTCGATTTTTTCTCTACTGATTTCTAGTCCATATTTTGCTGTCACTACTCACTTCTTCCCACCTGTTGAGTTTGTCTTGCAACTCTTCCTCAGTCTCTCCCCACACAAGAACATCGCCTGCATATATGAGTGTACGGGTGTCCTCTTGGTCATCCGGCTTGACCTCTCTCAGCAACTCATCCATTACTACTGTAACATGTTGGTGACAATACACTCCTTTGCTTCAGTCCCTCCCTCACTTCGAACCAGTCCGTTTTTCCCACTCCCGTCTGCACGCAACTACTGTTCTTCTTATACATACTTTGAACTCTTTGTATCACTCCACTGTCCACACTCTTCTTCTCTAGGCACCGCCACACTTGTTCTCTTGGCATTCTGTCGTACGCCTTTACCAGGTCCAGAAATATCATTCTCATTAATATCATTAATACAAAAATCAAATATCATTTAATATCTGAAGAATATATTTATGAATATATTTATGAGAATTTAAATATACGAAGTGTGAAGGGAGTGACAAAGATGGACAGGTTGAGAAGCTGTTGTATTAGGAAGGAGCTGGGAGTGGAAAGTTTGGGGTTCAAGATGGGTAGAGAGAGATTGCGTTGGCTTGGACACATGAAAAGAATGGATCTCAAGAGAATCCCAAGACACAAGTTTGAAGAAACAGTGGTGGGAATAAGAAGAGTGGGGAGGCCAAGAGAGAAGTGGAGTGGTCTTATCAGAGAAGACGTGGAAGACAGGCAGCAAAGGTGGCAGGAAGTGGAAGCAGATAAGTGGTGGGAGGACAGGAGGATCTGGAGGGAGCTGGTGGAGAAGTTGGAGGAAGGTGATGAGGATGAAGGAGAGGAGGAGGATGAAACGTCAGGCCTGGCCAGCCGGTTTGGAAGAGATCCGAGGCCCTAGACCCAGTGGGAGCTCCCACTGCCTGACCTGACAACATTGTCAGAACCAGAAGAAGATTATTATTATTTACTTAAATATCATTAATACACATTATTAATATTATTTCAGAGTTAAAATTGCATGTTTGAAACAAATGGAATGAACTCCAAGAATGACTGTCCATTTAAAAATAGATTAATATTATACAAATGTTACATTTCCAAATTACCTAGGTACCTACTACTAAAAAGTGGGATTTTAAGAGCATACAAAATTTGGTTACTACTTACGAGAATTGCGGTACGTCGCCACCAGTGAAGTTGAACGAGGGTCGAGTATTGGGATTGAAGGCGTTGGGCGCACTTGGCTGGCTCTGGCCGAAGTTGAATCCTGTGGATGCAGTGGTGGCGGTGAAGTTGAAGCCGCCGGAACTCGTCGGCTGCGAGGCTGCGCCGAACACGGCTGGTCCGTTGCCCCCGAACGCAGGCTGTGCCGGACCACCGAACATGGCTGGAGGATTGCTGCTGGCCTGGCCAAAACCTTTTAACATGGAAATTAAGATAATACTTTAGCTTCAAATATTGCAAAATTAGTAAGAAAACAGAATGTTTAAGATGTTGATAAATGAGAACCGGTTGAAGTGCAACACCTCAAACTGAAATTCAGTGCCACACAGCCAGACATTTCGAGAGTTGCCTCCTTTAGAATTGTGGCTGCCTAACAATAATTGCCTTCATTATCTCCGCCCGCAGCGCAGCTAGAGATTGTTGTCAGTTTATCACTATTCCATGTTTGTAGGTATTTATGTAGTTTGATGGGAGATGCCCACTAAATTTACCTATCTTGAAGTCTAATTATGTTATGAACGTACCAATATGTGGGACAAATAGGACAGGCGTATGCAGCCGGTTTCTTCTACGAGTCCCGCAGCACTAGTTTTGGTGGGAGCAACTAGCAGGCTAGAATTAAATGGTCACCCATCTAACTATTGGGTGTTTCTTACTTTGGTTATCTGACAAAAACCGTGGTATCCAATACACCAGCAGTCGGGTCTATCACATTCACATGTTAATAAATAAAGGGCCAGTTCCAATTGACGTAACGCCGACGGGCCGACGTAGCCACAACTGACGGTACGTAATGAAAACAAACAAAAGAAACCAAGGCACTTTGGGGGAAAATAGTACGTACATTTTGAGACCATGATTTCGAGACAATAGATTATAGAGGACGAGGTTTTTCTTTTCAATTTTTCATGTCTTTAATTTAATTTTTCATGTCTTTTCTTCCATTTAAACGTCCTCCATATTTGATTTGAATTGACATTTTAATAAATAAAACCACAAGGCAAATTTTGACTAATTTCGGATAAAAGTAGTCACTAAAATATCAAGTAAGTAGTGACAACTTCTGATTAAATGCCTGAATAATATGCAGGTGGACTACGTTCATCTTCTGTCAAAATGTTGAATCTTGGTCAACTCTAGCCGTCATTATGTCACCGTTTACGTAGAATGTGGACGGTTGCAATTGAATCAACATGGTCAACATGTTTACGACAGAACGTTTATGTCGTCCCGTCTCCGTTAAGTCAATTGGCCTTTATGTTGAATACTATTATTAATTGAGAAATTATGCATTACCTGACATTGGCTGGCCACTTGTGATGTTAGCAGACCCAAAGTTGAAGCCGCCTGAGGGTTTTTGCGGCACTGCTGGGAATCCAAAGAGTCCACAAGGAGCAGAAGTTTGTTCCGCTGATGAAGCTCCAAAACTGAACACTGCTGGCTTCGGTGCTGGAGCAACATTTCCAAATTGCACGCTATCTTGGCTCACGGCATTGGGCGTAGAGAAAAGAGGTTGGGGCTTAGGAGCCTGATTATTGTTACTGCCGCCAAACACAAAAGGACTGGCATTCGTAGCGGTGGACTCCGACTTGGTAGCATTTCCTGTACTAAATGCTCCGAAAGTGGGCGTTGCAGCAACGTGAAAACCAGAGAGAGTACTTTTAGAAGCCGCATCTCCGAAACTAGGCCCTGTGGTCTTCCCAGAAGCGTTACCAAAACCAGATAAAGCAATGTTCGTAGGTCCGGAAAAGTTTGGAGCCGATGACGTCAACGAACCAAATCCACCAGATTCTTTAGTTGTTGCCACAGAACCGAAGGTAACCGTTGGCTTCTTGGCGGACGGTTCATCGGTCTGGTTACTGCTAGCAGCTCCAAACAAAAATGTGGGTTTGTTTGTTGTCACTGCTGGAGCTTGAGCTCCAACCATCGCAGAATTGGTCGGGAAACTATTCGATGTAGAGGCAGTCTTACTCGCTCCGAAACTGAAGATTCCCGACGGAGCCGTAGATGTGTTCAATGTTGAGCTCGAAGTTGTTGCCGTTACAATTGGAGCAGCAGACAGGGGAAACTCTTCTTTGCGCAATCCATTGAAGTTAACGGTAGGCGTTGTAGCCGTAGTGGATGGTGCACCAAAATCAAAAGTATTCTTTGCTGCATCACCTGGTTTTACAGGATTTACTGTTTGAGCTATGGAGGTAGCAAAAGGATTGACAAATTTCATAGCTGGACTCTCCGCAACTTTCCTCTTTCTATCTGGTTCACTGGTGGAAAAGCCAGTGGGGCCATTCGAAGACACTGGTGGGAACAATATTGAAGCATTAGGTGCTGCCGTTGTTGGTGAGAACGTATTTACTGTAGCAGAACTTGATACGGTACTTGCAGCAGTGGACTTGGGGGGAATCCCAAATGTAAAGCCTTTTGTCCCAATTGATGCATCAGGCTTGGCAGTATTACCAAACACAAAAGGCTGTGCAGCTTCTGGTGTTGTTGTAGTGGAAGAACCAAACGGAAAGCCTGCATTTAATGAAGGCTCCGACTTTTTTCCTCCCGCGTCCACAGCCTTGTCGATTCCAAACTTAAACGAAGCAGCTTCAGGTGGAATTGAGAAGTTGTATTTGATTGTTGAAGCTGGCTGGGTTGACTTTGGCTCGGTTCCTGGCTTCACGGCCTCACATGCTACACACTTCACGGCTGGATCCTTATTCGTAAGCATGCAGTCCGTGCACACCCACGATCCTTCAGGCTTCTTGAACATGTCACCGAACCCACTCGCGGGAGCTGGCTTGACGGCCTCACATGCTACACACTTCACGGCTGGGTCCTTGTTCGTGAGCATGCAGTCCAGGCACACCCAAGATCCCTCAGGCTTCTTGAACCTGTCACCGAACCCTTGTGCGGGAGCTGGCTTTGAACCAACTGAACCGACACTTTTGTCCTTCTTGGTCTCACAGCACACACAGAAGTCCGCACCGGGCTTGTTGCGCACAAGACATGTGGCACACTCCCACGTGTCACCGGAGGGTTTGGGGAGACTGGCAAAGCTGCTAACGGGTGGTTTCACGGGATTTGCACCTGGCTTTGGCGTTGTACAAGCAACGCAAGACGTAGCATCAGCTTTGTTGTTAACCATGCAGGCGGCACACTCCCAACAGCCAGCAGCTTTCTTGAATTGGTTTCCAAAGCCGAAAGGCTGTGAAACTGGCACATTGGTAGGTGTTCCAGAAAGAGCACTCGAGCCAAACGAAAACCCAGGGGAAGCTTTATTGTTCACGAGAGACTCAGAACTAGACATGGAGCTAGAATCAGTTTTTGAAAGAACATTCATCACACTTCCGGTCTTCAAATGGGTCGATCCACTACCAAGGTTGCTATTTTGTCCATTGTTTTTACTTTGATCTGGATTGGCAATTTTTAAAACATCAACACTAGATGAACAATTTGGAATGAAATCTGGAACACTCATTTTATTTTGGGTACTAAAATTACTGCTGCCATGCCCGACAGCAGTGCTACTGTGACTTGAATCGTGTCTGCCATGTTTGAAGTTATTGCTACCTTTCGGATCAATAGCCAGAAATTCTCTTGAATCGAGGTCTGTTGGAGTAGAGAAGGCATATTTTCTACGTGGCGGTTTCGTTGCCAGGAAATCAAATTTCGGTAGCGTCGAAATGGGGAGTGCGATATTCGGCAGATTCACTTCTTCTGTCATCTCTTCCTCCAGATCTTTCATCTTGGAAGTCATCTTACCAGATGGTTTCACTTGACTGCTATCCAGTCGCATCTTGTATTCCTTCTCGACCGTACTTAATGACGAGCGTGACGGAGATGCCGCTATGAGGCGAGCAGCTTCCATAGAGTCTTGCAGCTTGGCTCTGCGTTGTAACATGAGCAAGTCGGGGACAGTCGTGATGGTGAGATCTTGTGTTGGAGGCCCCCCCTTGCGTGGCGCGGGACTACTGCTGTAGGGCGCAGATCGTTTACGACTGGCCAGTGCCGGAGACGAAGCAACTGGAATTCGCTTAGCGTCCAGCACCGGGGAAGACAAAGTATCCAACACGTCGAGGATTCTCCGCGAAGTGCAACTGTTCAGGTCAGACAAATCCATGCTGTTCAACGGCTTCACTTGGATGCTCTGCCGCAAAGGCTGTGCAGTTGTGTTCGGCAGAAACAGACTACGAGGCTTCCTGTATGCAGACGCGCCGCCATATTGCGTCTGACCGGGGTAGAATGGTGACAGCGAGACTCGGTCGCTGCAGTTGGACAGACCGCTCGGCGACAGCGGATTGCTGAACACGCTTGGGTCGAACGACGGTCGCCCAGAACGCGAGGAGTTCAGCCGAGGGCTTAAGCTGGCATCCGGCAGTTGCTTGGATCTAGACAGCACTCTCACTGCAAGAAATACAAGAATTGAATTATCTACAAAGAACAGATCACCACACAGACTAGGATGTGGACACAAAATAGAGGGAAGCCAGGGGGGTCTGGGATGAAAAGGACCGGGCCATGCGATGAGGGAAAGGGCCCGGATGAACATGTGATAGGGCGAGGGCCCATAAAACAAAAGTAGATAGAAAAAAAATATGTAAATTTTCGACACACTTCGAAATGTCGAAGTATTCGTTCAAATTCGAATAGTGCGCGCGCGTCGGTAAAGAAGTTCATCCGACCAATCAGCGTACATCTCGCCCAAGGACAAGGTCGCGCGGCGCGACCTTGTCCGCGCACACACCCCCCTCCAAGTTCCAACGCCAAAACTCGTCTCGTCGTGTGTCAACAGTAGACAGCTGGGGGCTTATTCTTGAAAAAGTTATCACGTCATAACTCCAAGTTATGATGTCATAAGGAAGTTTGTCCTATCTCTCACCATGTTAATATTATGACTTTCTTATGAGTCATTCATTACTTACGACGTGATAACTATTTCAAGAATAACCATCCAGATTTCAATTTGTTGCATTCGCCGTGCCAAGCTTACCTGTGTTTTGTGTTGTGTTTTTAATTTTGCGAAATATTTCCGACACGAAGTCGAACTATGGAATCTGCTAACGCAAATTTAGAGCAAGGAAAAGTGGCTTTGGAACTCTTTTTCCCCTGGCAAGGGCGAAGTGCAACACGCGTCAAAGCATTTTGAAGACGCCCTAGACGACAACTTAGGTACAAGCTTATTGAGCAGGAAGTAATTTCCTTTCGTTAATAGCTGAGATAACATACAATATTTTGATATTGTTTCAATTTTGTGTGCCTATAGGTATTTAATTTCTACTGTTCAATACCACATTGTAAAAAGTATGTTTTTATTTATAGGCACAATACCATGTATTGTGTCTACCTATGTCTGACACTGATCAGTGATCCTAAATTAATTTAAAAAAATATATTGCAGCAGTAACTTGGCCAATGGGAGGGAAAGAAGAAATGAAGATGCAGGCTGCAGAAATGAAGTTCCTGAGAAGTGTGGCAGGAGTGACGAAGATGGACAAGGTGAGGAGTGCAAAGATTAGAAAAGACCTAGAAGTGGAATCTCTTAGATTTAAACTTGGAAAAGAGAGGCTAAGATGGTACGGACATATGAAGAGGATGGGAAAAGAGAGGATACCATGTAGAGAGGCAGAGCGTGCAGCCATGGGTGTCAGAAGAAAGGCAGGAAGACCTAGAACCAAATGGATCAACGGAATAGAGGCAGCTGCAGAAGAAAGAGGAGAGTGTTGGGGAGTAATTACAACAGAGAAGTGGTGGGAAGACAGAGAGAGATGGAGGGAGCTGGTGGAAAGAGAGGAGGCTGAAGAACTGGAAGAAGAGATTGAAGAAGTGTGGAGTGTCGGACTTGGCAAGTCGGCTCTGAGAACACAAGTGCCCTAGAACATTGGTGGGATCATCCCACCCCCTGACCCGACAATAGTTGGAAGCAGGGTCGTGATATTATATTATTATATAAATCTAAATTTCTTGAATTCTATTTTAAATTTGTTGGTAGGAAAAATAGCATTATTTACAAAAAATATTCGACTTCGAGAAACTATTCGAGAAACTATTCGAGAAACTTCGATATTCGACTTCGACTTCGACTTCGAGAAATTCATGGGCAACTATTCGACTTCGACATCAAAATTCACTATTCGCACACCCCTAGTAAATTGAGTAAAAATTCTGGATAAATATGAAAAACAACAGTACAATGTAAATAGGGGCCTGTAATATGGGAAAAAGGGCTTAAAATGACAGGGGCCAGGGATGTAATCGCTCCCAGGGCCAGACTGCCACTGAGGGAAGCCAAGTAAATTCATCAAACTTTTCAAAAAAAAAAATTACAACAAAAATACACCTAAACAATACCTAACAAATATTTCAGTTAGTAAATATTTTTAATAAGTTTTGGCACTGTTTCATTATTTATACTCGACTCGAATAGGTGTGATTCTCGGACGGTAATGGATGAAGGATAGACAAATTCTAGTAAAGTCTGGAGGTCAAGGAATGTAAGTTGTCACATCTGAGCAGCTATTTAAATCTAATTATTATTAAATGCCCTGAAAATCATTTCTGGTTAGCTCATTACTATTGGTCCGAGTTGGATAATTCAAAATAATTATGAAAATGCGTTTAATAATTTGGTATATTGCAATACCTGTATGTGTGTATGAAGTTGTTAATGATTTGATGATTAGACTCACAAGTATTTTTCTCACTTCCGTGGGTTGTCCACTGGCTTGTGGACAGATATTTCCGGTTATCCACTTGACTCTTGCCTTGCGGAATCAGTGACGAGCAACCACTTGTTGATACGCTGCTATCCGAATGCACAGACTGGTCATCTCCTGTAACAGAAAAGTAACATAATTATATATCAAGAATGTTCTATTATTAGAATAATTCAAAATATAGACCCAAATAGGTACATAAAAAAAAAATCAAATACATCCGTCTAAGGTTACATTTTAGTACCTACATTTTTATATTGTGAAGTTGACAGGTTTTTAGTAGGTATATAATATTAATAAAAACAGGTGTCACTCTGATAGCTCATTTCAGAGATAGAAAACACAAACTGCCTGGTATCAATATGATCACATTACCACATATAGTACCTACCTACTAATATAATAACTTCAGATTTGTTTTGTATGTAGCTAGTTTTACTGCTGAAAAAACATGGTAAAAACTTGGCAAGATCAAGATTATATTTTTAAGCTCTCTCTTTTAGAAACATGTGATGCAAGATCTTGTCAAGATTAACCAGATCACACCAAGAATAAAAAGATCTTAGAAGAACCTGGCAAGATCTTGCAGATTTTTCAGCAGGGTTGTTCATCTTCTGGCTCAATGTCATCCATGTTATGTTACGTATAATAACAAGAGAAAATCAAAGGAAACCAAATTATAAACACTAGGGATATCCCATGGTCAATTGGCTAACCTAGTTAAATCATTGACTACCAAATACTAGGGGATAGGTAAGTGAACATTTAGACTCGGGTCAACGGTTGTCATCAAACGCGCCGCGTATCGACCTTGGTATCGACTCGATATATCTCGAAATCGCAAGCGCTCTCGCTCGAGTCGAGCCAATATGGCGTCCGACAAGTAATCCCCGATGAAGCGTGGAAGCGGCTGGATTTAGTGCGGGCGTTTTTCTGACGAGACAATAATTGTCAGTGATCAAATTGGAGACGATATTAATGTTAATGAAAGCATTTTCAGTGTAGTCAGTGGTTTTACTAGTGTACACAAACACGTTACGTCGAAATCATGGACTTCAAGGTTAGTGTAGCTGACAGGCTGATGATTTGTTAGTCACTGAAGCAGGCTCACACTTTGCGTCAAACTACTTTTAACCAAAGGCACAAAAATAATTGAACTTGTGATCAGTAAATTCTTTCATGTCGTACGAATAGCCCAATATAAATAGTATGTCAATAACTGGACATATGTAACGGAAATAAGCAGAAATAGCAAGACGAAATTTGACAACCGGGAAGCAATGCTTGAATTGTTACGTTACTTCATCTCACCTGAACACATTAATGTAATGAACATGTGCTTCTAGTATTGTCAGATGTATTAGAAAGGGTTTAATGATAGCTGAAAGCTCATTTATAGGCTATTACAAATCAAATAAACAGAAATAGTAACACCCATCAGTGTCGACTGGCGAAAATGACGTAATCATTGCCGTTGGCATGGTAACTGTATGACGTCATAGTTCTATCGCGGGACAGTCCTAGGTCCACGGGATTCAATGGTAGAGGTAAGGGAGATACCTATCCCTGTACAGTATTTGGTAGTCAATGGTTAAATACTCTTAGTCGTCAATTGACAAAATTATTTAATTACTGTGTTAACTCGAGCCACAATTATATGTCAATATTTCGATTCTGAAAACAGCTCTGCCCCTTATATATGCATACATTACATACCAAGCTTTTTTCCCACTAAATCCAATGTGGATGCTTGTACACAGAGCTGTGTATACTGCCACATGTTGTCTATCTCTGCCTTTCCCTCTCACTCTGTCTAGACTACTCAAACTGTGTAGACACAACATTATTAACATATTAAACTTGTGCAATAAAATGTTTTCCCTTGCATTTAGATCAGAAGTCAAAATAAATATTTAGTACCTTTGAAAAACAATGCTCTGACTGGCATAAAATAGACTAAACAGTAAACACTGATGAAATGGCAATCTTAGTGGAAGGGTAGGAGGGGGTTGGGTTCGTTTTGGAATGCAGAGGGAAGGCAGGTGCGCGTCTGTTAGAGCAAACAACAGCTGCTGGGAAAAGACTCCCCTCCCCCTTTCTTAGAAGCAGGAATTTTCTGTTTGTTTAGAAGTTGGCAGTGATTTTCATTAAAATAGCTCATTTTGCTGGAAACCAACATTTAGATCAATATCAAGTATACAAACACACACTGTTTTTCATCATTTACTGGGGCTTATATATGCATGCTAAGTGTTTTCTTAAAATATACTTCTCAAAACAAGGGTGCATCGTATATACAGGGGCGGCTTATACAATAGTTAATATGGTATGATACAGACTAATTACACTGTCTAAACAGTAGGTAAAGTTAATTATAGTAGGTAGGTACCTAATATTAAAAAAGTAGGTAGGTACAAAGGTACCTTTGAAACTTTTCTCAGAGGTTTTCAGAAAATGATGGGGAATTTTTGGACACCCATGGACACACTATTTGCGCTTTTCACAAAGATCGAATGGAGAAACATATAATTTCTGCGGGCCTTATGGAAGTACTAGGTATGCGTTTTAAGTTCGTAAATTTGGTAATTTATACCGTTGATTAGTGGTTCTTCACGTCTCTTCAAGTTGAGTTCCAGAGTTGGCAGGAACGGAGCCGGTGTCGACGATGCCAAGCAAGGTCGCTGCTGCAGTCCACTCGGCCCGGCAATTGTTCCATCCACGATGTCGCTCTGCTCCTCGAATGACGCTGAAAGAGCACAAGAGGTTGACACTTTCTGATCCCTACAAGCAGTTGGAACCACAACTTGCTAGATTGATGTTGCAAGAAACAATGTCTGGCTTGTTACCCAGTCATTTCTTGACTCATTCATCAAGAGATTTTGCAGTGTGAATGACGCTATTCTTCACCAATCCCCAGGTACCTACCGTAAGCACCAGCATAACTGCGGTCAGCCCCAGTTCTCGGCTGATTCAACTCGACTCTCCTCTGCTTGGCCGGAGGTTGTTCAATTGCATCTTCGTATTCTTCTTCAGGAGGGACACGAGGGCTGCTGGAGGCTCCATCATCCTCGTCTTGCGGTGCCAGCCAGCTCGATATTCGTGGGAAGAGAGAGGACACGCGGGTGCTGACTTGCTTGACGAATGACTGAAAAGAGAAAGTTGCTATTGGTATTTAATATAATTTATATGGCTATGAGTACCTATACTAATTAACTGTCAATTGACCAGAATGACCTATGCCAGTCTATGTCAATTGACCAGTTAGTACCAACCAAAATAAGATTCCCTTTCTTACCCGCTAAAATTAAGAATAACCTAGGTAGTACTCTACTACTGACTGGTTGTGTATGTAACCGCCACCAGTCAGAAGATAGCCTCGGACAGACACCCCTGGCATTGTCTTTAAAATATAATTACCCAGTGCATTTTAATTAGGAAACTAGCTTGGGTTAATCTTTTGATTAGGTACCTACCTAGTAGTACCTACTTTATGAATGGGAATTAATTTCTATGTTTGATGCCTAGCCTAGCCTAGGACCTGGAATCGTCAACATTCTTTCAGAACTTCATGGTTTCCACGTACCTAGTGCTTTTGGCCAACATCCGTAGTACTACAGACTTTGTATTTTATAGCATACAAAATTGGCATCCATGGCAAATGGTTTGTTAAAAGTTTACAGCCTACAAACTTTACTCCCAATCCTCCATGTCATTGGTGAAAGCCAAAACAAGGTTTAACTTGACAGATTGTTGCTCATATTATTATTTCAATTTGCACATTATTTAATTTTTCCAAGCAAAAATATTACGTCCAAAAGTTTTTTAAAAGTTTTTTAAAGTGCAAGGTGAAAGTAGAAAATTGAAGTTGGTAGGTTATATATAGGTAGTAGTACAAAAGTGCTGTAAAAATCCACATGCAGTGCGTTGATTATCCCGACAAACTGTGATTTGACAGTCAGAAGCCTCAAATAATACCAAACTCGATAAAACAGTAAATTGCAATTCGAGAAAATAAGGAACACGACTGACCTCTCTTGGATTCTTTAGTACTATCCATAAGGGGGACAATGGAGGATAAAGGGTTTATTTATGTAATAAATGATATAAAATATGCGTTAGCTGTTTGTTATGGCTGAAAACGTAAACTTGTACCTAGAACTAATGGCGTTTTCCACTGGCCGCCCGCACTGAGCTGCACTAGTTCTGCACTGAGTTTTAAATTTACAATGAGTTTTGTATGGTGAAGTAATTTCAGTGCAGCCCCAGTGCGACTAGTGGAAAACGCCATAAATCTAAATTTCATTGTTTCTCCTTTTTCACTGCCCTATGGAAACACGAACATCAAAATAAAAAAGTAGGTAGGTATATCTAAAAGCCAGAAGTAGCTCCATCACGTATCGCTTATTTGTTCGAATAGGTACCTACTAGGGTCAGCGTCCCAGTTCTCGTCCATGTCCCTAATCTCGACCACCATTAATAATTAACCATACTTTACAACTTTAACATTGAATTTCTCAAGTGGATGAGATTTGAGGAAGTGGTGTTTTTGCTCATAAACTGTAAAATAACTTTTATGAACTCACCCTGCTAGCAATGACTAATCAGACATGAATATTCAATGTCAATCATATGGAAATCAACCAAGATGTGACATTTCACACACAGTTTTAAAAATTAATGTAGCTACCTACCTACATTGCTGAATTGAGCTAAGGGTGACGAGAACTGGTACACTGACCCTACTTAACTCCCAGTCCCTTCCCTCAAGTCTAAAGTTACTTTCAGGAACTGATTAGCACAACCAACGCATAATTTACTGAAGTTACGCAAACTTTTTTGCATGATAATCGCGTGACTCCAATATACTTTTTTCGTTATTTTCCAATGCAAAAATTGAGAAAACTGTTCAGTTGCGATTCATGGGATCCTTACTTTAGGTGTTATGACTTATGAGGTTCTAACAGAACCAACCAATAGTATAGTGGACCCAGCGAGCGTAGAGAAAGTTCAGCAAATGCTGTGTAAAATTCAACAATGGGTTTAGCTTGTAATCCGGAGTGTTTTGACGCGTGCCCGGTTGTAAATATCTCTCAACCACTGCAGGTAATCGGGACAGGGTTGTTTTGTTGTGGTGCCAAATATCTTTCAGTGCGTTTGCTTTTAAAATTCAAGGAAAGTTGTTTAAAATGGCAACAGTGTAGGTGGAAGGGGTGGCAGGTCATAAAATGAGTTGTATCTTGTCAGAGCTTAATGGTCGAACAAGGGTCGAACAAAACTGCTCATCTTATGAAAGGAGTTTCTCCACGCTCGCTGGGCGAACTATATCTAGATAGTACCTAAGGTTCAGAGAATTACAATCAGTTACCTAGTAGGTTTTCTTAATCGCTGCGGATATTGGTACGGTCAGTGCGTTACTGGGCAGCCTAAGGAAAAATACTCTCTGGGTACAAACAAATTCGAACTTGCGAGAATTAAAGCTGGGCAAATAAAATAAAATAACTCTATGGAAGTGAAATTTTTAAATAAAAAAACTGCAACCGCAGCCGGATTCAAACCGGGGTCCCCTTGCTCCATTGTCCAGCGCTCTACCAACTGAGCTAGCGAGGTGGGGATACTCAGTTTAATGTATTCTGCTTTATATAAACACAGGTGTCGTGTAGCGTACGCGCTGTCTATTGCGCACGAGGTTGACCGTACGAATAGCGCATTGATTATTCATACCTACGGCTGACTATACGAATACAGTTAGGTACCTACTACGTTTCTTAATTTCGGCATTCTATTTAGAAATGCTACTTGAGTATAGTGACTAATGAGTAGGTAGTCTAGTGAGTAGTGAATAATGCTATGAGCACAAGCTGAATAGGCTAATTCAAGAAGTAGTACCTAGGTACAAGCTACCTAGGCTAGGTAGGTACCTACCTACCTACTTAGTAGACAATTTGACAACATTAACCGTGCAACTGAAACGTAACTTTTCAAATCTGATAGAAAGGAGCCTACCTACTACCTACCTACCTAGCTACTGTAGCTAGGTGCTATGAGAACAACCAACTATAATGACCTAATTTGCACTCAAAAAAATCCTTACCTAATCTGAACTTACAACAAAAATTTGCAAAATAATCTAGGTCGATTGTATGCATAGAGCAATAGCATCCTCAATTTGTAACTTCAATCAGAGCTCAAGAAGTGCTGTGTGGTATGTGGTAATTCTGTCTCTGTCTGTACTGTACTCCGCCATGAAAAGCAAGTGGACGGATGACACCATGTGGGTTGATACTAGAGGCCTAACGTCCATATCAGGGGCTGTGGTTAGACATTACAAAGATATCTGAACGCCAGTTCCATGATGGATAACTTCAAATAAACACATGTTTGGAGTGGAAATTTGCATAAAATGAGCTTATTTAATCAATAATTAGCAAGAACAAATTGATATTGCGCCATACGAGATCTTTTCTCTGTATGAGGTCGCTTGCTGGAGGCTATTACGCGCGAATACAGCGCGAAACCTTGTACTTACATTTTGCACATTGTAGGGCTTGCTGGTGTGAGAACTATTGTTTGTTTGATTGTTCTTTTCTTTAGGCATATTTAAAACCGATATAATTTGCAAATTAGATGATTTTACTACATAAAAACGTGATTCTAATAAAATTCACTCAATGATATCACAACGCAACATGGCGTCGATCACGACGGATCTTGAAATTTAGCTGATCACCGCCTTCTAGTGAAATACCGGAAGCGACCAGCATGCAATGCGCGCTGGCGGCTGGCGCGGAATATTCATGAATGAGAACTTGACTGTTTATAACTCAAATACATAATACAAATAGGTTTACCAGATCCTACTGAATAAAATAGTCCATCTTATTCAACTAATTTAAAAAGATATTTCTCCGTAATAACTTTCAGATGTTACATGAATTTTTAAGAACAGTCGAGCCCGGAAAATCAATGTTCTTTCAACATCAGCCAGTGACTGCAGCGCATGAATGTGTAGCGCACAGCCTACCCTCCAGGCGCAGTACACATCTTGCAAATCTCGATCAGCATGTGAACTTGTGTTGGAAGTTGGAAGCTACTGGAAATGTTCCCATGGTTCACACGGCTTCATATGACTATTCGCTAGAGAAGGAAAAGTTAATGCAAATAGCGAGTTGAAACAAAGATCCCATCACATAATTAGAAAATCCAGAGCGTAAATAATCTAATTCCCTACTTCCCACGAGGTCATTAATCATCTACAATAATAATATTGTACGTATCCAAAATAATTGCCACGACATATCAAATTCTGATAAATTGAAGAAAACTATTTGTAATTACTGTAAACGAAACGTGTTAGCATAGTTGTTGTTAGCACGAAGCTCGTGTCTTTTTGTACATTTTCCCATCAACAAAAATATTTTATAATAATTATGAAAGATCTTTACGTAAAAAGTATAATATCTGAAGCAGATAATTTTGTCTACCATCAAAATAGTTTGTCCTCGAGAAGTTATCATAGTGTAGAAAAGGAACCAACCGCTAGAATGTCACAAGCCGTGTCTAAGTACTGACCTAATATATAAACACAAAACATTGTAATAATATTGTATTTTAATTCGGCTTTAGCACTTGCACGGTTCACAACCGGGAATAATCATACTCATCGTACTTCTAGAAAATGTAAAAAATGTGTCACTACTTACATTCTGACACTGATAGTGACATCGAATATAGCAAGTCACGCAATTCGTTAATTTTTTAAAAGTCTTAAAATATTATTTATACACGGTTTCCACCATTACATGTAGTTTAATGTATTCCAAATAATAATTTAAAAAACCTAACTTCGCATTATGCAGCTTTTACTTTAAATTGCAAAGAATTATGACATTATTCAAATAATATCAAAATAAAATAAAATGCGTTTACGAAGTTTAATACATTTTGAAGCGTAAAAAATACAAAAAATTTGCAATATGTGTATTCTGTTCTATAATTAGCGTTACAAGAAATTTTAATGATTTTGCTAAATAAGTAGATTATTATACTTACGATTTAAGTGTGCATTTTACTTCCATCACCAGCAGTAAACCGATTGACCAATTAATTTAATATTTTCTGTGAGTGTCATCAATACCATGTTGTATTTTGGCATGTGGTTGAAATATTTGGGATATAAAATGAATTGAGTCTTTTACCAAGAAAGTCTATAATTTTTTAAATTTTCTGTGCATTTTCAGTCAATTATTTGTAAAACAAAAACTACAGTAACAAACAACATCTTATATGAATATTAAAGAAAGTTAGTACCTACTCCTGTCAGTCTTTCGGCTGTCAGAGTCAGTCGTACTAAAAAGATCCGAAATAGTCGCTAGTTTCGCGATGTGATTGTATTTCCAGTTACTCGCCCTTCACAAGAAAATAACCCTCTTGAGTTAGACATTGAGAAAGCCAGAGTAGAAGAGAGATTAGAGTGCGAAAACAAGCTTTTAATCCTTCTAACTAGATTACTATCAATTTAACCGTTCAAAATAAACTGAAAAATAAATACTTGTCTTCTAGCACTTTCTTCAACCAACTCGTTGCACTTCTACACACAATTAGCCACGAATAAATCATACGTTTTTTACAATCAAGAAAGCATTTTAACTTTGTGTAATCAGTCATGTAAATTACATATTTGTTTTTACCTCTAAACGTTTATGCAAAGTAGGTAACTAACCTAGGATGACACATTTCATCCGTGTGGTTCACTTCGCAGATAATATCGTTTAGAAACCAGATTGTTTGAAGAAACCAAACATTGTCAACAGATAATGAATAAGGAACGTGAGCAATAAATATTTCAAAATTGTTTTTGAAGCCAGGAGTATTGTCTAAAAGTATCACACCTCAGTCAAAAGCACTTTTTAAAAAAGGTACACATTCATTGTATAAACTACTATCTATGGTATAACCCCATGACTTTTGACCATGGAGTCATTGGCTATTAGACCATACCATATCTAATTTATACGTATTCTTTGAAATCAGTAAACACTTAAAAACATCAATTCAATTCTAAATTCCACCTAAACGGCGTAAAAAATACCATTCAAAATATTTTTATGTAGCACACTCTAGACCGGATATTTCAATGGGTCAAAAAAATATTTGCCACACTCAGATAAGTGATTACGTTACTTGTATTATATTATTTTAAATTGAAGTTACGTATACTCTAGAATAATCTTGAATCAAATGATTCAGCCAAAGGTTTCTGGTCTTGCCGGACATCCGGTATTTGCCACCCCAAACTCGATCAAATTTCAACGCTCCCTTCTTTCCCCTTCATATGACGTCATAGTAAAAACCTCCAGACCATATCATCATCAACAAATTGTACAGTTACATTTTACCTAATAATATGCTGTATAGGTAAGCGTCATGTAAGAAACAGTCTGAAGAAAATCATTTGAAATTGTCGACCATGACTGTCTATTGGTTGGCTCCTCAACGAACGTCATGGTAGTTGGTCCGTCTTTGGCCCCGTTTCTTTCCATAGCTACGCGCTTGAGTTGTTCCTACTTCATTAGCAACCTTAGCTTCGACAAAGTCGGACGTACGAAGCAGTTCCCGTGATGTGCTCGACGAGTGCTTAGTTCGAACCCAGTGCAGGATAATAAGTGAGATATTGAATTCGACGATATGGAATTGTTACGGGACAGGTGGTGTTTTTGGAATATGTGGACGATTGTTTTAGTGGTATTAATTGGAGTTACACGGAGTAATGGTAAGTCATTTTTATATAATTAAATTAATTACAAAATAATTACATAAATTAAAATACCGATGCAAAATATTGATACTAGGAAATAACCTGTTACCAATGATTATATTGAAAGTCTCTAAACAAGTTGCTGATAATCATCTTGTAAAAGTATCACATAGATTGAGGTCGCGATGTTTCTTGCAAGAGTGCTCCAAAAGTGTCCGAGAATCTTCTTGAGTCAAGTGCAAGGAGAATGTTTGTCGGACAAGAAACAATGTCGCTGGAAGGCACAAGTAGAGGCGCTTTCCAACGAGCTAGGGACATCGTGATTAACATGTGGCACAGATATCAAGATGATTTAAAACAATGTCTGTCTAACAAACTGGTTAATAGGATTCTGATGATTAAACTTGATCTTGAGCTATTTTATAAAGAAAGTTAAACACGGAACAAACTTCTTGACCAACTGCCACATACAGTTAGTTATCTATTCGCATTCCAATCTACCCTCTTGAACAATTAAAATATTAACGAAATATGTTCATATATTCAAAGGAGGCAAGGGACGCCTTTGCCCTTTACCTCCTATTGGAAATAGATTTTTTAACAATTCACATTTGAGCTTTATTTGAGCTCAATTTGAGAATGACAATACACCTGTTTTCGAATTATAAGATTTATCAAACTGACAGATTTGACATAAATAAGATTATCTAATATTTATAAATTGATCCTGTAACTTTTCATTTTACACATAATTCTAAGAACTGATAACCAATCAGAGCGTAGTTTTTGGGCTGCACATTTCCTTTCATTCTAAAATTCATATTTTGGAAATTAACCCCCCCCCCCTGACTAAGCTTCTGGTCAGCGTCCGAATTTGAAATCTAATGACATATTATTATTATGTAGATCCAAGCACATGAGTTCGAAGCCAGCGTAAAGCAAATACCATATGTCAATCCGTCAGAGCAGAATATCTGATACCGCAAATACGCCCATTCTGAGTTTAGCAGGAATTAATCGCGTCGGTTAGCTTATAAGAACTATTAACTTAGCGAGTAATTGTGTAGGCATAATGTCATGTGATGAAGCTGTAATTGAATGTTTTGTGAGCAAGTCAGTCAGTGCAGTCGCCTCAAATGCAAGCGTTTTCAATGATTTAAACGTGGTGGACACATTATATTATTTCTCTGATGAGAGCGAAAATCACTTGTAAAAATAATTATCTCAAGGAAAAATTACAAATCAAATGCCATAACATTTTACAAAAAAGATATTTTAGAAAAACATTTTCTGACAGGTGCATTAATAATTTAAAGATTTCCTAGTAGATATTGACATTTACCTACCTGCAAAAAACAGCCATTTTCAAAAGTATTTTTTGGTTGATTTTGAAAACGAAATTTGAAAAAGCTTATATGTGAAATTTATTGGTGAAGCTTGTTGTGGAACTATTTTTTGGTTTTTAAGATCGTAGACATGTCCGAATAAAATTAAATTGCATTAAAATATCAGCATTACAAAGAAGAAAAACACGTGATTACTTGTTGTTGTAAACAGTAATTGTACCTGTGTTTACAATTGCCATCAGATCTTCTCCTGCATTTACTTGTAAATATACGTGTAGAATATTTTCACAACAAAATTTAATCTGACAGAGTATTTAAACCACGCTAATTTAAACTTTGCACCCTACATTCGTTTCAAATTGTTTAGCGGAACAAACTAAAGACTACCTATATAATAATCGCACCACAAGAAAAAGCGAATCGAATCAACATAAATAGGCTCCATTTATTGAGTTTTTATAAGTTTCAAGACGACAGAAGTCCACTTAGAAATGAAAAAGCTGAACGGTTTAGAATTTTAATGTTTGTTATTAATACAAAAAGAAAATGTGAGTCCATCTACTCTCGTGGTACGTAGAGAGTACTAGAACTCCATGGTACCCGAAGAAAGTATAATCACGTGTACGCAATAGCTCAATGTTAGTTATTGTGTGGATGTTTTAATAAAGGTTTTTGACATTAGAGCACAAACACAAAATAGAAGATAATTCAGATCGAATATAATGAATATATCAAATGATTATTGACATTCACTAAAACCTGACTTGGTTTCGTTGACCCTTCCTCAATGCCTCCAAATTCGTCTAACCCGCTAAGGTAAGACTTCCTACATTAAACCTATCGTGGCCCGATATCGGCACGTCCATTCATTGTCTCACTTCCGGCACGTAATGGCAGCCCTGATTAAGAAATCCTACCGCGTCGTCGGGTGCACAAAAGCACACCAAATACGTCGCCCTAGCCGGGTATTGAAGCCGGTACTTGGATCTAGTTGATGACAACGTGTGACCTACTTGATGCCATGTCACACGGGGGTGTAGCTTCAACATAACTGTACAATGCTTATTAAGATTTTTAATTGAGTCTGACGACATATATATTATGTAAATTTCGTCGTGTATTATGGAGGTTGACATTTTTTTGATTGTGTTTTTAATAAAGCCAAATAACGTTTCTAGAACGTCAGCTCAAAACAAAATAAATTACTTACTCTTGCAAAATCAGAATCTTTCACGAATTCTATATTTTCTGTTGTCAAAAATGTCCAGGGTCCTTATTCTACTACGAAAACGAAATAATTTCGGTCTGAATTCACTTTACGGCCAAGATTAACATTGAACTGCAATGTTTTCAGACCGAAATGATTTCGTAACAGAATAAGGGCTCTGCTGGACTAGATATTTGTATTTTTACACCTATTCTTGGTTAAATAAAATTGTTGTAATAAACCTTTACGTCATTATTTTATACAATGGTTTTTACTCACACATTTATTATGTTGGTACGTTGGAATTGTAATAAAGGTATTTCGTAAATTATCAAAATTTTGTTGTCATGATGGAGGTAAACCAACTAGTTTCAAATTCGTTCCATCCTTTTTAAGTTCCATGTAATTATATACCGCATGCTGTCAAATTTGTTACTGTCAGAAGTCAAAACGCAACTATAATCAACCGTTTACTGTTTTTAAATTGATTACATAATTACATACATATTCAAACTACATACATTCTCAAACTAATCGAAGAAATGTTTTGAACTTCATTCAATGCCAATGTTACTGCCATTTCAAAACAATGGAATGTGAAAACTTTGTTTTGTAATTAATTCGATTTTTATTCTTACAAGATTTCACCCCTGAATTGGTTCCCACATGTTTCCTACACGCATTGAATAGTTGTGTTGACGTTTAGCCGCCAGACTTGTCGACTTGAAAGTGGAGATTTCAACGTGAGAATACGCAATGTTCATCAAACCGATGCCAAATGACTTTTACTCGTCCTAACTTGAAACTTTACACCGCCCTCTTCTCGACCGGTGTGAAAAAGAGATTATGTCCAGAGATGATATCTTCGTTACTAATATCTTTGCTTTTTTATGAAGGTAATTCCCAAGTTGACGCACGATTCTTTGAGAACTTTTACTTTTGGGTGACTTTCGCTGATATTCTATATTTTAATCCGTGACAGAAGTAACTGATCTGTTTCATTGATGATCGCTTCGATTGATTTTATGAGATTGTTTCGCATGTCGGTGACGAAACTTGAAACTCTTGCTTTTAACATCCGTGAAAAATACTTCGCTTCAGACCAAGTTCTCATAATAATATCAATTTATGAAAAAGTTTTTCTAAAGTTGCAAAATGTATACAACTACAAATTGATTTGGATTAACTAATTTCAATATCAAATATAGTGCTATTCTCCACAGCCGACGTGAATACTAAAAAATATTGAAAATACAGTTGTATTACAAAAATTAATAAACTTTGCATGGTAGGAAATTTAAAATTTAAAATACTTTTACAAGTTACAATTTTTTTAAATGTTCATTTTTCAGTGCTGTTAGATGATGCTATAAAACAGAAGAATGTATTTTCCCCATTCAATAAATAAGTTACAGTCATATAACTCTATAGTATGGTATCTTCACCTAAGCCAGGATTAAACTCGGCGCTTAATAAAATGTGTTTTGTAGTTACTCTTGGGCAGACTAGCTGACGTATTGCACAGTAATAATAAAGCAATTGTTCATGTTTAAGAGATGACTCTGCACTCACGATGGCTTCTCACAGATGGTACTCAGTTTGATTCAAACTTAAGTTCATTTCAGATTTCGAACCTTAACGTCTTCATGTGTGAAGAACTGTGAAATACGTTCGTTCCCACAACTGTCTAAATTATACAACAAAAACTATCAAATATCGATAACCACATATTTGTATTGGAATTTAAACTTTTTCGTTCCAACCACAAAACATGAATATCGCGAATCTCGTCTTTTGTTATTGGAAGTGACTTGCAAAATATCGATTTCAATTCTATTATTTTATCAGCAATAAAATATTGAAATTTCATGCGGTATGTGAATTAATGTGTATGCTTGATACATGGACCGCAAGATTGGGGTAACGGTAATACGAAGAACAGAAGAAATATTATGGAGAATCATAAATTGCCTACTCGGCACCACAAAGTAGGATGAAAAACAGTTGTACATTGTAACTGTTTCTCATAGGCATATGCTATAGGCCTATTTATACATCACGCATTGTGGCAATTAGCATTGGACAGGCAAGGCTAACTACACGAATAGTAGTTTCGGGTCTCGATTCGAAGAATTCGCGAATTCCAAACTCTTCATTTATATTTTATTGGGTTCAGAAATTTATAAAAATAAAAAAAATACTTTGGACAAAAGCGTGATTTAAAAATAGGCTAATTTTGTATTTAATTTCCTAAATGACTGCAAAAACGTTAATATTGAATTCATCATGTGCTACGTGAATGAACTTTCCAACCACTCACACTTGACCCGAATTAAGTTCATTACCAAAGCCATAATTAGTAGTAGGTAAGAGCTAATGTGCAAACGTCTTCCTTGATCCTTCCTATTCTCATTATCACGAGGGAAACTTGTCGTCCGACAAATTCGTCTTCCTAGTATAGTTGACAGTAAAACTCCCATCACGATGTAATTCAGACGATCGTAAACCATTGTGAATACATCAATGTAGTGTCATGGAAGAAGCATTATTATGTGAACTACCACGTTTCACGACTCCACTGTGAAGGTGAAAAAGCTCACCCGTATTTGATCAAATGATCAGTGAAGGAGGGTTCACGAAGCCTTCATAATACGCTCGTGGCACATTTATTGGCTACATTTTATGTATAACGAGTACCTATAAGGACTGGAATAGAAGTTTTTGTGGGTTATTATATAATTATAATTCATTTGAGCTTTTAATTATGTCAGTCTCGTCAAGATCTAGACGGGATTTCCCGAATGACAGTCTAAACTTTAGTTTTGTTACCTGCCTATTTATTTTTTAAGGATCCAACAGAGTACAAGTGCATATACGAAGATAAAAACAACCGTAATATGAAATAAAACAAGATACACGCTTATCATGCATCTAATTGTTTAAAATATGAATACACTTAAAGTTCAACCTATTATTATAGAGGCCACCAGACAAGAAATATATAAATGACAAGAAGAGTATCGCAAGAAGTCGAATGAGAACTCTCGCTTCGCTCACTTAGTGAATTTAATACGTAATACAAATAGGTTAATGTGATATCTATAACAGACAGTCAATGATAACGTGAAATGTTATTAATATAATACACTTTTTGTGCTAGAGTAAATGTAGTAAGTACTTTTTACGTACATTGTTGTGGTGTGACGACAATAAAGATGAAATGATAAAAGCGTAAAATCTTTATGCGGAACTTGGTGTACAATCCAGAGTAGTAATGGTGTAAAAGTGTTCTTTGAATCAAAATCTTGAGGCTTAAACATTAGATATTCACTAAATCTTAACGCTTTCTTTATTTATTCCGAGTTCCCCCAGGAATGTTTACAAGGCAAGGAAATAGTCTAGTAGCCCGAGACGATGGAGAAAGAATTAAACAAATTTGAATTCATTATTAAAAACTGAAAGGAAGCCCTTGAGTTGTAAAATCGAACGTTTTAACTCATTTTATCGTTTGTTTGAATAATCTATCGTTTAACTTTCCGTTTTATTCAGATTTTGGAAGTATTTAAATTATTTCTAGTGTTTAGGTTGACTTTCACTGATGATTTCCCTTTTTTATATTATTTAAAAGATTGTTAACCCTCAAAACCTGCCTACTTATAGTCATTTTTTGAATACTAGGAACTGTTATTTGGATTATCCAGAAACTACGTTTGAAAAGTTCTTATTGTCTGATAATCAAGAGTCACTATCAAGTTTCCAGCCACATTTTCAACATTTTTAATCTAAATCAAAATACGTTTTAGTTGTTGTGTAGATGTCGATAGTTACGTGAATTGATTTTGTGTCTTGATTCAGTTAATGGTCCTTGTGGTTGGTGATGTGCACCGTTTCTCTATATGAACTAATGTGTGATGTTTGCAGGTGAGATCGGCGGGTGTCGGTTTCCCGGTGCGCCTGCGCACTCCTCCGTCTTCTTCTCAAACGACACCCTGGCGCCCAAGACGGTGG
Source organism: Leuctra nigra (assembly GCA_934045905.1). NCBI lineage: Eukaryota > Metazoa > Arthropoda > Insecta > Plecoptera > Leuctridae > Leuctra > Leuctra nigra. Next base: position 15,982,391 of record OW203764.1, on the reverse strand, counting down.
CGACGTACGCCTGTGAGCGAGGCTTCGAGCTGCTGGGACCGTCGCGACGCGTGTGCGGCGAGGACATGCAGTGGACGCCGGAGGGGATCCCGTTCTGTGGTGAGTCCAGAGTCCAGAGTCCAGAGTCCAGAGTCCAGAGGAGAGAGAGTCTCCCTTCGTCCTGTCTTAGTTCATACCGGGGGAGCAAAACAAATTGACCCTGTTTGAAAGGTCACTACAACAGGACTATACAAGATAAAGAGCTGAAACTTTTACACATTATAAAAAACACATGCAAATTTAATGTGTGCAATTTTCAGAAATGTTTAATAAATGAGAAAAAAGTTATAGACATTTGAATTGAGACATTGAAAAAGACTCTTGAACAGCACTGAAAACAACAATGAAAGATTCGTGGCCCCTAATTTCGCTATCACAGAGTCAGAAATCTATATCACAGCTTTTAAACATCGTTTGGGCATAGTCCACCAGGATAATGGTGGACCGAACAAAACAATATAAATCCAAATCAATTCTTCAAACAAGTCAATCTGGTTTATTCTGTTTTTTCAACTGAAAAATCAATAATTTCTTACTTTTTTCCTATTCAACAAAATCTTTTGAAACTTGCACATATTAAATTTTGGTATGTTTTATAAAATAGGTAAAAATTTCAAAACTCTATATTTAATAGTTTCGATATAGTGACCTCTCAAACAGGGGCAATTTTTTATGGCGCCACCCGGTATACTCCATTTTAATGGAGTAAAAACCTACTTTCATCTTTCTCAATTGTGAAACTCGAGAAAACGGACTTCTGGCCTTCTGCGCCTAATGTATATATCTAAATATCTATGCCGGAATGACGAAATTGTCTGACAATCTCAGATGTTATGATGTTTTGTATGATCTGCAAATTTAAAAGATCTGACTTTCGGTGGGACCTCTAAATATATATTTTATACCGTTTTTCTGTTTTGACTGACCGATAAGATAAGTAAGTGTCTAAAACTTTAAAATAACGGTTTCCAAAGACTTGTCATAAGCAAGTTTATCTTACTGAAGTTGTGGACTTTATCGGAATGTTGTTTTGTAGAAACGGACAGGGGACGATTTTGCTGTTAAAAAAATACATAAGACACAATTAAATATGTGTTTAAAACAAATCACTCATATCCCTGGTTCGAGGCTGGTTCATTTTGAAAGGCTACAAAATAGTTCGGGAATATTGCAGTTTGAGTTAAATGTTTGGATAATTTGAATAATTTGAATAATCTGAAAAAATTACTCTACGTTATGGAAGAACTTCGTTCTTGCAGCCATGGCCGGACTAATCGGTCCAATCTCTCAATAAACTCCGTTGCTTGAAGATATTCTTGGGCAATTGAATCCTCTTGGCACGGCTACAAGAGGCGCCTGGTCATCATTAATATTCCGTGAACTCTTACTTGTTTTCACCTTTTATGAGATTGTGCAATCAAGGAAGTGGACCGTATAGGTGCCATCATTGTGGCGGCATTCTCCTGCATAATACTTCGATTAAGATCGTTCTTCTTCTTCGTCGATGTCGACAAGACATGGTTGAATTCATTAGAGGGACAGTTCTTCAATACTGACCGATGATGTTGAGGAGGGTTATATAACTTCATTTTCATAGACGCCCTAAAGCGATCTGCATCGTTGACTAAAATAATCGTAAAAATCAAATTGCTCTCTAAGTGCTTCGAAATTAGGCAATGAACATTCTACAAGCGATAAGAATGTAAGATTCTACAATCTCCACTTGCAGCCGGCTTTATGAATTATAATTCGATTATTTCAAATGTTTAAATTTAAATAGTTTAGAAACGTTCCAAAATTTAAAGTATAGGTTTGTTTTCAACGTTGCAATCTTTTTGTTTTGAAATGCAGGCCGAAATTAAAATGTATGAAGAGTCGTTTTTCGGGTACTCTGCGCAATGTCCATTCAAAAAACTGTCACGCACGTATTATTATTCAATCGGTTTTGAATTAATGCCAATTACCTACCTAGTTATTGGAGGTTTCTAAGATGTTCAAAATGTAATTTGGCGTCACAAGAAAGTGATTTGATTTGACAAGGTACCTATAAGATAGATACTCTTGGAGAGTGAAATCAATGGTGAAACCATAGGAACCACTGACTTTTATTCCACTTTTCAATTATTCGAACATTCTTCATTAATTTATTCATGAAGGTCAATGTCAATCATCGGTCATCTACAATGCAACAAGTAATCTCTTGACCATGGGTGGGAAGGACTGACAGAATGGACATGAGGGCTTGCCCGACTCTCAGTCTGACGTTTCTACCATGTGCTCTGTCATACAACTGTCACTGGATCAACATTACTTCAACATTCTTTCACAAGAAGATTTACATCAATTATATTAAACTTACATTGTAAAAGAATGTATAGAATATGTAACAAGCGAGTCAACTTGATCGTGATTGGCTCCGTCTCCTTGAAAGGTCACACAGTGTCTTCCTTGCTCTCCAATCATCATACCGGTTTAAAGAAACAAGTGGATGTGTTATTATCTTCCTCACGAGGAGAAAAAAAATATTCAAGAATTGACGTCGAAGAAGAAGTACCGCCCTAGGCAATGGTCTACAACCACTAACGAGTCTTCATATGACGCCATATGGAAAACTATTAAAACATACCTGCTGAGGAAGTTTACCAGGAACACCCTTGTAGGACCTTATCTCTCATCTTTTATTAACAGAAAGGGTTGATGCTGTTTACGATGGGGTGGAGGATCGAATTCACAAGTAGGGTAGAATGAATGGTCGAAAAGGTATTTTGTCGGCATGAGCTAAGAGAAAACTCGGTCAGGATTCAGGATGTATGAACAAGTGGGCGCAATCTATGCAACATTGTTCGATTGTTCGACAAAGTAAAGTCACCAATAATCGTCTCATTCACTTCCTGTATCTAAGTCGTCCTTGACCCACCAGAGGGCGTTATAAAACTCGGTGCGGTTTGCAAGCGGCGATGGAACGTTCGTTCGTTCGTTCGAATCCGTTAGATTCGCGGGGTGACGGAATGTAGTTGATATCGGCCAGGCGGTGGAATCCACAGCCTTCTCACACCGCCTCGGCAGGTGCGAGTTACACCGTTACTTTGATGGGTGCACCTCCCACGGCTAATTCAACCCGAGTCCAACTACAACATAGATTAGTGCTTCAGGCGATGAGAGAGAAAAATAGATTTGCGAAATGCCAAATACAGAAACGCGAGGCGCTGTTTCGAAATCAGGAAATGAACGATTTTGTCCAACGAGTGGTTAAACTGGATCTGTCTAATAACGATTTTTAGCGAAGAATTTCCCAGTGGAATCTTAGAAAAAAAAGTTTCGAAGACCGATAATTATACGCTTCTCTTGTGTGTGGATAGATTCGACAGCCCTCCGCATAGCTCTTCGTTGCGGGCAAGAAAGTAACAATGGAGCTCAACGTGTCGAAGATTAGAGTTTTTATTGAGCTACCACATAAAAGAAAAACTTTCCAAGAGATGCCTTCGTGCTCCGCGTTATGTTGTGGGTGCTTCTCCCTCACTCTCCAATCAATCGGCAGCGATCGTGCGATCAGACGTAGAAAGTGTCCCTTGGCCTTTGGGGACTACTCAAGATATGACATATTCCAGTAAACAACGTCTGACTAACCTACATACACAACTCACGATTTTCAATCGTATTTCATTAAAATCTCCATATTATTACATAGCTATGTGCATTTTAATTGGTTCCCGATCTATGGGAAAAGAGTCAAGGAAACCAATGCCGAAGGGGTCCAAACAGAGAAACGTAGTCGACATTTTATGGAGGGTCATCAAAGTGAGTCGAAGTCTCGAAGATCGCGTGTTCGACGTCGACCTCAGCTCGTGCATAGCTAAGTAATAATAGCGGTTTAATCAACATATGTTGCTTCCTTCGCATAGCGTCGAGTTGAGAATACCGACAGTTGGCCGAGAGGGAAGGCGAAGTTAGGCAATGCACTATCAGTTCAGTTGAAAAAATGCCTCTTGGCAAATGAAGACGAGCTTCTTTTGACGAGGTCGACGACCGCAAATTAGAACCATCGACATAATCGAAGAGGTGATTCCGCATCGGCTTTTAATTGATGTCTCGCCATTCGATGTGCGGCTGATCGTTAATTGTTGATGAAGGAAAGTTTTGCTTCCTCCGGTGCAACGGATCATTGAGTAGGTGACTTTGTTGGAATTTATACTAATTACAATTTGGCATGAACGAAGGCGCATCAAGAGAAATTAAATCAAAGATAAGAATAAGACAAAAACGACAAAACAAAGAAGTATAATTTGAAAACACGTAACTTATTGTTACGCATTTTATAATACATGGTGAATAAATATGGGTCGAGTGGGTCGTTCGTTCCAAGCCACTAAAGCATGGCCTACAATGGAAGTTCTGTGCGATCATCACATCATGCCATGGTAGATGCACGTTACTTCTCCAAGAATTAGGCTAAGAGAAGACTCTCTAGAAGCGTCTAGTAAAATGAACGTACACAAACAAAACATCCAATTGCCGTCATGGTTACTCTCTTCCTACTACATTAGAGATTACTGCGTTTATCTTCGATTGAAACGAGAACTATAGGAAGGTAGTTCACGACAGCCAAATCTCAATCGCTTTCCACACCAATCGCTTTACGTTTTGTTCTCAGGACACTGCTAGAATGCTTTAAGATGGTTTATTGGACCGTGGTGAAACCGTTCTTTCGATTTAAACCATATTAAATACAAATTCTTTCCACCGTTAAAGCAAGTTAAACTGTTTGCATATATAATGACTTGGTTTTTGTTTGGATCGCAATTAGACTGCAGATTAAGACGTTTTCCTCAGACGCCTGATTGGATGGTAATCTTCCATAAATCTTCCGCAATGTCATGGATAAGTTCGACATAGCTCAAAACCTGAGCATTGACTAATAACTAGGAAAACGTTCTGTGTAACGCGTTGATGAGCGAGCATTCGTACAGCATCTGATTTGATATGCGTTTGCAAGTATCAGCTGCTTTACATGCCTTTGGAACTGAAGCATCAAGAAGGCAGGGATGAAAATTTAGTACATACGTAAATTTTTCAAATATTTCAAGATTATAGAATGTCCTTCAAATAACAATAACTTTTGAAAATAATGACAGATTAGATTAGTCTTCGAATTGGCAAACAAATACCTAAAATGTTGGTCCCAATGACCATGCGAAGTTCGATCGGTCAATCGGTTAGTTTATAAATTTCAAAAATCACATGGAAAGATGGGTTTAAAATTTAACCGATGGAAGGATTTGGCTGAAACTTTGTAAGATTGGGGGCAATGTTGGTTGCAATGACTTTGCAAAATTTCAAATAGATCGGACCAACCAATCGAAAGATAATTTTTTCAAATTTGAACCAATCACAGGAATGTTCAAAAACGATCCCAGATAAGATACCGCATAGATTACGTTAGTACCTATGTACCTATGTATACACTATTTCAGATCTATTGGTTCTGCAGTTTGACTGTTTGGGCAGTGCAGGCAAAAAAAACAAAAAAGAAACACACAGAGAAAGTGCCGTAAGTACCGTGGTGACGCTCGCTCAATAATCGTAAAAATTTAAGATAATTATCCGCTTCGACAAAATAAATATGTTCATATTTTATATTTATGAAGCAATAGCGTGGGCTATAAAGGAGAAATACTTCTAGCTATAAAACAGTTTTAATTACTGGTAATAACTTAAGAGTGGTAAAAATGTGAGTTTCCGCTAATCTTTGGTTTCCGTTATGCAGCGATATGAATTCAATAGATTTTAGAGAAGAAAATAATTAGGTACAGTGTCAATTGATTTTTTAAAATCTCAAACTACCAATGACATTGGCAATCTCAATCGGAATTCTCAACTTTTTTCCTCTCTTCTTCGGCAACAAGCGTAATAAATCCGTAAAGCGAATCAAATTCGATTTCGTCGGAAACTAATCGATATCCGCGAGGATAGAAATCGCTAAGTGTGCCCGTGATTCTTCGAACACCTTTCATTCGAGTCGTGACACACGCAGCAAAACCACGGATCAACGCACGACGTTTGTAATAAGGATATCCGAACCTTTGAATTAACTAGCACATCGCATCGTATGTAGTTGTTTGCACGTGCAACTTTGCGAGCACAGGTGTGTGCTAGCAACCAACAGTATTGTTGGCGGCACCGATACCTTAATGAGCAAAGATTATGACTCGACCACCAATGAATTTACAACTCGGAAGTATGTCTCTAGTCGACTACTTGACCGGAGATAAGGTCACGAAGGTGATTCAAGGAGAAAGCTTTCTTCAAATACTTCTGACTCTAATCAAAGTTATGGGAATGTATATATGAATCACGGGTAGAAAGAAAGTCATGAACTTGCTAGTCGCATTTAGGAAACAAGATGTAGGTACTTTAAAGTACAAGGATAGAGACAAACGATTTGTTTGACTTTTTAATGAGAATTTTAATGTACCGACAAATTAAAACAACTCCAGTGCGTTTACTGTAATTGTTTTTTCCTTTGTATCGGAAAGTAATGAACGAAAACTCTTGCTTTCGATGGATATAAATTGTAAAACTATCTCATGTTAATGTGTGACAAAATTAATTACACACCTACTACTTTCACTGTTTTCCTTTAAATGATGGAAAAAGCTCTAGGTAATCGACAACAATCTTCGACACAAAGCCAACTTAATTGGCCATTCAAGAAAAAAACATAATCCCGCTTCTCTCAAGTAGGTCGTTGATCGACTGAGGGACAAGAATGCAGGGAGACTATCGATGAGTGTATCCTAGTTTATGCACATGCGGAACTAAATTCTCTGTACGGCAAAGTATTTTGTCTTTTATAAGTACACGATAATATTGAACCTGGTGACTCCTCACGTGCGAATTGGTGTGCCAAATATTATTATGTGTCTTTATTTGCATTGAAATTATAGGTACAATACAATACAAACAGGCGATATTCAGACATTGGGCCTGATCTTCCATATAACCTTTACTTTACCTATACCTAATAATAATATCTATGAATACATAACAATTTGTAGCACTCAGTAATTGACTTAGAATAAATTAAATTAAATTAAAATTAAATAAATACTAAACATAAGAAAATTTGAGATACTGGAATCAAGTAATATAATATTATCCTAATATGGATAATAATAGTAGGTAAAAAAAAATATAAAAATATCTTAATTATTTGTAGGCAGTACATGTACATTGTTATAATGTTAATAATGATGAACAGTCAGTCGATAATTCAATACAATGCCATGAATAACAAGAATAGCAAGTAAAAATAAATTGACATATATAAGACAGGCCAGAGAGGTCTTTTATATTTTGGCAACTCTTTTAGGACTATTTTTTTCTCTTGTTCTCTCAGCAATAAAGCTTTATATTCAGATTTAAAAATTAATACGGACGAGGTATCTTTTAAGGTTGATGGTAAATTATTCCATATCCTCGGTCCATTGATAGAAAAAGAAGAGGAGGATACAGAGTTGTGATGATTGAAAACCAGGTTATTATTTTGTCGTGTATGGTGATTATGTAAATCTCTAGAGAGTTGAATTTTATCATAAAGATAGGCTGGTGACTTGGTATTTATCAATTTATGCATAAAAGTTGCAAGATGTAGTATTCTGCGGTTTTCCATGTTTAACCAGCCAAGTTTTATAAGATGAGGAGAGATCTGTTCCCTGAAGGGTGTATTTAATATGAAACGTACACATGAATTCTGTATTTTTTGTATGCGCTGGGACGTGGTTTTGTTTATTCCCATGTATACTGCATCACAAAAGTCAAAAATCGATAGAACTAGAGATTCAGCAAGAAGTTTCTTAGTATTTATAGGTAAGTATTTCTTAAATCTGTTGAGGTATCTAATAACACCGAAAGCTTTATTGCAGCACTTATCTACATGAACCTTCCAGGTCATATCCGTATCGAACCAAACACCTAGATTCCTGGCATTATCAACCTTTTTGATGACTACCTGGCCTAATCTCACCATTTGGTTGATGTCATCGATTTTATCTAGGGCCTTTACACTGTTTGGCTTACCTAAAGGTACCAATATTGACTTTGTAGGGTTAAGTCGTAGGCCATTTTTTTTAGAATAGATCTCAATTGAAGCCAAGTCTTTGTTGAGCTCCTCTATGCTTTTGAGAATGTTTTTGACATCATTACATGAGATAAATAATTGTAGATCATCTGCATATTGGCAGACTTTGGTATGATCTACCACAGTAGGTAGATCATGCACATGTAAATTAAAAAGAAGTGGGCCTAATATGGATCCTTGGGGTACCCCATTAGCAATAGTGAGTAATTTGCTCTGTAAAGCAGATCCATTTGCTTCAACCTTGACTACTTGTTGTCTGTTTTCTAAATAGCTAGTGAAGAATTTGTTTGTAAGATTAGAAAAGCCTAGCGCTCTTAGTTTGGCTAGCAGTAGTCGATGGTGAATAGTATCAAAGGCTTTCGAATAATCAAGTAAGGTGAGCAAGCAGATACCCTTGTTTGACATGTTGTGCAAAATCTCATCCGACATATCAAGTAAAGACAGGGTTACTTAGATCGCCCTATAGAAACATACTTTCATAAGTTGACACCTTGATATTGTATTCTAATAAGTTGTTAATCATGTGTATGGTCCATGGGAAAGTGGAGTCTGCAATCTAGGTCCGCTAAAATTTAAGATGACCTGAAAATCACGGTTAATTAGGACATCTTGTTTTTATTAACGTTACTCTTAGGGAGAGACTTGTTGAAGATTATTCTACAAAGACATCTATAAAAACTCTCAGCGTCAAATCATGGAATGGAATCGTGAGGTTGGCTTCTTATAGAAAATTCGCGAACAAATGTATTACTATTCTCAACTTTCCCCACAGCTATAGACAAAATAATTGCAATAATTTGTTGAGATGAATGATGATATGAGACAAACAGAGAAACTGTGGTATACCTTAGAATTGAGAAGAATCATCTCCTATCATTCTTCTATTCGATAAAAAAAAGTGCTGCTGTACAAAATATGGTTTCATTACTCGAAGTTCTATAAATGAGGAACAATAATTATTTTACAGAGAATAAGAAATTATTGTTTTGCGTTCATTTTAGTTAATAACAAAACCACAGTTGGATGATTCTATATTTTTATTTATTTACAACGCAATAATTCTGAGTCAATTAGTTTTACAAATATTTTAATTTAATATTAAAAAAACATTAGTAAAACATCTTCTAATGGTTGTTCTTCTTTCCCTGCAGTGTTGAACGTCGCCGCTGGCAAAGCGCCGATGCAGATCAGCACCGAGCAGGGCGGCATCCCTCAGAAGGCCATCGACGGCAGCACAAGCACCTTCTTCAACCTCGACACATGCACGTTGACGAAGCGTGAACGAGTACCCTGGTGGTACGTGAACCTCCTCGAGCCCTACATGGTCCAGCTTGTTCGTCTGGACTTCGGGAAGACATGTTGTGGGAACAAACAACCGGCGACCATCGTCGTGAGGGTCGGGAATAATCGTCCTGACCTCGGGACGAACCCGATCTGTAACAGGTTCACGGGATTCCTGGAGGAAGGGAAGCCGTTGTTCCTCCCGTGCAATCCGCCGATGCCTGGAGCGTTTGTCAGCGTCCATCTCGAGGGATCTACTGGACCAACGCAGCTGTCTATCTGTGAGGCGTTCGTGTACACTGATCAGGTAAGACGCCAGCATCCTGCTACTGTATCCAAGTACTTCTGACCATATCAGATGACCATTCTTCTACAATACAATCTATAACATGTTTGACGAGATGTGGTTTCTCCCGCGCATTGATCTCTCCCATAGAACGTTTTACAGAGGTTCAAACTCACCTCCATTACTTATGTTTTAAAAATGACTGAATGTCTATTTTTGACTTTTGAGTGCAATAAAATTCCTGTGCGTGCGTGTCATATATGCATGCATCCGTATCGTAATATATTAACGGGATTTCGATAATCCTGGGAAAATACCACATTTATTCAGAAGTCTTGTTTCATAACTTAGACGTCGCCAAAGACCAATTCAGAAATTATATGGAGGGAGGGGGGGAGGGTATCTGGTTCTTAAATTTCCAATACAGTTTGATTTACTATTGATATTTATTCGCGCGGTACAATCCTGCACGATGATATGTAGAATCAAACTAGATATCATATCGGATACATCATACGTACCACCGCGCGAGAAGGGATAAGCGACCAAAATCTCAATTCCTTGGCAAAGTACACGAATGCGTTTTACAAACTTAGTTCTCGTATATAACCTACTAATCGGTTTTACTAAGTGATCGATTATTGTTATTTACATCTTAAACAGTTGTTAAAACGCTAAGATATTCTGTGATCGGAGCCTTTTATGTGTACTCTCTTCCCTTTCTTTCGTGGAATGGAAAACATTGTTAAAGCACGAATAGATACTTGAAACCCATGATTATTTTACAAAACAAAGAGCGACAGATAATTTCTGAATTGGTCTACTCCCCATCGGAATCCAAAGAGCTCACTTCCTTGCTCGGAGGCCCGTTTTACGTCTCATTATATCTATTGTCCATCGTTTATCCGACTACTTTCTATTTTGTTTTCTCTTATTGGTTCCGATTGGTCTTGATGGATGGATCGGCGCTATTCAAAGATTATCCTTTTCTCTCCGACATTCTGACTGAAGGGCGTTATCATAATCATGTCTGTCAAACTCCAAGTTCTCTTGACATCGTCCTCCAGGCTCTGCCTATCGAGCGGTGCCCGCAGTTCCGAGACCAGCCGCCGGGCAGCACCGCCACGTACAACGGGAAGTGCTACATCTTCTACAACCGACAGCCCCTGAACTTCAGGGACGCCCTCGGCTTCTGTCGCAGTCGGGGAGGGACGCTCGTCGACGAGAGCAATCCCGCTCTCCAGGGCTTCATCAGCTGGGAGCTCTGGCGCAGGCACAGGCGAGTTGACAGTGTTCAGGGGGAGATTACTTCATCCAGGCATGGGCGTCCAGGATTTCTGCAAAGGGGGGGGGGGCAATTAAGCCTAGGAAAACAATGTTCCACGGGGAAGGGGGGGGGGGGGGGGGCGCACCCCCAACCTGCCCGTAGGACGTTTTTGGTTTTTGTATACACTTTAAAATCAATTTTGAGACGTTTATATAAATAATCAAAATGTTTAAAAATTTGACACTTTGGGTGTGGCGGAGGGCACGCCCCCACCTTTCCCCGCAGGGCATTTTTTGTTTTATGACACTCTAAAATTAACTTTTTTGAGTTGTTTTAACTCAAAAATAAAACTAAAATAACTAAAATAAACTAAATAAAAATAAAGCTGAGAAAATAAAACTATAAGTAAAACGGCACAAACAAATTATGTTTTCCTGACATCCATGGGGGGTGGAGCAAGCGCCCCCCTTTGCACCCCTCTGGACGCCATGTCCGGAGGGTCCTGTGTACGATGTAGTTTTGAGATATTCAACCTTTGAATATTAAATCCTTACGAGCTGTATATAAAAGGATTCAACGACGACGTTGAATACTTGGAAACGTGAAGAACTCGCAGTGTGTAGTGAACAAGCATCGGGGTTTTTTAAAATTTGCAAATGAGTTTTTAATAAAAACCGCGTATTTGAAATATGAAGTTGTTCTACCTAAACTGATAGGGACTCAATTTATTTTTTCACACAAGGAGAAAATATTTTTAAAAAGTAATTGATGGAAGGGGAATTTACTACACATTCTGAAAATTAAATAATTAGTACCTACATAATTAGGAAAAAATGAAATAATATGTACAAATAATAATTTCCTAGGTTAAACCACATCCTCGCCATTAACTGGCACCGTCATTACAAGCATATTTCACTCCTTCACCTTTTCTACAGTTCAGTAAACGCCTGTCATGATTGTGGTACATCGTGACTGATAAATAAGGTTCCTGCTGGATGCTAAACCAAATCTGGGTCTATCGTTAGTACATAGAAACAAAATGTTACTCAAACAAAATACTAACGCCAGTAATTTAAATCTAAATATAACCTTGTAATAAAGTGTTGTTTTCGTATTTTAAAATAGGAGAAAGGCAAGAAAAGACACAACTGAGCAGTAGACACAACAAAGAAGTTGCGAGTGACTGTAGCCGGGATGTAAATGAAGTGATTATGCAATGACCTAGTTGACTTGCAGCTGTAATCAATCAAAGAAACACAACAAAATAGCGATTGTTCATTAGTTAAACGTGTTGCACCTTATTTCCTTCCTTTCAAATCGAACGAACAATATTATGTTCACATCGAATGGAAGTCGTGATGTCAAAAAAGAGAGAACAGCTTTCTTAACAGTGTGAAATCGAATTTGTCAAACTCCGCCGGAATAGTTAACATCATATTGGAGTTATAAATATTATGGCGATATTAGTATAGGTAGTGTAAACCGATTTTTTCACTAAAAAAATCTGCTCAGTTATAGTTATATGTTGAACAAAATTAAAACGTAAAAAAATGAGTATAAAACGCTGTGGCGCTCGATGCACTATTTCGTCCTGGGGGACTATTTTAGAACGTTTAAATTCACAATTCTGATGGAATCTGATTCGGTGCTATGCTAATCCTTATGGCGTTTAAAATAGATTATTTTATTTCTAGCAACCTAAACAATTAGCACACAAAAATCAATGTACTCATAACAAAAGATCTTATAAAAAGTGGACTACCTATAAGAAATAGTTTTACAGTTTACTTCCAATCTTGTTTATCCCGACACAGAAATTAGCAGAAATTTTCACAATTATTCTTATTTTACAAAACTAGTGTTAGACATATTTTTGTTGTGAAAAGACAACTGTGTCCAATGCAAGTGTTGGTAATGTTCAGGAGTGAGACGAGCAGCCAGTACTGGATGGGCGCTGTGAGGGATCCTAAGGATGCCAACAACTGGAAGTGGCTGGGAGGCGACGACATCACCGTCAGCTTCTGGAACCTGCCCGGCGGGAACGAGGACTGCGCTCGCTACGACGGCTCCAAGGGATGGCTTTGGTCTGATACAAACTGCAACTCCAATCTCAACTACATCTGTCAACATCGTGAGTACATTCATTGACTCTGTGGATATGCACGTATGCACCTAAGCAGCCCTCCTATCTTCCAAAGTAGCAGCTTGTAATAATAAATCCTCTAATCTGCTATTTAGAAGATGCTGTTTCGTAATTTTGTTATTAATTCTACAATGAAAAAACAGAATTTTAGTCCCAGGATTAAACGTAAAAAATTTAGATTTTTCTTTTCTTGAAAGTTAAATGTCAATGTCTGGAGAATATTCTTAAATATTCTTATTTTCCAACAGCATTATCATGAAGATTCTTCCTTCATATTATTTCAAGATTGTTTTCATCCCCACAGAGCCGAAGGCATGCGGCCGCCCAGAACAGCCCCCCAACTCCACGATGATCGCAAAGAACTTCAACGTCGGAGCGACAGTCGACTACTCTTGCGACGACGGCCATCTTCTTGTGGGACCCGGATCGAGGACATGCTTGCCAACTGGATTCTACAATGAATTCCCACCTGTTTGCAAACGTAAGTACTTTGCGGGATGCACGTCCCATTCAAGCATTATTTTAATGATAAAGTAAACTATCAAAAATTGTAATTACGAACATGACTATTACGGGATTCTAAATAGAGAAAGATAAAAAAAAAATCTCCGAAGATTGTGGGTTGTGTTCACACTTCATACTTTTTCTCCGAGTATCAAGTAGTCACTGAAATTTCTTACAACTTTCTTCACTTATATTTATTTAAATTCTATCATAAAAAAATCTGTATCACATAATTTCAGGACAATGCACCATGTTATGAAAAAAGAACGGTTTCCATACGGAACAATAAATGCGAAATTTCACTGCAAAATTTGAAGCTTTGAATGATGCATGAATATACATAGTTTAACAAAATTGATTGATGTTTTCAGGAATCCAATGCGGCTATCCAGCGGACATTCCGTTCGGTCAGTACACCCTGCTCAACGGTACAGTCAGCTACATGAGCACGGTGTTGTACTCGTGTCGCGAGGGCTACGAGATGACAGGTCGAGCACTGCTCACGTGCGACATTGACGAGAGGTGGAACGGACCACCTCCCAGATGTGAAGGTGAATGATCGCGAACAAACTTTACATGTGACAATCATCATGTGTGATCTTGAAAATCACAGAAAATGTTAAAAGAAACGTTTCAAAATCTAGTACTTAGCATAAATTCTGGGTGTCTTTGGCTTATGTTGATGTTTGGTTGAGGGTTAATGCAACTTGAGTTATAATTGAATTTGAATATTAAAATAGACAATAAAATTACTTTTAAAATGAAAAATAGTGTCAATTGAAATGGAGTAAATGAAATTGGATTTGTTGACAGCCGTGGAATGTGGAGATCCTCCGGCGATCGCCAACGGATCGTACTTCATCGCCAACAATGTGACAACTGTCGGAGCTGAAGTTGAATATCTGTGCAACTCCCGCCAATTCAAACTCAACGGTCACAAGAAGCTGACCTGTCTTCCCACCGGGCACTATGACAAGCAACCACCAACTTGTTCAGGTGAGTAAATCATTCTAAATGAATGACACATCAATGTCCATGTCATGTCAAATGAGATGGTTTCATTTACTTCACACACTATGTGGTATCATTAGGGATGCTTATAGTGTCCTGTATTTATTTCTAATATTGTTATTAATCTATGACCATTTAGTCATTTGACCATCTGCCATTTAGTATTTGAAAGCTAGCTTCAAAATGACGACATCTAATGCAAACATGATTGTTTTGTCAATTTCCAGAAGACACGAGGGCAGGAGTCGCAGGAGTTAAGCCGCCACGAATTGCGATTACGAGTAAGCCTCGAGTTCCACTGCCAACTCGAACACCCTCAACTTCGTCACGTCCGAAAGACAAAGAAAACAAGATAGTCGACAGTTCGCATTCAGGCTCTGCACCGCATCTTGTCGTTGCTGCGCATCCGCAAGATAACGAGATTGCCGACAGTGCGAATGTGAGGAACAATGTCGGCCCGAATGCCAACATCCTCCACCCTGTTGAACAGGACAGAAGAGAAACGACCGGAGCTCGACTCAACTTGGGTGCAATCATCGCACTCGGCGTCTTCGGAGGATTTGTGTTCCTCGCAGCAATTATCACGACTATAGTTATTTTAATACGAAGGTGAGGACAGCTCCATACAACTGGATTTTTTAATATTCTCTTCACACACTTGGGAACACCGGAATGTACATCTTCTCTTTACTTTCATGCACACTTTCCTATCGACGTACGATTTCCTCTTAGCGTCCCATGAGCACAAGCAATACAGCACGAAACAATGTGAATACAAAGCCGAGGTAGCACTAACCCAGGAGCCGCATGTAGCACCCATTGTCGTCAAGTGACTCGGCCCGACTAACCCTGCGTTTCCCTCCCTTGTTGTTGTTTCCAGCGGGAAGAAACGCAAACTCCCCCCCGCGCGAACAATGCCGTCTAGATGGTACACTCTCCTGGCAATGCCTTTCCCAGACCAGCAGGTGGGCAGGAGAGAGTTCTCTCGCGGCTACCGAAATCATGCCGGCTATTTCTCAAACCCGGTCTAGCGCCAGCTACGATAGCTCTAGTACTTAAAGGTATTGTACTGTGCTCATGGGACTCGGGAAACATGCATGCTCTTTGACGTTATTCCATTATTTCCGTAACACTCCGACACACACATATCCATCACAAGTACGAATAAATACTGACTATCTTGGTTGTGGCAGGAATCGCAGTTCGAAGCATTACCGTCATCGAGCGTCACCAGACTGCAACACGGTGGCTTCGTTCGACTCGTCGGGCTCGGAAAGCCGCGGCGGTTTGAACCGCTACTATCGCCAGGCATGGGAGAATCTGCACGAGTCGTCCCGAGGCAAGAGCGGGATGAGTCACCCGCCGCTGCGCCGCAAAGAGCACGACGAACCCATCGGCTACCGCAACGAGGGCATGCGAGACGGAAGCGAACTAGTCGTCAGTGATGGAGCAACCGTCTTCGCTCCCAAGCCGTCGGCTGTGGCGGCAGCGGAGAAGAAGCGACATCACCATCATCATCATCACCACAATGGGCCTAAGGAATCGGG
Source organism: Leuctra nigra (assembly GCA_934045905.1). Classification (NCBI taxonomy): domain Eukaryota; kingdom Metazoa; phylum Arthropoda; class Insecta; order Plecoptera; family Leuctridae; genus Leuctra; species Leuctra nigra. The sequence continues at coordinate 15,966,173 of OW203764.1, read as the reverse complement.
GGGTGATTGGAGGCAAGGTGGAGCGGGCCGACCCAAAAACCGATATTGAATATTGGGATTATATTCGTAAGGAATGACGACCACTCTCAAAGACATTCATATCGGGTTAAAATGATGGAATATAGCAAATTATATGCACTGGTGGAGTATGAAAACTTCCAAGTTTGGGATTAAAATTTGGATAGAATATTTGCTATGTTCAAGCTGGATGTGGCATATAGAAAATCTAAATGAATTCCTTGGCCTTATTTTACCATGTAAAAATAATATTGTATAGAATTACAGTTACTTAGGTAAGGCTGATGCAATTCATATTGACCAAGACTTTATCTATCCAAATCATCAGCACACCAATATTTGTTGCACAGGTGTATCAAAATATGTATAGATTTATGTAAGCCTTGAAGAAGTTGGAGGTAGGTAGGTGATTGTTTCATAAGATTGGAATGATGTATCGATTAGTGAAATGAATATTATTTTTGAGGACTGATTTTGTACTAACAAATTATTTATTAAAGAAGTCTTAAGCCAAATTAATTTATTAAAATTATGTAATCAAAGCATTGTTATTATCAATCAGTATCACAATGACAATTATATTCTTCTGTGTTATTGTACCTCTTGGGGATGCCATTTGACAACAATTTACAACTTAAAAATACAACCATTGTATATGTTTAAAATAAGAATGTAAATTAAATTGTTGTGTTATAATAAATAATTATTGTATTGTATAATATAAGATCGAACAATGATTTTATAAAATTACGTTATTTAAAACATGGACACTGATGGCAGTCCATTTTTTAAACACTGTACGTACCTATATTGTACTATGATATGTATTTTCATTGCTATATGACAAAATAAAATAAAAAATAACTCTTCTACATTAATTGATAAATTAATAATTTCTTACAGTTCAGCCAAATATGTATGGCAAGGAATGATCCAATCAGCATAGGAATTCTTATTAGTCTTCTCACCTATATTTGAGATTCATTCATTCCTTCAACCATTGTCCAATGAGTTTATATATTTCCTTTCTGGCAGCAGTAAGTTGCGGTGGATCTGAGGGGTCGCTCGGATACATGTTGGCACAGTGCGCAGTCCCTATTACAAAAACATAGACATTTTAGATCACCCTCACCCGAGAACAAAAATACAGAAAACGCAGAAAATTATGTCAACAAATACCAACAATCTTGAACAAAGAGTATACAACTTTGGGGGGTTTCTCTCACCTTCAATATAAATAGAAGGTGAATCGGCTAAAGTAGAATTAGTTATTCCCAAAGCGTGCCATGGATCGATTGAGCCATGCACAAATACAACGCGGCTGACTTCCAGAGTGTATGCTCCATAGAGTGTGTTTGTTCTGTCAACCATTCGCTGCAGAAATTCAGCATTGAATCTGCAAGAAAACCATATAAAATTAACACATAAGAAAAGGAAAGTTTACTGTTTTAAATGAGCAGAATTAAGTTTTACCTGGGGCCAAATATATCAGTACACTGCTGTATGAAAAACTCAACAGGAAATTGATCTCCAAAGAATGATGGATCGAGTGATGAAGTCTGATAAAATCCAAATTCAGTGCACGTCTGATAAGTCCATTGCCTTCCTCCGGCAGCTGTTTCGCTCTGCCAACTTGTTGCCTGTATGTCTTTCAGCATTTTGTCGTACTTGTAGTCGAAACAAGACTGATTATTGGCATCAAGCAGGATTTTATTGACGGCTGCATAACGATCGACCGCTGCTCCCAAAGAAGCATTCATCATCACATCGCAAACAACGTCAATCGTTATGTGTGACGTTTTCGAACTCTTACGATTGTCTTTGTTGTACTGTACGATTTCGGCAAAATTACCCGCAAGATTTTCATAAAAATTAGAAACGTCATTGGAATTACTTATAGACATTTCGATAGGATCGCAGAGTTTGAACAAATTGTTTATACTCTTTTGACCAATTCTGTGCTTCAGCAATATGGTCAGCTGTTTTGTGGCATCCACGACGGCCTTCACACACTTTTCATCATAAGCCGCCAATGAGTCCTTTACAACACCAAAATATTCTGAAATTCATACAAATACAATTAAGATGATTGCTTCTTTCTTCATCCTTCAACATAAATAGTGTTAGAACTTGAAAAAATTTCACTTGAAAATTTTAAAGTTTAAAAAAATAATAATTTCTTATTTTTCTATTCTATAAATATTTTTCTGTCAAAATGTTCAATTATTTTCAGCTAAGCTTCACGTTTGAGGTGTGATCTGTTGTGATCCATTGTAACCTATAACGTTTAAATTTAAAACTTACATGCTGTGTACAGACTTGACTAAAATTTGTAATTTTGTGTGTAAATTTCCATTCTTCCCAATTCTTAAAAAGTCACTGAAAGGCTTGAAATTTAAAATTGAAATAGGTAAGTACCTAACTGTCCATTGTCCATTAGTGAAAACTAAATTCCAAATTCCAAATCCAAACATTCCAAATGTTATAAAAAAATAAAGGTGTTTGGTAAATTCCAAACATTGAAAAATTTAATTTCTTTCATTTCAAAAATAATTTCTGTGAAATCAAGGGCGAGTGGTACAAATGTAGGTTTAATAGGAAGGATTTATATATTATTGGAATGTAATTGAGCCTACTTATTACATTTTATCTGACTTACCGCTGAAGTCCACCTTGGCCAGAAGTGGTCCACTGGCCGACATGGACCCATGAATTAAGTGAGGATACTTGGCTCGAAGCCAGGCAGCTAAAGAACCAGGATAGGACCCGCCAAATGCAATCCACTTTGTACCGTCAACAAGTTCATGCTTCACTGTCATTGCCTCGATAAAGAAAGCTAAGTCAGCTAGGGCTTGTTCACTACTAAGGTACGCAAGATTTTTGACGCTTAGGTCTCTGTAATTTAATATTTCAAATAAACATTTTCATGACCACAACAGAGTAAAAAGAAAAATTAGAACAAAATATTAAACATTGTTCTTACTCAGTAGGATGACTTTTTCCATAGTATCGGTGTTCTAGTTGGAAACAGAGAGCGCCATGCTTTTCAGCAAATTCAATCCACTGCCCTTCGACCATCCATGATGGACTTGCTGTTCCTTCTCCACCAATCATGAGGAAAACTGGGCCTCCAGGTACATAAAAGCTAGCATTTGTAAAGTATCTCTGTTTCCACTTTCTGTCGTCCGTGGGATTGAAATGATCGAGTTGTTGATCAAACCATTCGTCTGCAGGGAGCGGTACAACAGGCTTTGTGTTTGGCGAGCCTAACATGCCGTCAACTTTTCTTCCCCATCGGAAAGTTTTCCAATTACAATCAACTTGAACAGTTATGGACAAAAATACCAGAGAAAAGAAAATGATATGCACAGACTTCGCTATTGCCTCACGTCTGAGTGTCGCACTAAGCATGTTTAACTGTAAATAAATAAATCATTCATTATGTACCTATTAAAGCAGTAAGGGCTAAAATACCTACCTAGAAATTGTTTCTACCTACCAAATGCTGAAGGACTTACCAAATTAAATGTTATGTTTCTGCTCAGTGTTATTGTTCGATCAAAGGTTCGTCAAACTATGGTCAGACAGTGGTATGCAAAGAGATTATTATCAGGAAGCAGTGACCACAACACAAATAAAGCGAATAAACCACAAACACTTAGAGGTTATCGAGGTTAAAGTAACACGTGACATCTGACAGCCAAGCCAACAGCAAGTGAATGAAAAAAAACAACAACTCCGACCTTGAATGTATGACAGTGACAGCTGTTTGAATATAGTTCGCAAATCAACCACCAAATATGAACAAATTTGAGCAGCACTTTCTAGTTGTTATTGCGATTTTGTAAACGAACTGTCAATTTTGTTTTCTTCATTTGGAGTGGAAGTTACGTCATAACACAAAAAGAAAGCAGTTGGAGTTAAATCTGCACTTCGTGCTTAATATTGTTTTACTATCTGCCTGATGGGTGCCTCTAATTCTAGAAGATTTGATCAAATGGCTGATTCTCCAAGCTCTGATGATTCGGATTTTGATTTTGAGGATCCAGAACCTGACGAAGTTGCACCAGGCCACGAACGTGATCTTGCACATTTATTGCAATTTCTCTTGAGAAGGTAGGCAGCTTTTACTTTTTAGTAACTCGTAGTAGTGTTGCAGTGTTTTTTATGCATTTTTTAAAAAAAATTATTGACAGAATACATTGACTTTAAGACAGGTAGTGCCCTTCAGCTTCAGACTCGTAATTTTTGCATGCCTAGGGCTGAAGCCATGCTCATGCTCCTGTACCTAGGTAGTAGGTAAATTCCTAAGTTCCTACCTACCTACTAGGTAGGTAGGTAGGTATACCAAGGTAGGTAGTACTACCTAGTTGAGACCTACAGGCTGGTATTAGTGATGATTATAAACTATTTGCATGCAAACTGCAAAGAGCCGGCAATGTTTGAACGTCCACATAGGGATCCTCATGATCCACATCTTGATGAATGATCATCATACAAAATGTTCGGTAGCCCTCAGCTACCCAAACTGGTACTAGGGTAGCAAGGAGCTATGTCCAAGTATCTTCTACTCTACTACAGAGCTAATTGTAGGTAATTAGAGGTAGAGGTAAGAGGTTATTGTACGAACTAAGTACATAGTAAGTAGGTAGGTTATACCATAGACATTGTATAGCCTTCATGGTTATACCTACCTACCTACCAAGGCAAGATTAATGTTCAGTATCTGATGACAGTTTACACTTTACCTAGATCTATTGGTCTATTAGATCTAGGTATAAGTCCCGAGGAGAAATTGTCGGGATTCTATGATAAAATATTGGTGAAAACTGAAAAGGTTTTGCCTTGAACAGTTTGGGAATTTTATTGGTTAAATATGTCACAACAGTATGTAGGTAACAGTTTGTAGGTACAGTTATTGTTAGGTAACTAGGTATATTGGTAATTATGATGACCGAAACGTGTATTTTGACATTTTAATAGCTGAATTGTACTAATGTGAATGATAGCGCTTGCGCTATAAAGAATTATTATAATCTGCCCTGCTCGTGGTGTGCACTTTAGCAAGTTCCATGTGCTGCGGTGTGAGCCAGCATTGTCATTGTGAGGTATACACAGAGTATGGTTCTACGCTTTGGAATTTAACTTAATATTGATCGTACTGGTCGTTATGATCGCCAACCCGGACGGAATGCATAATATTTCCAGAGTGACTATTTTCATGGTCACTCAAACCTGTGACTTTTGCTATGTTACATTTTGAATTAAAGTAGGTAGGTATGTAAAAACCAGTTGGTGATCAGAATCGATTTAATCAACCAATTAATATAAAATACGTTATTTATTCTAAACATTTTTGTGCAATTTCGGGAAAAAAAATCGTGGCCTGCGCAGTTTACAAGTATTTTTGCCAATTGTAATGCGGGAACACATGCCGTCATCACTAGTGTGGCTGCCTTTTACCTCCCCTCACCACACATACCTGTACATGATACATGATGTACATGATGCAGTTAAAAGTTATGACTTTCTTTAGTGGTCAGAGATCTTTATAGCCCAATTTTCTTTTCACATCAAATGACGCAGCTGCAGGCACAGCCGCACTAGCTGCATGCAACTATGCCTTTTATGACCCATAAAACAATCTTGCCAGCCTGGCATTTTCCTGTATTTTTGTTGAAAAGACTCTGATAGTTTAAATGTCTCGTTTTGATAACGACTTCTTAATATTGTACAGGTTACATACCTTAAGGTTAGGGCTAATAAGGCGGTGGCTCAGGTTGTAAGTAAAATTTCAAAATTTAGTGTTTGTTTATAAATGTATAATAACTCAATAGGTTAGGTAGGTAGGTAGGTAGGTAGGTAGGTAGTACCTACTAATAATTAAACATTTGCAATTGCTTATTTTGTGGTTGGTAGAATAGAAACTCTTTTACTCATAGTCGCTCATAAAGTTAGTCAAAACAAGTGTGTTGAAATCCTGCACATTTATGGAAACCTCACTCTCGAAGGAAAAAGGCTGATGCATTGCTCTTCTAATCTATGAGTTTGATTAGGTACCAAACTCAATCAAGTTTAGTTTGATTTTAATGGAAAATTGTGTGTGAAAGTATTTGATTGACGTCTAGGCAGTAGTTAATTTGTAAAATAATAAGTAAGTGGACGCTCGGCTATTGTTAGGGAAACATATTTGCATACGAAAACAATGGGGTGGTTTGGGGAAGAGCCCCCCCAAGACAGTGCGGGTCAGGGGCACATAACCCCGGGAAAATGTTGAATTTCATGACTAAATTAAGTGCCTTTCTACGCTATTTGTACACAATTTTAAGCCAATTTTTACTTCTATGAAAAATAATTGGGCGGAGGCGTCCACCCTGAAAAACGAGTGAGGGGATACGTCCGCCCTCGTCCGCCCCCAAATTAACCAAACTGGAAGAAGCTTAAATTGTGTTTTAGTGGTGAAAATCTGCACATCCTGGGCTCAGATCGAGATGATGACGACAGCGATGATGATTTTGTTGCTGCTGCCAGTCCACCACCCACAGATCTACGACCTTGCAACACCAAGAAGTTAGATGTATGTTGCGTTTGAGGCAAACGACCATCAGATTATGTTTAAAGTCCAAATATTGGAATTTAATATTCCACATGCAATACCTACCTAGGAGGTTATTTCGTGTAAAGTATTAAAGTTACTGAGTAGTAGTAGGTAAATGAAAATTACTTTTGCATCTAATAATCAATTTATTCCGAGATTATTATTTTATGAATAGAGCTTGTCATTAACGTTTGCTTAGGTACCTTGTAGGTATTTTCCTAACACTCCAGTATTTGTTATTTTGTCATACTTTTGTGTATTTCCAGAAAAACGAACTGAGCTTAGCAACGAAATACGCCAGCGGCATGGTTCCGTCCCGAGGCCGCCCGACGTCTACGTCTGTTACCGCAATGCTAAGCGCCAGAGAGGTAACTAATTTATAATGTAATATTGGGGAATGACTGAGAGCACCCACTTGTTGGCATGTACTGACTGGTAGTTCTCTTGTTTCGTTTTCTAGAAAGGAATGTTTGGAGTAAATGGCTTTACTCGAGGTAATCAATGTGTGGTCGCTGATCCTTATATCCCAAACACAATGGAGGTTATTGCAACGTACACGAGTAAAGCGTTCTGCGGAGCATACACAAAAAACGGCACATATTTCCTTAGCGCTTGCCAAGGTAAATACTTACTAAGAGAAAATTGTTTGTTTGTAATAAATTTGTTGTTTTCCAGTGGCTTACGTGTTTTGTTAATATAATTTCAGATCGCAAAATACGGCTGTATAATAGTAATAACTTCAAACTGATAAATACTATTCAGGCCAAAGATGTAGGATGGAGCATTCTGGACGTAGCGTATAATCCAGATGAATCAAATATTGTCTATTCCAGCTGGTCTGAATACTGTGAGTTCTTAGTACTTAATAGAAAAATCACCTCACCTTTTAGGTACAGCTCAAGAATCATTGATTTCTACTTCCGAGGTACAGACGTTAAAATTAAGCTAAGTTATGTGACGTTAACATTTGTGATGTTTGATCGTAGTTAAGTACCTAGTTATTTTGTTATTTACCTACTGCTTTTCAAGATTGATTGTATGTCGTGATTTGCTGTAATTAAACACAATCGCAAAATAAAGCTTCCAATGATGAAATTGTTGGCGAGTGGTGACTAACTGAGTAGGTATTGTTTTTTTCCTGTGATCAATTGATCATCCATCTTTAGTTAAATGCTGTTGTGTACTTGACCTACTTCTATGGTCACGTTGTAGCAATGGCACATTCATACATCAATGTCTATATATCTGGATTTGCTAGCACTTGACATTCATGATCCGTGTTTTCGCCCATCTAGTGTACTTGTGCCGCACATTTGCCGAGGCAGGCGAGAAGCAAGAAGCGCTGCTGTTGTGTCCCGAGCAACGTCGCTTCGCCATCTTCTCGTTGCAGTACTCCAACGACGGACGAGAGATCCTAGGAGGTGCAAACGACGGGTACATCTATGTCTACGATTTGGAGTGTAAACAACGAGCACTAAGGGTAATGGCTGAATTACATCCTACTCCTCTATAATCTTAATATTACTATCTTGTTAGTCTATTCAAGAAAAATCAAAATCACTTGTTTTTTGAAGAAATTAGAACGATAGATTTATATGAAAACACAATCTATTAGAGGAATACTCTTTCCACCTATAGTCTCTTTTTAAAGTTTGCTTCCTAGTTTTTTCAGTGGTTTTCCCTCAGCTAAAAAGCAAATGCTTGGATGTTCTTCCAATATTACCACTGATATTGAAGCACAATTTTAATGACTATTATGAATTAAGAAGAAGTAGGTAAATGGTGAAGATGTGAAGCAGCTGAAGAGAAGAGATGGATGTATGGAAGATCAACGACTCGATTGTTGAATACAGACCAATTATGTACCTATTTTATGTGCTCAATAAATTACATTATTATTATTATTATTATTATTAGTTTGAGTTTGAATAGCATAAAATATCAAAAAAATATTTACGACTTGAATACCTATTCAACATTCTATTTCTACATGTACATGTATTAGACACATATTTTAGACTTGTTTGTCTAATATTGTTTTAGATGCGTCTATGGAGTGATTAATTTGTAAAATAATAAGTGGGCGGAAGCTCAGCGATGTCAGGGAAACATATTTGCCTACAAAAAAAAATAATGGGGTGTTTGGGGGGAAAACAACATACTACAACATATTAACAACATATTGCGGGTCCGGGGCGCATGGCCCCGGGAAAATTTTGAATTTCATCACCAAATTTGGTGCCTTTCTGTGCGATTTGTACAAAATTTTAAGCTAATTTTTACTTCTTTGAAAAATAAGTGGCGGATGGCGTCCACCCTGAAAAAAGAGTGAGGGGACACGTCAGCCCTCGTCCGCCCCCAAATTAACCACTGGATGCGTCACTACCCAACCCTGCTCCTATATTTTGGAAAAGTAGGTACAAATAATCAGAATATACAAATCAATAGATGATTTTATAATTTTGGCAGGTAAGAAATGTTAAGAGAAATGTATGCTTCTTCTTTCTGTATATTGCATTAACGTGGCTCAACCGATCGAAAACACAAAAATATTTGTTTTTTGAAATTACCATCACAAATTACTTTTTCCAACATTTCCACTATATATTTAAGTAGGAAAAGAATCAAAACCTGCAGAGTTAGGATCTGCAGGATCTATCTTATTATTTCTCTCTTATGATCTCTCTAACATGCAGAGCCCTGCCTGTCTTATAATGAGGTTTCAATTTATTGCTTTCCGAGAATGAGCAAAATGTTAGCACAGGGTCAGGAAAATCATTTAGGTAGTTTTTGGTTTATAACTTTTAAAATAGCACGTGTTGGTATTGTTTTAAATTTTTTCCTAGTAGAATGTCCATCTATCTACTAGAAATTAAGTGTTTTGTTCAAAGTTCATGAATACCTACGTAACCTACTAGGTATGATCAATACCTATGTACCCATACGCTAAATAAAATGTTTAATCTTTGGCAGATCAAGGGGCACGAGGATGACGTGAATAGTGTTGCGTTTGCTGCAGCCACATCCGATATTCTGTACAGTGGTGGGGATGACGGCTTGTGTAAGGTCAGTATTCAGTAGAGGAGAAAATTATTGTATTATTAATTATTAGCTTAGATAAACCGAGTTGACATTATTTCTCAATTTGCCCTTGGTTCAATGCAAGCAATGGCAATTATTGTTGATAATTGCTATTGTTTATCATGTCATTTGTAATGATGATCATGGGAAATAAATATTATATTAATTCTTTATTGTCAACAGAACAGGACAATTTGAAATTGGTTCAATGCAAGCAATGGCAATGATTGTTGATACTGCAGTCCTTGGACTGCAGTCCAAGATGGCCGGCAAGCAAGATGAGCTAGTGTTAAGAAAAAGTGAAGGAAATAGTAAATTTAATAATTGTCCGACTTGTGCAAAAGCAGTAAGAAATGCTGGGTTGCAGTGTATCCAGTGCAAGTATTGGTACCATTTTACTTGCCTGAAGAAAGAAAAGAAGGACTATAGTAAAGGCAAGAAAAGTGATCTCGTGTGCGAGATCTGCAAAAGTAGGGTTATAGTGGTCGAAATTGACAAGGATCAACAGAGTGTAAAGATGATTTACTCAGAGGAGAATCTTACAAGTGTATTGGAAGGTGAAGGAAATGAAGAACGGGAAATATCAAAGGATCTGGGTAAAGGTTGTAAGGAAATTGCAAGTGAGCTTGAAACAGTGCTGCAGAAATCGGTAGCGGACATGGATAATCAGGAACCCAATGAAGATGAAGACATGATAAAAAGAGAGAACAATATTCTTAAACGACTAGTTAGGAGCCTGGAAGCTGAGAATAGGTTACAAGCAGAGAAAATCTTGCGCTTGGAAAAGCTACTAGAAGGTCCAGCCCCTGAACGACAAAACCTACAAACATCGGAGGGTAGGACAAGCTATGCTGACATGATCAAGAAAAAGAAGAAATATGATGAAGTTATCATCACTGGAGAGCCTGGAGAAGAGTACGAGAAGGTTAAAGAATTAGTGATGAACAATGTTGTTCCGGCTAAACTGGCTGTGGGAATAAAAGGCATTAGAAAGAGTTCGGAAGGTATCATCATAAACTGTGACAGTGCTGCCTCCAGGGTGAAACTGATCAATGAGGCAAAGAAAAATCTGCCCGCGACTTATAAAGTGCAAGAGATGAAAGTGTGGAACCCGCGAGTAATGGCCATTCATATATGGAATGAAGATTTACAAGAGGACGACGAGAAGCTCGTGAGTGAAATCATCGAACAAAACAATCTTCGGGAGGGAAATGAGAATGTTATGGTAAAAAGGATCTTAACAATCAAAGATAAAAGGTATGTAAAGAAAGTCAGATTAGTTCTCGAAGTAGATCCAGAGTCCAGGGCAAGATTAGTACAGGCAGGTAGGCTCTACCTAGGGTGGAGCGATGGGAAGGTTGTGGATCATGTTCATGTAAAAAGATGTTTCAAATGCTCTGGATTCTCTCACATGCAAGGTGAATGTAAAAATGAGAGAAAATGTGGTCACTGTGGGTACGATCATGACACTAAAGATTGTAAAAATAATTTTTATGAATGCTGCAATTGTATAGAAACAAACAAAAAGCTAAACATGAACTTACCAACGGACCATAGCTCCCTGGATTGGGATTGTAAATGCTACAAGAGGCAGGTAGAGATGTTGGAAAGTAGGATTCAATATGACAGCAAACAATAGCAATTAATGCACTCAATTGTTCAACAATCAGCGGAGGGAAATGTAGTACCAGGTCACGATATATTATATATAAATGCACAAAGCATAGTAAGTAACATTGATGAATTAAGAGATTATGTGACTAAATACAAGTATAACATCATTGCAGTAGCTGAATCACATGTCACAGCAGACATATTGGACAAGGAAATACGCCTCATGGGTTATAAACATGTAAGATGTGACTCGCAAAGCCGACACACAGGCGGGGTCATTTTATACATATTAAAATCGTTGAAATTTGTGGTCATTCATAACTCTGCTGAATCCAGTGGGAGTTGGGTGCTTGGAATCAAACTCAAGCTTAGACGAGTAAACATAATTGTATTTACTGTGTACCACTCTCCAAATGCAAACCATGCAGAATTTATTCAATATTTCACGGAGGTAGTGTGCGAAAGCATAATGAACAAGCATAAGGGTACTACAACGGTGATTGTAGGTGACTTTAATATGGATATTCTCAAGCCCAATGCTATCACTAGAAACATGATTGGTGGTATTGAAACGTATGGTCTAACTCAAATTGTAAATCAACCAACTAGAATAACGAAAATGAGTGAAACTCTTATAGACTACATAATCACTAATTGTGACAAGGTTACATTTGGAGTGGGAGGAGGTCCCGGTATTGGAGACCATGAATCGTTCATGATTGACATAAACACTGAAGCAAGACGAGAAAGAGAAGTAGATTTGTACAGTCTGTTTGACTGGAGAGGTTATGACGTAGCTAGGTTTAGAGCAGATCTAGAAGAGCAAGAGTATGATATGTTGGAAACTGATGTAAACCTAGCCTCTCAAATATTTGTTCAAGGTCTAACAAGTGCGAAAGAGAAAAATCTTACAAGCATTTTGAAGAAGAGAGGAAATATAGGGGTCCCATGGATAACTGATGAGATAAGGAAGGAGATGCAGTTGAGAAATAATTATTTTAAAAGAGCGAAACTTAGTCGACTTCAAAGTGATTGGGATGAATTTAAAAGGTATCGAAATCGAGTTCTTAGCATGCTCAGAAAATCAAAATATGATTATTACTATGAAAAGATTGACAGACAAAGAGGAGATAGTAAGGGTATGTGGAAAACTCTTAAGAAACTTGTAAGTGAAAAGAATCAGAAGTGTACTGCAGATGAGATTGTCTTATGCAATGGTAGCATAATATCAGATAAGGTAGACATTGCAAATCACTTTAATACATATTTTTCTGAGAGTGTTGAAGAGATTATAAGTAATATTTCGGAAATAGATATAAATAATATTAGTAATAGAATAGTTGACCAGGTTGAACTTAACCAGTACAACCGAGTGAGTAAAGATATCATCATGTGTGACTTCAAACAAGTTCAAATCCAGGATTTAAATAAGCTAGTGATGGATTTAAAAAATAAAGGAGGTGGAACTCTGGATGGAATCTCTGTCAGATTGTTAAAAGATGGGTATCCTAGCATTAAGCATAGACTACTTCATTTAATTAATTTATCATTAAGTAAAGGCGTATTTCCCAAAAGTTGGAAAGAAACACTTGTAATTCCGGTCCCTAAAGTTGCTGGGACTACATTAATTGATCAATTTAGACCGATAAATATGCTGCCAATTTATGAAAAACTGCTGGAGCTTGTTGTACACTCTCAGTTAGAGGAATATTTTTATAAAAATAACTTTATTATGACTAATCAATCTGGATTCCGGAAAGGTCACTCCTGTGAAACAGCGGTGCAGTGGATGGTTTCTGAGTGGAACAAACTAAGAGATAATAATTTATCAATATTGTCAGTTTTCCTGGACTTCAAAAGGGCTTTTGAGACCATCGATAGGAAAAGGTTGTTAATGAAATTGCAATATATGTATGGTGTTCAAGGTACTGTGTACCAGTGGCTCGATGATTATCTCAATGAGAGAGCTCAAAGAACTAAATTTGATGGGGAAATCTCAGACACTATCGATGTAAATCTAGGAGTACCACAAGGCTCAGTCTTAGGACCATTCTTATTTTCAGTGTATGTTAATGACATAAATTGTTGTTTAAATAAATGTGTGATAAATGTCTATGCAGATGATACAGTCATCTTCTATGGTGGAAATGATATGACTGATTTGAACAATACATTGAACGAAGAATTGAAGGTAGTGACTGACTGGTTGAGCATTAATATGCTAAAGCTGAACAATAGTAAGTGTAAGGCAATGATGATTGGTACTGGGAAACTACATTATATGAACACAACTGATAATTGTGAAGTTAATATTGTACTAAATGGTGAGTTAGTGGAATGTGTTAAATCATTCAAATACTTAGGTATGTTGTTGGATGTAAATCTAAGTTTTAAACAACATATACTGTACATAGAGAACAAAATCAGAAAAAAACTTAGCTACCTTAGTAGGATAGGTCAGCACCTGACAGTAGCCACAAAACTATGTATATATAACACTATTATTAAACCACACCTTACCTTTTGTATGATTTTATTGTATCAGGCATTTAATACAGATATTGAAAGACTACAGATTCTACAAAATAGAGGCATGAGGATTATTCTGAAATGTAGTATATATGCACCTGTAAATACTATGTTAAAATCTCTAAATTGGCTAAGGATTAAGGATTATGTGTATTTTCAAGGCATGTGTTTTATTTACAAACTTCAAAATGGTCTTCTACCTGCATATTTTACAAACACTGAAAAAGTTGAAAATGTCCATCAGCATTACACGAGAGCGCATAATAATTTTTTTCTAAACCATGTTCATAAACAATCATCGGCCAAATCTTTATTTTATCTTGGGATTCGTTCTTTTAATGCTCTTCCACTTAATGTTAAAAGTGTGAGGAGTCTTAGCATATTTAAAAGCAAACTTTTAGAAATTATAATGACGGAAACATTTATGTTGACATCCTAATTAGATTATTCTATGTTTTTAGTGTGTTAATTCTTTGGTTTGTGTCTTTATTGTGTATCTTTATGTATCTTTGTATTGTACTGATTTGTGAAAGATAGCGCTTGCGCTAAATAAAGAATTATTATTATTATTATTATTAATTGCTATTGTTTCTCAATTTGTAATGATGAGCATGGGAAATTAATAAATTTCTTTATTTGCTACAGGGCTGAGGCCACAATTGCAATAAAATAGAGTATTAATTTTTAAAAAGACTAGCATTACAAACACAATAAATTTGACAAATAACAGGTTAAAATAACTTTGGTAATAGTTATTAAAATACTGAAAATAATTACTGTAAATGTCTCGACTCAAACGTCCTTATGAAGGCTTGACGGTGTGATTCTGCCGGCAGGTGTGGGACCGGCGAACGCTCAACGAGACGGACCCGAAGCCTGTGGGCGTCCTGGCAGGCCACCGAGACGGAATCACGTACATCGACTCGCGCGGTGACGGCCGCCACTTCATCTCCAACTCCAAGGACCAGAGCATCAAGCTGTGGGACATACGCGTGTTCTCCAACTCCAAGGCGCAACACAACACCAAGAAGTCGGTGGCCGAACAGAACTGGGACTACCGGTGGCAGCCAGTGCCGGGAAAATGTAAACTATTTCTTCTTCAACTTTTCAACTTAAGTTCATTTTTCTAAAGTAATCGCCATTCTCATGCGCCACAGCATGCCACTCCTTATCTTCTGTATGGAGAGAATTTTACTTAGGGCCGGTATTACCAAAGTTAATCTGAGCCCGATTAACTAAATATTGGACTAAATTGGTGGCACAGCCAATCAGATATCTCAAAATGATGGAAACAGTTGAATTTAATCCAAAAGTTAGTTAATCCCGCAAATTTAACTTTGGTAATACCGGGCCTTACAATAATCAAAATTGAATTATGTAGTAGGTAATTATGAATTGCTAATTATAGGTATTATGAATGATTATGATTATAATCGTATGATTGAATGATTGAGCGAGCGTAGCGAGCGTCACCACGGTACTCTTATGGCACTTTCTCTGTGTGTTTTTTTTTTG
Organism: Leuctra nigra; assembly: GCA_934045905.1. NCBI lineage: Eukaryota > Metazoa > Arthropoda > Insecta > Plecoptera > Leuctridae > Leuctra > Leuctra nigra. Next base: position 15,950,818 of record OW203764.1, on the reverse strand, counting down.
TTTGTTTGTTTTTGTTTTTTTGCCTGCACTGCCCAGGTCAAACCGCACAACCAATCGATCTGAAATTTTGTACACATACTAACGTAATCTATGCGATCCCTGGGATCTTTTCTGAACGAGATCCTGTGATTGGTTCAAATTTTATAAAAATTATCTTTCGATTGGTTGGTTCGATCAATTTGAAATTTAGCAAAGTCATTGCAACCAACATTGTACCCAATCAAAAAAAATTTCAGCCAAATCCTCCAATTGGTTCAAATTTGAAACCATTTTTCCTGTGATTTTTGAAATTTAAACTGGAACCGATTGACCGACCAACTAAAAACTTCGCATGGTCATTGGTACCAACATTTAAGGTATTTTTGCCAATTTTCACTCTAATCTGTTGTTATTTTCAAAAGTTTTTGTCATTTTAGGGACATTTTGCTTGTTGGCTGTCAAATTCACGGCGACTTCGAATCTACAGTTCAAGGCAAGGTAGTTAGAGCAGAAAGTTTTAAACGATATGAAACTAATAATGACCGTTCAACAGATTGATCTGATATTGTGTACACATACTACATATCATATCATATGGGTGGTCCCAGGTATATTTTTTGAACGAGATCCTGTGATTTTTGAAAATTAACAAGGAACCGTTCAATCATAAAGGTTTAATCGATCAACTTAAAACTTAGCAAGGATTGGCACCAATATTTTTGGAGATTTTGGAGATTTTTATACAAGTCTGTGACGAAACTAAAGAATTGTTGGCTTTTAATGACATTCGATAGACATAATTTCGGTTCGAGGTGTTGCGTGTATCCGTGCTCGCTCATCAACGCGTTACACAGAGCGTTTTCCTAGTAGTATAATATGAATAATTAGGTATGAAGAATTATGAATTATTTTATGTATTTTAAAAAAATTCACATTGAATTTGGAAGAATTCCCTCTACATCCTCAATTCATAGTTTGCCGGAGAAATCTTTTATACGAAGAGGAATAACTCGCTCACACTACAAAAATACTTCGTTTACCCCCATTGAGGTATAAGTTAAATCTGACCTGACAATGAGCCAACATGATATCCGTCCTCGGGAGGGAAACGTCAATTTTTTGCAATTTTTTACACCTAACACAATAGAAGTTTGTGCAAGCTATGAATTCATAAAATAATATTTTTTTAACAACAAGAACATCCCAATAGAGTTATAGTGTGCTGCAGTACCCAACTAATTCTAGTAGATAGCATTTTTTAGTAATCCAAATAATTCATGCAAACATCTCTATGTAGGTAGTTGTGTGTAGCATATACGCATTCAGTAACGTAGAGTGACGACATGTTTCAGTGACCAGCTACAAACGCAACTTGGACGGCGACACGTCGCTGATGACCTACCGCGGTCACACGGTGCTCCAGACGCTCGTCAAGTGCCACTTCTCCCCCGAAGCTACCACGGGACAGCGCTACATCTACACGGGATGTGCGGCCGGGCGAGTAGTCGGTAAGTGCTGTCTTCTTACAACACTTGATAGTACTTTTGTGGTTCTCTGGATCACTGTAGGCTTGGGTTAAAATTTTCTGTCATCACTTCTGTGCAGCGTGAACTGGCTATCAATTTTAACTGGCAGTATATTACAATTTCCAATCAATTTAACAAAAAATAAAATGTTCATCTTTACAGTCTAGTCTTGACATTTAGACAGTTTTTTTCTTTTTCTTTGTGTTGCACTGTTTTGTAACTATGCTAATGGCAACAAATCAACGATTATGATTTAAGTAAGGATAGACGTTTGGATGGAGGTTGTCATGGCCTATTAACAAGTAGGAACCTTCCCAGGATAAGCAAGGGAAACCATGCAAAAACCTGTTGGGAAGGATGCCCACTTGACTCAACCAAGGACCTTTGGAGTGCAAGTCTAGCCTTACAGCCGAGCCAGTGAACTCCGTCATGAAGTTCACTTTTAGGATACAAATTAGAATAGAGAAGGATGTCCATGAGCTAACACCCCAATTAAAATTAGTTTTGAATCTGTTTGTAATTGATGTTTGTCTTGCAGTCTACGACCTGCTGACTGGTCATGTGGTCAAGGTGTTGTCTGGACATCGAGCTTGTGTTCGAGACGTGTCCTGGCATCCGAACAAGCAAGAGATGGTCAGCGTGTCGGTAAGTCCTGTCTTGTACTTTAGTAGACACAAGCAGTCAATACACCTGCCACAAGGCAGCAATTGAAAGAGGATGCAACAAGGGGTTCTTTATGTGAATTTTTTTTTAATAGTAGGTACACTCGGCCAAACAAAAATTGGTTGTTGAACAAATTTGAACGACTGCTGGTCATGTCCCATAACCAATCAAAGCTTGTTATTATCATTGAAATGTGATGTCACCTACTAGAATGAGACAAGAAGATCACTTAGACTTTCTGATGGTGCGATCTTACATTTATCAGCCATCAGATTTATTGAACAATCAATTTTTGTTTGGCCAAGTGTACCTAGGTGTTTGATGGGCTCCAAATTTTTAGATAAAAGCAATAAATAATTATGATACGTGAAAGCACACCAGTCTTCCTTTCGTAATATTTGCATTTTATGGGCTAGATGCAAATAATGTGGGGAGTTGGCAAGAAATTTTAGAGATTATAAATGATAATTAAGATGATAACGTACTAAAATTAACGCAACTTGTGCCTACAGTGGGACGGAACGCTGGGCAAGTGGACGTACACCGACAAGTCCCAGGTGAGCTGGGGCGAGAGCGAGGACGAAGAAGCCGTGCCGCACAACTCCGAAGACGAGACGCCTCTGCGACGCAGCCTGCGCATCAAGCGGCAACGCCAGGAGCGAGCCTACGTCACGCGACTGGAACAGGAGGAGGCTGCCGAGGCAAGCAGCGCGACCGTCCAACCGTACAAACTGCGGAGGAGAGATTCCTCCAGTTCGTGACTTGACGAGTGAATACGAGAACATTTTGGTGAAATCGCCAGCGAGTTTTGCTGTACGAGGACTTCTGTGAATTAGTGCTGATAACAATATGCTAGACCCCTGTTTTAAGTTTCTTGTGCCATCTTTCAGTTACTTTAAAAGTTCCAAAATATACAGACTTTCCTTAGAACTAAAACATTGGTGTAACCTTAACAGTAAATATTATTGTCTAATCAAAATTGATGCTGAAGAGTATTGCAAGAAGTTCCAACTTAAGAATAGTTTAGTGACGGTCATAAGCTGAAGATAATTTTTCAAAGGTTTTCTGTTCTCATTAGCTGAAGATAATTTTCCAAAGGATGTTTTCTCGCATCCGAGGGCATAATAAAACAAAGAAGTTATTGTACCGGGAGTGTATACCTACTCTCCAGGAGTTTTATTATTATCTGAGGGCATACTACAAATTTCATTTGTCAATTTGCTCGTTTATGTGAATATTGAATTGATTTTTATTTTAAATTAATTGAACAATTCATCAAGTGTAAACTTAAATGGAGTGATGAATATTCCAAACTTGATGAACTAATCAATATTTGAAGACCTCATAGGCGGAAATCACATCTTGAATCATGTTCTTAGTGCAAAAACAACACATGAATTATTGTCATGTCTGGCCTGTGCTCCTAGAATGTTGAATTTCTACCGTCATATTAGGTACTACATCAAAATACATTAAGTACAATACATTAAATACCTACGTCGTCGTTGACACATTTAAGATACCTACCAAGTTCAAGAGTCAAATTATCCTTTGGCATCAAAGAGGAATTCAAAGATGTGACATTCATCCTTGTGAGCTCCTAATTTCTTCGTAGTTCTTCAGACAAATATTCTTTTTGCCTACCAATCGAAACCTAGTACCTATGTACTTGGAGCTGACTTGTGACTGGTATGCAGAAAACACTGCTTCAGGTTATGAAATGAATGTTAAGATGTATTGTAAAAGTACTAAGTAGTCTATGTTTTCTTTCCAGTTAATACTATACCAAACAAGCACTGATTAGGTAATCATAAGTCAACATTGTATTTCGTCTTGTGATCTAACTGTAGAACATAATCTTATACCTAGTTTTGTTATCACTCCTTGTTACTTTGCCTGTCAACCAACAAACCTGACAACATATTAACAATATGCACATCTAAAATGTATTTGTAATCAGATTCAGTCAGTTTAATCAACTCGTTTCCAATAAGGTAGTATTTCTACATTTTTGGGAAGTAGAGCTGAAGGAGGAAGTAAAGTGAAAGGTATGTGCCAACAAGTATTTACTGACTATTATTATAACTTAAAAGTTACAGAATGGGGGTCTGGCAATGTTTGAGGTTACAGATATTATGTTCGGCACAGTAATCAAGCTGGAATAGACCATGGTCTAGAAATGGAAGTTTTGATATTTAGCATTGGTTGATGAAATCCAATGCACTATATTGGCATTGGCGACTTAATATCTTTTGTTGGGTGTGTATGTTTGTGTTCCTATACAGTAAAAATTAGACTTTCAGTAGTGTGCAATCGGGAACAAAAATTATGTTTGGAAAGCTTTGGTATAATATTTGTTCTATGGCAAAGACTAAAGCTGGGTCCACAAAGACTGTGCGTTTTTTTACGATTTTTTTCTATAAACAAATCACAAGTCTGCTGTGAGCGGTTTCTGGACTTGTGATTGGCTAAAAGAAAAAAAATGAGCTCCACAGAATCCTCATTTTATAATGAAATTGGATTTTAAAAGTGGCTACCTAAGTGTAGAGATTTCTTTTTATTTCGATAAAATGAATTTTACAGCAATAGCTTCTCAAAATTTATTATCGTAAATGTTCTCAACATTACGTTAATTTTGAAGATGCCATGAACTGAAAGCAGAATTGTATTCATTGAATTTTTTGTGGTGTTATTTTTTCGTTATTATTTTGATGTCATAGAAAATATTTTTTGCACATGGCTGAGCTGACATTGTTGGAAAACGGTAGAAGTTATTAATTACTATTGTTTAAGCTGCAGAGCTGTTGAGTTGTTGATCTCGATGAAAATTGTCATGTGCTAACATTGCTATGGTGTTCTTTGTACAGAAGTGAATTTTGTAAAATCATCTGCTTCTCAACATTGGAAGTACCATTCCTTGTTAAATTCTTGTCTACGACTAAAGCACAGTTTCAGGAATTAACAACAATTGATAACTCGGTAGATTGTATGATTTTGAAGCCACAATTCAGCCATGGTTAAGTACATAGGTGCGCGATCTGCAACACTATTTAATTGTGTTTACCTCGCACATCGACTAATTCCATTTCTCATCAATATATGTAGCAGAAGTAGGCATTGTTAATTTTCTAAATCCCATCGCAGGAAATTGTTACTGTAAATACTGCAGATAAGAGCTATGTACATATGTCAGTTATTTAGCTGTATCTTTTGATTTTTGATTATTGCAACCTGGATTGCAAAATGATCCATGTGTAGGAGGAAGTTACGAGAGTTGGGTTTTGATTCAGTAAATGTACTCGAGCTATCAGTATCAACGACTCTAAGCTATTGTGATGCATACGAATGAATTGTTCATATCGATGTTTTCAGTGTTGAAGTCATGTTGTAGTAACTGAAAGAATTTTCCTTGCTGCAAATACCCAACTTTCTTATGTTATTCATTTATCAGAATAGAACAACTGATCTTGTACAGAAGAATAGGTATTACTATATGTAAACTGGCTTGTAAATTTTTTACATGTAATGAAGCCATTTTTGTACATTGGCTGCTAGTGTATATCGCTCAAGTCAATAAATAAACAACATTTTATGATAAAAATACAACTTCTTTATTTTCTAGTCCAATTAGATAAAAGTAAGGAGTAACTAACACATAATGGGAGGAGTTGTGTAATGATTATTAGTTTTTTCTATAGATAGATAGATAAGAAAAAGCCTTATAAGTAAGGCTTAGTAATTGGATGGCTTCATTTCATAGCATGGGGTCTCCAAGGCTGAACAAGGAGCTTGGCAGACAGTAAATCTGTGTCATTTGCCTCTGAACTTTGAAGTCAGCAATACCAAATACTCAGAAGACTTCAGATATTCAAGAATGTCATTCTCTGAAATTGGTCGCAGGAATTGTATTCCAATACTCTACACAAGGGGGACACACTATGAAGTTGGATTTGATGTTGTAAGTACCTAGTTACTAGTTATCAATCTCTATGGTTACATCATTTAAATAGTTATGTCAAGTGTCAAGTAAGTGTAATGTTATTGTTATTAAAACAAACACTATTCAAGGTTGTTCAAAGACCACACAAGAAATGTTGCAAATACGTTTTCTAACAATGTTTGCAAATATTCAGTTGTCAAGCTAATTTCCCTGTATAAATAGCAACATTTTATTTTTAATTATAATGCTAATAGTGTAGGTTCAAGTGTAGAAAAATGCTTTCTGCTCGATTGGAGTGCCAAAATTTATTTTTTCATAATTAACGATTGTATACATCATTCTTAATATTACCTGACGTGCCTTCAATTTTGTTGGTTGCCATCTTGGAAAATATGGCGGAAAACGTAAATTTTACAAAGTATTTAATTGTTGGTAAAGGAAAGATTGAAAAATTATGAAATAATTCACTAAAACTAACTCAAATATGGGGACTTGAAAAAAAAATACGTCGTGACTCGTGAACGAATTTTATTTTTTCATTGTTGGAATTGACCAATCACGTTTCTGTGGTTTTTTGCTCTCAATTTATTATGAAACGCGTGGACTTAGACTAAAACATGTGGAATTAAAAATTTGTAGATAATTTCATTGTGAACAATACGCGTTTTAAAATATATTTTTTTTAAATTCAATTTAAAAAAAAATTGTATACGGCGTTTTTTTTAAGTCCCCATATTTGAGTTAGGTTTAGTGAATTATCACATAATTTGTCAACCTTTCCTCTAGCAACACTTAAATAAATTGTAAAATTTACGTTTTCCGCCATATTTTCCAAGATGGCCACCAAAAAAATTGAAGGCACGTCAGGTAATATTAAGAATGATGTAAACAATAGATAATTATGAAAAATTCAATTTCGGCACTCCAATCGAGCGGAATTACATTTGCTCCTGTACTATAAGGTAGAAGTAGGAGAACTACCTATTCTCTAGAATTTCCTGTTTTTTGTTACTTTTTTATGTACACTTCGAACACGTTTCTCCCATGGCCATAAGATAGAATGGTGAAACAAATAATTTCTGTGGACGGTTAAAAAATAATGTAATTTTTATTTTGCTTTACAGAACATAATTTATTTATACATTTGAAATAATTAGGGATGAAAATTGACCAGTCATACTTCTTTAGGATGAAATTTAACGATCAACTTCAGAGTATAATTTAGCGTGGCTCAATTGTTCGAAAACTCAAAAATATTTATTTTTTGAAATTACCATCGTGAATTACATTTTCCAACATTTCAACTTTAAGTATATAAGAATCACAAAATATATCCTTTAATTTGCACCTCCTGTTTTATACTGAGGTTTCAATTTATTGCCTTCCAAGAATGAACAAAACTAACACAGGAGGTATAGAAAAATCATTTCGTTTTGGTTTATAACTTTTAAAATAGCACAAGTTGGTATTGTTTTCAATTTTTTTCCTAATAGAATATCCAACTATCTGCGTACCAGAAAATAAGTATTTTGTTCAAGTTGGGAATACATGAAAAATAGATCTTCATTATTAGCCTATAAATGTGACACGATTTTACTTGGTTGCCATAAGATAACATGGGGGAGAAAACTCAATTCAGAAACTATAGACATGAGAAGTGTTTATTTTTTGAGAGATAGTGTATGGCATGATTATCAAGAAGTAGACACAAAATTATGAATATCTGACACATGCCCTGATTGGTTGAGCCACCTTAAGTTATGAAATATGGTTTTACCTTATTACCTAGGCTAGGTGGTTGTGAATAAAATACCAACTGCAAGATGAAGAGAAGGGAAATCTTTTCATTCCGAAGGTCGTGGGTTCGAATCCCACTCAAGGAAAATCTTTTCATCTTGCAGTTGGTATTTATCCACCTTAAGTTAATTATTTAGTTGATCGCTAAACTTTTACCAAAAAAAGTATTTGACCGGTCAATTTCCATCCCTAATCATATCAAATGTACCTACCTCCTAGAACAATTACTAATTAAACCGAAAAAAGTAATCCATAATTTAAATAAACTCTAGTATGCATTCTCTGTCTGAAAGAAGTGTGGGAAAATTGCTGAAAACTAACACAGCATAAGAATTTGATTTAATAACTTCGCAAATTTTATGGTAAAGCAGAATAGGTACCAGCTATACTTAGACATAATGCACTTATAATGTTTATTAAACATAAATTCTACTCCTATAAATAAAAATATTAATCCGTCACTGGTTCCAACACACAATGTTCAACTGCAATTAAGCAAGTTGTCAATGAGAATCATTCAGCAAATTTACACCAGTATTATGAACAAGCCATTTGAATTGACAGAGTGTAATTATTTTGATGCAAGTTTCCAAGGTTTGCACCAAGAAATTAAATTAATGCCAAGTAGATTTCCATGACCTCAATGACCCTATTCCGAAACTATTTACTGAAATTATTGTAAACAATGTGCAACTTGTGTCATCATTATCAAGGAGTGCAAGTCTTGGTGGATTAATCCAAACCACATCAGGTGTTCAAGGTTGTTCGCATGATATTGTTTTAACTTCATTGCATTTCCAGGGGCGTACTTTTAGCGGGCTGATTCACAGCTTCTTGAGCTTGTCTGGACCTCTGAACAAAACTTATCTGCCTCTCTATGAGACTCCTGCAGGTCGGAAAGTGTACGATGAGACCTTAGCATCAGTGAATACAAACTTCCCACAGTACGTTCGGGAGCTGCAAGGTACGGCTGATGGAGCCAAAGTACCGTTCCACAAGGCGAGTTTTAAAACAATTGATTTCGTGGTTGTTTATGGTATTGTTTAAGTCTTAAGCTGGGTTCCCATACTTCACATCGAATTCGCTTCCGGTTCGCTTCGCTTTCGCAAAATGGTTACCTTTTAACAAGGGAAATCGTCCATGTTTACATTCGCATGTTCCCGTGTTTCGGTTTCGTTAAAGTTGAGCCAATTTTAACTTTGACGAGACCGAAACGAAACCAAAACAAGTGAACATGCGAATGTAAACATGGACGATTTCCTTTGTTAAAAGGTAGCCATTTTGCGAAAGCGAAGCGAACCGGAAGCGAATTCGATGCGAAGTATGGGAACCCAGCTTTATGGTAATGCTTGCACTCAAATTTATATGGATATTTTATAACTTCAGCTTTTCCTCCTACATATGGACGACATCATAAGCAACGTTGTTGAAGAGCGAACAGGAAGTGACAATGGAGTTGGATGCTCGACAATAGTCTGCAACGAAACTGACCAAGTCCGTGGACATTTACAAATGATATATTTACTCTTCTTTTCATAAATTAAAATGTTTTATATTAAGTGCTCAAATTGCAGGAGGTTCTTGGTCACACCGAAGATGCGCTCTCCGAAGTGCTAAACCACTTTTATTTCGTGTCGGCCCACATCATTACCGAAACACCTCAAGGTCGTTGGAAGGTCACTGAGGAACGGTTCACATCGCTCTGCTACGCAGGGCACTTGCCTGGCTTCACTATGAGCTACAACCATCACGGCATGGTCTACTCAATCAATATCATCAGCGCTAAAAGACTCGCTTCCGGAAAGACTCGTATGTTCACGCACACATTTATGTACTTAAATTTGTGACTAATTAGTCATTCATTATGCATTGTGTGTAGATTTTTGCTGAATTCAACTTTCGACATTGTATGCAAATTTAGATCAGTGTCAATTCAGCTTATTAAAGGCCATCACACCCAACTTTTGAACTCAAAATGTTTGCAACCTGTACTCTTGCAAACGCACTCACAGTTGCAATGGTCTGGCTGGGAAGGGGCGATATAAACCATTCTATTTCTAGCATTTGGAAATGCTGGTTTCCAACAGCCATATTGTTCGTTGCGGGATAAAGCCTTAATATTTGAAAGACATGTTTCCTTAAGAATTGTAGATTCAAGCTCATAAAAGATTCATTTGAAAATTAAGAATGCTTTTCTATTGTACGAGTTATAAAATGTCAACAAGCAAAGGACTCTGTGAAGATTGTAATGATCGTAAGCATATTAATGAGTTGGCAAGGTAATATGCTTATTTGTAATTGTACAGAAATATATGTTTGCTGAGATGCATCCTAACAACCCATAAGATTTAATCATTTGAGATTTCCATTATTGGTGCACTGCCAATGATCAATGAAACAAGGAAAACCACAATGATTGCATCAATCATATAGGTAAAGGCCATTCACCGTAATAATGATGACCTTCAAATCATCTGTCAAGCTTTAGTAATTTCTCTCAATTATGAATACAATTTGAATGCTTGTAAAATATCAGTGATGATTGAGCGAGCGTCTCCATTCTGCACTTTTGGACACTTTCTCTTATTTTTTTTTTGGCCCGACGGCACAGGCTAAATTTTTTTTATGATCGAGCTGAAATTTTGCACACATACTAATATCATTCTAACTTATAATTGTGCATAGTTTTTGAGAGCTGACCTCCGATTGGTTTACGATTGGTCAAAAATCAAAATGCTCCGATTAAGTTCAAATTTTGCATGGACATTAAGACATCCATTTCCTCTTATTTTACAAGTTTTCAGCCCAATCATAAGATAACTTATGCACTTATGGACAATTTCAATGTTTGAAACTGTCAGAATTGATGGTATCGGGAAATTCCACTGTTTTCTAGATTGTTTTATGCTTACATATATTTAGTCTTTAGTCTATTTTTATATTTTTAGTCTATAATATATTTAAGCTGGGTTCCCATACTTCGCTTCGAATTCGCTTCCGGTTCGCTTCTTTTTCGCAAAATGGCTAGGTACCTTTTAACAAAGGAAATCGTCCATGTTTACATTCCCATGTTCGCGTGTTTCGGTTTTGTTTCGGTTTCGTCTCAACTTTTGGCTCAACTTTAACGAAACCGAAACACGCGAACATGCGAATGTAAACATGGACGATTTCCTTTGTTAAAAGGTAGCCATTTTGCGAAAGCGAAGCGAACCGGAAGCAAACTCGATGCGAAGTATGGGAACCCAGCTTTAGTCTATTCTCAGTTTCAATGAAAAACATATTCTTGTTGATTGTGTGGATTATATTGCAATTCATAAGGGTCAAGGGATGTATATTATGTATATGTACTTACATATCTAGGTATCAATTATTTCTTTTTGAATATGGAACGTGTTTCACAGTTATGTTATAACAGCGATATGTTAGAACAGTTAGAATATGAGATGTAACATCTCATATTTTCAGGGTGCGAATTGATGAGGGGGAATGGGGGGGATTTCCCCCCCTCTGGTTTTCTCATCCCCGGCTCTGTTTCCCAATAAAGCATCCCAGGGGGGGAAAGAGTTTTCCCCCCCTCTGGAAAATGGTTGACTTTTAATCAACAAAACAATATAGTATATCTACTTTCTTCTTCAATTAAATCTAAAATTATAAAAATAAATTGTCACACAAAACAACTGTCAAATTGCCTTAGTAGCAACTAAGTTGTATTTGATAAGATTTATTAATTCCAAGATTTATTTTGCTTCTGATTTCCCTTTTAAATTATAAGCAAATCCTTTTTTAATGCCATTTGTCGTGATGACATCACGACAAATGGCAAAAAATAGTGTACAAATCGCTTAGAAATGCACCAAATCTCATCTTGAAATTCAAAATTTCCCGGGGCTATGCGCCCCGGACCCGCATGGTACTGGGGGGCCCTCCCCCCAGGCTCCCCATTGTGTTCGAGGGCAATCGTATTTTTCGCCTTTGCTATATTTCCCAACATACTCGGAATTTAAATTTTTCCTATCCCCCCCTCTGAAAATTGAACAATTCGCACCCTGCATATTTTACATATTTCCAACCTAATCGGTCAAGAATTTACAGACTTATTGCTATTTTAAGTGTTTTGAATATCTGATCACAGAGATTGATGGAGAAGTATCAAATTCATGGTACACTCGACAATTCATAAAACGGTATTTGAAAGAAATGGATTGTCTGAAAAAAAATCTGATGAAGTCTATACTTACTTGTCATCTACCTCTAGTAGGTGAGCTCTGATTTCATTGATAATAACAAGAATTGATTGTCAATTAACCTGACCAGCAGCCAATCTGTTTCGTTCAAATACCGTTTTATGAATTGTCGAGTGTACATTGTGCTGTTATTCAATTTTTCCAGAACGTTTATGGAAAGTTGCGATGAAAGTCACTCAGTAATAATGTACCTATAGTTGGTTAGTTATCTTCGATTGAATGGATCGGGCTCGATTGGCAATGTTGCGCGTGTCGGTGCTCGCTCATCAACACGTTACACAGAGCGTTTTCCTAGTATTTATAATGTTAATAAATTGTTTTTATTAGATTGCTGGATGAAAATCTAGTAGCTCAACTTTTCCGTTTCAAGGTCAATTATTCTTACCGTGAACAATTACTTCCAATCTAGTCGATTTTGAATTAAATTTACATATTTACTGAATCATTCAATAGAGAACTCTTTCATGGGATGTCGGGCAAAATCATCAAAAACCAAATTATACCTAGGTACCTACTTTATTTTCTGTACCTACACTCGCCACTCACCCAATCTAAAACAGTTTCTCAAAAATCTGAAAGATTGCATATTTATTAATCCTACAGCGTGGTTACGATTGGATAGAATTTCAAGCTGTGCGAGAGGACATTGAGAGATAAGAGACATGATAAATATTTCGAGTAATTGGGTCATTGATCAACCTCTTCGAAGTCACGGTCAATTTTATAACTGTTTAATAAATTTAACTAGGAAAATGCTCGGTGTAATGCGTTGATAAGCAAGCGGTATGTGCAGCAGTGCACATCTAACCGAAATTCCATACCTAAATAATCCTTGAATAATCACTTGAAGGATCACAGAAGAGTTCAGATTTCCTTCAGAAACTGGAACAATTGCCACAAAGACATGTCACTGTTTCCAGGAAGTACTACAGAAATTTGCGGTGATTTTTTAAACTTTCGTAAATCATTTCGTTGCTATGGTAATAAACAACATAAACAACATAAATCCATTTCCAATAAAACCAATGGACCAATCTTGCTGAAAATCATTCCACATCCAGAATATTGATATAAGTTTTGTGAAAAAATTGGCCTGATCCGTTACTTTGTTTGGCAGGAGATGCCAAAGGTACACCCACCTCCAAGTGTTCCTACCGTTTTATACATTGTGCTCTTATGAGAAACACAGTACGAACACTTGGAGGTGGGTGTACCTATAGATGACAGGCAGACAAAAAAAACAGAGATTTGACCCATAAGTTTCAAGTAGAGAAGCTCGCTCCGCTCGCTTGAAATAAACATTATACAATAAAATAAATTAATTGTTTCTCTTCTAGCTCGGTTTTTCCTGACTCGGGCCCTGTTGTCTGCTGAGAACTTTGCTCAGGCTCAGATGATTCTAAGAGACGGAGGTTGCGGGGCAGCGGAAGGAGTGAGCGTCAACATGACATTCCTGAGACAGGAGGGAGATCGACTGTTCCACAACGCAGAGGTTGGACCAGCTCTCGATGGAGCGGACCAATCAGAACTCACGATTTTCACGGCTAGCCCCGGTGAAACAATCTACCATTGCAATAAGTAAGTATTACCTACAATGTGAATGGCCTGTGTCAATTTTTATTAATTTAGATAAATCAACAACAGTCTCTAAAGGACTGTTTCTATGAATTGCAAATGCTTCAGTTTCGAGATTTTAAGGTGATACTAGCGCTCAGCCGTTTTAGAAAATTGAGAGAGAAAATTTTTTCATAAGTGAGTGTAACTTTTACAGGATGTTCACATGATCAGTCTGATTGTATATTTGTAGCACTTTTTCATTTTTGCTTATTGCATCGTTAATTAGGCGCCGGTTATTCAACGATTTTGCGATTTTGCTGCTTATTGCAGACACTTTTTGCGATACGATTGGAAACCAAGCCCGTAAACCAATTGATCTCAACTTTTAATCATGATTAGATGAAAGACAAACTTAGGGTTATCCCTTGGCACATTTTTGAAATTTAATTTTAAACGGCGCCCAACGAGACAAGAAAATAGCTAATTTTTCACCAAAAATCCACTAATTATTACTAATTAACGAAACAGAAAATTAAAAATTTACTAAGGGATAACCCTAAGTTTGTCATTTATCTAATCACGATTAAAATTTCAAATAATTTGGTCTACCCATTTCGTCTCCAATCGTATCGCAAAAAGTGTCTGCAATAAGCAGCAAAATCGCTCGCGCTTGCAGCACCTTAACATTGGAAAACAACCAAATGTGGCAAGTCAGAGGCATGCAATAGTCATGCGACAATCGAAAAATCCTTAGCTCAACTTTAATAAATCGTGCAATCGTGCGTCATAGTAACTAAGGAGGGAAGTAAAGTAGTATTGCACTTTACTGTTTCATCGATCTTCTGCGAGTTCGTATGTGGACTTTAATATTGAGGTTTCTATTGGTAATAGATGGCACCACGGGGGTCAAATCACTGTCAAATCACAACTTGTCTAAATTTATGCAGAGATCTCATCCTACGAGCAATTTACGATTTGAATGCGATTCATGGGAACCTTCCTTTAGTTGTGAGTTGCGATACGAATGCCACAGAATTCATAAATCCTCATATTTCGAGTTCAAGTAATAGTCACAAAGTAGCAGTTTGGATCTCAAGCTCAGTGTGATTGAGAAATCAGAGAGCTCGAGTTCATTAACTCCGTAGAAGATAACATACAATCTATTATGTTTCCCAGGTATTTAAGACTTCAGATGGCAGAAGTAACTGCTCCGATAATAAGCAGCAGCAACCATCGCCTCGCAACGATGCAGAAACATAAGAAGCCAAGTTCAAAACAAGATATCATCAACTTGCTCAGTGACGAAACGGACAAAGAATTTCCTATCTTTTGTGCATCTGGCTACGTTACAACTGTTGCTGTTGGTGAGAAATCTTTGTATTACCTACTTGTTTAAATTAATGTGAAACTATAATTTGATCAAAAAGTCCGCATGGCAATTGGCATTGTCCTTGTGTTTAACAATGATATTGCTGATAGAGATAACACTGTTGTGTCAGGATATTGTAAAGTCGGGCTTGGCTTTGTGGTTGACAAGAATCCTTGGATATTCATATTGTCTTAGTTAAAAAGTAAATACTTCACTTGTAAAACATTCTACATTCCTCAGTCAAAGCATGTTTAGATTGTGAGTACTGCCCATCATTACAACACTGATTTTCTGTTTCTAGGAATATTTGATTGTGTGGCAAGGACTTGGAGCATTTACGCTGACAATCCCAAGAAAAACGACCCAATTATTACGTTGCCAATTCAATTGAAATCGCCAGCTATGACATGAATGCAAATACTCAATTAAGTATTATTATTATATTAATGAACTAAGGCGAGTCCAATCGTGTAGATATTATGTATCCAAAGTGTATAGTATTTAGAAATAAACTTCTATAATAGAAAATACTCCATACAAATTAATTAATAATTAATTTCTTTTATACTAATAACAAGAGTATGAGGGAAATATAAAATTCTGTAACTAGAGCATATTCGCAATGTAATTATTACTGAGTAATATGTACCAGTATTTACTCAATAATTCTACCAAACCTTGACTCAATTTATAACACCAAATTACCCTGAAAAGGCTGTGGTTATAAATTATGACATTAAAAGAAACTAGAAAGTGAGACTGCATCATGATAATAAATAATGATATCAGAGGACTAACAATGTACCATACATTGACCCCTGATCTCATATTTCAAGGCCAAATGGCAGAGTATTCAAAGGAGCAGACAACAGTTATGTCATGTGATCACTTGATGACCTTGATACAGTAGATTGGATGCTGGAGTAACAGATACTTCCTTCTGAGACTGAGAGTGTGAGACAATAAACCAGTCTGCATTCCAAGATGGCTTTGCCAGAGTGCACTGGTCAAAGAAGTTGTATTCCAGTTATTTATACGCGTGGGACACACTATGAAGTTGGATTCGATGTTGTAAGTTAATATATTTTAATTGATAAGAATGAATAATTTTATCTAGTTTGTTTATTTAAGAGTGCCTGTCATTCACACATAATCTTCCTTCTTGTCAGAGATCTACCATTTTTCAAGCTCCTTAATTATTTATAATAAGTTTATTCATGATATTATACCCAATATCAACTATTTTAAAGAAGTAAATTATTATACCTAATACAATTGTAATTGCTGTCCAGGGGCGTACCTTTAGCGGGTTAATTCACAGCTTTTTGAGCTTGTCTGGACCTCTGAACAAAACATATCTGCCTCTCTATGAGACTCCTGCAGGCCGGAAAGTGTACGATGAGACTTTAGCATCAGTGAATACAAACTTCCCGCAGTACGTTCGCGAGCTGCAAGGTACGGCTGATGGAGCCAAAGTTCCGTTCCACAAGGTAAGTTTAAAGCCAATAGCCTGTACTCAATGACTGTTGATTGGAAAAGGTTTAATACCCTACTAAAATAGTTCACACCGCAAGATTGGAAATGTAATATTATTTAAAAGTTTGAGTTTCATTTTGGTGTCACAGTTTCATAGTTTCATAGTTTTATTTCCTTTTAACATTATAATAATAAATATTACAATGAATTGTCCCTTGAGATGTGTTTAGTGTGTTTGTAATGTGTTCCAAGAATCACACCATGTTTGCTTTTATGAAATTGGTACAAAAGTTAAAGCTCGTAACCGAGTGAAATCATGAAACATGTATCGGTCGAATAATAATATTAAGATGATTGAACTCAGGTCTTCTGAAAGAATGCCTATTGGTTCTTAAACTTTTTCGGTTTACAGCACCCTTTTAGAACATCAGAATATTTTTATGGAGCCCCAAGTAGAAGGAGTGAGCGACCAATCTGTTAAGAAGGGGCTTGGTATCAAAAGAACATGTACTTTTCTTCATGGGAAACCTTGTTTTCTCTCGAAAAAAGGTCACTCAGATTTATGTGGGTCTGGGCAACACAGGCCTGGGGAAATTTTTATTTCAGAAATGAATATGGACCATTTCTATGAAATTTGAGCTATACATTTTGGCAGATTCTTTTGAATCTTTTCCTACTTCATCACAAATTGTTGCTAATTTCTTGGACATGTCTGCGACGCCTCTGTACCCACCCAGGGCGCTATGCTGCAGAGTAGGAACCACTGCAATACACTTGGTTACACTTACATCAATATAATTTATGCTAAAAAATTATATTTAGAAATTTGAACCTTTCACTGTGAAAAGACCATGATTAGGATTTTACTCAAGTTCATTCAACTCAAAATAATCTATTTATTGAAAATGTATTAATGTATTATCAATTCCAATTCTCCATTTAACAATTCAGTAATATTATTTGGTGTTTTGTACAGCTATTTCTGCTACATTTGGATGAAATTATCAACACTTGCAATGTGAAGGGTGACGATGGAATTGGATGCACATCAATCTGTTGCAATGAAGAGGGCCAGGTCTGTATGAATACGTAAACTAACAGTTGAAGAAACCAATACAACATCACTTCAATAATATTTCAAACTAGGAGATTCTCGGCCACACCGAAGACGCACTTCCCGAAGTGGTGAACCACTTTTACTTTGTATCGGCTCACATCGTCACAGAGTCCCCTCAAGGACGTTGGAAAGTGAAGGAAGAGCACTTCACATCGCTATGTTACGCAGGACATTTGCCTGGCTTTACGATGAGCTACAACCATCACGGCCTGGTCTTCTCAATCAACTCCATCAGTGCAAAGAGACTGGTCGCAGGCAAGACTCGTGAGTGTCATTTGTTTCCAACTCTAACGCATTCATTTGCCACTACTAACACAATGGGCTCACTCAATCAGGACTCAATGAGTCAATCCCCACCATTCATCTTTCTGCCTGAGGCTTATCCATTATTTCCAAAATCACGCATACGTTGGAACGTCCTTCACCTTCCTACCCTCGAAGTTTAATAGTTATTATCATCTTTAAATCATACTCATACTCATTAATGGACGGAAAAATTATGAGACACACAGCCAAACAATCTTAACTCTAGCTAACAATTCCAAACATTCGACGTTATATTAAGATGGCTGCAAGAACAACTATTTAGTATTTCTCGACTATCTAGACGGCTGAATGAATAGTAACAACTCTTTGCATTAGGAAAGCAGCAAAGGGCAATCAGATTGATGTAACTAATTATGTTCTAGCTCGGTTTTTCCTGACTCGAGCCCTATTGTCGGCCGAGAACTTTGCTCAGGCTCAGATGATTCTACAAGATGGTGGTTGTGGGGCAGGAGATGGACTGAGCATAAACATGACATTCCTAAGACAGGAAGGTGATCGTCTGTTTCACAACGCAGAGGTTGGTCCTGCTGTGGATGGAGCTGACCAATCGGAGCTCAGCGTTCTCACTACTAGCCCCGGGGAGCAAATGCATCATTGCAACAGGTACCAATGGTCAATACCCCTTTTAGTCCACGACGTATGTTAGGCACAAATCCGTTCTTAACGCGCTTATTTTTAGGTATATGAGACTGCAAATTCCTGAAGTGCCGGGAGAAACATTCACGAGTAGCATTCAACGGCTCGATGTTATCAAAAAACATAAAAAAGTTGTCAACAAAGACGATGTGATAAACGTTCTGGGTGATGCATCCGACGTAAACTTCCCGATATTCCGTAAAGGCAGCGACTATGCGGAAACAGTAGCAGTTGGTGAGTTTCAATTTTAGATGTCTAACAAGTAAAAATAATGAATGTCTTGAGAAGTGTTTGTTGTTCTAATACCAATTCCTGTTCTAGGAATATTTGACTGTGTTGCCAGAACTTGGAGTATCTACACCGACAATCCGAAGACCAACAGTCCAGTGGTTACATTACCCATCCAGTTGAAATCTATAGAGCCGCATTAACATGCATATTTATTAAATCAAAGTAATATTAAAAACGCATTTCATTTTAAATTAAATTGTATTTCAAGCATTGTGTATACCGCAAACTACAAGCCGTACATAGGTTATTCACACTTGGTTAGGTTCTACCTAGGTAATTCAGACATTATAATATTATTAAGTATTAGTAAAAGATCTATCTATTCGATGTATGAAGTTTTACAAATTGTAGGTAGGTACCTACTATGTGTGTGGTTCTGTTGAAAATGATTTATAAAAAGAAAAGAAAACTTAAAATAAAATATGACACAATTATGTTAAAAGTTTCACTGAGGTAAATGGAACTAAAACAATCCATTATCCAATAAGAAATTATTGCTCCTCTATCACTTCAATTTATTCCAAAATCAGCTCAAACATCAGTCTCACCACTTCTCTAGAACAAGGTTTGTTAGCAAGACGTCATACGTTGAAGCTTGTTTGACAACATTGCAGGTTGGGCAGCCAAAAGTATTTGCCATGCTATTGCTAGCAGACATGACCACGGAAATTTAGGGGGTGTGTTGACCACAAGAAAATTGTAAGAAAGAAAAACGAATCTTAGATTTGATTGGAAAACTACTGAATTTCTTCAAGCAATGCTTCAATGAGTGATAAGGGAAATAGTTTTGTCCTCACTCAGCTGCTAGTAAAAGCGGCTGAAGGGACAGCATTAACCTCATCCGCCGCCTCCCATCGGGCCTCCGCCGCACGACGCATCCATGCTGTTTTTGAAGCCACCCATCTTTCTCGTAGGGGGGCGAGGAGGTCTGCAATCAGCAATCATTACGAATTAGTACTGGCAATCAACATATTTTAACAATAACGCGATATCAGACAAGCATACGAACACGACACGACACAACTTTTCCAAAGGATTATTGATTTTCAAAAACGTTAGTGCTTTCATTTAGTTAAAAATAGATCAGTAGGCACAATACTGATAAGGAAATTACATTGAAAACAAGACAACTCTTCATACTGCCTCATCCCCGTCATTAAAAAAAAAGTTCAAAAAGTAGGTAGACTAAAAATTTGTATTACTAAAAGTGGCAGGTAGATAGCCTGTTAATATCCTGCAAAAAAATCTTGGCAAGACCTTGAAAAGATTTTCTAGTAAGAAAAATACCAAGTTCATGCTAAAAACAAAATCTTAGCAAGATCTAAGAACAGATGCTAAAATTGTTTTGTTTGTGTTTTTAGCCTAAAATGATGCTAAAAAAAACTTAGCTGAGATCTTGTGAAGATTTTCAGCAGAGTAGTAGGACCCAACAAATGCTATTAATTAAAATAATTTGATTGTTTTGAGCAGCGAACAGTGCTAAAAATATGACTTTTGTTTTTCTATTTTCTATGCAGCTAAGCTCTCAGGTTAAATAGAAATAAATCTGGAAGTGTTGGAGTAAAATGAATTGGTTCTAGATAGCTTTTAAGCAATAATCTATGAAGTACGAGTACGAGGCTTACCCTGGTCCTGGTCGATAATCTCGAGTGTATTGATTGCCTTGTTTGTTCATGTCCGGATTAAACAGGGTCTTGAAGCTGCAACATAAAAACAAATTATCTTAGATATCTCAGGACAAGATGATTTAAGTGCATAGATAGCCAAATGATGTTAAGTAGGCACAAACATGTTAACGATTGAACACTACCTACTTGGCTTAGTAACGCTAAGTAATGCAAAGTAACAACTACATGTCGATCTCACAGCCAATGAGTCCTGGGGGTCTATTCTCGAAACAGTTACAGTCGGGGCAACGAATGTTTGAACTCTCAATAGAATGCACTGCTGATAGTCAGGAATTCTTCTAGGCCGAGAAAGAGTACTCGAAGGTGAGCGCGCAATGAAGTCTTTCTCGGCCTAGCAGAACAACTGACGGTGGCTCCATCTGGTGAGAGTTCAGACTCTCCCTGTCCAGACTGTATCACGTCATAACTCCAAGTTATGATATCCTATCTCTCACCATGTTAATATTATGACTTTTCGTCATAACTTATGACGTGATAAATGTTTCGAGAAAAGGGGCCCTGAATCACGGCAACATGGCATCACAAAATCGTCATGCGATGCGAATTCGCAATGATTCGCATTCATGGGAAAATCGCTTAGGGTGACTGACACTACAATTTTAAAATTGGTATAATTCATGCAAGTCAAAATTTCAGCTTGACAAATAGGGTAACTAATTGAGTTGCAATGCAACTGGTTGCACTCTCGCTGTCCAGACTGTATCACGTCACAGCTCCAAGTTATGATATCATAAGGAGGTGTTATCTCACTGATGGGAAGGCAGATTTTAATTAGTTTAGTTTTATTTATGCAAGATAATAAAAAGAGGAGAGAAATAGAATAGAATTAAATGGTAATCAGGAAAGAAATTGAGTTGATTTAACTTTTTACTGTAAGTGTCTGTCTACCAGTGAAATTCTGGTAGTGTGACGTCTCATTGCAGAAAAGCTACATTTTTACTAAGTTAAGTACCTAATTATTTTACACCTCTCTACTTAAAAAAAAAAAAATTAAATGATAAAAAATAAAATTAGTCATGTCATGTTACCTAGTCAAACACCTTAGATAATTCCAAGTTGTAGTTATATGCTGGCAAATAGTAATAGCTTAGCAGCAGCAATGTGCCTTCCACTGTAGCAGTACCTAGTAGTAAGTTTAAAGTAATATACCTAATCTATACTTACAACATAACAATGAAGTTCAAGAAACTCCAGAACATGCCAATTAGAGCATTTAAACTCCATGGCTGCTGATCTCCTATCGTACCACCTGAAAAATAAAATACCAGGGAAAACGATGAGTTAGTTATCACCTATGAATGTTTGATGATGTTACAAATGTTGCGATGAGATGTTACGATAATAACGGAGTTTTAGTGAAACTCTTTGGGATGGAGTAAGGCGTGAGTTGGCGGGAACCTGTGAAATAAATAGCACACTCCGACAGGATTAAATCCCAGATCCCTCCGATTACCGGCGCCATGCTTTACCAATTAGGCTACCTACTTCGGATCTGTGGTAGCTCGATACTAGACAGCTCAGACTCACAAGAGTTGGCAGCCAAACCTGCCGATTAGGAATGGGCCCAGCCAGGACCCTTATTCTCGAAACAGTTACCACGTCATAACTCCAAGTTATGATATCATAAGGAGGTTTGTTCTATCTCTCACCATGTTAATATTATGAGTTATGACTTGCAACCAATAAACCGAAATGTCCATGGATTACCGATAACATTCAGAATATGTGCAAGCTCAAGTCAAAAGCACTTTTGAAGTTCAAAAGAAGGCCATCTCCAGCTAATTGGCAATATTATTGCCATGTTCTAGTGGAGCGGTCGCTCCACCCAGCCAAGTCGTACCGTACACTCACACTCACTCAACATACCGTAAATGCCTAATAAACTGAGGAGCAGACCAACCACTTTTACTGTAAAAGCCCTATCACACTGAGTTGCAACCCGTGTATGGAACCGGCGGTTGGAAAATATGGTTGGCCGCGCATGTGCAGAGACTGAATTTGGTCAACCCACGGGTTGGGTTGAAAAATAGAGAAGTCTCTATTTTTCCGGTTCCAACAATTTGTTGTGGTACCACGTGACGTGAATTTACCAATATAATGCTATAAATATTAGCTATAAATCATATTAATCAGATGAATATTTAACTTGAACATGTGTATGGATAAATAGTGCGTATTATTATTAACTTGTACTTACTTAAATATCTTTCTTTCACAAGTAATCACTCTAAATATGAGATTTGGATTGCCGCTGTCAGATTTTGTTATTCTCTATACTTTTATTTTGGTTACTATGGCAACTGCTTTCTGCGCAACTCATGAGTGTCAATTGTGAACCAACCAACAGCAACCCAAACAGTTGCGTGTGATAGGCGGTTGCCTCCTTTTGCAACAAAAGTTTCCATACGACAGTTCCAACCACGGGTTGCAACTCAGTGTGATACCCACTTAAGCAACAACATGGCATTTTCGGCCTACTGGATCTTAAAATTGGAAAATCTCACATTGTTGCAAAATATCTTAATTTCGAGCTTTGGCCCACCCCACCCCATATACCGAATTTGGGAACAATAGGGTATGTCATTTTCGTGCTAGAGGGCCGTGAAATATGTAAAATTACACCACTTTCTGATTCTGAAGATGATGATTCTGATGATATCAGGAAACACTGTTGACAGCGCCACAGCCTAAACGGCTGAGCCGATCGATCTGAAATTTTTACCATATATGCACTTTTGGCGTCTGATGATACCTTGTCCTTACGAATTTTTTGTGCCACCATTTTGAAACCGGAAGTGACGTCATATCTTAAAAACTGATGGACCAATTGGGACGAAACTAGCGCCAAACGATTCGGATGGTCTTCTCAATGAAATATCAACAGTCAAAATAGAAATGTTCTTTTACCGAAACCGGAAATGACGTCATAAAAATGCCAAATTTGAATGAAATCATCTCTTATAACAATAACTACATATTCAGAAGGCTTATAATGTTACATAGCATTTAAAGACACAAATTTTAGGTGGTAGTGAAGTCAGCCGCCATTTTGAAAACCGGAAGTGATGCCATAACTCGAGAAAGGCTGGACCAATTGGAACGAAACTTGCGCTATACTTTATAGCATATCATTTATGGCATATACATAGTAACAAGCACAACTTTCTTAGCAACCAAATCAAAAAGGCGTATTTTTTTAAAGGAATTATAGTCTTTGGTTCCACAATATATGCTACAAATTGTAAGAATAAACTGAAAAAAGGAATGATATCCCATAAAAAACACTCCGTGTAAAAATACCAGCCAAGTCTCTTCAACTAAAAAAAAATAGAAGAAATCTAAAAATTCAGCACTGAAAAGTAGTGATATCAAAAAAAGGCCAAGTCAAAACTTTTAAAAATTACTTGGCGCATCGTTTTTCTATGGGATTATAGATATATTTTATGTATAGATGAGTATATTTGATTACCGACCTACTTCTATACTATTTATATGCACGATGCGCCAAGTAATTTTTAAAAGTTTTGACTTGGCCTTTTTTTGATATCACTACTTTTCAGTGCTGAATTTTTAGATTTCTTCTATTTTTTTTTTAGTTGAAGAGACTTGGCTGGTATTTTTACACGGAGTGTTTTTTATGGGATAGAAATTACATAACAATAGCAGTGAAGAGAGAGAAAAGATCATTCATGAGGAAAGAAATACAAGCAAATGTAGGCAATTCTGCATTCTTATGGAAGAAACTTCAAGAGTGGGATATCCACAGTTCGAAAAAGCCAAGACAAATAATTCCTGAAGAACTAGCTAAGCCGGATTTGATAAATGACTATTATGTTGATTCAATACCAAATTCTTTAATTGCTTCAAATATAATTGATCAATACAAGAACAACACTCACACTGTTACGTCAAAAAATGCCTTTGAGCTCAGAGCAGTTAGTACAGAAGAAATAGTTGATCAATTGAGGAAAATTAAGACCAAAGCAACAGGCATTGATAATATAAATATCAATACATTACTTCTATGCATGCCAAACTGTTTAAATGCTATACACAGTATTGTGAATCTGTCTCTTGTTTCTGGAATATTTCCTGATCTATGGAAAGAAGGAGTAATAACACCTTTGCCAAAATGCTCGCATCCAAAACAATTCAAAGACCTTAGACCCATAAGTATTCTCACTACAATGTCCAAAATACTTGAAAGAATTGTTGTGAAACAACTGACTGCATACCTAGAAGAACTGAAATTATTATCCAATAGTCAGTCAGGATTCAGAAAAAATCGAGGGACAACATCAATACTCCTAGATGTAACTGATGAAGCGATCAAGGGAATGGAGAAGAAAATGGTTACAAGTCTTATGCTATTAGATTTTACAAAAGCTTTTGACTCAATCAACCATGAACTCTTACTTGCTAAACTCACATTTCTTGGAGTGGGAGAGATGACAATTAAATGGTTTGCAAGTTACCTCACCGGACGTCAACAACGGGTAAAATTATCAGCTAATAACGTATCAATGCCAAGGGAAAATAGAACAGGAGTACCACAGGGTTCAAGTATAGCTCCACTCCTGTTCATATTTTACACAACTGATATCGATGAGAGTGTGAAACACTGCAAAATACACAAATTTGCAGATGATACCCAGCTTCTATATACCTTTCGCCCTCAAGATCTAGCTGCAGCACAAGAGAAAATAAACGAAGATCTTCAGTCTATTGCTGCATGGAGTGAAAGTCAAGGACTTTCCTTAAACACTTCGAAGACAGTATCAATGATTATAGGGAGCAAATGTCAACGAATCAAAATACTTAATAGCGAGTTTAAACTAAATATAAATGGTTGTACAATTCCCATTTCAGAAACTTCAAGGAATTTAGGTTTAATCATGGATAGCCAAATGACATACACAGATCATATTCAGAAAGCAAACAGCAAAGCTTACGGCAAACTACGAACATTGCAAAGATTTAAACAAATCCTGACCAGGTCAACAAAAACAAAGCTCGTTGAGGCACTTATAATATCAAATTTAAATTACTGCGACATCGTTTACGGATCATGCATTTCAAAGAAAGATATAGGACGTGTTCAGAAAGTTCAGAATTCTTGTGCCAGGTTTATATTCAATATTAAGAGAAGACACCATATAAGTCCCTACATTCAGAAACTTCATTGGTTGAAGATGGAAGCAAGAAGGAATCTTCACTTGACATGCGCAACGCACAAGATACTGTTAACAGGAGAACCTAAATATTTGAATGATAAGTTAAGAAGAAGACAAGATATTCACGGAAGAGATACGCGGTCCAAAGAAAAGCTCGACTTTGGCACTCATCGAGGTACAAAATTTAAGAATTGTTTTTCATATTCAGCCTCGGTAGCGTATAATGCAACAACTAGGGAAGAGCAGACATTAAGTTTAATACCATTCAAGACACTAGTCAAGAACAAACTCACGCTAATTCAAGAACAAGAATTCAAGAACAAGAAGTAATGTGCATTGGAAGACAACAATAAAGATCACACACATCCTGCTGAGAATGTTTTTTCAGTGGTTTTCCCTCAGCTAAAAAAAAAAGCAAATGCTTGGATGTTCTTCCAATATTACCACTGACATTGAAGCACAACTATATGTATAATGACTTTTATGAATAACTTAAGAAGAAATAGGTAAACGGTGAAGAGGTGAAGCAGCTGAAGAGAAGAGATGGATGTATGGAAGATCAACGACTCGATTGTTGAATACAGACCAATTGTGTACCTATTTTATGTGCTCAATAAATTACATTATTATTATTATTATTATCGCCATATTTTAACTTATGCCATGAAAACTGTTTCGAGAATAGGGGTCCTGATAGATAGTACCTACTTAATTGATAGGTAAAGCATAGGTTAGGATAGGTAGCCGAAAGGATATGGGTTTGATTCCCAGTCGAGGTGTGCGTTTCTATTTTGCAGGCTCCTGCCAGGGATGCTGCAATTTAGGTACCATCAATTTAGTCATCATAGTTTTCCTTCCCTCAAGGCTTGAAAATGGTGGTAGGGACATTGTAGGAGGTACTACGATTTTATAATATCCTGGAAAGTATTGCCTGCATAAAAATCAGTATTGTATACAGCTCATTGGCTGTTGCCATGGTATAAACTAGGTCGGTAGGTACTACCAGTGGTCGGTAGGTACCAATTTATCAGATGTTTAAAAAGAAAGGGGTATTTCCAATGCATTTCCAATTATACCCCATAGACCACATACCCACTGTGTATGTCTAGATATTAATCTAGGCCATTCATATTCATATCATATGGCTTCATATAGCAAGTTGTTTGATATAGCAAGAGTCGGCAATACGAGCGATCCCTACTACAGGGATAGTTCAAGCTCTTGTCCCCGGCAATTTTTTCTCATAGACCATTTTATTTGCATCCTCGCAAATAGCGTACTATCCCGACTACTAGACATAAATCCATGACTAGACATCACCACACCACCTCCATGCAGGGTAGCAGGGTACTATCAGCAAAGCATCTGTCTGGTATGATTAAATCGCTGAATCTGTGGGCGGCCAGGATAGTGCAATATTTGGAGTGATACCAATAAAATTGAAATAATAGCTTGAACTATCCCTCGATGATCGTGGCAATACCTATAACAAGTCAACCTACCTACAGTTAGTTCTTGTTTATTGCGGAAATAATGGATTGACGATGTAGGCAAGGCTAGACCAGGCTAGACCATGGAGACAAGACACCCAATTTACCTAGGGTCATAAAATGTCTCTGGAAACAAAGATTTAAAAAATTAGCAATATTACTTACTTGCTGAAACGTACGCCATGAATATGTTTCCTTCTTATTGTCCTACTTATATTGGAAGGTTGTTAACTGCGAATAATATTTCGACACATCATCCAATGACAGTGACACTTCAAATTATGAGAATTAGCACTGTGAAGCTAGTAACGCTCATGTACAATACCAACACAACATACTAAATTTTCATCGACAACGTTGGCAATGGCATCATCAGTGCTAATCTGACGCAGCTTTCAGCGTACCACGATACTGACTTTAGTGAGGTTAGGTACGACGTCATTGACAGTTAAATCTTATATTTAAGCATAGAAAAGGGAAGGTAGTACATTTCTAGAGGTGTATGTATACATTTAGTACAAAAATGCATACTTCTCAACAATACATACCGTATGGTCCAGGAAACGAAACAGATGGAACAATACCAAGTGTCACACAGGCTTCGATGGCATCCCAGAAAACTGTAAGCGCCACCGCAGACAATCACCAGTATCATCAACCAGGTGCAAGTGTAGGAATTAGCCTTCCACAGCAATCTCCAGTGTTTAGTGCATTAATGACTAGCCAAGGTCAATCCTTATTCAATGCAGTGTATACATCTCCATCAAATTATGCAAATCAAAACAATTTTCCTTCTAGCAGTTACAATGGATATTGCGAGCCACCAGTTTGGTTTACGGACACACAAGTATCAATTTCCTCCAATAATACTATGACAGAAGGTGACAGAATAAGTCGAAACCAATGTTCGGAGAAAAAAACTTCATTCTGTAATAGCCGTATTGGAGCAATGGATAGTCTGTGTTCACCGCTACCTGCAGAAGCATATAAATCGACAGGTTTCCAGTCAAAGATGGATAACCAAAATTGGGCTTGTAGCCAGGGAATGATGAATTACGTCAGCAATTCACAAAATCAGCATAATATTCAGCAAACAAGTTTCAAATGCAGTGAACAATTTTCCTCATGTTCGCTTTTGCCATCAAATGTGTTACCAGATCTCAGTGAATTTAAACATTTGTCAAATATTAATTTTGAAAATTCCTGCTTCCTCTCGTCACCTCACAACCGCTCGCCAAGTAAGCATGTTGTTCAGTGTTCCAATGAGCCAAAGAACAAAGAAATTATGTCCAAGTATCCATGCAGCCTTCAGAAAGATCAAACTGAAGTTGATCGTTCATCATCAAATCAACCGAAACATCAGCAAGAGCAAGGAAACTACGATAACATTTCAGCAACGTACTCATCAAACACTAATATTCCAGAGCATGCGCTTTATTCTCAAATTCCTCACATCATCAATATAAATAACGAATCCACTCAAACAACAGGAAAACATTTACTTTCTCCTCGGCATGTAAATTACTCCGGACAAATACCAATCCTTCAACAACACTTCCATGATCCCGGACTGCAATGCGATATGATGGATAGCTGCTTACAAAATGTACACAAACCACAAAATACTGGCAAAGACACAAGAAATTTAAATGAACGACATACCACTACGAATAATTGCTGTAATTTAGTTACAAGTGTAGATCAACCGTCTTTCAGTCCACATCTGTATACAATGAGACCACTTCATTGTTTTGCCGACTGTTTGAATGCAACTGTGCCAAATAACTTACAACTTCCTTCTGGGAACACGACAACTCAATATGATTGCAATGACCAACGTACAAGGAACAGATTAATGTGTTCTGCGAGTGTCGCATCTACTGATACCGATCAAGAGAAACTGCTTTTTCGAGACGAAGACGTAAAAGAAAATAGTAACGATGGCTCAAGTGTAGCTGGTGAGAGCGACATAATTGTTGCTGAAACTGAGGATGAGTCCGAGAGTGAAATATCAATGAAAGATGGCAATAAGAATAGCATGAAATGTTGCGTGTGTAATATCTTGTCACATTCGCTCATATCAAACAAGTTTACACCAATTAGCGATGTTCTTCCCCTTACATCCAGTTCCCGAGTTCCTGTAGTCGGCAAGTTGGCCCAAGTGTTAGGAAAAAGTGACATCTTGTTGGCATCAAATAATAGTTTCTTATGTCGAGTTTGTATGAAATTAATTGATTCCCTTGATTATTTAGAAGGAAAGCTAGCATTGGTTAAACAAGATATTTTATTGCGGTTTAATGGAAAAAATGAAGTGTTGCCAATAATTGTAGACTCAGAAGTACCTAATCCTGAGAAGATCTCTCCTAGTTTGACTAAGCTACCTGATTTATCAAAACAAGAATCGACTCTTCTCATCAGCCAAATTGAATTAAAAAACTATAATGACGTAAATAATACCCTTTCACTTGATACTACCCCAACACCTTTGAAGAAAGAACTTCGACAATATACGTGCAACATTTGTAGTAAACATTTTGCGAGTAAAGAATACTTGAGAAAACATGTGCAGAATCACACAAAGGAGTACAGTTTCTGTTGTGATCGATGTGGTGAAGGGTTTGCTATGCGTCGTGGTTTGGAGAAACATCTTTTACTTCACACTGGAGCGAAAGTGTTGCAATATCAGTGTGAAGTCTGTGGGAAACAATTCATGCAGCGCCACTCCTTGGATGCACACTTGCGGAAACACAACGGAAATTTCCGTTTCACATGCACAATATGCAGCAAAGGTTACACGAGTCATAATTCTCTTCGGACACATCTACGTACACATACGGGGGAAAGACTCTTCGTCTGTCAACATTGTGGAAGAAAATTTGCAACAAATTCAAACCTTTCGGCTCATGTTAAACTCTGCTCGGGCGATCTTACTTACAACTGTGAAACATGCAATAAAGGATTTTCTTCAAAGCTCCAGCTTCGAAGTCACGTCTTATCGCTGCACGGTGGAACTTATCCTCATAAGTGTGACATCTGTGGCAAAGGGTTTATTAAGAACTCCGACTGTCAAGCTCATTTTAAAACTCACTCTAGTAGCAAATCCCACAAGTGTAAAGAATGTGGGAAATGCTACACGAGTCTTGGAAATCTCAACCAACATGCTGCAAAACACAAGAATGAATGTCCTATAAAATGTCCTCAGTGTGACAAAGGTTTCTTCCGTCGAAGTGCATTGGACGCTCATGTCAACCAACTTCACACTGGTGTAAGTCCGTACGGTTGCGACTTGTGTCCCAAGAGATTTGTAGCACGGCGCAATTTGCAAGCTCACCAGAAGTGGCATTCCGGAACAGTGAAAACCTTCACTTGCACCATCTGTGGCAAGTCCGTGAAACATAGTCTTCAAACGCACATGCGAACACATTCTGGATTTAAACCATATGCATGCTCTTTGTGTGATATGAGGTTCACTGTTAAAAGTACTTTAGACAAACATGCTAAAACAAAACATGCTCAGGATTCTTTAAATGTATAGTTCAAAAGAAATTTCAATGTAAGGTCGGTGACAGGCAAAGATGAACCCTGTTTAACATTACCAGGTATAGGGCGGCCCATGCTAGCGCGGGTTCAACTTAGCCTGTCCCCGACCATAGGCTAGGTCTGACTCCATAGATGACCTTCCCATTAGTCATTAGGTACTTAGTCACTGGAACAAATTTTTAAATAAATCTGTTTATTTTTGAAACATGTATTTTTTAACAAATTACTTGATACATACTTCATTGAAATCAGTCAACTTCCATTGGGCTTCCTTCCTCGTCACCTCCATCTTCGGCGCTGTCATCTTCATCGTCTTCGTTGTCGTCTGAACCTGAATCATCGTCTTGTCCCGAATCATCGTCATCTGAACCACTGTCAGAATCTATCCACTCCTGTGTCGTCACGTCGTTGGCTACTAGCGTCTTCCACTCATCCAACTTGCGGAGATCAAGAGAGTAAAAGTCTTCTAACGTAATCTGTTTATCCCCATCTTCAACGAGACCTCCGTAAAGATAGAGAGTACTGTGCTTCACGGTCATGCTGCAGTTCATCCGAGGCGATGGTGAAAACATAGCACTGACGTTGGCATCTGTTCCAGACGTGTCTGAACTTGGACGGCAAGTTGGTGTTGGACCCAAGGTCACTTTGAACACTCCATCGTCGGCCAGCGTCGTGCTTGTTGACTGAACACTTTCACTAACATCTTGTTCTTCTTCGCTGTCACACATTTCTTCTGAATCCCCAACGTTATCTTTCCGACGACGACTCTTCGCTTTCCCAATCTCTTTCTTTCCCGACAAACTTACAGATCTCCACGTGGTACTTTCTAAATCCAAGACTTGCAAGTCGTTGAAGAATGTGCCGGCTAAATCCTCTTCACTCTCTTCGATGTCGAAGACGCCACCGAATGTGTACGCCTTGTTTCTGGGAGCCAAGGCCACAGCTGTTCCACATCGAGGTGATAAACGAACACCAGACTGCTTCACAGGTGTCCACTTCCACTTGGTGCCAGTTGCGTCATTTTCTGTAAAAAGAAAAATTAATATTACACACTGTGAGGAATAAATAAACATCTTCACAAATTTCTGGATTTTTTACTTTTTGTTTGATGAATCTTTCTTTTGGTTTTGCTCACGAAGAGAGGTGTGTCTACTTTACTTTAATTGATCATGCAGTTTCAGAATGAATAATGTGCATTACAAGTGGAAAATTCCTCGAAGGTAGTACCCTTGAGTATATAGGTAATAATTGAAAATCTTCAGTTTTAATGCATTGATGAAGAAGCATTATAGCATAATAGTATAATAATATGCATAATAGCATAATAATAACTTCTAGAATAAAAGGATAATTTTGAATTGAATTTTGAATTTGAATTCAGAAAAATCCTTTTTACAGGACAGTCTGTGTTGTGAGGGGGATGGTGTCTACAGATTAATTATTTACTATTATAGATCATAGCTTACTCTCTGGTCCTAGGATAAACATATCACTATGAATCATCCCCTTGTCGACATCTTTCTTGATCTTCTCTTTGCTGTAGCCTCCATAGATCAACACCCTGCCATCGGAGAGTCCAATCATTTGACAGCCAGACCTCGGCGCAGGAGCTTTCCCAGTCGGCTCGAGCTTCTTCCATTGGTAGGTCTCCAAGTTGAAGGCGTAAACGTCATTGAAGTACTTGTACGTTCGCAAGTTGTCGTGAAATCCTCCGAAAACTATGAGCTGCTTTTTGACACATACCATTCTGTGGCCACTGCGAGCTGAAGGACCTCCATTGGCACTAAAAGATGAAAATGTGTATTGCTAATACCAGAAATGATTTGTTTTAAACATACGTGAGTCCCTTTTGCTTTTATTTGCAAACTTTTGATATAGTTCAGGTTTAAAAACATTTTTAAAATACAGCAAAGATGTTAAATTTATAAAGAATTAAATCTGAGCATGTGTACTACAAAAAAACACAATTCTCACATAAGAAGTGAAGTCTTACCTCATCTTTTCCCATTTCTTTGTGCTCAAATGATACAACCAAAGATCTTTGTAATGGTAGAACTGAGATTGTGTTGGGCTTGCATATTCTCCTCCAAATACCCAGAGTTGGCCTTTACTTGCTGACAGAGCTACGGTCTGGTGGCCACACCTTGGCGGAGGGGCACCAGGAGCTTTAACGAGCAGCCACTCATTACGAGGAATATTGTAGAAATACAAGTCGTTATATAAAAATGTCTGAAAATAAATTGCATTCGAAATAATCATGATCTACTAACACCACCCGTAACTTATTCAGTAATTCATTCATATAGCTACATACCTTTTGTCCATTAAAATATTCCCCTCCAAATAGAATTAATTCTTCTTTGTCTGGGTGCGCTGTGAGTGTACAGTTGACTCTTCGCGACGGGGGTGGCAGTACGTGCTCGACAACTTGCTGCCGCTGTTTTTCCTCGGTCTCGATTTGAGAAACTATTTTCTCTATGTCATCCTAAAACGCGAAGAGGAGATCATAACATATTACAATGCAGTGGAATTGTCGAGTAAATTACACAGATTATCCTTTTTTAGAGGTTATGTTGAAACGTCAATCAACTAAACAGCAAGATATTATTACCTCTCCAATAGCAGCCAACTCTTTCTTCTGCTTTAAGGAAAGTTTCTTCTCAGTTTTTGCGATCGTCTTTTCAGCTCCTTGGCCCTTTTTCTTATTTTTATCCTTTTTACCCATGTCAAATAGATGCCGACTGAAAATATGAACTTGAAGTCAACACGTGCAAGTGTGGTGCGGGAGGGAGGAACGTGAATGTTTGGGAGGGAGGGGGGGGGGGGGGATGGAGGAATGTAATCAGCTGACTACCTATTTATTAGAAGTAGACCTGAGCATAGAACAATACAAAATCTCTTCAAAAAAAGTATTTAGATTTAGAAATAGACGACCCCAAACGTTTTGAAGAATGGAGTGGAGTTTGCCGGTTTACTAGCAGTTCATAATATTCCTGGTAGAGCGCAGATAAATTCCTTCTCAAGAGTCTCAAGGTATTTGTAAAACGCGCTTCTATTTTAAAAATACTCCGTGTAAAAATAAGAGCCAAGTCTCTTGAACTATAGAAAAATAGAAGAAATCTAAAATATTCAGCACTGTAAAGTAGTGATATAAAAAATGGACAAAGTCAATACTTTATTTTAAAAATCAAAACATATTTGGCACTCCTGGGGACAGCTATGGAAACTGACGGCTGCGTAAAATTTTTCCAAAATACTGGAAATTTTTCCAAAGCAAAGCAAAATACATACCAAAGTCTCCCCGAGGCTCATTATTTACTCCACTGTTACGCAACTTTGGGAGGTAGTTTTGATACCCATTTTCTCGCAATACTATTGAGGAAATATAAGAAATATTTAAAGAAAGAAAGTTTTATTTTTCATAAATATTTCATGAAAAATATGATTTATTTTTTTATTTTAGGTATTTCTTACAATTTATTTGGTATCAAAACTACCTCCCAAAGTTGCGTAAAAGTGGAGTAAATAATTAGCCTGGGGAGATTTGGGCGAATTGAAATCAAATTCCGGGCAAGTGGTAACCTCTGGAGTGGTCAAAATCCAAAAAATATCATAATTAATAGCGGAATCATATTTGTATTGAATAATTGTTTAAATGAAATATCTCAATAAATACGATTTTTGCCAATTGACCCCAAATTCCCCCCAAATAAACCCCTGTGAAATTTGGGTAATTAATAATTATATATTTTTTTAAATAACATGTATGCAGATGGTCATTATAGAGCAAACATTCGCTCAAAATGTTGGTTCAAACATGAATTATGAGGATTTACGCAATTTGACCCCCAGAGGTCACCACTGACTCCATGGGCAAAATCTCGAATGTCAAATCTCTTTTTTACATGTCCTAAGAAACATCTCCGCCAAATTTCATGCTTGAATCACAAAAATAACGATTATGTAAAGACGCTTATGATATGAAAATATCGATTATGATTATGTTTGTAAAGACGCGTCCGGGCAGCGCAGACCCGAAATTTTTTTGAATATCACTATAGAATTTAGTGCATTTTAAAGCGATTAAAACACAAATTATGGTCAATTTGATTATTTAACTGCTATTAGTATTTCCTATTATTTTTACTGTTATTTTCATTACTAAGCGATTTTCCATATTTTTTGTTTTTATTGTATTCATTCAATCCAAATTTTCGGGTTCCCCTAAGCCCCCCCCCCCCTCTCCTTGCGAGGGCTGCAACATCGAAGTTACGCCAGTGAAGACATCCTTGCTTATGAAACTGACAGAAATCTTTGTGTCAAACCTTCAAACTCCTCCATTTTTGAAAAAAAAAATCAAACGTCCACAAATCTTGGCGCACAAATTTGTTTTTCCGTGGTTCAAGACTGTCACTCAATCAATCAATAACCTTGTTACATCTTATGTCTAAATTCCAAGGATTTGAAACTAGATCTAGGTGGGGGTATATTCTACTTAGACCGCTTCCCAATTCAATTCCTGATAGAATCCGGTCACGGCCAAAAAATGTGACAAAAATTGATTCGATTGTGCGACCTACAACAGGCCATTTTCTTTTTTCAACAAATTAGAGGGCACTGCTAAAAAAAATATAAGTTATATTAGTTTGTGTGCAAAATTTCAGTTCGATCGGAGAAACATGTGTCTTGTGGCGTCGATCCAAACACACAAACAAAGAAAAAAATGCAGATAAAGAGTCTCAATTGTGCCGAATGGAGACCCTCGCTCAATAAGATTGGATGAAGGCAGAATTAGTGGTTTTTGATCTCACCTCAAATGCTCGATTCGAGTACAGATTCGACCAATGAGTTCAGATGTCAGTCAGGGCATGGTCTCCAAGTCAGCTCTTCATTACTTTTGTCTACTTATTGGTAATCAATCATGCCACAATTCCTAGAATTCTCGTTTGTAGTTTCTGAGATAAATAGAAGTGAAGATCATTGTCTACCCATGTAATCTGATGGAGACGAAGTAAATTTGTTCGTGTCATTTTCACGCTATCTATTTTTTTGTGTATTTCGAGATTTGAGCAAAAAACTTATTTTTAACTTATTTAACTTATATACAGTTATAAACCCAATCGAAATGATTTTCCTATTAGATAGATTTGTTCATTCTCTGAATACAATAAATTTGTACCTCATTATGACGGGAGATGCAACATTGATACCAATCAATGCTAGAAAAAGTAGTAAATAATGAATTTCAAAAAATACATATTTTGGGTTTTTGATTGGTTGTACCTAGTTTGAACCTCTATTGCATCAACTTTAGCAGTCAGCACTTCTTTGCATTAAACAACAACGAAACTACAAAGGTTTTCTTTGGATGACAGTATTTTAAGAGGTACCTGATGAGAGGCTTGTACTAGTTGAGAATATGGCATTTCGTTTTTATCTATTTGGGTCGAATTTTTTACTGTATACCAGTACTATGAGATATGTCTCTGAATTGAAAAATGGAAAATTTCTAACTAGTACAGGTACATTAATAATAAATAAATAAATAAACAACAAATAAATAAAATAATTATAAATTTATAAATGTTTATACCGGCTTATACATACCTGCAAGTAGCAGAGAGTATACGACTTTTTTGGAAAGATTTTCTTGGATTGAAACATTGTTTTCTACGTTTTTCTTAGATTAGGAAAACTGCTATTCTATTGGTGGATAAACACAATTTATTACGTGAACGTATCATTGAGCACATATGAAAAGATTTATTGACGTCCATTGAAAGATTTATATTTTACTCAAAATCACAAACTGATTGTTGAAAATCCTTACCATACTTTATTTATATTGAATGCCCTCTGCAACAACAGCAATATTGATTCTTGACGAAAATAAAAGCATTTCGTTAAAGCCATGACGCAATAATGCCTATAGACCCGTGTTTTTGATCCCCTCTGTTTCCGGTTCGGAGGAGCAAAAGGGGATCTGGTTGGTTCGTTCGTTTCTCTCTGCCCTGCACTCTGGTTTGTGTCTGATGGAACTACTTCGGTGATACGCTGTGACAGGAAAACCGACTTAATTTTAAGTCAAGCGGAAAATGTGTTCGGGTTGTAAACCTATGTCTATGTGTATATGGCATTATACGGGGCTATAGCCGTCCTGGTATAGAGAAGCGAGTGAAACCTTATATTGTTCTGCATTAAATGTTAACCAGCCAGAATAGAATATCTATGTAATTTGAATATAAGTTTTACGATGGTGTTTTATACAAGGGAATTACCAATAATGGAACTTCTACCGCCTACGGATCTTCCTCGAATCGAGTACCTAATTATAATGTAGGTATCTGTTTAATTTATACGATCAAGTAATTAATTGACAACAATAATTTGTTTTTAATAACCCTTACAGAGAAAGTTTAATTTTTAACACAATTTTGATTTTCAAGCAATTCCTGCAACTTTCTACCGATAATAAATTTTGGATTTGAGCAGTGTCTTATTGTTCAAATTAAGACCATAATAAAGTTTTCATTTTTTCATCTTGTCTAAACATTCCAGCCGAAATTACTAAAGAGTTCCATAATTTATAATTTCCCGCTCAAAATTTACGATTTTCGAAATAGTTGTACAAATAAACACCACTCGTCAATGATAAGTTTTTCATAATGCTGTCGATTGGGTGTTTATGGGTATACCGATCGTCTGGTCCTTACATTGACGTTCGGGTGTCTCAAATCACCGCCACCTCTATGACTTGCCAACTAGTACGTGATCAGCTATCTCCATAATAGAGACCGTGATACTAAAATGGCGGCTGTTTAAAAACAATCGACTGCGACTGTCAAAAGCGAGTCAAATGTGTGTATACATTTCTGTAGAACATCAAACACAAAATGTAATAAATTGATGAAATTATAAATCGAAGAACTCTGTAATAAAGACTATTTAGATAAAATAAATATTTGCAGATGTTATAAAACAGGAAGCGTGTCTGCTGGTTGGTAGGGATAGAATGGATAAAGGACCACTTCCTCGAAGTTTATTGAATTAGTGGTGAAGCACTTTTCTGGATGAGCGGGTGCCATTAGCTGTGCCCGGCCAGTGCAGTAATCGGCGATGAAGGGCAGACTGGTGTAGGAAGTGTTGGTCATTTGGCGACCCAGCGGTCGTAAGTGGTGAGATATTGTTTCTTGTGTAGCTGATAATACAGCGCGAGGGTCATGTGGAGACATTGTTCATGGACAAAACATTACACATTATGTGGTTTCCCTGTTTTAAAAGCTGGAGCAATTTAATAAAGGGCTATGTTTATTATGTTTGCCAACATTTTGATTATTTTTTGTCTGTATCTTTATTGAAATTAGGATAGATTCAGAGTAAGATTCTGAATAGTTATTTATTATCTCCCCCACTCAATTCTATTTCTTCCCTACTTAGGGTTCAATTGTTTTGTTGACAAGTGCATAATATTTTTTTTTTTTTTTTTTTTTTTTTTTATTTTACAAAAATAACATACAAATACAAATAATTACAAAATTGGTCGCAGCCACAAAGCCCCATTGAGACTTGAATGTGGCAAATAACACATATATAATTAACACATTGATATACACTTTAGTTACATATAAATAAATATAAATATAAATACAAATAAAATGCACAGAGAGAGAAGGTAGTACCTATAATATTATTTGCAAGATGTAATAAATTGAATTGAACTGAACAACAAGAGCAAGTTGTGCAAGAGCACAACAATGAGAGAGATCGCAGCGATCGAGAGAGATGAGAGAGATCGATAAATTTTGTTATATTTTTAACTTTCAAACTATAATTGCAGCAAGGATAGAAAATGTTTTTTAATATTTACTTTTACTTCACTAAACTTTGTATATTGTCTCATATTAAACGGAATGTTGTTAAATATAATTGGAGTTTCATAAGCTAGCGTTCTCTTACCATGTTTATTATTAAAAAGTGGCACCTGAAACTGATTTAAATTTTGAATAGCGTCCCTTGTCTCTCGATTTCTTTTTAAGCACACTTTATTATCATTATCAAAATAATATTGTAATACAAATCTATAACGTCTTAAATATTCAAAAGGTAATATCTGGGCTTGTTGAAAATGAGTGTTAATGCCTTCATGAAGAATCTCACTCTCCAGTGTTATGCTCCTTACAATTCTGCTCTGCAAATTTGCAACTTTCTTTAAATGAACGTCTGATGCGTTTCCATAAGTAAGAATACCATAAACCATATCATATACCATATTTGTATTTGTATTTGGTTTATTTGCTGAGTACAACAAAAATTGTATACAAACTTTGTTAAACATGACTAAATAACATGAAACAAGTTAAGTTAAAAGTCAACATTACAAGTAAAAATTAAAAGTGTATACTTAAAAGTGAGGACAAACATTGTCAAATCTAAGAAAGTGAACAATAGTATTAGACTCTTCCTGAAACTGGTAATAATACCAGGTATTTCCAAGCGATTGATGGGGGGGGGGGGGAGGCGCTGCTCACAAGTGTGATGATGGTTATGATGGTTTAATATAAAAATGTAATTGAGCTAGAAACAATTAGCTAGTGGAAAATTTTCTCGGAGACTTTGCCCTCGAATCCATAATTTTCGAAACAGTTTTAAATAAATATGATGTATTATAGGTACCGAAAGTTAATATAAGTGGATGCGTCACATTAACTTGTAATTCTTATTCGTTTTGACCTTCCCCCCCTCCCCACCCCCTTCAATGGAAATGTTTGATGTCAACACTGACCATATATCAAGAAGCTGTTGATATCGGTCAGTAGAGATAATATAAACCTGTCAAACCACCCGTAGAAGCCCTAGAAGGTCACTTATTAGCAGAGTAATTAATGGCAGAGGGAGGACATATTATTCAGTTAGTGGTTAGGAACCAACTCTGAAGGTGTGGTCGCCATATAAGAACATAATTAGTGCTGAAAGTAGTTTAATCGCTTATGTAACAATTAAATGTTCATTGTTCTATTTGTAAAATATACAACATGAGCTCGTGAGGACCAGAGGTAAGAAGTCAAATGTACTGTTTGAAGGAAGTCAATAGTTATTGTTCATGACATTACGTAGTGCATGTAAATGGGAATAGTAGGCTATAGGTGATACACTAGTTACCAGTGAACATGACGATAACTATGCCATTTATATTATACATAATTAATTATCTACTTACTACAAGAGTTGTAGATTATTACCTATTTTTATTAATATAATAATAAGTATGATAACAAACGTAATAGAATTCAATTAACAGTTGCTGCCACATCCAAATCATAACATCAGTAGTACATAACATCACTTCAGTAGAATTATCTGGTAACACAATATAAATATTTTTATGTCTCGTTATCAAAATGAACTTATCAACAATTTTTAGTGTGTTTTTATCATCTTTTATAAGAAATGTAATTACCTGATGAAGTTACGTGAAACGAAATATTGTATTTATATAATTAAAAATCTTCAAATAATTGATATTAATAACTTTATCTCATTTATTAGATTTCTTTAAAATAATCGGTGTAGTACACTATAGAATGGCTGTCAATATATACTTGTAGTTGTAACCAGCCACATTTATTACATCCCATAACAAAACAAGCTGCGTAAACATAATCCTTGCGAAGACATAGAGCGATGCATCCACGAATGTACGACGACTTCCTTCATATCGGCGTCATGTTGTTCTACAGACAATTCACACTACAACGTCGGTTTCTTGAATTGTCCGACCCTCTTCCGGCGGGGGGTAATGGGTGACCGCGCTCTGATCGAGTACACTGCGCTAGACGTATGATTTATGATACATTGGTCCACCCCTGCTAATCTGTGGGGTTGAATAAATGTATAAGTGCGCGGGCGGTGTGCCAAACTATTCATTATATTATTATCCTTCTGGCTTTTAAAAGCTAGGAAGAGAATAGAGGGGTAATACCACATAGAAAAATGACAAAAGCTTTGCTGCATCACCCCCTCTAAAATGTGAAGAAATCATATTGTATTGATAATGGTCATTATGATGGTGGCATAGGTTCAGTTTACAATGTTTTTTTTCTGTTGTGATTTCTGTAAAATCCTCATCAATCTCAGTAGTATGTCGTTAGAATTTTAAAAAAGTTTCCATTATCATAATCATCTATACCGTCTCTATTAACCCTCATAAAACATGTGAAAAGAAGATAATACCTATTATAATTTGACATTACAATCTTTCTTTATATCATTCAAAAGTCAACCTTCGTGTTTGAAATATAACCCACAAAACAAACAGTTTATAAGGAAAACTAAACAGGCAATGCATCATTGTATACATACCGTGTTCCACACAGTAATAGTATTTTAATGTGTAAGCTTAAAGATAGTGTATCACAACGCTATATAGTATGCCTACTGTGATTCGTAGCATAGATACGGGTTTAGAAAGAACGAGAAAGCTGGGTGACGAATTGACCACGCTATGACAATAATTCCTTTATTCACCTCCCTTTCTTTTTTATTATTCTATGTATATATAAACCTACCGGAACTGCCACAGTGGCGTTCTACATGAATATTGTGGGAGTGATAACGAGGTATGATAAGGTATAAAGGTATATTCGTGTAAGACGGAGTGACTCTTGCACTCCATGGGTTAATGCGGTGTTTATTTATGAGAGTTGAGTGGTCAAGTGAAAATGCATTCACTATTTATATGAATTATGTTGTAAGAGAGTTGAAGGCTCAGAGATTTATGTTTATTTCACTAAATAATTGAGGTGCCATGTAAACACAATGGGAGGAATCAACAATAACAATTATGAAAATGTTCATTTTAAAATACGTTTTTTAAGATAATGTATAAAATTTTGGGCCCGATTTTCAATGCTCTGCTAAATTATACAGTTGATCAGGACTATTGCCATGCCAACAACCAATGAGATGCCCAGAATGTAACTGTTAAACTTAACAACTGATTTAAAAAGCGTTGAAAAACTATGGTCCTATTTGTTAAACTAAGACACTGGAAGCTGTGACTATAAATTGACACCCCCTCTATACTCTTGACAATATCTTTCCATCTTCAACTTCGAGGTTTAATTTAAAATGCGCATCCCAAAACTATATTTTTTTGTATTCACCTGTTTTCTGGTGTCCGCTGTAATATCAGGTGTCAAAGTATCATCTTACAACCCCTGGCCTTTCATCCCTTATAAAAGTAACGTAAAACTCAGGTTGATCTGCGACACGATTACGCGTTGTCTTTGCCTCAGTCTTTTCATCTGTCTTTATGGGGAGTGTTATGTGTTGTAACATTTCCCCGAGTGCACTCTCAGAGTTGCACTTCAAACAACGAGAATATTGCTGTAAAGAGGCATGATTTGCGAGAACAGCGGCCCAAAAGAGACGCAGTTACGCTCTGACGATTTTATTACATCTCGGTGAGTGGACAATAGTGTTGTAGTTGTTACAACAGTATTATTGATGTATTAAAAAATATGTCCCCTACAGTGATGCACTGTTTAAACTTTGGACGAAACCAGCCCATGTTTAACTTTATCAGATCTTTTTTTTTATAAAATACGCCATCCATCTCATCAAATTTTCATTTCTGATGAAACTTGAATTGTATCACTAGATATGATTGGATCACGCACTTTCAATTTCACTGAATTCTGCTATCTGCGATTCCATCTTACTGTTTATTAAAAGCATTTTCATGTGACGTTTTTGGGTGAATTAAATAAACGAGGATAATATTATGTAAATATAGGTAATAAACACAGTGATAAGTGTAATTAGTTACAGAAAGAATCGACACGATTTTCAAGTAATTACTACTTCTAAACG
Organism: Leuctra nigra; assembly: GCA_934045905.1. Classification (NCBI taxonomy): domain Eukaryota; kingdom Metazoa; phylum Arthropoda; class Insecta; order Plecoptera; family Leuctridae; genus Leuctra; species Leuctra nigra. Next base: position 15,908,133 of record OW203764.1, on the reverse strand, counting down.
TCAGTAATTGCTGTTTCACTTTAAAAAAAGAAATCGTATTTTTTACTAAAATAAATATATACTATCTCCCTGTATGCAAATGAATTCATTTTTCATCCATCCAGTGATTCGGTGAAACGTGTTCGTCATTTTCGGTTGACAGCAGCGAGTTGTTGACGTCATGGCGCCAGATGGCGCCATGTGACGCGATTTAAAAAAAATGACTTGCTAAGTTTTAATTTTGATCTGTTTTAAGCATAACTTCCCTAACCATTTTTTCAACGGGAATGACTGAAAAAGTTACTTCCTTTTAAAAATAAAATGTCAGGATGATGGAAATATAAATGTACTTTTGACAACACTCACAAAGGCACAATAAAGTAGATTGATTTAATAAATACGGAGATGTGTGTGTTTGAGGATAGCGAATGATTCTGATTATTTATGAGAGGCCATCAAGTCAGGATATGGGATAAGTGATGTAATAAGAGTCACTACTGCACAAGGGCAATTGCACTCACAAGATCAATGGCACGGAAGGAATCCGTTGTTAGGCGAAATCGTCCGGGAAATGCATCAACTCCCCCCCGGGGAAAACACAATACCAATAATTCTAGATAATCGACCAGATTTTATTATTCGTCTCAATAATCTTTACTTATTGTACCGCAGTTGTGACATTAATAAACCAGTAGAATTATAATGACTAGGTATGAATATGACCGCATCATAGGTATGACTGTCTAGGTATGACCAGAGTAACCGTACATTTAACAAACAAAACACAAGTAGAGGACGTATCGTATAATATTCCAGATCGGTAATAATTCGAACAGTTTATGGCAATAGTTTCCAATTAATATTTTTTTGATAAATAGAACGTAGGAACATGATCAAAAATTTTAAACAAAATTGATACAATCATTGAATTTTATTGAAATTTTACCTTGTATTAGGTATACATATTCTATATGAATGAGAATTGAAATGTGTTTGAAATAAACCTAAATAAAACTACCTTAACTTACTTAATTACATTTTTACTTACTCCACTTCTAAGTTCTAAATACTACTTACTTTTTTCTTATTGCTTAGGTACTTACTTCTTACTCCCCTTACTTATTTTCAGATTTCTCTTCAATCAAAGACTTTAATAAAATCTACAACGCATCGATATAAAAAATAAATTAAAGTGTCTGACTTTGCCCTAATTGAGCGAGCGTAGCGAGCGTCACCACGGTACTCTTATGGCACTTTCTCTGCGTTTTTTTTTTTTGCCTGCACTGCCCAGGTTAAACCGCTCAAGCAATCGATCTGAAATTTTGCACACATGCTAACGTAATCTATGCGGTCTCTGAGATCGTTTTTGAACGGGATCCTGTGATTGGTTCAAATTTTAGAAAAATTATCTTTCGATTGGTTGGTTCAATCAATTTTAAATTTAGCATAGTCATTTCAACCAACATTTAACCCAATCATAAAAAGTTTCAGCCAAATCCTCCCATTAGTTCAAATTTGAAACCATTTTTCCGGTGATTTTGAAATTTAAACTAGAACCGATTGACCGATCAACTTAAAACTTCGCATAGTCATTGGGACCAACATTTAAGGTATTTTTGCTAATTTTAAGTCTAATCTGTCGTTATTTTCAAAAGTTTTTGTCATTTTAGGGACATTTTATTCCATAATCTAGAAATATTTGTAAAACGTATACTACATTTTCATCCCTGCCTTATGCTCCACCAAGGCCTGTAGAGCAGCCAAGCAGTCCACAATTTACAATAAAACTAGCGCTTATAAAATCTGATGCAGTTTGAGGGCCATATACTCCAATTGGTTTAAGTTTAAACAATATCTTCTGATTGGTCGACAATCAAAATGTTCCGATTAAGTTCAAATTTTGCATGGTGATCAAGACCAACATAATCTAAAATTTTACACATTGTAAGCCCAATCAGTCAATTATTAATTGTCATTTTTCGAGAGTATAGGTTGTCAAAAGCTGGAAAAAGTATGTAGGAGAGTCACGACACAATGGATCTGATATTCATCCAGAGCTATCTTTGGTATTTATATGGAGATTGGAAAAGTTGCAGAGAAAATCGTCTTGTGCCGTATCGTGTATCGTGACTGGGGATGCTGCATGTTCTGTTCTCGCTCATCAAGTAGGTTACCATGTTGTACAGAGGCATGTTGTACATAGGCACACAGTTACCATGTTGTACAGAGGCATGTTGTACATAGGCACACAGTTACTATGTTCTGCAGAGGCATGTTTTACATAGGCACACAGTTACCATGTTGTACAGAGACATGTTGTACATAGGCACACAGTTACCATGTTGTACAGATGCATGTTGTACATAGGCACACAGTTACCATGTTGTACAGATGCATGTTGTACATAGGCACACAGTTATCATGTTGTACAGAGGCATGTTGTACATAGGCACACAGTTACCATGTTGTACAGAGACATGTTGTACATAGGCACACAGTTACCATGTTGTACAGAGGCATGTTGTACATAGGCACACAATTACCATGTTGTATAGAGGCATGTTGTACATAGGCACACAATTACCATGTTGTACAGAGGCATGTCGTACATCCGTATATGTGTACGTATCAACGCGTTACACTGAGCGTTTTCCTAATAATCATAAGGGATCTAGACTATGCAGTGACACCACATCACATACATGCACGTCACACAACTTAGTTCAAAGCTCTACAGAACTCTTACAGAGAGAATGAAGAACTGTGAACTGGATTGGTTACTGCATTACTTTCCCAAAGTCAGTCTCTCCAGCTCCTAATCAGTGCATTCTATTACATGTATATGTATGTTTGGAACAATGCAATTGAATCTGGGAGATATCATCTGCGGCGACGCTCTATCATAGTGTCTCGCTCTTGGAGATAGTGCAGCTCAGTGGAGAATTAATAGCTCAGCATCGCATCTTAGAATGGACCATTGTCTCCTATCTTATCTTCAACGAAGTTTGTTTTACTGAAGGATTCGCTGTAAAATCACTGACGGCTCAATTAAAGTCGGTAGATACATTGTTTTTAGAGAGTCAGAAGTCGATTTCGTGGGCAATGCATAGCTTTTGTATTGCTTTTGGGCTGCTTTATTGAGTTTACTTTCATTTTTATTACTCTGAAAGGCGAGATTATGCATGGGTTCAACCAAGATTGCATATCAAACTAAATAAAACTAAATTGAATTTATTATCTTCGTTTTATCATCTAGAACAGGTATATTTTTTTTATTGAATGTTTTGTGTGCAAATTAACTTTGTGCCCCGAAGCATAGTGTAAAAGAAGAGTTCGAAAGAAAATATTTTTAAGACGAAATTTGGTTAGGTATTTTTTTTTAAATCTGAATTATGGACAAATATTTGGGCAAACATTGCTGTCTCATCATGAAGTGTAGCAGTTTTAGCTCAAGTGTACCAACCAACCATAGCCATAACTGCTCTGATGTTGAATGTAAATTTGAAATTTGAAATTTGGAAAGTGGACATAGGTATGTATTTGAGGAATGTTGCAAGTAAGTGTAAATTTAACACATTTTTGATTAGTGTGTAAATGTAATAGTGTTATATCTGCGTATAAAAAATGTGTTAGCGTATAAGATATCTTACCAAAGAATTACTTTATAGCTCATAAATACATCAGTATACTTGTACATTAACTAGAATCTGGGACCTTCATTTAAATCTGACTGTATTGCCATGGAAATGATATAAATCTGACTGTATTGCCATGGAAATGATATAAATCCGAGAGCATGATTCGTGTTTCTAATTATGCAGATAAGATGATCCAGGTAGCATAATGCAATAAATATTATGCAAGTACATTGCAATTATCTTTTATTGATGTTTTACAACTAGCCTTGTATCGTATTTCCATAACAATAAACCATGCTAACCTTTCTTGTTTCTAAACATGCTACAGATACCTCCCTCAAATTTCGTAGGCTATTTTATAAATATTTTACAATATTCGTGTTGTTCACGTTGAAATTCATGTGAACACCTTTAAAAAGTTCTCCACTTGATTTCACTCTAGAGATTTTGATCGAACAAACCAGCGCATGGAGTCTTCATGTCAAATGGTCATAAAAGTACCTTCTCTTTGGGTCTGGACTTGCGGCTATGCCGGCGAGCGTGGACGATGTTATCAATTGCACAGTGAGAATAATTTACTTTTTATGATCACAACTAGGTTGTAGACCACCCAATGTGAAGAATTATAACACCAATATAAGACAGATCGGTCATCTTCTAATGGGTATCTATTTTGCCGCTTAACCGGCGTGAATTTTAGGACGAAAATAATTTGATGATTGAGCGTTAATGAGGATTAACCATGGTCTGTGAAATGTTGTAATTATTATTCAAGTTTGGTGTAGGCGAGAGAGGGGAGCTCGACTTCCGATGGAGGTGGAGTCGCCGCCATTATGCTGCCATGTCCGTTACCCTGAAACAGTAAGGAAGTTAATTATTAATAGTCTTGAAAAGTATATCGCATGGGGCGGGGTAAAACACTTTAAAAACTCCCACCTCGAGTATCCTACCCCTACACTATGGGTCATTAAGTGGCATAATTCATGTTGCCACCATGTTTTACGCCAGATCTACAATGATTGTGTGGCGAGCCTTTTGAGGATAATAGAGTCATAATTATTTGTAATTATAATATATATTTTTCTGCTGGCGTCTGAGCTGTAGGAATGATGAATGGTTTATGGTTTCTTCTTGTCAGATTGGTGTGAATTAATGTTGAGGAATTAAGGGTGGGAATCGGTTGGCCATGAAATGGCAATTGCTCTTGGTATATTACAGGAGGTCCTAACAGGACTGATGAAAAAGAATGAACGTTCTGACAAATTGTTTGGCATGCTCTTGAATTGCCCGTGAAATTACCAAACTTCGACATCCAAAACTCTCCCTTCCCATTTTGAAAACTCCAGGTTAATATCCATAAAACTTGTTCATTTTCCAGTATTCTACTTTTTTAAAAGAAAGACTCAATTCACAAAAAAATAAAACTCGTTCTTTTGATTCAGAACATTCTTTAATGTCTCTTCCACAAGCAAGCACCATCAGTTACCCTAATCTGACAGCCGGAGGGGTGGTGGGTTAAAAAAACATCGCAATTAATTATACCGGAGTCGATCGATGGCTGCTCGTTTCCTTGCTCCATGAGGATGCTGTTAATGAGATCTCTGCGACATCGGATGACGGCGGATGAATCGCAGAATGGATGTTTCCAATTGTTCCATCGCAAAGACTTCCAACTTGGAGGTTGTTCTCTGCGAAACAATCGGTTTCATTAACTTGGGGATCAATCTTCCAAGTTTGCGTTAATCCAGTTCGCTGGAACTTTTACTTTCCAACACGTCTATAGATGTTATCTTCTAACTGAAGTCTATCTTGATCTCATTTATTCTTTGCCTACATTTGTAGTATAAAGCACGTATAAAGCAGTCATCTTTCTCTACCTATCACAGTTATCTCCAATCTTCATATCGTTCTCTTTTATTCAATATTATGTACAAGTATCATCGCACCTGCATAACGAAACAATTAATTCTTGTGTTAATTACTATAAAGCTAAGGAAGCTGTAATTAATAAAAACTACGTATATGTACACTCCTGGACACTGAAATTGGTCCGCGGTCAATGTTCAAGTGACTACGGCTAGTATTTAACATTAATTTTAATGTAATTTTTTGGCACAAGACCGGATGGCTAGTGTGAGTTTAGGGCCGAAAAATTACTTTAAATAAATAATAAATACTAGCCATCATACGAGTCGAGTGAATATTGACTGTGGACCATTTTCCGTGTCCAGGAGTGTACACGTACCATGAGCATATTTCCATGCGAAATTATATTTTCCTGCCATAAAACCATTCCTGATACGCACTGAGAAAACAATCGATTAGTATTCAGTTTTTAATTAGTTTTGACCGAATTCCAGTTTGATTAAAGATCAAAACACGATGTATTAAAGTTTCTGTCGATATATATTTAGAGGTGTTATAAATCTTCATTGCATCTAGTAACTTTGCTAAATGTAACTCCATTCTTGGCTCCGTGCATATCCGTGAAAAGATGGCAATATCCAGCATGTGTGTCGCAAGAGCTACGTGCTAGTTGAGGAGAGAGGAATTGTTTCATGACATTAATTAGGATTAGGTGGAAACGTAGCTTGCTGGGTGGTTTGAATCAGTAAGCCGAGAGTATGTCGAGTGCAGCGCTAATTTGTTCATTAGCTCTCTCGCGTCAGGCATGCAGCTTGGGAAATTCTAACCAAGACAGGTTTTATATTTTGCTCAAGCTACGCGAAAACATCCAGTCATTCGGTATGGAGTAAAAAATCTTATACTACTACTTTGTCTTTATTCATTTATAGCCGCCTTTGGGGCTTACATTTTAAACTCCAGAATAGATTTTAGAAATGTAGGTACCTAAAAATCCTTTTAATAACTAAAAATTAACAACTGAATTCCCAGAGCAGTTTTAATAAAACGAAACTTGAGCAAACTTATCTTGATGAACTGTTGTGAACCGATTCCAGGCATCCTGAATGACAGCTTCTGAAAACGAAGAGACAAAAAAGGTTTAATTAAAGAGTTGCGTTGCGTCCGTTTTTACATAAATTTCGTATCTGAGTAAACAAATTTCAATTAAAATTGAGTGCTTTTTTCGATTCGCAGCTTTTAGTTTTACTTTCTGTTGTTGTGAAGAAGGAACAAAATCTAATTCGGAATGGCATAAATTCCATGAGAATCATATTCATAACGCCATGTCTGGCGATACTTTTCTAATGGAACATCGCCGCAAAAGCTCTCAGAAAAACTTATTTGTAATTTAAATCAACCATTCACCTCACATAAATATTTTCATTACATTAGTCTCTTCCATACATCAATCTTGTTATAATTTTAAAACCCCATCACACTTTTCAAAAAGTCATCATTTTAGTAAGCCTCGCTATTTTTCTAACCCTCCCTCGTGATTCTATATTAGAATTCATTGGCTGCATCTAATTCCCAGCTTCTGAGCCGTGTGATGAAATAGACGCGTGTCTGGTGCACACTTCTGACACGCACAATAATGCCAATCATGCCATTGTTGAATAGTTCTAACGAGCTACACTACTTATACTTACACCATTAGTTCCCACCCCTTATAGGTCTTTCCGTCTGCAACCCCTTTTCTCCGGGATTTATTTGTGTGTGTTATACGACAGTTGGGGGTGGAACTGAAGTATATTGTTATGTTTACAAATGTCAGAAGTGACTGAGTGGTAAAGTATCTACACTTGTTACGTGGAAGTTTACTGCAAAACGAAATGTTCAATCATTTCCAACTTATTTGAACTTGAATTCTAAGCATTTGTACCTAGGGTTTATTTTCAACATCAGTCAACATCAGTAGAAATGATAGGTTTTGAACGTTGAAAGACATTTTAATTAGAGTGCTGTAGATACAGTGATTTGCAGTATTGTGTACAAATTTAAAAATATTGGAATATTTGAAGTGTTTTTAGGAGTAGTCAATTTTTATTTTTATTTCAACTGCGACATAATTTCCAGTTCTTTACTGATCAAATAGTTACCTATAGTATTAGTACCTAATATTATTATCAAGTGCTTCTTGTGTTTCAATAACGTATCTATATTATTTTAATAAGTTCCAACAATACTGAGAGAAAATCATAAAAAATAGCTGCGTCAAACTCACATCAATTTAATTATCTAAATTTTGACTTTGACATTATAAAAACAATTTTAACTGACCTGATGTATTATATCTTAGATTATATTTGTACCGTCGTAATGAATTTAGCGCCCTCTGTGATCGTGGTACTACCATTTTCTTGTCCTCTATAAACTGTGGATGGGAAGTTCTTTATTTATGCCACAACGACCTTATTTTATGAATGCACCCCACAATATTTAAAATTCACATAATTTTTAAACAACCACTGTCGTCATCTCTAATTCGGTTACACATCTTACAATTGCTCAACCCTTATTTCACAACCGGCCATTAGTAAGGGAGCAACAAATGGGCCCCTCGCACGTGGCCGAAAACTCCACTGGCCCCCTTGGTTTTCGTCAAGCCCCCCGGCGCAGTGAGGCTAAGAGGCAATCAATTCATTAAGCGAGGGGGTGGGGGAGGGAGGAACCACCCTCTAGCCTGTTGCTGGGAGATGCACTTTGCTACAGTCATCAGAGAGGCTGGGGATGGGGCACAAGTGATGTGGGAATCAAGGCAGATTGTAATAAGCACTTGGTCAAATAAACCATTAACAGTTTAAGTAAATAGTTCGTTTTTTCATCTACATAATGTGTACAAGAGTTCTTAACGGACACTTCAACTGACATAAGTATATGGAAGTGCTTCGAGATCTTATTTCAAAATCGTGTTTCGAATTCAATTACTTTTGTTGGCAATCAAATGAAGGGTACAGGGAAAGAACGATATAAGTCACATTCGGATGAAAGAGATAAACGCAGTTTTATGTTGAAACTTGTATCTATCTTCTATACAAATCGATATTTCAATTGCGTTTTTCAAGACATTGCGGTAATATTTTCTTAAACCCGTGGGTATATTCTGAAAGCTCATAAAAATCACTGCAATTACACTTAAACTAATTTTTTCAATAAATGGACTCAAAGCGTTCTTTCCCTGTACCCGTCATAACTTCGAGTAGGTAAACTATTTTCTCAGAAGTTGCAAAAGACCCAGTATAGGTATAAGTCTTAGGTATAGGTATAGTATAGGTTATGAATAAGCTAGGGTCCACACCACAGGCCATTTTTGCGTTTTGCGTTTTCCGTTTTGTTCTAATGACCAATCAGAATCACAAGTGTGGACCCGGCGTTAATTTTCGCGTTTTTGATGCCTCGATTTACTATGTTTTTGCCCTAAATGATAGTAATTATCTTATGAATAAGTATAGGTATTTATAATGGTCCAATATTTAATTGTATTTCTTATATATTTTAACATCACCATCTGTCATAGAGAACAAAATAATAAACATTCATTCCTAATATTAATTTTGCACTGTTTAATTCATATATTTAGGAAATTAAATTAGAAATACGTCATACTTGTCAGATCATCGCGTATGTTCTAGCATCAACCAGCTAATTGACGTCCTAGCTTGAAGCGCAGTGACGTCACAATATCCAGTGCAATCCGTGTGTGACTGAGATTACAGCACGAGGGACAGAGGGCGGGGGGGAGACGTCGAGTCAGTTTTTAATTTTCCGCGCCACGACGCCTTGTCTTGTCGTCGTGACGCTCCCCAGACGCCCGCTGACGTCCAAGTTGGACAGACCAATTGGAATCCACTGCGTCACAAAGAAGTTAGACTTTATGACCACGATCATTACATGTTATTAGCTGTCACTAAGTTAAGTATACGGGTATAACGTTTTGATTGTAATTGTGCAAAGTCCAATTTTCAAATAAAAATTAGTATGTTTATTGTGATAATATAGTATGGTAATAGAGACATTGGGAATTATACTGCTTTGTTAGCTTATGTTATGCTGGTAAGCTTAGACGAATTAATAACCGTTATGGTTTTAATTCGTCGAAGGTAAATTTGCACAAAAACTTGAGTGGAACAGAAAACATGTCTACTCTGACAAGTTACTGTCCAGTTGCTTATGTTGAAATAGTTGTACATTTGAAGCCGTTTGGTGACTCAGTATGGGCTATTGCTAACTTATTGAGCGAGCGTAGCGAGCGTATCTCCATTTGGCTCTTTTGGATACTTAATATCTGTTATTTTTTGCTTTTTCCCCGACGCTGCTGGCTACATCGTTTTCCGATCGAGCTGAAAATTTGCACACATACTAATTTCATTCTAAATTAGTTTGGGATTGTTTATGAGCGCTACCCTCTGATTGGTTATAATTTAAAAAATATCTTCTGATTGGTCGAAAATCAAAATTGTCAGATCACCTTCAAATTTTGCTCAGCTATTAAAACTACCATTTTCTCATATTTTACAAATTTTCAGCCCAATCGGTCAATAAAGTATTCATAGTTTGCACGAGCTTCTTTTGTTTTACATCAACAATGTAAAAAAAGTTTATTTTCGGCCATTTTGGTGGATTTAGACAACATTAAAAATTATCTATAAATATCACATGCAGTTCCGTGATCTTAATATCTATTTATTGTATTATCCTGCATTGTTGAATAACATAAATAGATATAAGGATCACGGTACGGGTACTGCATCTGACATTTTTTGAAAAGTAGTAACTAGAGATAATTTTTAATGTTGTCTTGCAGCCTACAATTGCACAGGTAACTAAATATCTACTATCAAAAAAATACTAAAAACCGATTGACAGCTGTTCTGACATGTAACACAAAGATGGTCGCAAAACAATGAGATGATGTCACGTACAAACTATGAATACACTTATTGACATTTTTAACTGTTTGATTGACATAATTGTGAAGGTATGGAAATGAATGGGATTCCAAAGCGGCTTGGATCAGATTTTCAATTGTATCCAGAGTGTGGGTACTCTCAGTTTCCATGAAAAACTGGTAATTTTATGTTGATTTCGTGTATCATTGAGCGAGCGACTCCTTTAGACTCTTTTGACTCTGACCTCTGTTTTTTTTTTAATTTTTGGCTGCTAGCTGGAGCAATAGAAGTTGCACCGTTTCACCGATCGATCTGAAATTTTGCACACATGTAGTAGAGACAACCTTCTCAGGGATTAGAAAACATTAGTCGATATTCAATAATTTCATTGAGTGGTGTTTGTTCTCTTCTTGTGATCACACGTAATTTCAAATCTCTCCAGCATTTTGCTTATTTTCTTTGAAAAGTTTGGCAATTTGGTGTTCTTTGTGAAGGTTTTAGTATAGTTTTCCCGCTTTTATAGCAGGTGAACATTATTTATCGAGAGCTTTTGCCAGAACATTGATATTTCATAATTGTCTTCTTTTACATAGGTACTTGTGGAAACGTTGGATTTATTCCGTTTCTGAGCTTCTGTCTATGCCTGACATTTCCTTGAAGGTTGCTAATTTTTTGAAAGATTTGTGTCATTCAGTTCAAAACATTACTGTCTTGCTGTAATTGTGGAACGTTGGATTCATTCCGTTTCTAAACTAGGTATACTGTTTAACCTGACCCGGTTTTTGCGTGTAACTTTGATTCCATTCGCTTATTGAAAAGTTTTACTTTATTTTCATATTTCCGAAGTTTTGTTCAAGATTCATTTCGTAACATTACGACATTGAAATTGAATACATTACGTTTTTGAGCACACATTTCGTGCATTTCAAGAAATGCACAGAAATGCACAGAAATGCACAGAAAAATTACACAGAAAAATCAGAAAAGAAGAATAAGAAGGAACCGTTTGATCGATCAACTTAAAACTTCAACTTAAAACATGGTTATTGGGTCCAATATTTTAGGATTTTTTTGAGATTTTCATATACTAGTCTGTGACGAAATTCAAGAATTATTGGCTTTTCGATAGACAGAATTTCTGTTCGAGGTGTTGCGCGTATCCGTGCTCGCTCATCAACGCGTTACACAGCGTTTTCCTAGTAATATTTCAATTCAATATGGATGTTAATATTATATGTTTTGTGTGTTCCAAAATTTCGGTTCGAGATGTTACGCGTTCGGGTGCTCGCTCATCAATGCGTTACACCGAGCGTTTTCCTAGTACATATTAGTACTTAGACGCACACACATTTCATAAAGTAGTGTGGTGGGCACATGCTCAATGCTAGATCTTCGCGGCCAGCTTGCCCTCCTGTGCCCCCTGAACATGTGACGGGGATCGGGTGTGGATGATGGACCGGAGCTAAAGCTGAGAGTGGGTGTAGCTTCACTAGTAGTACATATTAGTACTTAGACGCGCATACATTTCAACGAGTAGTGTGGTGGGCACATGCTCAATGCTAGATCTTCGCGGCCAGCTTGCCCTCCTGTGCCCCCTGAACATGTGACGGGGATCGGGTGTGGATGATGGACCGGAGCTAAAGCTGAGAGTGGGTGTAGCTTCACTAGTAGTACATATTAGTACTTAGACGCGCATACATTTCAACGAGTAGTGTGGTGGGCACATGCTCAATGCTAGATCTTCGCGGCCAGCTTGCCCTCCTGTGCCCCCTGAACATGTGACGGGGATCGGGTGTGGATGATGGACCGGAGCTAAAGCTGAGAGTGGGTGTAGCTTCACTAGTAGTACATATTAGTACTTAGACGCGCATACATTTCAACGAGTAGTGTGGTGGGCACATGCTCAATGCTAGATCTTCGCGGCCAGCTTGCCCTCCTGTGCCCCCTGAACATGTGACGGGGATCGGGTGTGGATGATGGACCGGAGCTAAAGCTGAGAGTGGGTGTAGCTTCACTAGTAGTACATATTAGTACTTAGACGCGCATACATTTCAACGAGTAGTGTGGTGGGCACATGCTCAATGCTAGATCTTCGCGGCCAGCTTGCCCTCCTGTGCCCCCTGAACATGTGACGGGGATCGGGTGTGGATGATGGACCGGAGCTAAAGCTGAGAGTGGGTGTAGCTTCACTAGTAGTACATATTAGTACTTAGACGCGCATACATTTCAACGAGTAGTGTGGTGGGCACATGCTCAATGCTAGATCTTCGCGGCCAGCTTGCCCTCCTGTGCCCCCTGAACATGTGACGGGGATCGGGTGTGGATGATGGACCGGAGCTAAAGCTGAGAGTAGTTGTAGCTTCACTAGTAGTACATATTAGTACTTAGACGCGCATACATTTCAACGAGTAGTGTGGTGGGCACATGCTCAATGCTAGATCTTCGCGGCCAGCTTGCCCTCCTGTGCCCCCTGAACATGTGACGGGGATCGGGTGTGGATGATGGACCGGAGCTAAAGCTGAGAGTGGGTGTAGCTTCACTAGTAGTACATATTAGTACTTAGACGCGCATACATTTCAACGAGTAGTGTGGTGGGCACATGCTCAATGCTAGATCTTCGCGGCCAGCTTGCCCTCCTGTGCCCCCTGAACATGTGACGGGGATCGGGTGTGGATGATGGACCGGAGCTAAAGCTGAGAGTGGGTGTAGCTTCACTAGTAGTACATATTAGTACTTAGACGCGCATACATTTCAACGAGTAGTGTGGTGGGCACATGCTCAATGCTAGATCTTCGCGGCCAGCTTGCCCTCCTGTGCCCCCTGAACATGTGACGGGGATCGGGTGTGGATGATGGACCGGAGCTAAAGCTGAGAGTAGTTGTAGCTTCACTAGTAGTACATATTAGTACTTAGACGCGCATACATTTCAACGAGTAGTGTGGTGGGCACATGCTCAATGCTAGATCTTCGCGGCCAGCTTGCCCTCCTGTGCCCCCTGAACATGTGACGGGGATCGGGTGTGGATGATGGACCGGAGCTAAAGCTGAGAGTGGGTGTAGCTTCACTAGTAGTACATATTAGTACTTAGACGCGCATACATTTCAACGAGTAGTGTGGTGGGCACATGCTCAATGCTAGATCTTCGCGGCCAGCTTGCCCTCCTGTGCCCCCTGAACATGTGACGGGGATCGGGTGTGGATGATGGACCGGAGCTAAAGCTGAGAGTGGGTGTAGCTTCACTAGTAGTACATATTAGTACTTAGACGCGCATACATTTCAACGAGTAGTGTGATGGGCACTTGCTCAATGCTAGATCTTCGCGGCCAGCTTGCCCTCCTGTGCCCCCTGAACATGTGACGGGGATCGGGTGTGGATGATGGACCGGAGCTAAAGCTGAGAGTAGTTGCGTAGCTACACTAGCGCTGTAGCGCCAACAAATACGATTATGAATGTAAATAATTTTGTAATATGCAAACGCGTTACAACGCGTTACACCGAGCGTTTTCATAGTATTTAACACGCTTCTTTTCAACCCATTACATATTTTCTTGGTTGATCACCCTTTTAAATTCAGTTCTATTTCTGAAGAAGTTGTTTGGTTGTTTGGTTTCAGCATTCAATAAGGTACAACGATGAAGAATCACTCCTATAAGTATTCTTTAATCGTGCTATACATTTATAAAGCAATTTTAAGTTTATAAAGCTCATTAAGCTGAAAGCTCAACTAAAAACACTTTAAAGTCAAGAACATGACAATACTCAGAATTGATACTATAATGATTTTACAGTTCTCTGAAACAATTTTTAAAATTAGTTCTTAAAAATTTGACAAGTTCGTTTCGTATAATATTTTTTAAGTCCTAATTCGTCAGTTATCAAAGCTCCATCTGATTTGTCAAATCAATTTGATTTCTTCCATTGTAAGTCACTGACAGCTCGCTCGACGCTCGTTCTCAGCTAAATAATGAAGAATGCTCACACAACTCTGCACATAGTTGTGCTGTTTCGTGCAGCAATGTCGTCGAGCATTTGATTGGAATACGTGTGCCAGGGTTGGGGGTTGAGGGGGTGGCACTCTAAACAAAGCTCGACGTGCTTGAGGGTGTTATATTGCAACCCCCGAGCCTTATTAAGCCGCAAGTTCTGACTTCAAGTCACGTCGCGACGCTAGACGTCGGCGGCGTCGGTTTTGACGACGTCGGAGAGGCGGTGAGGTAATGGATGTTAAACAGCGTTGCGCAGGATATTTTAGAATAGAGCAGAGGACATCTCTAATTTAGATTGTGAAGATCCATGAGCCAATCAATGCAGTCTGAAAGGATTTTTAAAATAAACATTCGAAATTCAGGAAACTGGATAATTTGAAGAATGCCAAGTCATTAAAAAACAATGATATTTAAGTATGTGACTCCAATTCAAATAAATCTAATTTGTTATATACTTTTTGTATTAAATTTTATCCCAGAAGCATAACGACTGAAGTCCATTTTCTCGATTTGGAGTTGATCATTTTTATCAATTTCAAATTGACTGAAGTTTACAAATACAGCTAGGTGTATTGAAGTACTCTTTCAAATTGTCTGAGGTGGCACCATTACAAATAAGACTGGTTTTGGATGAGGGCAGAATTACTGGTTTTTTAGCTAAACAAGAAACATTGAAATGAACTTCGGGCCTTATTCTACTATTGTACAGAATTGCTTTCCAGAAATATGTTACTCTAAAAACAAAATTCCATTGTAAAAGAAGATGTTTTTCAAATATGAATTAAAATCATAAATGAATTTTTAGAAAAAAATGAATTTTTAGAAAAAAATTGTAAATTTAAAATAAGAATTTTACTTTTCTCTCTGAATGTTTTGAATGTTTATCAGATAAGTGATGCAGAAGAAATAGGTCACGTGTTGACATATCTCTTGCACATTGTTCCAAGTTCTCATCGAATCTGTACTTATGACAGAACTCCGGCAAGAAGATAGAAGTTTGTTGGCATTACTTTGTCGCGGATGTGTATCACACAGCCCCACTCTAACTCCCAGCATCACACTAATGCAACATCCAAACTTGCAAACATAATAAAAGTAATACACAACCTTTGTCTACGATACAGAAACATTACACCCCTCCATTTTCTTTCGTTCGCATCCGTTCTTAAGGACACCAACTTTTCTGTCGGATAAAATATTTCAAACAAAGGAAACTTTAGAAATACAAAAGTTTTCTGTATGTAAGGACATGCTACATTTTGCATGAGGGGAAGTTTTATGTTTCATTATTTTAATTTACCGAACAACCCTCGTTCCCTCTTTTGATACATATTACATATTAATAAATCGTCATTGTTCCGAAATGGGTTCTGAAAACTCGTCGTTTCGTTTTTAATTATCTTGAACGGTGAATTTCGGAATACTAAATCACTAAAGTCTCTAGCAAGTTGGCAATGGTTATTAGTGATTCCGAGCTAAGAAAGCGAAGGGAAAGGAACAGCTTGCAAACTCCAACCTTACAATGTTACTTCAAAATTAAATTTCTGCAGCAAGCGACGAGTTCATAAACTGTTTAACGATATCTTGGTGGTTGCTAAGCGATATGAAAGATTTTCATTTCAATTTCTGTCAACAAAAGAATATAATTCTTAATGTGCATGCCATAACATGTTCTATTTCTAATATTATCAAGAGTTAACGAAACTACAATGCACCAAACAGTTACTTATTTCCTCAGTTGGTTTCATATTTGTAATTAGAACTTTTCTTGACAAATATTCGGTATAGGAACAAAATGTATAACTAGGAAAACGCTCAGTGTAACGCGTTGATGAGCGAGCACGGGTACGTGCAAATTCTCGAACCGGAAATGCGTACACAACGCACAGAAAACATAATATACATCCATATTGAATTGATTATGATATCAACTTAAAAGTACATGCTTTTCATCGAAACTTTAAAATAGAATCTAAGCACCTGGTTCATAAAGCAAATCAGAATCAATTCAATTGGCACTGGAAAACATGCATTTCGATACTTCATTACTGACAGATATTAAAAATGTCAATAAGTTCATACGTTCTTAACTGATTGGGATGAAAATTTGTAAAATAAGAGACAATATTGGTCTTAATGATCATGCAAAATATGAGTTTGATCAGAATTATCGAAGACCGTTTTCATTTTTCAGCCTATCAGGAGATATTTATTTAAATTTTAACAAATGAATGGATTTCAAAAAAAATTATGGTATGCAAACAGAGAAGGTTGGTTTTACATGTGTGCAAAATTTCAGCTCGATCAAAGAAAAACTCTGACCTGTATAGCCAAAATATGATTTGATCAGATTTATCGAAGACCAGTTTCATTTTTCAACCTACCATCAGGAGATGTTTATTTAAATTTTAACCAATCAATGGATTTCATTAAAATTAGAGTCTGCAAACAGAAAAGGTTGTCTCCACATGTGTGCAAAATTTCAGCTCGATCGAAGAAAAACTCTGACCTGTATACCCTCAGGTAACAGAAAAGACACAAAAAAAAACAAAAAAAAACAGAGGTCCGTGCCAAAAGAGACAAAAGGAGACGCTCGCTTCGCTCGCTCAATTATCTTTACATTGCGACTTACAAAATTTAGAATATGTCCGAGTGAATTTGGCTTCTCTAAAAAAACACAAACCATACCTAGTTGTCCGGAAGTTTATAAACGTTTGTTGCCATCGTTTCAAAACGTCAATAATACCTGGAAAAGCAAACTGTGTGTGAATATTTTATAGAAACAGCTAGCAACACAGTCTAGATAATTACTACATTGGTCCTTCTCTAAATA
The DNA here is from genome assembly GCA_934045905.1 of Leuctra nigra. Classification (NCBI taxonomy): domain Eukaryota; kingdom Metazoa; phylum Arthropoda; class Insecta; order Plecoptera; family Leuctridae; genus Leuctra; species Leuctra nigra. Next base: position 15,890,903 of record OW203764.1, on the reverse strand, counting down.
ATACCATGACAGTTCCAATATAAAATTTTAACTCCAAATTAAAATTTTGAAATTTTGACAATTTTGAAATTTTAATATAAAATTGTTATATTGCTAAATAATTTCTGCATTATTCAAAGAAATTATGATCATTTGATTAATTACAACTATATTATTATATTTTCAAACATCATATTGAAACATTTCCATATCCCAGGCAAGGCAGTGAACTTTCGCCTCTCATTTAGCTGCATTAAAATGGCGTGCATGTATATTTTCGAGCAGCGAAAGTTCGTAATAATTCAGGTGTAGTAAATAACGTCTCCCCCTCTAATCGCGTAATGCTCTTGTCAATCAATGGTACCTGCCTCGTGCCCTCCCCTTCCCGGTGGCGTCCCTGGACTCTGGCTCCTCCCCAGAGATATCCACCTGCTGATTACGAACATGAAAACTCCATGGCGGATTATGAACAACAGGAAAATTGCCAATCGAAATTGCACGCACAGCACTCAATCCGGAATGAACGAATATTATGAATAGTAATGTTGGAGGAACTAAAAACACGCTGATTGTGTGTTTTTACTTGTGTTTCATTGTGAGTGGTGGAGGTGCCGTGATCATAACAGAAGCAAGGCAAAGTTGGTGGAGGTGCCATAAATTAAGGTGGCTGGGTCGATCGACCATTTTTTCATATAGTGTTCAATTTTGCTGTACTCACTCATTGGTATTCCCTAAACAACACTTCAAAAAATAAAATACTTCCCGTGTCTAGTTTTCGAGATAGGCGAATAAGAAATAAGTATTTTCCCCATGTTATCTTATGGCAGGTTTGAAAAATTTGCTACAACTGAAGATTTTATTTAATTGGCCCGATAGATTTTCAAAAAACCTATATAAGAAAGAATCTTTGATCTATTTACTTTCATTAAAAAAATATAAACCAATATCATCGTGTGCTAAATAAAAAGTTGTAGGCGATTCAATTCAAATTGCGAATCAAGTCAAAATACTTTTGGCAACACGGGAGTGCTCAAGGTAGTTAGAAGGCACTAAATGCCTACTAAAGATACCTTGACTTTTCATGAAAGTAAACTCTAGGTGTAAGCTCAGCAAGCTCAGCCATCATGATTCCCCACAAATTCAAATTTCCAAAGTACGATGTTGCCATATTGTACCGTATTGTTAAAATTATAGAAAAATATTCAATATCCGATTCAAAACTAACTTCTTTGGGGCAGTAATACTGCTCTAAATAATAAGATAACGTATAAATACCATTTAAATGTTGTCTATTTCAACTACCCAGTATAATATAAAAGTAAATTATGTGCTAAAAGAATTTATAAACGTGATTTTTTTACACTTAATAAATTAGGGAAAGCTCTCCAATACTTCAGAAAATCGATCGATCCAGCCACCTTAACAGAAAGAATTGGCATTGTATTTGGAATACACGGTTTAAAATCTACCTACTGAAATAGTAACTTTGTTGAAGAGAGCTTTAAAGAGGTGTTTGACGGAAATAACAAGAAGGTGTAATGAAGTTGGTGGAGGTGCCGTGATAAAAGCAGAGTTGAGAGAAAATGCAATAAAGTTGTTTGAAGGCCATTGAATACATACGATGTAAAAACTGCTGAAAAATAGCTGTGAAGAGAGATTGAGAAACGACGGAAGAAGGTGTAATGAAGTTTTTGGAGGGCATCGAATACACACGGTGTAAGATCTGATATAAAATAGCTGTATTGAAGACTATCAAAATACCTACTTACTGTACTTCTTGTCATTCTCCAAGAGGTAGATATCACTAAAGAAATAATGATTTGGAATGCGTTTTGAAAGCGGGGTTTATTTTACTTTTAAAATTTTTAAAGTTTATTTTAAATGCATAAATTAAGTAGTCGTTTAGTAACTTTAGTAATAGTTTTGGAATTAAAATTAAATTAAATTTGACACCATTTTTCAAAACTTCCTCTCCCCAACACATTGACAGTCTCGGGTTCGACTCCACGTCACCGCCAGGGGGTAAAGAGGGTTGAGGGGGGGGGGGGGTCGATCACAATGTCTTCACCATTCACCCACTTGCGTCGAGGATCGCGTCATCTATGTAGCCCGCGTTGTTCGACGGCGGTGTGTACATATGTCGGCAAGGGGAAGGGGGGGGGGGGCACTGCCAGGGAGGCTACACGGAAAAGCCATTAGAGTCGGGGGCTGCAGCCCAAGAGCCGCGACAACCGCCCTTACAGACGGGGCGCAATCATTCACTCCATCGTTTTATTGTGCCCACCGTGTCTCCGGATTAAACATGGACGTTATATATTGTTGTAACAATCATTTTACTTTTAGAACAAATTAGTATTTATTTAATGTGGTATTGCCCGAAAGATATCGTGAGCAAATAGCACTACTTATGCTTTTTATTGGAAAGCTAATTTTTTACACATACCTACCTATACTGTCCAGGATTATTACCTAATTCAAGTTTGAATTTCAATCAAATAAATTTATATATTTATTATTTCTACTATAACTTGGAATTCATACGTTATTATTTTAAGCTTTACAACTTACAATTACATTATAATCTGTACTATAATTGATATTATATATTATTGAGAGTGATGAAAAACAGAAAACGCTGTTCGAAAATTGCTTACCAATAAAAATTGAACTTTTCAAGAACCTGTTGAAGGGCTCCATTTCCATTTTACGTAATCATCTTTATAATCAATATTAGTTATAATATTAGCCATTAGTCATTTATTATTCTCAATTTCAATTTATTATTTTACTATACTGTGTCCTAGTGGCAGTCATGTCTGATGACAGTGTTTTGTTTATTAAATAAAAGTTTTCTCTCTTATTAATAAAGAATGTCATGTGGCCCATGATAAGTGATCAAGATATAGATAGGGTCTATACCTTGGAAGTGGTTGAGGATGGGAACTAGGAAGGCGATGTACCTGTGAGGACCACGACGACTAGAGTGAGAGGTGTTGTCGCCCAGAGGGTACAAAACATCCGTGTGTGTCGCAGGACCGATGGCAAATGCATGCGGAGAGATTTCTTCTGCAATTGAAAGCTCCCCCTCCTCCCCAGGGGAGGGGGCGGGGGAGGAGGACAGTGTTTGCGACGACCGCGCCAGAAGTGCTTACTTTGCCGCCGGAAGTAGGAAGATGGCTATTTCTGGTTTCCGTTCTCTCAATGTCAGTTTTATATCCCCCTCCCTCTCCCTTCACCACCCACTCTTACAACATAGTATATTCGCTTTTTTTTAAAGGTTAAGATGACAAAAATCTTGTTACGAAGTACAATTATGTGGGATCAAAAAAATATTCTATATGTTATAAAAATACTTTAAATTATCTGTCATCAAGTCAGCTGCATTGCATAATGTATAATTACGGTGTAAACAAAAAATGTATCTCTATCCATATTTCAATAATTGCATGTGATCGTTTCCTCGTATTATTTGCAGTGAACAAATTGCCATGCACTTCCAGTACTTGCCGTCGGCCATGCGAGCACGATTAGAGCTTTAATATCAATGTTTGTATTCATGCCCATGTCTTTGAGAGACTATTAAATTATACTCTACTTTGTGTAGTTAATGATTAACCATTAGCAATTACTCCGGATTTTATGTTTCTTAGAAATTGGCTAGTTGTACTCAATGACTGCATTTCTGTAAGGACCTAAATAGTGTTGCAAGATACTAACTAACTATAATGTCTTTATAACAAAAGTGCATGAACTCACCTAAATAATGTAGATTCTTTTTTGTACCGATTGTGAAAACAAATTACCTACATAATTCAGTAGGTATAGTCCCTTTGGAGCTAAAAAAGCGACGCTTAGAAAATGTTTTTCGGGACGAAACATAAAAGGGATTCATCCTTCTCTATATTTGAACTATTGGGAATTATAGACTCAAATTCCATCAAATCAATTCGAAACATTTTCAAAAATCTTTCAGTGATCGGTAACAGAAAATATGTTTTTAAATGTTTTGAATTGATTTGATTGAATTTAAATCTACATTTATGGAGTCTTTTTATAATTCCCAATAGTTCAAATATAGAGAAGGATGAATCCTTTTTATGTTTATTTGCTTTATTGTTTATCTGTTTATGTTTATTTTGTTAATTGCTGTAATATAAAAAATACGATTTTGTATATTTTTATGAATTCATGTCGTTTTTTAAGCAAACAAATAATGAATAATGAATATGTATAACTGTCAAATCGACTTATTAAATACTGGCACATTAAAAAAATTAACAAGTCATATCAAATGACATGGGGGAAATTCTTGATCAAAAAACATAACCGACCACCCATCATTTAATATCAACTAAAATTAAATTCTATCAACTAAATATAGCGTAATAAAAAGCTCTGAAATTGTTCTGGCGTTCTAAGAGTTCTGGGTGGTTCATTTCTATAACTATAATTCCTTCTGAAGATGAGCGTGATGAAGAGGCCCCCTCGCGTGATCAGCTGGCACGCACACGCTTCTTCAATTCTCGACTAGACAACATGGAATAAATTAATATTTCACCTCTAAATACATTTATTGCATTTTAAAACTATAATTTTCAGTCATAAAAAGTACATAACCTGAAGAGAAACCAATAAATAGGGCTGTTGCTTTGGGAATACACTGATTGATTGACCAAGACAGAAGTGAGAGAGAGAGAAAGATAGCCTCGAGCTTACAAAATATTATTATCATTATGAGCAAGACACGATTGTAAACTAGTCAACTCTTTGCCCAGGTTTAATTGCTGTAAATTTTAAAAACCCCGAGGCTGAGAAAGAAAAAAACATGCAAATAAAACATCGTATCAAAAGATTTCGGTAGTTTGTTTTAAAATTATATTCATAATATAATTTTAATAGTGTTGTTAAATGCATATTTTGGTTTATAATACGGAATCACGTGAGCTGGTTGTAAAGTGTGGTTGCTTTTCTGTCCGCCGTATTGTTCGCGACAAATATGGTGGAGGTGCCAGTCTCCATGCATGATACGCTTCGAAGCCAGTTCTACTTCTTATATGCTATCAATTAAAATAATTGTTCCTGTAAAAACTAATTACACTTGAACCTAATTAAGAAATCTTCGGGTAATTACTCTTTCATTTTTATACAATCTTGAGAAATGTGGTATTAATAATTCTAGCACTTATAAGATGCATCATTAACACTGCAGGTACTAATGAGTGTCTCTCACACTACAAGTATCACATTGCAATTCTTCGTCACAATCTTACAATACGACTTGGTAATGTACATAAAGTACCTAGAAGTAAACACTTTATGTAATTGCTTTCCAATTGCTTTCCAATAATAATGTGATGATTTGATAGACATGATTCTAAGTTGCAACTGTTTCTTCTAAATACCAGCATGTTGTTTGGCAGGAGCTGCATCCCTCTACCAACAACAGTGGGCATTTAGTACTCTTCAACCCTTCCATTAAGTCAATGATAACACTCAAATAAATCGAAGCCTGGGAATAAACTTACATTGAAGAGTTGTATCATCACTTCTGCGAGCAGTAGATATACAAAACTATAGTAAATTGATGTTATATTTTTACTTAGTTATTAATTTATACATATAGCGTCTTTCAACAGCTCACGTTACGAATAGCCAATATTGACGAAACAAATAGAAAAAAGTCTGACAAGCAATTCTGTTAAATAAAAATGAGTTAATCAAGAAATAAATGTATGTAAACTTCATATTTTTAATTTCAAACTATTTACAGAGAACCATAATTTCTTCAATATTATTCACTCTTTGATAGTTATTCATACTAAGGCTGCTATCTCCGAAATACATCATTTCTTCATCCATAAAATTAAATAAGAAAATGTTAATGTTAACCCATGAAACCTTAGTCCTTATATTGACCATCAACTACTGATACTTAGACAAAATTTACATATCTTTAAAATGGTTGTTTCAAAGTACCAAAGGAGTGTTTGAAAATCATGTTTTTGAACAACTTCATTTCGAATGAATTTCTCTATTGGGAAGTAAGTGAAAGATATACAACCCGTTAGCAGATGGGCTTATCGTTTAGCACAATAGCAGTGACAAAAGCTCTGCAGGGCTGATTATACTGTGTGTAGACGGCTTCACAATCACTGAGTCTTAGATGAACGATTCATGTTCACGATTAATGGATCCATTAAACGAAACATGTCATACTCTAAAGTTACAGATGGATTATTGCCAACAGTTTCCATGCTCAACGCGAACAGACAGAAAAAAACATTGATATTCATTTAGTAAACACCGTTTTGTACGTCAAAGTTAATATTTTCATAGCAATTAACGTGCAATGCAATATACAAGATATATGGTCATAATCAGCACTTGACATTTTGCAACATCTGCTATCATTTACTTTGAAACAATATTTGTCTGAATAGTGTGTGAATAAAACTAAAAATATATTTATATCTCCATAAAATTGACTAACAAAATACCCTTAGGCTTCTGTTCGCACATCAATCCTTCTTCAACAACACATGTTGATTATTAATGCTACCAGCACATTGTTAATTAAAACACTTTCTAGCTTTGTTTAAATGTTAAGAATTCAAACAGGCGTCGCTAATCGACGCCAGGCGTCGTGGCGCCCGTGTACACTTGGTCGATCACACCAAAGTGTTTCAATTTTTTTCACTATTAAACCAAACACTCGTGACACAGAGTCAGTTGAACATTCTTGATCGATCTTTGGTCTTGAATAAATTAATTAGAAGCTAAAATGTCTACTTTTTAGATCTGGTTTTATATTTAAAATATCTTTCCACCTGTTTTCTTCTAAGTACCTCTATAAGCAATGTGAACGCGATGACTGGTTTTAATGAAAACTGACTTCCACCTGCGTTCCAATTTTTCCAAAGTCTCAAGGAAACAAGGTTCTATATGTTAGTGGGCAAACTGCACACACACATGTTGAGTGGAAACTACTCGACCCAATGACAATGATCATGAAGTCATGTACGACAAATATTAAAACACCTTACTTTGTCACACATACAGATGTATGTTGATAATGACACATAACACCACCATAACAGTAAGTTGAAAAGGTGACATTCTGCAGTATAGTAAAACTTGAGGCTACACATTGTATATTAAATTGTCAGTCAATGTTTAATAACTTAACCATTCCTGATTAGGAATTGTTAACAAAACCACATTATTTCCGTAACAACGTTATAGATTAATATTCCTACGTCAGCAGACATAATCCCTTGTGATAAGCAAAAGTAAAAACCTAATTATGTATTGGGCCTTGCATTTAACACAAAAAATAGCAAATGGTGTTTTAGTTTGTCAGTTTCTATACCATACGTATCGGGACAGATTTCATGCTATTGGTGTAAATATCAGGAAATTGAATTCTTGAATCTAATACGTAGGTAAATGATTGATAATTGACGGAAGCTTTTATTGAATCTCTAACTTAGGATGTTGTTAGGATTTTGTTGTTGTTGTAAATTATTGGTATGGTACCTACTTCACATTTCAAAATACTAAATTAACGGTTGGATTGATTGTGATACTAATTTGTGTCATAAATTGGAAAATAAACCGTTAATTATTTATATCCTCAATATCTTTGTAGAACGATAGTGAGTACCTATACAGTCTCCATTGATATCAAGGTCTGATAATGTTGTTAGTACTCATGGACGGCTGGTATTATTTTATTACTAAGTAATAATTCTTCAATGCAGAAAACATCATTAATGTTTACATAATATAAATCCAAAAGACTATGAGAGATACTGACAAGCTTTTCATATGCCAAGAGGCGCTCTGCGGAGGGAGAAAGCTTGGTTTTTGTCGATATCATCCTGGTGCTTTGACTACCCCAGCCGCCAGCATCCCTGTACCATCCTTCTCGACATCTGAACACAGCTTTTATAAAGACTTTCATCGTAACACACGGTTCTCTCGTTATAGAGATGTGTTTCTCTGTATACCTTCAGGCAATATAGGTCTCGTTTCTTCATACAAATTAATTGTTCTATTTTTATAGAAAGTCTCGAACTTTTCAAAAGTGTTGGCATCATTTGTTAGATAATAAAGGAGCTTTCCTTCAGGCGTACAACTGGTTCTGAACATTGAAACCGTTCATATTGTACACTAGAGAAAATGTTTCCACTTTTCCTTCCGGTTTTTAGAGTTTATCTTTATGTTTGTTAGGTTTTAATGATCACCAAAGGGGGTAGATGTATTGGCATCTCCTTCATTGTATATATTTTTGTATTCAAAGAAAACAATAGCACATGTGAAAAGCTATTTTAATGAGCTGATGTTCGTTACAAAAGATGAGAATTTAGTTGTTACATCTACCCTTGTACTATGCTATGAGAAGAAGCTTTAGGAAAGCATATTTTAATAATTGTTTCATGGTATAATAAGATCAGAAACAATCATAATCATAAAAATATGCTGAAAATTGTATTAACTTTAATTAGTATCTTAATTTATAATAATAAATATCTGTCGCCCGTTTCCAACACAATGTCGGGTCGGGGGGTGGAATTCCACCGTCTTAATTTATATTTAATAAATTTAAAAAATACAAATAATACTCACCAGAGCTTTCGGAACCGAAACTAACCTATTATTAATGTATTTGTTTATTTGCCTATTTATTTTAATTTGTAGTAATAATTGTATACGATAACACAATTATAGTGAAAGAAATAATCCAAATCCTAAAAATATATTATAAATACGTTACAAAATCTATAAATTATTGGAATCGTGTATGTTTTCAGAACCGTTGAAATGATAAAAGCAGTCATGGCGGTTTTGTAAAAGGTACCCTTTGTATAAGGGTCTTGTCACATTAGCAGCCATTTTTAAAGTTTGAATGCCGAGGTTTGACTAATTGAAAATATTTTAAATACACCAGTAAATACTCCACTACTTCAGAAAGTTTAAAGTTTAAATAACTAACGTAATGTATTTATTTTAATTAAAGAATTGCCACGCTATTAATCTAATTGTCACAAAAAACTCACGTAAGGAATGGATAAATTGATAAGCGATGGATGTTGATGTTTCATATTTTGTTGTTTAATGTTGTTACTTTTAATTTCATACAATTTGTATTGCGAGATGTATAAGTAAATAAAAAAAGCACGATTTCTCCTCGGATTGATTATAGATTTTCTTCAAATCTTGTCCAACCTAACTTTAGACATTGATAATAAAGTTAACTGAGTCGGGAGTAAAATTAACAATTATAATCATTTGAAAGATGAAATGATAAAATGATCCAATTCAAATTTTCGAAAAATTCCTTCTTTTATTTCAAAAAATTCCAAATTCTAATGTAAAAAATTAATCAATTTCTACAAATGTGAAAAGCCAAAAGCACGTTCCGACCCGGCTCGTCGATCTGCAGGTGTAAACTATTGTTGTAGTTGGTCCAGCTGCTGGTGAGTGACCCAGAGCCAGCTGGATCTCAAGATAGTGATGCTGGTACAGACAGAGGCAGGCGGGCCAACCTCACGCACACACACACATGGTGGTAACTGGTAACCTGTTCCACGCTCACCAGTCCGACGATATATCATAGTTTTTATCGATATGTTGACACACGAAACATTAATTTTAACACTGATGGAGGTTTAATGCAGTCATAAAATGGCGTAATCTCATATCTTGACAAATTCATTTCACTTAGATGAGGAATGAGGATTTAGATGAATTGGTACATCCAATTTAGGAATGAACACTTATGATATTATTTTAAAATTTATAGTTGGCAAGAAAAACCTTTTTTTGAAACAATAAAATATGAGCGTTTTTCCGCTAATGCAAATGCAATTTGATGCTGTGAATAAATTAAATATTTGAAAATATAAAAACGCGTGTTAAAAATACTACATATAATGCGTATGTTTTATCAATCAAATTACCCCTATATCTATACATACTTATCCGTTTTTTTGTTGTATTTTTGGCACATGTATAACATTTCTTATTTGCCAACATGTCTTATTGGCATAAATGTTTTGTCTGTATATAGAACCACTATTACATTGTTATTAATGTTTTCCCAATGAAATAAACGTCAAATAAAAATAAGTTTCAGCTTGTTTAAAATCCTGATGCGCAATCTAGATGTGGAAGTGCCAGGTTTCACAAAATTACAAAACCCTTCCCTGAGACACCATTATTATACTTAAAAAAATATCACATGCACATAACCCGTCATTTTCACAATTTTATTACAATAACTAATTATTTGGTTCACAAAATATCGTGTTAATTTTATTCAAATTGTGTATGTAGATTAGCCGTAATGTTGTATTATGCATTGGAACTGCGAGATCTTTGGTTCGTGCGTGTAGGCGTGGGCGTTTGCCGCGGTCTTATGGACGTATGATGGAGCGTGCTCGTTTTGTCTTACACATGTTTCACGTACTTGGCGTGCTGGTGCTTGCATGAGTATTCGATTATTGTGTCTTGACGTTTTTACCCGCCTCATACATGGTCGAGAAGTTCTTCCACATGCGAAGACTTATTCAAATACTACTTTAATGTGCATGTCATCTTCGAGGTGATATCAGTTAATGCTGATCTCATACTTTTATTATTTAGATTTCGTTTTTGATATTAATCAATCTAATTCCATGTTCTTGCCTGACAGCATTTATTTGCACTTTTATTTTTTTACTCTTCTCTCTCTCTCTCTCTCTCTCTCTCTCTCTCTCTCTCTCTCTCTCTCTCTCTCTCTCTCTCTCTCTCTCTCTCTCTCTCTCTCTCTCTCTCTCTCTCTCTCTCTCTCTCTCTCTCTCTCTCTCGCTCTTATTCCCTTGGTACGACTGCATAAAAGTACTCCGCACACCATTGCGCATTCCAGCATGCGATACAAATGTAAATGCGAGATTCCGAGTGCCAAAACATGCATTTTATTTACCTAATCCGTTTTGAAATCAGCTTCCATAACTATAATTTTCACCTTATTGATAAACATGTAGTTTTAATATAATTCATTTTTAAAAATGTAAAGGTAAAGAGATAAACTTGCATCATCTTTTGATGATCTTCTATTGATGAATGACAGTGTCATTTTGTCAACCATTCTGAAAGCATAATGCAAATTTTTATTACAGATACGTCTATCCATAAATTTTTAGCTTTACTGATTATACAATATACATAATTTTGTGGGAGTGATATCAGAAACAAGAAAATGATAGTAATAGCCTATCTCACGGTCGTGGAATTAAATATATTTTTAAAGATTGTTTTATCTTAAAAAAAATGCTTTCTGAGCAATAGTTTTATAGCTTTAGCACACGCTACAAGTTAAATTCATATCCAAATTTTCTCATATGACTGTTCTTATCATGTTGCATATTTAATTTTATCGGTACAAAGATTCTAACAAAGTGTCAGGCCTTCAAATTATCTTGGAGCCGGACTTGCCACAATTATATCACATACAATTTATCTGTGCCAAACCGTACTTTGGGCTACATTACTAACCGTAAAACCTCCTAGTGCCGTTTATTTTATTCTAATTGGGTAAAAATGCAACAAAACTAAATATTACTTCCTCTACTTTCGCACCCCTATCAAGTTTAGACAGAATGAGTTAATATTTTCTTGGTAACATCAAAAATAGCAATTTATTTTCTTTATACGACCCGGATACGCGATTATATTTTGGAGCACCTTTAAAGACCCTCCTCATTGATATGCAACTTTTGTACAACCCTGTGTATAGTTTATAAAGAAATTAGTCTGTGAAGTAATTTTCTCCTCCAAGCAGTCAGTCAGTCATCACATCACACATGCCGTGGCAGGTGAACCCAACTGTATCCATCATCTGATCATTACCATCAGATTTATCAGAAAACAAGACCTATCGCTCAATCGAGGACGAAAATCTTTTATAGAGAAATTTATATTTTAGAATACCTCCAGGGCTAAATTAGTTCGACTTTGAAACTTCGTTACACGAAATTACCGCATCTGTCATAATTACTATTGTACTCGCAAAGTCGAACATGAAAAACTCCTATCGTATCAGATCTGTTTTCTGTTTCTTTGTACTATAATCATTTCTTCATTCCCGTGTAACTCTTTTATAATTGATTGAAGTAGGGAACCAATTAATCTTCCCTGCACCAGAGCTTCGCAAATTATTTGGAATTGATTCCAGTTTCTTATTGTGTTTTAAAGAAAAGTTTTTGGAAATTCTAAAATATATAATTTCAATAAAAACGCTGTTCAAAAGGGTTGAAAAGCGAGAAGTATATTTGAGGTTGATCATGAACAGCAGTTACAAATAATACCTATAACTTTGAATGATATCAATGAATTGATCAATATGAATCAATGAGTCTCAATTCTACACATAATGAAAATATTGTGTTTTGAAGAGAAAAGAGGCATGATAACTACTTCAATTCTTCGCCTAACTTGTTGTTTTGAATGACGCAATAATAAAGCCTCTTGTTTCGGTCTTGCACTTTAAAGTCTCCCTCCAGGACCCACACTTTGATATCCAGATCGATGCCAGAATGTATCTCAGCTAAACCAACGTCGGTTCGACGCGATAAATCTTGATCCTAAATTGAACTCTTTACAAAGGAAGAAGAGAGTAGACCAAGAGAGAGAGATAGAGATAGAGAGAGAGAGTGGGGGTGGTTTTCGTTGCCAAAGAGCGCACACGGCTTTCCTTTCACGTTCGTTTGATTAACTTTTCCCTCGGAAAAGCGGTGCCAGGCATACACACTCATTTGTACAACAAGAGCGGCTACAAATCCAATATACACGGGTATAGACGAGGAACGTATAGTACACCTAGCGTCAGCGCGAATGGTGCAAGGAATCTTTTGTCCGGGAACGCTTGTAAATGTGTTGTACTTTGGAAAACCGTCGAACACGATCTGATAGGAGGAAAGTCATTGAAAGAGTCGCGAGGGAGTCTATTGTGTGGATGACGACGACGACGTTATCGCGCCAGACTCTGCTCTATGCCAAGCAAGAAGTCACTCATTGTTGAGCCGAGTTTGTCGAGAGTTGTGCAACGAAAGAAGCGTCGAACATGAGGGAGGGAGCGCCGCGACGCTTGAGATGTTAGACGTCGAGTTTGTAGAGGGATGATGTTGAGACGGTGGCGGTTTCAAGTGGAGACTTTATCAATGTGGACGATTTTATTTCATTTCTTCGTTTATTATAATACAAATAGAGATTTTTTTTAATTGCAAACTATAAGTCATTTAAGAAAGTAGGCGCTCATGCTCAGTCGCATTACTTTATGGGCAAAGACTGTCAAAACGTAGCCGCCATTTTGTCATGCTTCTCCCAGAATGCAATGCAATACTAACGTACCCCAAAACAGCAAAAGATAGCTATTTAAAAGTAATTGTTGAGCGAGCGAAGCGAGCGTCTCCTTTTGGCTCATTTGGCACGGACCTCTGTTTTTTTGTTTTTTTGTTTTTTTGTTTTTGTTTTTTTCTGTTACTGACGATATACAGGTCAGAGTTTTTCTTCGATCGAGCTGAAATTTTGCACACGTGTTTGGACATTCTCTGGGCGTTGCAGACCCTAATTTTTTTGAAATCTACTGATTGGTTAAAATTTAAATAAACATCTCCTGATAGGTTGAACAGTGAAAATGGTCTTCGACAAATCTGATCAAACTCATATTTTGGCTATACATGTCTAGAGTTTTTCCTCGATCGAGCTGAAATTTTGCACACATGTAGAGACAAACTTTTCTGTTTGCAGACCCCAAATTTTTTTGAAATTTATGTATTGGCTAAAATTTAAATAAACATCTCCTGATGGTAGGTTGAAAAATGAAACTGGTCTTCGATAAATCTGATCAAAATCATATTTTGGCTATACAGGTCAGAGTTTTTCTTTGATCGAGCTGAAATTTTGCACACATGTAAAACCAACCTTCTCTGTTTGCACACTATGATTTTTTTGAAATCCATTCATTGGTTTAAATTTAAATAAATATCTCCTGATAGGCTGAAAAATGAAAACGGTCTTCGATAATTCTGATCAAACTCATATTTTGCATGATCATTAAGACCAATATTGTCTCTAATTTTATAAAATTTCATCCCAATCAGTTAAGAACGTATGAACTTATTGACATTTTTAATATCTGTCAGTAATGAAGTATCGAAATGAATGTTTTCCAGTGCCAATTGAATTGATTCTGATTTGCTTTATGAACCAGGTGCTTAGATGCTATTTTAAAGTTTCGATGAAAAGCATAATACCTACTTTTAAGTTGATATCATAATCAGTGCTCGAAGTGGGCCGGTATGGGACGGTATGATATACCGGTACTTCTTTACACATTTGATTTCATATCGTTACATCTCAGAAAAAACGGAATGCTTAAAATCAGATATTTTTGGAAATTTACGTAATTTTAGATTCTAATTTACTCGTATTTCATGGTTATCTTTTGACTGCATATTTCAAGCATAACTGTGAACTATGAACATCCACTACAAGATAAAGTAAAATCCATTATTTAATTTAGTTGTTTCATCAAGGTAAAAGACTAATCTAACTAATGACATGACAATGGTTGTCAGTGTAATTCTGGAATCTGGACCCTGATCTAATATCGTACCCCCCCCCCCCCTCCACCCCCCACCCACGTGGTATTCTTATGTTATACCATACCGCCACTATTTAATTCCTACTTCGAGCACTGATCATAATCAATTCAATATGGTTGTATATGTTTTCTGTGCGTTGTGTACGCATTTCCGGTTCGAGAATTTGCACGTACCCGTGCTCGCTCATCAACGCGTTACACTGAGCGTTTTCCTAGTAAATATCAATATATTTCATTAAAAATTAAATTAACTTTATTAAATTAAATTTATTGCATTTTAATAGCATTAATTAATGCAATTAAATTAATTTTTTTTTCAGTAAGCTGGATCTCAATGGTCTACCTTGTAATTGTGGACAGCCATCAATAAAACTTGGATTTCTCTTATTCTTAAATGGTCAATTATGAAAAATAAATCATTCCTAATAAATGAAAAAAATTTCCAGCGGTTGCAATTTAATGGATTTTCCCACGTATCGTATCGTTTCTATAAAAAATACAGTCAATTTCAAAGTAATTTTTGTTTTCCTTGTGTCCATGTCGATTCAACACGACTTGTTGTTTACAAATTCAACAAAAATTCACCAGCACTTCCACAATTGTATTCTTCTCACAGCATTATCTCTAAAATGCGAGCGAACGGAAGAAAAGTCACTAAGTTTGTAGCGCGAAGGCAGGTTTTGAATCGCAACCACAGTGTCGGCTTGGCTTGGTGGAGTAATGGTAGAAAACACTCATCCACCCCTGTTTATCACAGCTAGGCCTCCAGCCTCACGCGCTCAGAATAATAATGTGCATGAAATAGGGGTGAGAAATCTCAAGGGTTGACCTTCCTTCCACACTCAGGTTTACCATCAGATTCATGTGACATTTCATACGTAAGGATAAAAGAGAATATTACAAAATGTGAAATGTCATTGCTAACATGGTGACAAGTTTTCTTATATAAATTCTCCTACAACTTGTTTCTTGTTTATTTCAGTTGCTATTGACAACGATGACGTATGCTTGTACTATTGTTGATTAATTATGCGATATTGTGTTGATTTGCTTACTGTTGCTGTGTTGAACATAGGCTCAAAACAAGTTACTAGACAAGTGAAAAAGTAACCACCAAGGATGAAATATGCTTTAGAAAACGCGTCGTTTTTGTTCAGCTATTCGGTTGCTGACAGACGGCCGAATCGTTAATCAAATTAGAATGTTCTATGCTAAGTGATAAAATTTAAAATAAAACTCTTCCTTTTTTGTCTCTCGTGATTTTCTTGAGCATTCCGAAATGCACTGAAATATTTCGCCTTTCATAATTCTTCTCCGCATAGTTGACATTTTCTACTAAACCTGCTTATTCCAATCTCTGAATGGATTTCAATAATTTAATTATGAATTCGTATTGCGAAAATGCATCCTCATAAACTCGTTCATACCGACTTGATTATACAAATGGAAATGAATCCTTGGATTGGAGAAAATAAAGTAATGCATTTTGCTCGGATCCCACAATTTTAATTAAGTCAACGCGATGGTTTGAACAAAAAATCTGCTCGCTTTAAAAATATTATATGCAAATGCGAACAAAATCTGTGTATTCTATGACGTCACGAAACTAATTAATATCATATTTGAACTGTCACTTTTTTTTCGACTGCTTTAGAAAAGCGCAAAGTGAGATTTAAAACTTGCGGAGCTATCAAAAAGGTATTATTCGTTTTCTACCTGACATATTTCCACACGGGTGAATATTTGACGAGATATGTTATACATTTCAGCTACCGCCTTCCATGCCCTCACGGGCAGATAAGTGGTCCAGAAGAGGCTGCACAATGCAACCACATCTCACCTTGTCAGAATGTAACGAAATCTTTTCACTTTGTACAAATATCCGTTCATCTGTTCAGTTTGTTCATGTCTTGAACTAATCTGTTGTTCAGTACGCTTCAATGCTTCAGAAGAGAGGCTGAAGCAATAACTATTATATCTATTTGGACACTTCCAGGCATCATATTTGGTCAGAAAGGTATTAAAAAACAATAATTCATCTGATGGAACGACATATTATTTCTCCATACTTCTACATTTGTTTACCTCATTTAATTCGTGAATAGAAAATCGTAGATTAAATAGATTGAAAACTCCATTATGCTGTTGGAAGTAGAATACAATTTTATTTCTTCATTTCTTATTTATTTAATTTGTAATCATTGCTTGTCCAACTGTTTAGTATTTATATAATTTGAGGGCTAAACGCATACTTTTAATTAAAATGTGTCTCGAAGTCGTCGAGGGTTACATACCCCATACAATGTCCCAAAATTAACCACAAAACAAAAATGCAATGAAAGCTTATGGCCAAGAATTTATTCTATTACCAAACTCAGGGTCCATAAGCCCAATAAAAGTACATGATTTTCTATCTTTGTGTAAAATTTCAGGGAGATTGAAATAGTTTTATGAAACTATCGTGCTGATTAATATTTCAGTGTCTACAACAAAACTATCAGATGTCATTCTTCCATCATTACATACAATTTGTTGACTAATTTTAATTTTAATTCAACGACTTATTGTCGTTGAACGTGGTTGGATAGCAAAATCTTCTTCTACTCGCTAACAAAAAAAATTTAAATTATGCCCTACAGCTACATAATAATATGCAGAATACATTTTGTGCTCTGTATGCCATGCATTTAATTTAATCGATTTACAATTATGCACATTATCTCTAGAATGGGTGAGGTGAGGACTAGAAGGCTTGATTCTTTTCATATTTAATTCAACTTTGCAGCCAAATTTAGAAAGTAAACAAAAGTTTAGAACTTTGGTGTAAGCTTAGACTTTACTTAGGGCTATTGTAAATTATTGTGGTCTAGTGTCATAAAATGACGAATGATGTTGCCATAAGTCCCAATATAATTTCTCATTATTTTTCACTACTTTCCTTGAGCTCGTTAAATTGCCACACATTTGTACAAAATTATCTACAATCGAACTACTGTTAATAGATAGTCATATCTACACTAACACAATTATAAAAATAGTATACAGTCGCAACGTTAGTCACGAATCAGCCATATACCCTTGTAAATATTTACACGCAAACTATAAAATACACAATATGCAAAATGATGATCGTTATTGGTAATCCTGTTGCACTTGAAACTTTATTGCAAAGAAAGTCTTGCAATCGCTTCAAATATAAGTATAATTCTTCCTGCTCATAAAGTAGTCCTAATGTATTGAAACAAAAACAAGGTATTGCTTCATTGCAGGCATCAATAAGAAGAAATCTAAACTACTACTTGTATAACATAAATATATACACACTTCTCCAAACTCTACAAAGTTTTTATTCAATTGTGTTAATCCAATTTGTATTTATCTCACTCCTTACTCGCCATAAGTAATGGCAATTAAAAATATTTCCTCTCTCACATATAAGGATTTGACAAGGTACATACGCGCAATACCTATTGTAACGCCTAACAGAAAAAGAATATTTTATCACACCACGTACTGACCTGTTAAACTGGTAGCCGCAATACGCCTTCTTGACATTGTTATATTGTTGCACTTTTTCACCGTTTTTCGCTGTTATTTTGTAACAATGCAGTTGGCACACATGACCTGGGCACGATGTCCAGTCTTCTACTGGCTTCCATTGGAAAGAGAACCCTCAGAGCCTGGAGGCCGACTCTTAGCCGGAATGTTAATCAGGGCCGATCTTGATTCTTGCATCGAGCTTAGAGAAGAACCGAAACTCACTTTACCAGAAAACTTGGGATTGATGTTTGTGGGCTTGTTTCTTGACTGATGGACGATAAGCTAAGGCACGAATCTATCACAAGAGCCAAGCCCAGAAGCGATTGAAAACTTCGAACGAGATATGCGAGAGGCGATGATGGTCTCCAGGAACATTAGCTGAGACGCAGTCAATGAATCGAACTTTTAATGACGTTTTATTTCAATATTATGACGTGTTCTCGTTTAGTGTCGGACGAATGATGATACTTCTCTTCAGACTTCTTCTGAGGAGAGATAAAATTGTAAACTTCCCGTCCAGCAGCTAATTAGTGGCGTTCTAAACTACGAGAAACGACGACTAGTATCAAACTATTTCTTTGAAACAAAACCAAAAACCACTCCAGAGTTTGACCTTCGAATAAAAAAATACTGTTTTTTAATGAACGAAATGGAAAGGAAAAACGTTGAGTTTGAAAAGCTACTTCGGACAGCAACACCTTGTCTGTTGGCTTGACGTCGCGTGATGTTTGGAGAAGGGTTTCCTCTACACAGATAAACACTCTGGTGTTTAGTGTTTCTGGTCTTGTCGCTGGTTTTTCGTCGGCCGCTGGTCAGATAGTCGCGGCTCTTCCACCTACCGGCTCCCGCCACGCTCATCAGCAAACCTCCCCGACATACTAACTCATTCGTAACGTAACGTCGACAATTTTTTAATAGTTTAACTCTTTATAACTAACTGCCCAATGGTATAGATTGCAATCATGATATAAGGACAGAATTCTTGATTTCCTCGCTGGGCGGCGTGCTAGAGAGACATGTACTCTGAACAAAAAGCAGCCACTGATCAATCATTTCTTAACTAATTCCTGGTTGCTAGTCGTCTGTCATGATACCCGCCGCTTTGTGTGTTCTCTGTTTCTCAACATTAATGGCGTGGATGACCAATAAGACTCGACTTCGATCCATCATTCTACTTAGTCTTATTATAGACTGTATTTCACACTTTTGATAATGCCTAGCATCAAATCATTCCTAACTCACACTTATCTTCTTGCACCGGTTATAGACACATTAATCTGTTTCGAACCGAAGAGAGGGGTTATATTTTTTTGTAATCACCTTCATCATCATCATCCTCTCATTTACTTGTTATACTTGCCCTATAATTAGAGTTGTTAAACATGCTTTGGCCCTATCATTCTCTACCCACCTCAATCAAAAGGTTTAGCTTCCATGCTTGGCTGTTATAAAACTATAATTAAAAACTAACAATTAAGATAAAAAAATAAATTACAGAACTAAGCAAATTAGATAAAAAAATATTTTATAAATAACTTATTTAAGGCTTAATCTGTATTAGAGCATGAATTTGGATCTTAACTTTTAATTACTTTTCAGCCCGTTTGCAAATTAATCCGCTATAATAAAATGAAATCATACTAAGTAGACATTTGTAGTCAAGTTTCTTACCTTCAAACAACTAATAAAAAAACGTTACTAGTCAAAAACCTAACATCAAATTGATTAATTCCTCGAACATCCTTCACATGAGCTTTGAAATTCATATCATCTTCAGGTCACTTGCAAGAAGAAGCCTACTTTCCCTAGAAGAGTGATGGAGAGGCCCCGACGATATCTACCCCTGAGAAAATAGCCAAGAGCTTATAGCGTGGGGAGGTGGGGGATGTTAAGTGTGCCCTCTATATGAAATATAAGAGACTGGGACGGGGGAGGGGCGATTCTTTTCGCACCCTTCTGCAATGTGATTTATTGGAACTGAGATATCGAACTGGAGCTTTAGTGAAAGAGAACGTTAAGGAGAGCTTAAGAGAAAGATAGAGATAAAGGGTGTATTACGCGTCTATAGGGGATGGTATATAATGGTGAAAATCACATCACTCGCACATTATATCAACATCAGTTCTAACTTTTCTACCCCTCCCCAAATCCCCTACACTACTAATTAATACACTTTTAGCAACCTTTTAATCATAATTGGATAATGCTGTTGTGCATGGTTTTGAGACGCAGAGGGGGGTGGGAAGAGGGGAAGATGACGTCATATCTCAACAGCAGTGACAAAACACTCGTGCTGAGCTAATAATGTGACGAGAAAGAAGGGGTGGAAAGGTTGTTTTCAAATAACAGAGACGACGAATTAAAATGAAATAAAGATGAAAACAGGAGGTGATAATGGACGGGGATTCAGTTTAAACTTTTATTAAAAGTACTAGGAACAATGAATGTGATGTTGAGAGGAAATTGATGCAAGCGAATGAAAGTGTTGCAGATTGAGGATTTTAGTGCTTGAGATTTGATGTGAGCATCAATTTTAATTGAACTTTCTGCAATTTATATAATGAAATAAAAATTGTGGTTAATTTTTAATATTGATACAGCTGGGGTTTCTTTTATTTCAGTGACTGGTGGACATTTACCACCTTTCAATCGAATTAATTTAAAATTAACGGAAAGGAAAAAAACCTTCGAACTTAAAAAGCTATTTTGGCTGATAACTTTCATTATAAT
Organism: Leuctra nigra; assembly: GCA_934045905.1. Taxonomy (NCBI): domain Eukaryota; kingdom Metazoa; phylum Arthropoda; class Insecta; order Plecoptera; family Leuctridae; genus Leuctra; species Leuctra nigra. Next base: position 15,870,007 of record OW203764.1, on the reverse strand, counting down.
GTCAGTAATGCTGTGTTCAAACTCGAACTAAAGTACGTCAAGTTATTGTAACTAATATTTTCTTTTGATTTGGCACATGAATCAAAATTTCGACTCAATTTCCTGTTGTCTCGGTTTTGAAATAGCCAAAATCCAAAGTTCCAATAATTCTGGGGAACCACAGAGCATATGGAACTTGTACGAGAATTCGAGGAATTATTCAGTATGTCTTTAATTTTCATTAAAATTCGAAACCACGAGTTTGAAAATACCTCCATTTGTATATATCTAGTGGAGCGGTCGCTCCACGCCAGCCAAGTCGTACGGCGCGCGCACACTCTCATATAAAGGCTGGAGCAAACCCACTTTTACTGTAGGCATCAAAGTGGCATTTTCGGCCTACTGGATCTTAAAATTGGGGAATCTCACATTGTTGGGAAATATCTCAATTTCGAGCAATGGCCCACCCTACAACATATACCAAATTTGGGAACAATAGGTTACGCCCTTTGCGAGCTAGAGGGCCGTGAAAACCGTGTTTTAGGGCGGTTTTCATAATAATAATTGAGCGAGCGAAGCGAGCGACTCCATTTGGCTCTTTTAGCACGGACCTCTGTTTTTTTTTTTTTTTTTTTTTTTGTTTTTGTTTTTGTATGCTAAAGGAAGCAATAGAAGTCGTACCGTTTCACCGATCGACCTGAAATTTTGCACACATGTAAAGACAACCTTCTCTGTTTGCAGACCCAATTTTTTTTTGAAATCCATCCATTGGTTCATTGTTAAAATAAGTATCTCCTGATAGCCTAAAAAATGAAAATGGCCTTCGAGAAATGTGATCAAACTCATATTTAGCATGGTCAGTAAGACCAACAAAGTCACTTATTTTACAAATTTTCAGCCGAATCTGTCAAGAAAGTATGCACTTATTGACATTTTTAATAGCTGTCAGAAATGAAACATTGAAAATGAATGTCTTTCCAATGCAACTGAATCTGATTTGCTTTAGGTACAAGAGTGTTTTGATGGTATGTACACTTTTTTAGTGAAAAGCAGATATTTTTATGTTTATTGAGTTGATCAAATTTGAATAATTCAATTTGGATCATAGTTTCCAACAAATCATTTCGAGTTTTTAAGGACCTTGATTGTCTTTTCTTCAATTCGTAGTTCTGATGGCCGTGCCTCCCGTGTTTCTACTTGGCTGATTTTGCATCCAGGAGGGATTAGAAACATAAGCTCACATTTCAATAATATCATTGAGTGGCGTTTGTTCTCTTCTAGCGTTCACACGTCATTCCAAATCTCTCCTGCATTTTGCTTCTTTTCGTTGATAATTTTGGCAATTTGGTGTACTTTGTGAAGGTATTAGTAAAATTGAATCGCTTTTAAAGCATAGATATTAGGTATCTACAGTTTTTGTCCAGGGGATTGATTATTTCAAATTATTTTCTTCTTGGAAACGTTGGATTTATTCCGTTTCTGAGCTTCTGTCTAGCCTGACATTTCCTTGAAGGTTGCTATTTTTTTTTGAAAGTTTTGATTCATTCAGTTCAAAACATTACGTTGTCTTATTTTAATTGTGGAACGTTGGATTCATTCCGTTTCTAAACTAGGTAGTTACTATTTTACATGATCCGTTTTTTTGTGTGGAACTTTGATTCCTTTCGCTTATTAGTTGAAAGGTGTTTACTTTATTTTCATATTTGCGAAGTTTTGTTCAAGATTCATTTCGTAACATTACGACATTGAATACATTACGTCTTTGAGCACACATTTCGTGCATTTTAAACATTGTTCACACAAATATTATTGTACTTTAATTAGGTAGGTACTCTACTTCTTACTTTTTCATTACCTATCTTATCCCTATTTAAACATGCCGAAAAATGGAAAGACTTCTGCTAGAATGAAAGCCATAAAGGCGAAAAAGCGTCTGCGTGAAATTGAAGATCAAGAAACTGACGAAGCTAAATCTAAAAGGTTGAAACAAAATGTCGTTAATAATAAAGCATCAAGGAGCAAAGAGACCCCCGACCAGACTGCTGCAAGGAGATACTCAAACAATCAACGCAATACCCGCTCTCGTGCAGCGGGTATTGCCGATGGACCGACCAACTAAAAACTTCGCATGGTAATTGGTAGCAACATTTAAGGTATTTTTGCCAATTTTCAGTCTTATCTGTCGTTATTTTCAAAAGTTTTTGTAATTCTAGCGACATTTTGTGTGTTGGCTGTCAAATTCACGGCGACTTCGAATCTTCAGTTCAAGGCAGGGTAGTTAGAGCAGAAAGTTTCAAACGAAATGAAACTAATAATGACCGTTTAACAGATTGATCTGATCATATGAGTGGTCCCAGGTATATTGTTTGAAGGATATCATGTGTTTTTTGAAACTTAACAAGGAACCGTTCAATCAAAGGTTTAATCGAACAACTTAAAACTTAGCAAGGTTATTGGGACCAATATTTTTGGAAATTTTGGAGATATTTATACAAGTCTGTGACGAAATTCAAGAATTATTGGCTTTTAATGACATTTTCGATAGACATAATTTCGGTTCGAGGTGTTGCGTGTATCCGTGCTCGCTCATCAACGCGTTACTCAGAGCGTTTTCCTAGTAATAATCTTAGTAGTAGTAGTAGTATCCTGGAATTCAAATCCGGTAAACAGGCCACAGCCTAAACGGCTGAACCGATTGATCTCACATTTTTACCACGTGTGCACTTTTGGCGTCTGATTTACCCTCCCCCCATTGACTTTTTTTGTGCCGCCATTTTGAAACCGGAAGTGACATTATATCTCGACAACGGCTGAGCTGATTGGAACGAAAATAGCGCCAAACGATTCGGACGGTCAACTATATGGATTATAAATAGCAACAGACTAAAATTTATGTTAACGAAACCGGAAATGACGTCATGAAATTTGAAATACATCGATTGGCATTTCGGCAACAAATTTGATCCGATTATTTTGATATTTATGTAACGTATGTACTTTTGATATCTCATTTGACTTGTTATAAAACCAACCGGAAGCCGCCATTTTGAAACCGGAAGTGACATCATATATCAATAACGGCTAAATAGATTTGAACGAAACCAGCGCTAATCAATTTAGACGGTCAACTTTATGTATTATCATCAATAATATTTGCAGTTTTCCATACCAAAACTGGAAATGACGTCACACTTTTTAAGAATCTCACAAATTTACATGTTGATGCAATAAATATACTATTTCAGACAGCTTATAATAAAATGTAATCATGTTTAAATTATAATTCAAGGAGTCAGTGATTTCAGCAGCCATTTTGAAACCGGAAGAAACGCCATATCTCGAAAACTGGTTGACAGATCGGTATGAAACTAGCGCGAAACGATTCGGAAGGCCATCTCTATGGAATAGGAACAGTCAAACTAGAATGTTCCTATTTATGAGACCGGAAATGACGTCATTCAAAATTATAAATTATTATAATCCCCTCCTTTACAATAAATACATATTCAGAAAGCTTAAAAGATACACATCATTTATAGTTATAAATTCTATGTGGCAGTGCAGAAAGTTCAGCAGCCATTTTGACAACGGATATGTTGCCATATCTCGGAACTTGGTTGACCGATTGGAATAGTAATTGTTCATTCGATTGTCACAAGTTGTAAGAATAAACTAAAAAAAGTAGTGATATCCCATTAAAAAACACTTCGTGTAAAAATAACAGCCAAGTCTCTTCAACTAAAAAAAAATATGAAATCTAAAAATTCTGCACTGAAAAGTAGTGATATCAAAAAATGAGCCAAGTCAAAACTTTATTTGAAAATCAAAAAATACTTGGCGCATCGTTTTTTTAGGGCATTATAGGTGTACTATGTATTTGGATATTTTATGTATATTTTATAATTGGCCTATACTTCCAAGCTTTTTATATACACGATGCGCCAAGTATTTTTTGATTTTCAAATAAAGTTTTGACTTGGCTCATTTTTTGATATCACTACTTTTCAGTGCAGAATTTTTAGATTTCATATTTTTTTTTAGTTGAAGAGACTTGGCTGTTATTTTTACACGAAGTGTTTTTTAATGGGTAGCCATGTCGATGAAAGCGCTGTTGTTTGTCATGACCAAAGTATTATTAGGTCATTGGTCATGACCAAAGGGTTGCAATATTAGCATTGGCAGGATGATCTATATTAGCAGGTATGTGCCTCCCTGAGCCACAGTGTGCCTTCAGGTAACACATTTCCATAAAATTCGTAAAAGAAATTAATAGATGATTTAGTGTAAGTCATGGCCAAGCACATGCGGGTCTGGGGCCCATGGAAAAGGGAATATACTTGGGCCCTAAAATGATCGATTAATCGATTTTAAATCTACACCAAATATCTCGAAAAATTTACACAATTGGTTAAAAAATGAAGGAGAGTATGGGTTAAAATGGATAGTATTTTACAGAATTTTAATGTAACTATACTAAAGTACTTGTATTTAGAATTTTGATGCCTCTAAAGCGGCCCTAGAGCGCTGTGGGGAGGGGGCATGTATAATAATACTTGATGAAATCATAGAGATGAAATCATGTTTTATGAAGCACAAAAAGGCGGCCCCTACTTTTTTCTAAACGGCTTTACCGATTGTCTTCAAATTTTTACTGGTTATAGATAAAGAGTAGATCTGTGTCTCTACTGGCCCCAAAGTTTTATTTTTTATTTAGTTATTTCAGGGCAGAGGTGCCAAAAAGACTCATATATTGCCCACAGCACATCCTCAAAACGAGAAAAAACATTTTGTATTATTTTTTGAATCACTAGAGACAAGATTTACTCTTTATCTCTAATTTTGAAGATAATCGGTCAAGCCAAGAAAAAAGTAGGCCACCTTTTTATGGTATTTTGTGGTTTTCAATATTTGAATTAAAATAACTTACTTCACTGCAGTATATGTAGCATGCAACACACGATTAAATTCCATATGTTACGTACAATCCATAGCTAATGCATTTTCATGAATTTCTAGGATTTTTTAAAATCTGAATCGAAATTTTCTGCGAGTATTATCGACTCTTAGGACCAGATTTTCTTTAATTTTACAATTTCAATGTCCTAATCAGTGCATTCTCCTATTCTCCTGCTGTGTTAGTGTTAGTGTCACCCTCTCCGGCGCTGCACATTGCGTCTGGTGATTTGCGTGCGGTGGAATGCGGAATGCTTGCGGATAGATACATGTCTGCGCGACTCCGCGGCAAATGCTCGTGCATCAGCGGAGGTGTCCGAGGCAATAAAATACATCGAACAGCACAATGCGTGCAGAAGGTTTACGATCGGGTCCAGCATCCAGCGGGATTGTTTGCAACTGATGGGCGCCGTCTGTGAGAGAGGACATAACTCCTAGGCGCCATCTTGAGCCAAGCGTCGTCGCCAATCCAACTGTTTTCATACAAGCTTCTTCAAATGTTGTGCAGTGGCATTCAGTAGTTGTTTTCCAGAACCTTATCGACACGGGGATCTGGTAAACAACTTCTGAATGTCACTGTATTTCGAGTGATAAAATGTTCCATAAGTGATAGAATGTGATCTGAATATCAGGACCCTTATTTAATATCACAAACCACTAGTACGGTCATTTAGTCCAGTTATCATAGCTATATCAATAACATTGCGGGACGCGAGAATTGAATTGCAGGTAGGTTCGTAAATGGAGTTATTTTTCAGCCAAGGAGTTAGGGTGGTAAAACGTCACTCGCAATCATGACGTCGATCTTGCTCAGCTGATCAGCTGTTATGAAATGTCATTGTCTTTGCTCAGCTGTTTAATTTGATTAATGAAATGTCATTGCCTTCCCTGTCAATTTTCTTTCAGTTGATGTAATATGAAGATAATGTATATTTAAATAATTGAAATGGAGTTAAACAAAAGCGGAATAAGTGACCTAGAGGTGTGGAAGCATTTTACATTTAATTAAGTATGATAGCTGTCGACTGCACTCGTTTCTCATTGGTTAATTTTTAACCCCATTTACGAACCTACCTGCAATTCAATTCTCGTTTGCGGGACTACCTTGGACTAGGAGAACAATGCTATTCCACCACTGAAGTCAAAGCCTAAATTGATATTAAATAAGGGTCCAGTATTTTTCATTTTTGCTTTGTACCGTTTTTCATACCAAAAACCGCGAAATAGTATGGGCAATCGAAAACGATTGGAGACCAAACCAGTCAATCAATTAATGCCAAATTTTAAAAGCATGTTTTTCATGGATGTCCAAAATAGAATTGATACTTGGTACATTTTTAAATAATTTTGTTATGGCGCTTACAAGAATAGAAAATAGAACATTATCACCAAATATCAATCAATTTTTACCTATATACAACTTCACAAAGAAAAAAAGAAAAAATGTATCTAGGTACCAAATAACAAACCTAATTGTTTGTCTTTTATCTAATCATTATTATCAACTCAGTCGATTATAATTTTATTTGGATGTTTCAATGGAGGTGCAATGTTTTAAGTTTAACATCGTAAGTATAGGTACTAAGTACCCATATCCCGCGCCCATGCATTTTGCATTTACATCTTAATCAAACGGGAGCACTAACAATTTTATGTATTTGTTGGTGCAGTAAATAAAAGTGACTATAAATCCTATATTTTGGTGACACCATTGTATTAACCAATTTATTAACTAGGTACTTAATACCGGTACTAATACTGGTGAAAATTGGGCAGCTGTATTTGTTTTATAATTGATTACTTTTAAAGCAATTTTAGTGTTACGCTGAAAGCCTGCATAGGGGTCCGGGCTCGATTACAAATTTATTGAAGCGGGCAGTGAAAAATGGACGGGCTAACTAACCACTCAATATATCGTTTTGTATGCATTTGCATGTATTTTAAGTTATAAAAACTCGATTACATCATTTGTGTACTCGATCAAACTGATATTTCGTACAAGTGACGACATCTTTTAGGAAAAACATTTGGAAAAGGATGTCGAAGGATGTACTGCATCTGACCTTACTTCCTACACATGGTCCAATACATTCACAGCTGCATTTTAATTTGCACATTGTGACTGAGTGCACTAAAACCTGTGAATTGATCAACGGGATACGAATTATTTCGCTTAAGTGTAGAATTCGGAAAAGTAGGGGGAGGGCTAAGGGTGCACATTACTGTTGTAATTTTTTCTGATGGCCTCAGATGAGGCGACATCTGAGCTAATTTGAACTAGTTTTCTTATTTTGTCCCAAGTTTCCAATTGAATTTGGTGCTATTTTGAGCGGCATACGAAGATATTTGAAGATACACCATTTTCATTTAGGGCATACAAACAATCTGGTTTTATAATTTCCAAGGAGGAGCACTGATGATCCCAATGGGGGAGTGATCCTATCTTATTAATCAGGTCCTCCGTGAAGACTGGAAGTCTGTAGCCACCTCGAGGAATCACCTCCCTGATTGCATCTGTCGGACGCGTGAAACTGACAGCGCAGCAGCCGGCGGCTCCAGACATCATCTCCGTCAGTGGACAGATGTCGACATTATGCGCATGATTGACATGCAGTTACGTGCGAGATGTTATTCCCTTGTTATCGCGAACAAAAGAGCGACAACTGCCGACCAAAAGAGAGGATGGAGCATATTTTTATAATTTTTACCCTCCTGGGGTCGTCTTTGACGTTTGAGACGCAATTGTGTCCATAGGATCTTATTATTATGTCACTTCTAGTTGGATGGTTATTGACCAAGAGATCTTAATATCTGACCAAGTGAAGCCAATCGATTTATATAGGGTGAAACTTTTCAATATCTTTTATGTTTTGCTCTTTCTCGAAATTTGAACTAGCATTAAAAATGATCAGAAAAGCATCATATTTAATATTTCGTTCTTGAGTCTCGTGTCAAAATCATGTTTATTGGACCTTGATCAGCTTTTTCAACAGCAAGGTCGGAGAAACATGTTTCCCATGATGTATCAATACATGGCTTATCTGATGGACTCGATATATTATTGATGACATGACACTTGATGTCACTTAAAAAAATATGAAATTTTATAATATTAACATTTGAACTTATTTTGAGATTATTATTTCATTATTTTAGATTATTTCCATTCTCTCATAGAAAAGGGAAAACAAGTGAGGAATGTGTAATTGGCAAAATCTGTCTACAGAGATTATTTACGACTGCTTTTGAAGTAGGTAAGTGACTTTATACTCCCCACAACGCAACCAATCAAATCATTTACCTACGGTTTATGTAAATTCCGCTTTCTTTACTTTCCGCACTTAAAACTAGAAAATATATCACACATTCATCTCACGTCCATCCCCCAACTACACCACTAACTTATAACTTATAAACTCATGCCCTACTTTGCAACCTCTCATATCCAATAGGCCTAATCGATATAAGTCTGCATTGTCTGGACCGGTTAGGCCGACGATCTCGTCTACAGATAGCGGTAACCCATGAGACGATGTCCAAGGTGATAATACGGAAGCTGTGCTGTAGCCGCATCTTTATTTCAACACTTCAGCATTGTCTCCAGAGGCAGCAAAGTGTTTGTATTGCCGTATCATCAGTGACATTGCCATCAAAATCTCCTCTGATCTAACTCAGAGGGGGGAGTTAAGTGAATTAAGACAGTGAACGTTTTCCCGGATGCTGAAAGCTATTTTCCAGATAAAAAGAAAACTCTTTAATGAGTGGGGAGATTGAAGTGTCTTCATTGGCGGCCTTAGATTCGTCTCATCTCAACATTGGGGGGCGGGGGCGGACTTAATTAAATTCCAACGAAATTAGACCTTTTAGTGGGTAAATCGGAGGCAGGATGATGATGGGGAGGAGACGCAAACTACGTTTCACAGATAAAATGCTCGATTTCGAAGGATCCCATCAAGGGGGGATATAGAAAGAATAAAACAGAAGTGGATATTTAGAGTTGATGTATATGAGACTGAACAGGGATTTTATTTTAAATTATTCATGCTTTTGGCAGTGATTCGCAGTTAAGGTGAATTCTCGCGGGGTTGCACTTGATGCGAGTAAAAGAGGGTGAAACAAGTTTCTGTCGAGCTTGACATGTCGTGTCATACTACCAACTGTCTTCAATCATGTTCCATGACAACTAAAAGCTTTCGAAAGAGAGGATACATCTGTGAATTGAATTTTTCTCTCCAACAAATTGCATTATTATACGAGTCATGAGCTGCACGATGCGAGTTAACACTCTCGGGAAATGAAATTGTTGTGAAATACAGAAGAATTGCTGTTTAGAAGAAATAAAGTAGAGAGTATATACTATTCCCTAGTATACTATACTCTATACTCTGATATCTTTATTCTGGTGTATAGTTTATAGTTGAGAGAAAATGCAATGGAATATAGTTGAGGAAATACTCGTATATCATAAACTGTCAAATCTATTTATATCAGAATCTCAGCTACAGATTATGATATATTTATTCCTAAACTACATAAACAGTGGAATATAGTTGAAAGTAAATATGTCATAATCTGTAGTTGAGAAAAAAATGCAGTGTAATCTGTAGTTAGAGACGAAATATAGTCAAGTATGAGGTATGAGAAGAATACATCTGCACCTGTGGTTGTATAGGTTACAGTGTTGAGGAAACAAAATCGTTCAGAAGTTGAGAAGAAACTACAGAAACTATCAGATGCGATTGTTGAAAAACTGATGTATTAATGAAAACAGTGAACACCTCTTATTTCGTTTATGCAGGAATCTGTTATACAATTAAAAGTCAAACATATCTGAAAACAAACCTGTCCTGAAATAAATCGATTCAATTGAATAAATAAGAGATTTCTATTGTATCTCTACTTTCTGATAAGAGCTGGTCACTGTTATCACCAAGTACGAGAGTACACACAACAGTAGTTTTATTAATGGAGGGTCGCAGCCCCCTCGACACATGTGACCACAAGGGAGGCCTCATCCTGACACCTCTTCATTTTCATCCCCTTGCACCCTACTGCCACTGGGGGATGATCCAACCGACCAAACACTCGGTTATCTTTATTAACAGAGTCAACTCGACTTAACAATACAATCAAAATGCAAAATAATTCAACACACGCTTCAAAGAAACCCGAGTAGCTTTCAATTAAAACGATTTATTCGCGATAGAATCGGCTGGGAAAAATGTTGCAATGACAATAAATTTGAACCGATTAATTTCATACCATTAAAGAAGTGATTTATGTTGTGCGGAATAATTGCATAGGATTTTTTTTTGAATTACGAATTGGTATGTTTTATATAATACAATGATCATAAATTAATTGTGCAATGTAAACAATTGCACGGTCAGTTCTATTGAACACCAATCATTACCAATAGTACGACACTTTATTTGTGACGTTCATTTGCCATGACATACATTTCTATGACAGAACATGACAGAACAATGACACCATTCATACGTGTTCACTTCACGCATTATACGCATTCCAAAACACATTACCGACAATAAAATATGTGAATATAAATCACTGATTTTTCAATTATTTATTGAGTAGTTTAGATAGAAAAAACACGTGTTTTTTAATCAGTCAATTAGTTCATATTACAAAGCTGCGTATGATCTCTTTGATTTATGTTGGCTTTGTTATGATCACCAAATTGAGTTTAAGTTTGAATAGAATTATTCCAAAGAGACGTCTATTCCAAAGTATTTGGAATGTTTAACTCTTAATGCGACGCTCTTTGGAACCCATACACAAACTTTGTTTATATTTCTAAAATTCAATACATAGATATGAAGAGTGTGATTGTGAACTACGTCTTGGATATAATAAGACTATTGAATGGAACACAAGTTCGAGAATTTCCAGCATCAATATGAATGAAAAACACCAACGAACTAATATTGTAGTTTGCCGCAACAAATCCGAGGACAGAAGTTTGAGATAAGTTTCCTGACAGAATCGCTTCCTCGCGAACCGTGTTCGTCTGACGAAATGCCCAAGTTTTCAGTTTGTTCGGGGGGTGTGTGGGGTGGAAGAAAAGGGGTTAGGCAAGCAAGTTTCTGTATTAATTCCTTCATTCCATAAATAAGTTTGTCAGGGAGGGTGGTGGGCGGGAGGAGTAACAGATGGTATTATTAACGTTTTGAGCATAATAATCAAACCCATTCACATTTTGCAAAGATCAACTCCCCAAAGTTTCACGAATTTGATAATTATTTTATGAAGTCTTGGAAAATGAATTGCCGAGAAAATGATAAATCCTTTTCCAACTCCTTAAATCCACGTCATTTCTAGAAATTCTACTCGGTTGTGGGATGGGGGGGGGGGGGGGGGGGACTTCACTTTCAGTACCGGGCAATAAGACCAATGGAAGTGCCGTTCCAGCATGGGATAGTTACATAGACACTCACACTTGACGCTATGGCTTGCACCTTTTTGCAAATAATATTTGCAAGTTTTCTAAAGTTTTCTAAATAATATCGGACAATGACCATGCGATGTACAATTCGACGGGACGAAATAAATATAAATACAAACATCTCATTCTTCCTCAATATTAAATAGTGTACTTCAGTCATTCTGTATTTTAAAAAAATGTTTCTTCCTGCACCTAGATTTATACTCAATTTAAATCATTATCTGACTTTCAACATCATTCAGACTTCAATACTGACGCGTATTAGCGTTGTTTATCATCACGTTTCGAATGAAAATAGCGTTGTTACTGATGGCTTTGTGCGTGAAGCGAGCTTTGTTAGACGCGTTGTGTTTTACGCTGTGCGACGTTGGACGTTGGTACGTGCACCAAGATAAACTCTACTTATCCGCTCCCATTGACATCCCGCATGATTTATTAGCGGCTCATTGTTGTTTCATGATGTTTAATAAGGGATTATCTGCGACGTTCACGCATGCGCAGAGGATTAGCACGACTGTGCGTTTGTGTTCCCAAAGATTAGGAGGGAAATTACGTGGGAAATGCAAACAGAATAGAAAAGAATTAAAGGTCATTCTGAATACATATATTTTTAATGCTGATAGATTGGCTCGACTATATTGTTGACTTGAAAGTTAGGGTTACTTTTTGTGAAAGCATTTCTTTTGACGCGAAATCATGTTTCTGATACTTGAATTTTGGGCGTGGGTAGCGCGATGTCACTGATTTTTAATTTTCCTTGTATTTCAATAATAAAATATTGATGTTTCGTAAATTAGCAATACAAAAAATTGGAATACGAGTGCAAAGTTAATTATTCTATGAATCACTGAAATTCTGAGCCAACATAAAAATGGATTATGTGGAACTTGTTTCAGAAAGGTTAATTTTTGTCATAAAACTTATTTTACATTCGGTCTCGACTGTTTTATGAAAAAATATCTTCGTCTTGGAATTATTCACAATTAATACTGTGGACTTTTCGATATAATCTGAACCGGATCGAGTCCAAGTTTGTTTTTTAAGAAAGGACGTAACTTTAATCTGACTTATCAGATTGATCCCTTTCCGAAATATACTTTTATGAAATTGATATTGTTTTTATGATGTTCAACGATGCTATCTTCTAGACGAAAACATAATTAATATTTAGTAAGGTTATTACACAAATACTAATATCAAGTCTTCACCAAATATTATTTTCCTCCCTTCCTTTTATACCCTGTAGGTTGAGGCAACAAAATGTTTCTATTAGATACATAATATTTCCTTAAATAATAAAAATTCTGTTCTTGTGTTTCTGATATTGCCAAGGGCTGAATGCATTGTCGAGACTTTGCATGAATGTAAGCTTAGTTCAACCCCAACAAGGCATATTTTCCACCAACAAGTCCGGTACATTCCCAACAAAAATTACACAACACAATCAACTAGCAAATAATTCTCGAATCAAAACAGAAACTTTACTTTTGATCGGGCTTGTATTCATTATTCCTCAGTTGGTATTGTTCCAATATTCACTATCAGTTGGCAAGCTTGTTCACTGGCCATGTATAGATACATTGTACAAGAGAATCAGAAATTTTTATTGTATACATTACTCGAAAAATAAGCTAGATGTATTGTTACCAAAACTTGAGGGGGTATAAAAAATAACATGCGAATGGTCGACATATCTTTCTCGACAGACTGTTTGGGCAGTGACCTATGTGGATGTTGACTATTCGTCCAACAAAAGGACTTAGTATAATATCAAGGGATTTGGGATGGAAAGTGTCAGTTAGACGTGGAACAGAGTTGTTGGGACGAACTCGTATGACAAGAGGGGTAGCTTTGTCAGACGCGGGGATGAATGTCCAAATCGTTGATGCGAAACAGTTCTGATGTATTCTAATCGAACGCCAGGCGATCTTATTACATGACTTTTACAAGTGTACTCAAGCCGAGCGGGATTGTATACCACCCAAGGAGATGTGTTTATGACAGACAGCTTTTCGATGTTTACAACATCTCAAAACTTTACAATCCTCATTTACATAATTTATTAGCATGTTAGTTGAGATGGAAGACAAATTTATATGAAATAGTATTTAAGTTTATTTGATGAGCATCGGCCATGGGTGTTTTTTCTTTTCGATTAGATCGTGTTTTATTGACTGATAATTGCTGAGTTCGGGTTTCTTTCCGACTGGAGTTTATAGTTTCGTGTAATTTGAAAACGCGGCTCACTTGTTTTATGACTTTAGTTAAAAATAATAACTGCATAAAAACATGTAATATCTAAGAGGTAAAAATCCACACCGCGTCTCTCAAAGACATGACACTAAACATAATCTCGAGCTTTTATTTATCGGTATGTGTTTGACGTATCAGGTTTGTGAAGAATAAGAAAATCTGTAAATTCTTCGATGTATGGAAGAAATATGCAGCTATATTGTTATTTGTCTTATAGGTAGTAATATTAGTTATGCCATTGAGTAAAAATTAAATTTTTCGTCATGTTAGGGAGTTCTTATTTTATAGTTATTTATAATAATTATTTATACTGATAGTGATTTATAATTTACATAATTATACTATTCCGCATAGTTTCAGGTCAAGGTACGATAAAAGAAGACAATACGTATGGGATAACCTTATTATTAATTAACTTCATGATAATAAAGTAATAAAAGCAAAGTAATAAAGTTTAATTAAAGGTAACCCCATAGTTTTGCCCGGTTTTGTCTTTATATTTCATTTGCTGATAAAGCAAACTACGATTTGCTCATATAATCTCAACAAATCTCAACTTGACTCTCATCATCCACAAACCACATTTCATTTTGAAACCGAACCTCTCCAAATCTCGTTCATATTTGCGCTACTTACAAGCAATGTTGCCAGTGTTCAGAACACGTGTTCATATGTCGCGTTTTGTTGATTCCTGCCACATTCATCAATCTGTATGCAACGTTGCACGTTCCAGAGTTGTGCGGGGTTGCCAATATTCGTCGCCCCCGATTAACAGAATACGCAGGTAGAATAGGAAACCTTACAGAGTTGTCAGATCTTTGCGTAATTAACACGATTATAAAAGACGTGTTGACGTGTCAATGCTTCTTGAGAGAGGCCTTTGCTAAGGTCTAGTAAATAAAACTAGAAATGGCAACGTTCTATATTACTGACTCAGAAAAGACTACCGACGTTCAAGAATTAGAAGTGGTAACATGGAACGTGTGAGAATAGAGCAAGCTTGCCAAAGTTCAAGAAGTAGAAGTGGCAACATGTAGAGCAGGCTTGCCAAAGTTCAAGAAGTAGAAGTGGCAACATGGAACGAGTGAGAATAAAGCAAGCTTGCCAAAGTTCAAGAAGTAGTAAAGGCAACAAGGAACTTGTGAGAATAGAGCAAGCTTGCCAAAGTTCAAGAAGTAGAAGTGGCAACATGAACGTGTGAGAATAGAGCAAGCTTGCCAAAGTTCAACAAGTAGAAGTGGCAATATGGAACGAGTGAGAATAAAGCAAGCTTGCCAAAGTTCAAGAAGTAGAAGTGGCAACTTGGAACGAGGACAGTAGAGCAAGCTTGCCAAAGCTCAAGAAGTAGAAACTTGGCAACATGGAACTTGTGAGAAAAGAGCAAGCTTGACAAAGCTCAAGATATACTCGTAGACGTGGCAACGTGGCACACATTCGTCTGGACTATTCATGAGAAATCATGCCACAATCTCTGCTGTCATTCCACAGAAGTCCAAGACAGATGCGCCAAGTCTCCGAAATAGGAATTACGCCAGTTAATTCGTGATTCTCAAAAGTCGATTCATATAATATATAATTGGATTGTTCGATTTTGAATGAGTTTATGGTTATAGAGTCAGCGAGTGATTTGTGCTCTGATTTCCTTTTCAGATGACAAACTGGGAATAATTTTATTAGATTGAAACGTTCTCGTCTACTTGGCTGCGGTTTTTGAAAACAATGGTACAATTGGTAATTGATATTCTGTAAAAACTAATATTTCTTGAAAAAGCGAGATTGATCGTATTGTCATAGTCTGAGAAGAGACCTGAATGTAATCGCAACTACATTCAATACTCTAGGGACATCACATTCTCGGTGCTGAAGTGTACCTAATTTTTATGAAAACTATAACCTATAGGCTATAATAACCTTTACTTATTGAGTTCTAGCTGTAGAATATTCCGATAAAAAGGGAATGGATTGATAAATTGACAGTTACTGTGGCAACAAACAATGATCAAAGCCAGAGATGATTTTATCCTGGCGATGTAATTTTAAATCTTACAGACATCTAGAAACGAGCGATCTCACACTTCGATGCCATATTATTAATTCTGACTATTTTAAATAGCAGTATTATCAAGCGAGCGTAGCGAGCGTCTCCACTTGAAACTTATCGCTCGAATCTCTGTTTTTGTGTGTATTTGTGCATTTGGCGTCTCCTGCCAAACGAAGTAATGGATCAGGCCAATTTTTTCACACAACTTAAATTACTATTCTCGTTATGGTCAAAATGATTTTCAGCAAGTTCGCTCCATTGGTTGCATCGGAAACTTGATGTGTAGTTATAGTTAGCTTGGCAATGGGGATGAAGGAAACTCTGTGTATATAACTGCAATAGTTTGACCGATCATCACCAAATTTTGCAAGGTTATGTCTACCAGCATTATAAGTGATTTTTTACAAATCTGTAATGAGCTTCAAGAGTAATAGACATTTTACTGACATTTGTATACTTAATTTAAAACGGCCTATAGCCACACCACCATTTGACCTATCAAATGGTCTTCGATTAATCTGATCAATCAAACTCATATTTTGCATGGTCGTTCAGACCAACATTGTCTCTTATTTTACGAATTTTCAGCCCTACCAGTCAAGAACATAGATGCACTTATTGACAGTTTCAATAACTGTCAGAAATGACATTTCAAAACAGAAATTCCACTGCATTCTGGGTTGCTCTATGTAGCAAAGCAAAGTTTATAGATGGCTTTTCTCAATATCAATGTAAGACAGATTCTTTTCTTAGTGAATCAACTTGCAATACATAATGTAGTCAAAATGTAATGTAGGTATTTCATATACATAGGTATAGGTAAACCTTATCTAAAATAATTTATTTTACGATATGGATTGTGTTTCACAGTTATGAAAACAACGTTTTGACTAGATAGCATAATATTTTACACATTTCCAGCCCAATCGGTCAAGAATTTACAGACTTATTTCTGTTTTAAGTGTTTGAATATCTGTCCAAAGAGATTGATGGAAAAATATCAGTACAATAATCTGTTATTTAATTGATCCAGAGTGTTTATGAAAAGTTGCAAGGAAAATTGGTAATAAATAATGTATAGTTAGTTATCTTTGATTGAATGGATCGTGCTTGATTGACGATGTCGTGCGTGTCGGTGCTCGCTCATCAACGCGTTACACCGAGCGTTTTCCTAGTAAGCAGAACATACATTTCTTCCCCATAATGAATATAACATTTTCCTTATACTTGTTGGTTTGAACTTTTACAACTCAAGTAATGTGAAAACAATTATAAAAATTATAAAATGTGAGCATATAAGTAAGTTTGATTCAAATAAAATTCAACGAGTTGTGGAACACAAACTATTTTATAATCAATATTGTGTAATTGTTAAAATCAAAATCAAAGCCACGCGCATCAAAGTGCAATCAAGAATCAAGACACTGCAGTTAAAGTGCAATCAAGAATCAAGACACTGCAGCAAACACCTCACATCGCACAGTTCGAGGGGAGTCTTGAGCAGCATCTCTCGGAGTTCTGTATACGGTGATCTGCAGAAGTCGAACAGTGATCGGCATGCATACCTGATCATCATCTCGTGGTTAGTATGCTGTTGTCATCTCACAGTCTCGGAAGAATAAGTGGCATATTGACCCGACGAAAGCATGGTTGTCTTAGCGGCTGGAGCTGCTATCAAGAATCTCATTTAGACAGATAGGTTTATATCGAGTGCTTATAAGGTAAATCGCCAAGGACAAATTATAGAGAGGAATTAGTTCTGTGGGATGTGGAGATATTTACTACAAGTATTATTTAATCCGGAAATTTATTGAAATTTTTATTTGATATCTTTACATTTTGATTTGTAAAAATTATTTATGATGAATAACAAAATAAATCTGAATTAACATATAGGGTAGCTTTAAATTTATTTTTGACGAATTCGGTGAAAAAAAAATATTATGCACACCGCATTATTCACACCGTCGAAATTTCGTTTTGATGGAAAATATATGGCCTTCTCTGAGTTTATTTATTTGTGAAATTGTTAAAAGGTCAAATTATTTTACACAACGTTCTATCAATTAAACTTTTCGTCCACTCGCAAAATTGTATTTTGGAAAATTGTATTTTCGCAAGGACAATTTATATTGTTTGATACAGTATTAGTTATTATTATAATTTCCCATATTCCTGAAATGAAAATATTGTCAAGTGTTTGGAAACCAAATATCCAATCCCTTTATTACGAATCCATTCTGAAAATCTTCCAAAACCCAATAAACTAATCCAATAATAAAAGTGAAGAGACGCTTTCTGTTAGCATTTCCCACGCAGTGGCAATCAGACAATCGTATTAACCGAGACAAACAATCCGCACGCTTCGACGTCGATAGTGTCATCTGCCCTCATCTTCTCATGGAATAATCACAATAATAAGCAGGACAATGATGCGGCGAGCTGACAAAGGCGAAGTGACACGCTTGTTAAATACACAAAGGGTTGACATTCGAAATTAGACAAATAAAAGGAGAGGTTATTGATGATTTGATAATAAGTACGAAAGTGACAAGTTTTAGTGTCTATGAGAAGCATTAAAATTGATAGGAGTGAAATAGTACAGTTTTATTGTGTATAGATTTTTTTAAATACGCAAAGTTATACCATCTCTTTGGTTATACTACTTGCGGGATCAACTTTCAAAAATAAAGCTGATCTAGGACAATACCAAACATTTACTTGGACGCAACATTTCAAAACGGTTTAATGTCAGAAACTAGATTCCTAATTGATCTTATTACGACGGAAACCGAAACACAGAAAATATTGTGATCTTTTTTGCAAGTTGGGAGGTGCCGTAACGGGGAGTTTTAAAATTGATTGAGTAACCTATTGGCGTTGAAATTGATTTTTTTTATAAAACATTATCAAACGCTTTCTGATAAATAGGTACATCACGAATCAGAAAAAAAAGTTGTTTTTTCATGTAGTGAGGGAAAGTTAATATTGATAACATTTTATTTCTTTATGTGCTACACCTTCACTACCCAATTATTTCTGCCGCACATGAAAATACTTACAATTAGCCTTTAAAATTCCTAATAAATTGGTATTCTTAGAGAAATATTGAGATAGGTAATATGTATTCGGTGGAGGTGCCATTACGCCAAAACCCGGCACCTCCACCATAACTAATATGTCTTAAAAGAAATGGCTTTGCTATTTGAAGTGGAAGAACATTAAACCCTATGTTCGACCTTCTTTATGTCCTTTTTCCAAGGGTTTTTGATCGAAACTTGATATTAGCTTTAATCGAAGATTATCGTTGACAATTTCTCAGCGACATTCTTCAAGGGATTTTCTTCATGACGCCCCATCTCAAGTATATAGCAGGTGCATAAGAGGCGGGTAACAAAAGACACAGAAATCCAGTGGTCGGGACAAGTACTTGGCGTCCATCAAGATCGTCATCGCAAAGACAACCAGTTTCTGTGGATTATCCTTCTGTTTTGTTACGTGCTTCTGAATGGATGAAGCCAGGCGCAAGGGACTTAGCGGGTCACCTGTCCATGAGGCGGCGGGCCCGCGGGCCCCTGGGGGCCAGTCGGCTGACAGACGTTTTAGCCGAGCCACTCGGGGGAGGGGGAGGGGGGTAATTGAACCTAAGTGCGACACTAGGAAGTAGAGAAAATAACGGGGTGATTGAAGATTTGAATTATGTAACGCCAATTATTGATAGGAAAAAGCTTTGAGTGAGCTTTTGTATTCTTTGCAAATTGACAAGCTGTCTGGGAGTCACTGTAGTGATTTGCAAGTGACCAAGGTGCGTGCAATTCTATGCCAAATTTGACAAATATTTCAAACCAAGCACAAACTGTCAATAAGTCTTGAAGTACTTGATCAAATAAATGATCGAACGATATAAATGAAAAAATATACCCTAACTTTATACTGAACTTTAAGACACAAAAGCATAACTTTATAACTTAATTCCAAGCCTTTTTAACTCTAACTTAAAAATAATCTCAATGGGATTAAGTAAAACGCAATACAACATGAAATTTAGAAGTGTAGAACTTCGTAAACGTAAGTCGAATCTCGCCGATAAGAATGGGTCTTATACGAAAGAAAGTGTTAGCTTATTATTAAGATAACATTATTAGGCCTCCCGCGTTCCCTTTGCGTGATAGAAAGTCTAAATATGACAGCCAACCACAGAACCCCGTAGGCTTTTTCATATCTAAGAATGTAAATAAGTGTTATGCTAATTCTCAACATTACAGTTCAATTATCATTGCGTGGTTTTTTTCTTATACTTGTCTTGTAAATTGGATAATTATAATTATACAGAGCCTGTAATTCGCAGCAGAGCTCAATGATAGGTCCTTAACTAAAAAATTGTTTATAATTAAGTATTCGGATGTTGTTTATAAGAAAAACACTCTTTATCTTACGTAAAATTAAATCATGTCGCTGATAACGAAATCTAGAGAACAATTGTCCCATTAAAATACGTTTAGCTTTTTATTTGTATTATATAATTATATAAGTGACAGTCGCGTCTCACACTATACTATACCCCATGATGATGATGATAATGATGATGATGATTGCTGATGATACGAAAGATAAGGGTGATGTTATCACGAAAACGTTCATCAAATGCTCATTTGGTTGACAATATGGTGGCAGTGTTTTTATTGCGAACCCAGGTAATTGTTGCAACGTATTGTTTTACTGATGTCGAGGCGGGGTTACTGACGTGGCAATTAGCGGGGAAGTCATGCCACAAGAGATGTTATAAGTTGGACACATTGTCGGGGAAAAAGACATTAGTTCATGACGATGAATCCGCGGAAATGACATTTCCAGAAAATTAGTTATGAAGTATTGAAAAAACGTATTCAAAGTAAAACATAAAAATGGAAGGGATTGTTCGAAAGTTTTTACATAACTTATACTTCTATTACAGATATTTTTAAAACTGTAAGGTTTCGAAAATAAGCATTATCTAAACCCTAATTCAAAATCTTTAATAGTTTATTAATTTTGTAAAGTAGGGGTCATTTAAAGGCGCCTTCTTTGTTTGTTGGCGTCTTTATTATTGTATGAAGAATTGTGTTACAATACTAAACATTGCTTTCGTTGTTTGTTGATTTAACTTTTTATTTAAAACGTATAATTCACAGTTTGTGGTAAGTCACTCTACGATGTAGGATAAGATATAAGTAATACAGTTTTCTCCCTTCAAATCAGTCACTTCGAGACAAAAAATCAGCCAGAGGGTTGAAAAAGAGTGTGAACATTAAACTTAACTTTCCCGGGTCCTGTTCTTGAAAGTAAAAGAACTGTAATAAGTAATTTATCAGATGGGCTTGGACTTGGGAAGGACAATTTGACTAGAAGTCGGGTTGGGGGGGGAGGGGGTCGGTTCCCCCAATACACGTCATTACGCCTGGCTCATGTTTCCAAGCACATTAAAGGGTAATTTCTTCCGTGGCAAACACATCCCTTGGATGTCTCTTCGTGGATGTCACTCGCAGTCTACTGCTTGAACATCCCACGGTGTGGGTGGAAAAGAGTTCCAAGCCGAAGGGTGGGTTGAAAAATGAGGACAAACTTGGAACTAATCGAGTAGAACTTAATCCATTGTTGGCCCGTCTGGAACAGATTTGAAAATAAAGTGTGGGCAATGGGTGTGAGCTTTCTCTACTGTATATGTGGCATGCATATGCGGCTAAGTTGCATGCTTGACTATTTGGCACGGTTCGAATGGCGTTAGATTACGCCCTTTTCCCTCTTATATAATAATGCCCCCCCCCCCATCCCACTTAACGCTGTATTGTTAGCCCTAAGTAGTTGATATTAGGAGGGGCATAAAAATGATAGCGAAATATGAATTGCTATTTTATGAAACTTGACTTTTAATGAAGAAGTAGCTGTGATGATCCAAAATGAAGAAATAATATTCTTATGGGCTCTTTCCCTTCCCTTACCCAATGCCATAGCATACCCTCACAATAGTTATACCATTTCTTGCATCGTTACACCTCATTTCTTTATTTAAAATAATTTCTGTACCTCAGAAGCCTGAAGTCCACTTTCCCGATTTTGCGTTGCTCTTTTTTAATCCATGTAATCAAGCTCTATCAATTAAAAATATAGACTGAGAAGCGCACAAGTAGTTAAATTGATTGAAGTATTCTCTTACAAAATGACTGTTGTCACCAGTACAAATATGAATGGATGAAAACAGAACAATCACTGGCTTTTGAGCTCACCTCAAGCATAATTGAATTTAACTTTAAGCCTTCTAGAGGTTAACATACATAGAATCAGCTATTAGACAGAATACCTAACTACCTATAACAAATATAATTTTAAATTTGATGGAATGCTCTATATTTTCGATCGCGTTCAATCCATTAATAGTCAATCAAACTCTTGTAGAAAAATGCTTCTTGCCTCTTGTGCGTCAGTGTGCGGCTGATGTTTGTTGCAAACAACCCATATATTTATCGGTAAGTTTATTATTGGTAGTTTACCATGACAGTAAACTTTTATTGTAATTGTATGTCGATTACTCTTGTCATGGAAGGTGCTTTTTTGAGAAGCTTTCCAATCTACGAGAAGTGGAAGAATAATAGTGCATCTCAAAATGGGGAATTGTATGGGAATCTTAGATTGATTTTAAATGTTTATTTGCAGGATTGTAATAGTTTTATTAAATCAGGGTCAATCATATAACTGTTGTAGTACTAAACACCAAGACGTTGAAGAATACAAATTCAATACAAAGGACGCAACTACTAACTACTCTGTAACCGTTTAGCGTGAATCAACTTCTTCTCAAAAGAGTGTTAAACAAGTCAACGCAACCGAATATCCTTTCAAATGATCGATGAATTAGGAACTTTTGGGGTAAAATCTGTATGAGTTTATAATTTCTACGAGTTGAAAGTGACGGGTTTCGATCTACCACCTGATCACCTGATCCATGGCCGAATACTTGAGTTCACAAACATTCTGACACGGTGTTAATATCCGACTGTGCGTTGATATCAATTATCTCACCCCCTCCTGAGCGCCCTGCTGAGTGTGTAATCACCACGTTCATGTTGAAGACTGACTGATGAAGATGTCAGTCAGTTAGACATGTTGCTAACACGCGGCTAGCGGGCTGTTAGGCAGCAATTACAAGACGTCGAAGAGATGAAGGCGAAGAACTCAGGAACTCAGGCGAGGGGCTGAGTTCGTCAGGGGTTTAGGTATTACAGGTCTAACGTAGTAACGGATTAGGCCAATGTTGTCTCGAAAGATTTATTGCTGTACCTATAAGTACTGTTTGTTTATTTATTGATTTCTGTACAGCAGGATCGATTGAAAATTGATTTATAGCTTATGAAAGAAAAGCTGTGGTCAGGTCTTCCATGAATTTCCGATGCTCGCTTACCAACGTGTTTACTCGGCGTTTTCTAACTAACACTCGATTACATCAACTCAATATCAATTGGCATATTTTATATAATTTACGTAGTTATGAATTTTACATTGAATTTTCTTATTGATACTATCCCATTTTCGATGTAGTAAGTAGTACACACACGAAGAAATGAGTAACATTCTGGAAGTCTCATTCCAAAATTATTCAGGACTGTCTGAAAGGGAGACATTTTTTTTTAAATTATCTGTAAAATATAGCAATAGCCCGAATTTTCTTCAACTTAGTTTCTCACGTTAGGTTCTTTTTATCCTTTCAACATTCTTTCTATACTACACGTATGTTTTTTATCATACTTTCCGTTAGATATTGTAAACTTTTCAATGCACCAATGAGGCACAACTTTTCCCAGTCGATAAGAAAGTGTTATAACAAAAAACGCATACGTTTTTTTGTACTGCATTTCATATTATTTCACTTATTACTTATAGGTACAACAGTTTTTAAATATGAGGGCTATAATTATCAAGTTGACTACCAGCTGAGCCCGATGAAATGCTCTGTTATAATTATAAATGAGGGTATTGATATTGTGTAAAATTAATAACATGCTATCTATAAAAAAAAAATGCAAATATACTTAACGTCTATTATAAAACTTCTTTAAAGATGGCGATCTAACATCAATACAACACCTTTAAATAATCGGACGTAGCGTTGACTGATTTACGATCATTTCCACTTTTCATAGCTGTAATCATAGTCTGTAACAATTTCACCTAGCGCTCTAAATCAACTTGTTAGTATACTTATAATACCCTTGCGCTGGTAACACTTATAACCACACTTCCTGCAAACCTCCACGTCACCTTCGACATAAGTTAGCTCAGGAATAATGATAGAGGTTTCAACTTTGAGGGTAGCAATTATTTGAGTCATGCCAACAAGAATCGAGCTGAATATGGCGTGTTTTACTACAAATAATGAACTCGCGTGCAGAAAGTATCGCGAGTATCTTAGTGGTATATATATTTATTCATTAGAATTTAACATTTGAAATATCAGCTGGATTTAGTAGCTGTGGATCTATCGATAACTAGTAGACATGACTTTTGACAGAAGCATTTTATAAACGTTATTTTTTAATTAAAAGGAATCACCAACATCGGTTTTAGAACGACTTTTAAATTATTTTTGGAACATTTCAAAAGTTTTGAATAGTTAAATTATCTTTTGGAACATTTCCACGTTAAGTTTTGGAATATTTTTTAAATTACAGTTAGGAACGTTTTTTTAAATTATGTTTTGGAACGATTTTCTAAATGATAGTTTTGGATAGTTTATTTAAACGAACATATTGGAACTTTCATCAGGTCATTTCGGAATTGAATATCAAGTTTCACGAGATAACACAGTATTCGTGCATGTCTAACATTTCCAACCGGAACATTGTTATTTCGAAATAACATTCGAAAATGAAATGTCTCCAGTTGTCATCTGCATAACCACGTTACGTTGCATGATTGATTTTGTTTTGTGAAATAACCTGGTGTGTTGTGGGTATAAGAGAATCGTTGATCGTGCACGATGTTATTAAGTTAGATTCGTGCCAATAATGAGCACTTGTTTGTATGTTTTAATACCAGTTCATCAGGATAAGGCAGACCTAGCATCACCTAACTCGAACTGCTGTTCAAACATGGCTTGTCATCGAATGGTTGGGGAATTAACAAGAGCCCTCGAGCGAAGTTTAAGTAGACAAACTATTCGTTTCGAGGAAGATTGGGGATCAATGAGGCACACTCTTAGAAACTGAAAATTCGATTCAATTTTGTTGAATGTACATTTTTAACTTTGGATCTTAATATTAGTTGGCTTTTGTAATTTTTTGTACAGCATGAATATAAATTCTAAAGCACTTGTTTTAACAATTAATTTATTGTCTTGGTTGAGACATTTTATGTAGTAATGTTGTGCAACAATATAACTGCAATATAATTCTGTGTCTTTTAATTGCTTAGAACTACAGTGCATGCTTTCATAGATGCAAGTTTACAAGTTTTATATAAAAATCCAAATAATATAAAAAGCCCCCACAGCGCTTTTTAGCGTCAAAAATGTGTGGTTAAGTTTTTTGTTTCATCTCACCAAGATAATACCTGAGAAGCATGAAAAAGGTCTGATGTATTCAGAATATCTTTTGTTCAAATATCTATTTAATTATATTCAAATGTTATTCAAAACTGTGTTAAAATTGCCCCATAGCCTCGTAACTTATTGTAAATGTAACCCAATGCAATAAATATGTCTCATATCATTTAGGGCTACAAAATTTTGTTCATGTCTGTACTTTAAATGAAGTTGTTATAATTTGATGAGTACCTATTGATTATCATCGAAGTCAAGTAAATTGCTAACAAATCTGATTCATAAACAGTTAATTAAAATCCTTTTGTCAAGATGTTATGACTCAACATAATCATCAATACCTCATCATCTCCAGACTCTTATAATAGGAAGATGCAACATTATTATTATGTAATATCGCCGTCACTCACTAAACACAACCACTAACAAGCCACCACGTATCTCGTTGATTATCCCAACAAAAACAAGTTGCCACTCTCGCTGGAGAGAATAATCGGCCAGGTTAGTGCCCCACCTAGGAGATGAATGAAATGATGAAATGTGTGGTGGTTTTTCGCACTTTTCAACTCTTGTCACGCCCCATCCGTTTATCTTTTCACCGTGGTGACACAAGACGATCGTCTATTCTTCAGGGAGCTGAGAAATGATGGTCCTTATTTTGTAGCCAAGATGTGTAGACGAGTTCATCTCTACACTCGTATTTTATGGTATCACATAAAAATGGTCTATCCGAAAGGACGTATTTTTCTTCTCTATAGGTGGCTAGTTTTGTGGTGTTTGGGGAATATTATTCATTGGTAGTTTTACGTGTCTTTTATAGTGTCTTTTTAGTAGGGATGTAGCGGTGTTTATTTTCAATATGTCTGGCGAAATGCCCTTATGTGGACATTATTTTACACATGTACTAATAAAATATCTACCTACTATATACTTCCTTATGACTGTAATAAGTAAAACTTATGAATTCGAACTTGTAGTTTTATAAAGCTCTCTGAGTAATATCGAATTCTCTCAAAAGTTCTTTCTTTGAAAATATTTTATATGAAATCTATTTGTTTAAATTCTAAGCAGGTTTCTACCAAAGTCAATTCCCTTGTTTTGCTAACACAATTTCCAAGATGAAAATCAACCTTTGTTTGGAACGAAATACAACATCTCTGAGTTATTTTCTGCGATGGAAAACTCTCATAAATATTGTGATCAGACCAACTCGTGGATATCTCTCTTGTCCCAACAAACAATGTGAAGATTCAATTCTTCAAAGTTATAGGTTTATTACAAACAATTTCCATAATATTGTGTTCTGAAGTCATCCGACGCTCGATATTTTCTATCCTCTCGATTGTAAATGTAGCAACTTGTATGTGAGATAGTAAAACATGATGACGTCATTTTAAGGAGGACGTCTTGAGAACAATATTAGACGTAAGTCGTAAACAACCCTCGAAATTCGCAGAAAGAGTTCCCTCATTTTTACGACACAATGACAGCCCACAGTTCTATATAATCCCACATCAAGGTGGTAAAACACATAAAATTTAAATTGAACTAGACGTAAAACATGTCCATATAGTTTTTAAGAATCTATACCATTGTTTTTCTCCTCAATAAACAAATAACCTACTCTGTTGTAGTAATAAGATATTTCCATTCATCCCCTTTTTATTGACACACTTTTCTGCCAGCTCTACTTTCAAATCCATACTTGTTAAACATTGCGGTGAACTCCTAAAGGACATTGAAATCTACACCTCGTCTCTCTGTGTACAAACCGAACATTAGATCTGTTTTTCCCTTGTACGAATGTACGAGGGGCCCAGGTGTATTGACTTAGACGTGGATGGTACCTGGCTCAGTGATGTCAACTGTCATGACAGGAGGGTGAAAAGTCGCGGCTCTCTTTGCCTCGATGAAACGCCATCACTTTGGAGGTTCCACCCCCTTCCTATGTCCACAGTTTCACAGCGGGCTGGGTCCAAATACTCGTGTAGTCGTCGAAATACCGACAAAGAAAGATAGATTTTTTCATCTTTATTTGTTCAAATGAAACTAGAGTATTGACATCTGTCTAAATCGGAGTTTTGTCGATAAAGGTTGAAATATTTCTGACAGTTTGATAAAAGTATTACGGAATGATTGTTCCGGGTGTTTGCTCAAGGAATCTGTGTAGCAATGTGAGGATATTGGGATCAGCGAGGAGGTTGAATGACGGGGAGGTTGCCGGATAAATGTCGGGAGGTTGCCGGCTGAAACCCGCGGAGGTTGGTGGTTAAATCTCACGGAAGTTGTCCACTGAACGTCGGGAAGATCGCCGGTAGAGCCCCGCGGAGGTTGCCGATGAAATGTCGGGAGGTTGGCGGCTGAAACCTGCGGAGGTTGCCGATGAAATGTCGGGGAGGTTGGCGGCTGAAACCCGCGGAGGTTGCCGATGAAATGTCGGGAGGTTGGCGGCTGAAACCCGCGGAGGTTGCCGATGAAATGTCGGGGAGGTTGGCGGCTGAGACTCGCGGAGGTTGCCGGCCGAATCACGCGGCAGTCCCAAGCTGAAACCCGCGGAGGTCGGACGGCGAGCTCGGCGCGACATCGATCCGACTTCGCCGAGCTCTGACTCGAACCCAAACCCACCACACATCACATCTGAACATCAGAGGGGTAGTTATTTTAATCAATTCCTTCATCATCCCCAGTTCTATTAGTTATTCGACAAAGTTGAGTGACACAGTTGTCGTCAACGAATGTGACAACTAATAATTCGAGAGATCTACTTTTAGGGTGACTCTATCTCAGTCTGTTTCCACCCCTTGTTATGCAATAACGCGATAGGGTGAAAATTAATCAATTGACAGCTTTAATGCAAAGATGAGCCACACAGATGATTTCCAATGCAAATCAACTGACGGTCCGCCTGACTTGGAATAGGATTAACAACTCCGGCATTGCGCGGGAATAGATAGCAGTTTTAATTTGATTTGTTGGAACCTCAACACAATAGAATCACATACTTTATAAGGCAAATAACTTTCAACTTGTTATTCCTCAGAGATAAAACGTCGTGTTACCTGTTTTTATTAGGAATCTTCAGAAAAACTAAACACAAACAAAACTGAAAACGATTTTGAACTAAAAAACGACCATGGAACTTATTTATTGTTCGTAAAAATTGTGTTTTGATTGTCTTGAGTTTGTGGAGTGTTTGAAAAGGATGCCCAGCGATGCGTGACTGGTCCATAGGTGGCCGATTCAGGTTAGTCAGCTTCAACATCTCTCGTAGTTTCCACATCGCCGTCCAGAGAATGCGCTGGCGTTACGGTTTCAAACTCGCGTTCCACAAGACAGTTTTTTTTTATTATTTCTAAAACAGTCCGGTTTTCGTGTCTCAACGAAGGTGGAGCTTGAAACCGGTTGTTTGACAAGTTCGAACTCCTCCTCTTTGTTTGACGGACAGCTGGTCTGTGTCGAGGTGGTGGGGGGTGACGCCTCCTCGAGCAGGCGCCGTGCGCCGCCGCGACGCTGCCAACAGCCATCTCGTTCGAGTCGACGACGAGGGTGGAGGGTCATGTTTGCAAGTGTCTTGTGGGGTCAAAACATGTGGCCATCAGCGTAGATACATGCATGTTGGGTTTTCTACAAGGCGTTGGATCTGGTAATCTTCTATCAACGGCGTGAAGGAACTATACCAGCACGGAAGGGGGGGGGGGCTACTTGACACCCTTACTATATTCCTTTCCACTATCCATTATATAATACATGATTTAAATATGATATATATTCAATGTATTAATTTAATGATGTTCAACAAAATGCAATTTAAATAATGAATTGCATTTTTTTTTTCTTTTTTTCTCTTTTTTTTTAAAATGTAGGTATATTAACTCCGAAATTTTTATTAATTTGCGTGACGTCCTATTACGGAATAAAAGAACTTGCATTCAATTGGATTTTATTTAAAATATTGAAAATATATATTTAGGTACAACAAAACAATACATGTAATATTATATTTTATAAAAACTAAATTAATATCTTACAATAAAATAACCGCACGAATAGGTATAATGGTTATTACATATACCTACCTACTACACATAAGTGTAATTAATCATTATTATACTTTTTATAAAATTTATTTTAAAAACATATATTTTTTATATTATAAAAAGTCAAAATAATTGAAAATGCTTGGAAAATAGGGCATTTTTACAGCTGATAGGCCTAGGCAAATAATTTCAATCTAAATTGTTTTATTTTGCATAAAAACGTAGAAAATGAAGCGTACTTACGTTACCTGGAACACACAGAATTGTTCAAATTAGGAAATTATCTGGGTTTTGATGATTTCCTCATTACTTTCCTTCCTCACACAAGATTCTTCTGTGTGTGCTACATCGACAGGAAAAGTGTTATAATTTTCTTACTTATTTTTCTCAATCCGTAGAAAATGTGTATTATAGGAGATATGAGGACTTTCACATTTAAAAAAAAATGTAATATCTCAAGTTTCTCACTGTTGTCTCCTTCAAATAAATTATTTTTAAATATAAAATATTATTCTATAACGTCGTCTTCTGCCGCACCGCACATTGGACAACAACAACGCGTCTCCAACCGCCCCACCGACTAGAGGGAGCGATTGTGTCTAAACGACGTCGGCGACGTCGGCGTCGGTGGCAGAGGGTGTCGAGATAATGGCTAGAGCCATCCCGAGGGACGCCACAGCATCATATGAGATGGGATGAATGAGCTAAGAGTCCATACGTATTAGAAGATGAACATCCAGGGAGTTGCCGGCTAATCAGGGACCCACTGAGTCTAATGGCCAATTCGAGTCAGCTGTCCCGATCTGCCCCTATCACCCTATAGTGTTTAACAATTCAATGCATACGACACAATGTTCTTTAGTGGCGCACTGTTTTGCAACTATTCTAAGCGACGAATGGGGATGGTTGAAAGGTGGGAGGGCGGTCGTGGACTATTAGTAAGGAACCTTCCCATCATTTGACTCTCGACTAAGGGATGTTACGAAGAGCTTCAGTAAGAGCTAAGATCGTGGATCGAACTCGGCACCCTAGGACACTCACAAGTGTAATTCCAGAGCGTTTGGAGATGCCTCAAATAAGTTGCAGTGGGAACGTTGGGTATTCTTTCAACTTGAGGAGTTACCATCATCATAATTTACACGAGTCCAATGACTTTTTTTATCAAATTGAGTGTTGAAAAAGCACGTGTGTACTTAATTATGATTGACAAATTTTATGAACCATATAAAAAAAACAGAAAATTATTTTTTTGAATTTATTTTCTGAAAATTAGTAGCTTTACCTAAATTTAAAAAACAAATGTTGGTATACCTACCTACAGATGATAGCATTTACTCTTGTATAGAGTTTACGACTTATCGGCTGCATATCAGTGTCTGCAAATATTAGGTCTACGCCTCTAAAAAGATACGTTGTAGCAAGTGACAGTGAACCAGGGAGATCAATGTTCTTTGAGTGCCTTCAAAATATTTAAGGATTTTCTGTTTCATTATTGCTTGAATTTAGAAAATTCCTTTTAAATTTTATACTTTTCAGAATGTGGAGTTATACTAATGAGTATGTATCACTCACAGGGCAATTGGCATGAAATTCAAATTGACTCTTTATCTGATATTTTAATAAGTTTCGTTACTAATTAGTAAACCAAAAATTATTTCTGAATCTGATTTTTTTTAGCTTTCTTAATAAAACGGGGATGCAATCTAATAATGTAATTTTAAAACTCTTGAAACAAGGTACAATATAAAGCAAATAACCATAAAATCTATAATGTAAAAAATATACCTAGGTATATTTTTATGGCCTTGAATATCGTGGTAAAGAAAATAATTTAGATGCTAACTCTAGGCTAACTCAAGCTATAAACCATTATATTAATTAGCTCGGTAATGGAAGTTTTTCTTGTGTTCATGTACACGGTGGCAGATGCAGTAAGATTACGAAATAATTACAAACAGATTGCTTAAAAATGCATGTGCGGTGATTACGATCAGAATGTAAGATAAACTCAGCCGGTGATAAGTACATTATTCTAGGCGTGCCAAATCCACATGAAAGTGCATTATCGTCGAGTGTATAATGCTTCTAGCAGACTAGCGTGTAACCGAGTGGCGGAGAGAAAGAGAGAGAGAGCGAGAGAGACTTGTGCTATCAAAGTGTTGATTGAGATTACACTCTTGTCAATTATCCGAATGGAGTCAGATAATTGGATCGAATGATACGTTTACGTGACTTTTGGCTCTAGTTGCTGATTTTCTAAACACTCCTAAGACTGAAGCACATCTTCGAGGGGGTAAATATAGTAGCAAACAATTCCCAGTTACAACGAAGACATCACGCTTTTAGTGCTGCCTTGGAAGTTTTGGAATTGAATTCTCTGCGGTGGTTCCCGCGAAGCGTGGGGGTAGCACACTAGGAGCGGGGGGTTTAGACACTGATTGGGGCGGGGGCGATGGATTTCGCGCGTTCATTTATTTCCCTCCATCGCCAATGTTTCGAGTGTTCTCGATTTTCTAGCCTTTTAGTCGTAATCAAACAGGGTTACGGCTGACTTTATTTTATCGTAGCGATTTGGTGGGAGTGCAATTACAAAAGAGATCTATGAGTGGTTGAAATATTCTACCTCTTATTTGGATTTAGTTAAAACCACAACACTGAAATCTATTATTCTATAGTAGAATAGCCTGATTCCTGTCTATTTTAACTTTTCTTTACCAAAATAATGTTTTTCTTATCTGTTTGAAAATCTAAGAAAAGTTTACTTAACCTTGTTCGACCTAACAACATCTACAGAATTAATATTAACATTGATGTTTGTTCCAAACGAATAATCTTTGAATGGATTTGGAAAATAAAAATCGTTGATCGTTATCTTCAAAGTAATAATCGTTGTTGGTATAAACACAACGATAAGTTATTTCTGAATATTATACTTGTTTTGCGCTAATTTCTTTTCTTACCTGATTTTAATGTCGATAGAACATGGCCATACCTTTTATAACTTAGGTATACTAAATACTGAAGTTCGTGCTCCATCGCAAGCAGCTGTAAACTAGACTTGTGTAAAAATCTTGGCCACGCAAGAAATTCGTTTATTTATACATAAACAATTTTAGTGCATAAGTGCATCTGTTTAAAATGCATATCATGTAAATCTAAAACTTTGATCCAGAAACAAAGAATGAATATGAACTTGGAGTTGTAACATTCTTAATTAAAACTCATTTCACGTGTCGTCAAGAGGTTAGTAATGTTTAGTCGACAATTGATAGCTCGACCATGTCATAAATATTTCAACTCCCCTCAAATGTATCGAAAGTCTATTCCATTTCCAAAACGTAACGACAAAGACGTCATCCTCATATATATTTTCAAAAGTCGATGAAAATTTAAAACGTGACTCGACTGTCGATTACAATCGCTTTGCTAAAGATGACCGAGGACGTGAATGGAACATAGTCGGCATAAAGGGACAACCAAAACCAAAATGTTCGAATCGTCGTTCCGAGTTCGGGACGGGTATATAATGTCAAGTCCTGTTCTACCCAGAGTCCAATGGTCCGGCCTAGCGCACTGGTCAGCTGTCAGTGAGTTAGCTCGTTGGCCATCACTCACGGCAACTTCCTCAC
Organism: Leuctra nigra; assembly: GCA_934045905.1. Classification (NCBI taxonomy): domain Eukaryota; kingdom Metazoa; phylum Arthropoda; class Insecta; order Plecoptera; family Leuctridae; genus Leuctra; species Leuctra nigra. The sequence continues at coordinate 15,837,078 of OW203764.1, read as the reverse complement.
CCTCCTCTCGGCTATCACAAACCCGCGACATGGTTTTCTACTTAGCGCCGGGGCCGACGCTGCCGCGGCCCTGGGGGCGGCGGGGGGGAGGGGGAGGGGGGAGGGGGCAGTCACTCTAATTGCGTTGAAAAGCCACGCACACGCCGATGTCCGGCTGCCCTCTACTCCCTGACAGGAGAGTCGAGCCGGTTCGGGGGATGTAAGACAAAGTTTTGTCTCTAAATAAACTGTAGGACTCAATGGAGTAGAAAGGTATTCTCTCCCAGGTCAATCCCACTTATCTAGTGGACGTTGATGTGTTGGGGGATGTGTGGAGGCGATGCTCACTTATTTATAAGAGTTGCTTCTACCGCAGGGGGGGGGGAGAGGGTGACATGAATCCTGAGTCCTGAGTCCTGAACTCTGTCAAGGAAAACAGTGTCAAAAGACTTCGGACAGGATGTTTTGTGTGTAACCAAAACAGGGGTATATCAATTCTATATTGTTTTGGTTTTTATAAGCTCTGTTGCATTATTGTTTTATTGGAATAATAAAATTGTATGCATATCGAATATACAATTAGTGACGATAACAAAACCTTGGATTATTGACATTGTTTATTCTATAATCAAAGACTTCAATTCGTAGGCAATGTCCATATTCGTTCAAATAAATGTTCAATGATTTCTCGCCGTTCAAAAAATTATCAAAATCACCGAATGTGAATAATATTTTTTATCATGATTAAGTTGATCATGAGTTTTATTATGAGTATTATGATAAAGTTTTGTTGTTTAAGTGTTGTTTACTCCAAGTAGGTTAATGGCGACGGAATAATGATTATTATGAATGATGATAATGATAACGAGATGATAAAAATATACGGTGGGAAGAAAACGGTCGTAGTCTATCAGCAGTGAACCTTCCCATCATTTGCTTCTTAACTGTGGGAAACCACGAAAAACCAAAGCGGAAGCGAGAATCGAACCTTGACCCCCAGAGGGATCCTTTTCAGTTTAAATTCGATTTTCGAAAGAATATGGCTGAAGGCATAGTTGATAATTTAGAAAAATATCAAAATATCCTGTAAAGATAATCAAACTCTATCCCTATATATATTTACGATGGCCTGAAAGGTTTCCTAGACTTGTTCTGGTTCACATAAGTTGTGAAATGGTCACTTCATCTGCTGATAGTCTCAAGTGTTGATCGATTGATGATGTTTTGATTCATCAGCATCCAAGCAATGATCTGTCGAGTATCAAAGCGTTGAGTCGGTTGACGTGCGAAATTATCTCCAAAGAGCTTCACATCGAAGATATAAATATGATTTGTTTAGATTAACTCCATTTTGATGATGCAATGTGCTCGCCATTTCAATGACTTATATTCGCAGTACTCTGTTTAGTTTATGACACATTTACATTCCATATAATTGCATTGCGTATCAAGCATGTAATTTAAAAGTGTCTTTTTCATTCAACTTATTGAAATTATCTTTTATTCTTGTTGTTCAACTGTCGATATTCAATGTATTATAACTTACAACATTGAAGTACACTTCGCTTGAGCCATTTGACATCTGGACCACATTTCTTAACGAAAACTATAAAATGATTAGAGTGTTGTAATACCTATTTTTACTACCTTTATTTTACACTATGTTGTTGGTAACCAAATTTGCTGTAAAGAAATAGTGTATATCTCACTAATTACTTATTCACGTCAACTAACCTTTTGAGCTTCTTAACAAAGTCCTTCTAGTTTTAATGAAGGTATATTGCATTTGACTAACAAGTAATACGTTTCCCTTTGAGTTTGACACATAACTCTATAATTGTACATCGAAACTGTTGGCACAGATATTGTACAATGTTTCCTGCAAGAAAGCTTACAATTACAGTCCAACCAGGCATGACATCTCGGAGGAAAGTTCAAAGCTTCGTGACTAAATGAAGCGCAGCACTCTCAGCCTCTCATCACATATAGCTCATCTACCGCTGCTAACAAGAATAACTCGAATACATATGCTCTATATTAGTCAGATCCTTGTGATATATCTACTCTTGGCCCCACCGTGTGTTCGACGATTTATCAACAGCTTTTTGGAGGGTTGGACCAAAACCATGAGACATCTTGTTATTTTTCAAACGTGAATTTATACGTGGGTGACATTTTTTTTTTTTTTTTTTTTTTAATGAGGAGTGTACATCTATGTGTGAAATGAATGAGACAAGATGTATAAATTTGTTCTTTAGCTTCATGGAACACTGGTAAACAAGAGTTAGCATATTTGATCAAACATGAGGGTATCATTCAATATAAATCTCGAATGTTTTTCTACATACTGAACTATTACTTGGAATGTTAAAGTAAAACATATTTCAAATGTGTAAATTATTATATCTATGAATACATATTTTTTTCTAACTAAAGTTAGAAGTTAGAAGTTAGAAGTTCTGAGTTAACTAATGTAACTTTCATTAAAGTCAGATTTAATAGGTATAAAAGTCAAAATTCACTATAGAACAAAGGCCTAAACATGTTTTGCTTGTAGATCAAATATCATTCCATATTAAAAACGTATGAAAATAATTTTTAAATAACCTTTTACGTCTAGCATGAGATTTCAAAAAAAGTTTCTCGTAGAACTCCATAAAAAAATCTAAAAACACGAAATTAACATTCATACCGACACCGTCCAACACCTTCCCACATCGAATTTGCCTTCATGTTTCAATACTCCAACAGAGCAGCCAGTGTTTATACCTAATGAAAACAAACCCCAACAGACGGGTAGAAAGGCTTCACCAAACCATGCCAAATACACGAGCTTACCACCTCTAATACATCTCTTCTAGTTAAATTCCGTAATAGCAAAAACAAAAAAACAACTCTGAAATGCTAAGGCTTAACCTCAATGTAGATCCTTGTTTTTAACTCCAATTATTATTCATAAATGTTGTCGGGTTTTGCTCTGACCCAATGAGTCGGGTCTAAATGAATATACGACCGATGGGGTTGAGCTAAGAGAGACCAGTTTGTTTCCCCCCTTTAGACAACAGTGTATAACATTAGCTGGAATTTGTGTTTACCTCTTCTACTATGTGTAATTACTACTGGGAATAATGCTGTTTGCCGACTAGATGGTATTTCGAACACAAGAAATGAAGATATATGTTGTTGTTGTTGTTTACTATTGTTCAACTTGTATGTAATGTATTGTGAGGAGTGTGTAAGCTATAGTTTGTCCGTGGCTAAGAGTGGAGAGAGAGAGAGAGGGGGGGGGGGGGGTCACGTAAATTGTAGAATCTATTTTGTACTTTTACCTGTATTTTGATTGAAGAAGTAACCACTTATTTGTACGTAGGTATTTACAAAATTATACGAAGTGCAATACAATTACTAAAATATTTGAGCGAGCGACTACTTACCCCTTTGAAATGGATGTTTTTTTTGTTAGGTTGCACCTTTTCTCAGGCCAAGCTAAAATTGCGCACAAATGATTCTGCCAGAATGATTTTAAAAATTAAAATAATTAAAATAGGTACACTTTATACTGATAGGATTGAAAAATTAAAATGGTCAAATCAAATTCAAATTTTGCATGATAACCAGACTTACAGTTCCTCTTATTTATCAAATTTTCAACTCAATTGGTCAATGTACCTATTGAAACTTTTTACTTTTTGAAATAGGTAGCTGTCAAAAGTGTTTGTTAAAAGTGCAGATGCTATCAAAGTGGGAACTGTAACTTAATCTGGTTCGCTTTGAACTATAGAGTGTACCTATAAATGGCTATATATTCTCAGTGTCTATATAAAGCAACTATGATTAAGTAGATCATATTATTTCAATGCAATATGGCTGATACATGTTTTCTGTGCGTTTACGTAACTCCGACTCGAGGCGTTGCACGTATCGGTGCTCGCTCATCAACGCTACACCGTACGTTTTCCTAACTCGCTCAGTTACGAGCTCCGTAGGAATCACACAAAATAATGAATCAAGAAAATTTAAAATTCAAACACCTTTGACATTTTTATTTTGTATGATCAATCACTATGTCAAAACTGCAAAGTTTACATTTCACTCAAATTTCAAAACATAATGTTGCCATCAGACAATATTGATGACATGCTATGACATTTAAGAATTGCGTTTTTTTCCGACAGTTTAGGGTAAAATAAAGTAAAGTAGATCCTTACTCTCCGTCGGACGTTAGCTAAAATTCTAATGAACGACTAAGTTTAACTTAGGTAGTTAGATCTAACGTTAATTTCCTTTAAAGCAATCGGTAAAATAAAATAGCAATAAAATATCTCCTGTCTTTTCGGAATGATTCGGATTCCCGTGACAAAGATCAATGGCGGAATGCTTGATTTGAGAAGAGCGCTGTTTGGCATCCTTCACATAGCAATTCTCAGTAGAAATCTCCACTCTGCCATCCGTCAATGCGGCATCCGACGTGGTGGGACTTTTACACGGATCTTTCGCAGGAGATTTGAGAAGAATCTGGCCTGGCTTCTGTCAAACGCAGAGCGACGTCTGCTTAAGCGTCGCGACGCCTATAATCTAGTTCCTCGTGTGGGATTTCACTTGTCTTTGCAACCGGTGTGATCTGTCTCTCATCGAGGACTTTGCAAGTAAAACAGACTTTGAGAAACTTGATTGAAAGTCGGCTGCACTCGATAGTAAATACTGGAGATAATATCCAATTATGTATGACAATTTTGAAAAATAATGAACACAATAAATAACTGTTTTTGAGTCGAAATGAGCAATAAACACTAACTTTACCATATTTTTGCCCAGACTCTACTCAAACCTGAAAAATAGGAACATTTGAGTGTTTAGGCACACACATTTTTTCATAATTTGAATACTGCGATATTTATAGAAATACCTACCTCCAATGTTTATAAATTGCAGCTGACTCGTTTACTTTCAATAAGTATGCAAATAACACATCGAATTCCAGATCAATTTATTTGTGAAAACTTTATGTAAACTAATCTAGAACATAATTAGTGTCTGTATAGACATAACACAACATTTCATTACGTCACAGGTTTCAATTAAAAAGAGTAAACAAACACAGACTCACTGGACTGGAAACTGATCAGAAATGCACTTGATATTGCAATATCGGAATATGAACATCTGTGTAGCTGATTTATATACGTATCTTGGATGAAATTGATTGAATCAACCAGTGGAACATCTGGTCCGATATCAGATCTCTTTCGTCCAGAAAACGAAATTCAGCAACGCCTTGGCATTGGCCAACTGGTTTTAGCGGTCGCTCTTGTCGACCAAAATGTCAAAATTAACGGCCTCAAATGTATTTAGGCGAACGTAATTTGGCGTCAATTTAAAACGTGAGAAACTATCCTGTCAAAAAGAAAACTAGTGACGAAAGTATGGTCCAGATCAAAGGAATTATCAGAATATTATAATTTTAAGAAAACACGCTCCAATTTTGTGATTCTTGATTTGTCTTTTCCACGTCATTAATAAGTTCATCACAGTTTTATGTCATGCAAAAAAAAACTTTTGTTGTCACAATTATTTAACAGGACGAGTGAATATAAAAACACTGCGAAGACGCAACAAAATTTCAAGAAATTATAGCCCAATATAAAATTTAATGAGGCAAAGACCACAGCAACCAAGGCGGCGTACGGACCGGGGTTTAGGCTGCTGTTTTCTTTATTTTAAGACTGTTTGTTTTATTTATTTATTATACAGTCTCTTTGTTGGTCCGGGACACCGGCGCAAAGGTGTAGATGTAATTAACTCCGTCTTCACCACCCGTTAGACAACGACGACCATCATAAATCGTCGCCATATCTCCATCTTCGTCTCTCACATCAGTATCCCCTGTCTCCACCTCACTCGCACCCATTGAAAAGACGATCTCCTCATTAGAGGTGAGAACAGGTCCTCGAATGCGTCACCAGATGACGGGGCGACGTACAGATCAGATCTGTGTAGGAGTTCACTTTTCGGCACTTTTGATGGCCATAGTGAAATGGTCCTATTCCTTCATGTTCTATCTTATCTTGATAATAGTTCTTCTCTTTGTAGCCACAGAAAACCTGTGATAACCAAAACACCGCCCAATTTTATAACACGGCAAACCCAAGTTTCTGTAATATAAAAAAATATCACATCTTCCTATAGAATGGGTGTAGGTTCATTTCTTTATACAAGCATCAAGTTTATCTTTGAGCTCTAAAGAATAATCCCCCCACCCTTCCCCCCACCCCCCACCCAATCACGTGGCCACTTTGCATGGCGGCGGGCCTCAAAATTACGTGCCTTGTAAAACCACACGGCTGGCAGAATTCATTTGCATGAGTTTCAGTTTGGCAAGATTAAAAACCCAACCGAGAAGGCGAAAGTATAGCAGAAGAAGTTTTGTCGGATGGAAATTAGGGAGAGTCGCGTTCTACGGTAGGTTGTTAGTCGAGGTGAAGCAATGGCGAGGATAAAGACTGACAAGAGAGGAGAGAGTGAGAGAGAGGGGGGTGTGGGAGGAGGAAATTGTGGCATGGAGGATAAAGCCTATATTAAAATAAGGGTGGGATAGAAAGAGGAGTTTTTTTAATCTTTTTTATAGCGTTCTACGGTGTAAGATATTACACCTAGCCATACTTGCTAAAAACACAAACTCTTTTAATGAAATGAAGGAAGAGGAGCTACACCCTCTTGTCTTGTGGCAAGAAATTTAATTTTTATCGAAACACGTAAATAACCCCCAGTTTTATATAATACAGCGTGAAAATGTCAGGATAGGGCTTATACAAGTTATCCTTAATGTTTGCGTGTTGTGTATGGCGGTCTCTTTTATTTCATATTCGTTTACATATTGTCTCTTGAAATGAAGCTATGCGAACACCGCCGAGGTGCTATATAATATAATAATGGACACAATATCAAGCAACACGACTGGGAGATGAAATCCTCGCAAGCGAAAGAACGCGGGGACCAATAATAATGCAAATACATTTTGTCGCAGCTTGTTTATATGCTAATATATATTAGGTATACAATTTAAAATATGACTCCTAACACTGGTACATAATGAAATCAACGAGAACAGAGAGAAGTGTGGAATATTATAAGTGTAATTAATTATAGAAATGTTAAGTGGTGGAGGTGCCGTATTTGGTGGAGGTGCCAGATCGACCATTCGAATCTACTTTTGTGGATTTTTAATATTCTTATCGTATAAAATAGTAATTATATTGATAACAACGATGGAAGAAGCAACAATTGTGTATACCACGGCAATAATCTATACGAAAACAAATCAAATGAGACCTAACCAGAAAGAAAGGTGAGTTTTCACTCTTTGGAGCGACTTCATGAAATTGTGGTGGGTAATTGAGGGCTCGATTGTGGGTTTGAAGGAGTAGGTAGATAAATTGCAGATTAGGTGTAATATGTTTTATATTCTTCTCTGCGGGTGAGAGACCTCTGAACTTAGTTTACTTATTTTAACTTAATGACTAGTTAACTTTTAGTACTTATTTCAGTTCATTTTTGCTTATCAGAATATTAAATGGACTTGACCAGCAGATTATTATATTTAATAGTTTTGATAAAAGAAAATGCAGGGAAAAGTAAACAAGAAAAGTAAGGAAATATAAAAATGGGAAATCAAAACGACAAAATTGTAATGTATTGTTGTTAACAACAAAGACAGATTTAAGAATTATCAGTTTTTTTTCACAACTTGACATAAATCTCACAGCTTTTGTTTTTTATTAAATCGATTCATTCCATTCCTTCTATTATTTGGATGAGCATTTATTTATCAGATGAGACAAGTGAATCCATTGCGTTTTCGGAAACACATTTTCTTCACATCTCAAAGTTTTGACAATACCAATATAAATTTAAATTCTATCTCCACTTCTTCCTGACCAAATCCTCGACAGTCGCAAAGTTTCAACCGAGTAAGATGACTTATCTGTCGAGCCACCGATGCCCACCAGCTGAGTTGAGTGACTCGACACGTCAGAGCGCCACCGGAGAAATGTCACTAGTAACTAGAGCTGCTAACTAACACATTAAGACGACGTTTCAAGACTGTTAATCCATGCCAACTTCACTGAGAGAGAGTATAGAAAAATTGTTCTAAAGTTAATCCTCTTTTAGATATCCCACCCAAAGACTTGGTTGATGGATTTAGACATATCTCAAAGATTAAAGTTGTTATAAAGTTCTTGAATTTATTCGAGTTTGCCAGAGAACAAATTTTTTTACTTCCAACAGATGCTCTAAACTAGAGGAATTATGTGAGCTGGTTGTAGTAATGAGCAAAGCACTGACATTTACTTGTTTTATGATGACCAGATAGAGTTAGGTGTAATTAGGAAGATGAAATAATCAGATACTCGGTTCTCACACTTATATTTGGTGTAAAACTACTCTAATTATTTTTATAAGTAAACAAGAATAAATGTTTAAAAATATATGGCGTTTTCATATCTACAAGCTTTGCACGTAAAGACTGCAAAGTTTAAAACGAAAAGCTTTGAAGGCTGACATTGGCTGCGAGCTTTTACTATACTTACAGTTCTATAACAAAGTTCATCATAATCATTTGGTTTATGTAGAAAAAACAATTTTGCTATATACACAAGTTCGGTTTGTAGCACATTGAGGTACAAATCCAAAAGTCAGTGGTCAGAGGCCACTCAGCAGTCTATCTTTTAATTTTCAAATTTTGTTGTATTGAATCCTTACAGAATCGGTATAGATAGAGTCAATTTAAAAAAGTTAGAACCCCAAGGTCTGGAAAGTGTTTCTTCGAGGGACAGCTTTAGGGTGGATATCAATAAGCTTTTTGATTTAGTTAAACTTTAAAATTTTGTAACTTCATTAGAAGTATAAATTCAGTAGGTATGTATCGAATGCTTGTTGCAACAAACAAACATAATAAATACGACTTACAAAAAAAGAGTCTCTCTCGTCGGCGTTGAGAAATTACCACCAAGTCGACACGACCGATTAAAGAGCTTAATCTTGCTGTAGTAATTTGGCTTTAGCCTCATCGTAGACCTCTGTCTAACGTGAGACAGATCACCGAGCGCGAGGATTTTAGTGAGGCTAATTCAGGCCTGTGTGGTGCTTGGCAAAGAGTCAACCACAACTTGGAGAACGAGCCTCCACTTCATCTTGTTGCCGAGGTAAATAATGTCCTTTGCTCGAATGTAGAGATTCAAAGTGGTTATAGCGTCGCAAAGTCTTGGAGTGCAGCCATCGGATGCCTATGACTATCTTCCCTGTGAATTGGTACAGCGCTTGGATGCTGGGTGATCATCTTGACATGGTGATCACGTGATGGTTCAACTCAATTAACTATGATTGGAGAGGAGATGTCACACGTTCTTTGAAGACTTTATTTTGGGTAAATCGCTTGGTCCTATTTAAGAAGGTGACGGATGAGGATTGTTAACTGCTTTCTTTTAAATTCACCGTCTCGTGTTCAGAACTTGTGCTGATGGGAAATTGTGGAAAATCATCTCTGTTATCATTCAAACATTAACCAAGAGCCCAAAGCTGTACCTATTAGCTTAGACTAAATAACTGCCTTATTTAGTCTAAGCTATTAGTCTTGTCCCCTACGACTTAAAAGGGTTGTTACTTAAAGTGAGGTTATAGATATATTTGGAAAACATATTTATAAGTCTTCACCTAAGTGAATTGAAACCTTTTTATTTACTAATTATGTACTACACTACACAATCTTCTGATTTTACTAAGCTGTCAATAAAACTTTTGTGATACATTTTTTATACACTTTGAGGTTAGGTTTATGATAAAGTGAGGTTATGTTCAAATAAAATTACATCTTACTGGGTTACTAAGCTGCTGAAACTGCTAAGTGGGATGTAATGTAACTAGTTTTAATTAGATGTTTCTGACGATTTGGTACATTTCCATGCTGTCACTCGAATTTAGAATGACACGCAAATGAAATCTTTAATTTCCGCATCGTTTCACCTAATTCTTGCGTGTTTACCTAACAACGAATCACACACACATTCCAACACCGTCTCTACACATGTGATAGCTATAGGTAGATATATAGGTACTCTACACAAATCTTGTGATAACTTTAGATTAAAGCAGTGGGGGGGCTCTATTTCTGTGCGGTCGTGCTTAATTCTGCCGACACCTAAATGTCTCTTGAATGTGGCATAAGCGGCGTGCATTGGTGTAAACATAGGTCTACATTTCAGTTACACACCTGTCGTGGAGGACTCATAGATCACACATAACACGACTTAAAGTGTTGGGCTCTGACGTCATTCAAATATGATGGAGGAAATCTCGACGTCATTGCTCAGGAAAATATATATCTTCAAGATTTAATGTGGAAATTAATCAGGAAAGAAAATTTAGTTTTTAGATTTTGTCGTTATAAGTTTAGGAATATTAAAATTGTGTTTTTTTGGAAAATATTAATCTAGAAAGTTAGTATTCATAAAGTTCGTAAAGATAACAACCATTCTGATAATTCGTGAAAGCTTGAAAAAGTCACGTGACATGAATTTACATTTAAATCTTATTGATGATTAAAACTGGTTATTTTCATATTATCATTAACAAAAATAATGCTACTTATGATAAATTAAATAATTATTATTGTAGAACTGGTACGTTATTGGCATTAGAAATACTTGATAGACCCAACGATTTGGTTTCCACTTGACAATTTTGTCTGAATTGAAATCATCTCTGAAACGAATAATCTCGTGATATAGACACCGATGTTCACAAATTGCATTAAACAGCCTGAATTATACCGATGTAGTATATTCGCCGAGGAGAAGGATATTATATCTAAGTAATCTCCACAAGAGTAAAGGAAAACTTTATAATTTAAAATAATCTAATTCAAGAATTAATTCGAGTTGAAAGGATTTTGTTTGGCGCTCGTTCTCTGGAAGACAGAAGAAGCAGGAGTGAGTCTTTAGCGACGTTGTTTGAAGTTTATGAAAGGATCTTGTAGAATAGATACGCGTTCGCTTCGGCGGGAGGAAGTGGGAAAGCAAATGAGAAGAAGATTTCGTGCCATTATTATTCGGGTGAAATCTTTATATTCTGAGTTGAATTGAATCACAACTTTGGGCAAAACAAAATGCGTCATTTAATATTCGGGAGAGAAGGAGAGAGAGAGAAAAGCGTTAGTCGGAAAGTTCCTCAATGCTTTTCAACGAGAGAAAATTCTCCGTCGCTTCGTCTCGGAAAATGAAATAACTTAATGCCGTGGAAAGTAGAAGAAAAGACAATTAATATCAATTATCATTCGCTCGTGCTAATTAATTCTTGCGAGGAGGAGAAGAAGAAGTATAAAATCTTGAATAAAGATATAACAAAGGAATTGAGATTTTGGAATACGAAAAAGAAAATCTCGTGGAAGTGACTTTTCCTCGAATGATATGTTTATAGCTGTGAAAAAAGAGGGATGGAACTATGACAGTATTTTCATTTTCTTTCGCGTCCCTTAGCGAGATACAAAATGTCAGGAATCAGTGTTATGAAAAGAAACAGCTCCTTGCTGGTTTGACGTTTCACCAAATATATTGAAATCTACGAAAAGTAAATATAGATTTCCTAACGAAATCTCAGAAAGAATATTATTTCTTGTCAGCTTTTCAAACATAGTCTCAGTTCAACTTTACATTTCCGACGAACTCTCATCAATACACTGAGGGTGAAATTGACAAAGCACAATAATAATTAACAAAATTCTCCTATAGAAGGGTTTAAAACTAATTAACTGTTAATAGTCTAGGGAGCGCCAAGTGTTCATATTTCTCTTATGACGTTTCGCGCGCGCCATTCAACCTCTTTAGACAGATGTTTTGATTGCACTAATTGTTCAAATGCAAGAACTATATTAGCAGCTGTGACACATGGCGAATATTGCACTTGCAACTTAACAAAACATTCAAGTGGAATGAAACTTAGCCGACTTTCTTAATTAAAATTATATTGTACACTTGCATTCTTTATAACTATAATTACTACCTATCAATTATTATTTGTTTTTTTAAATTTGATACAGTATGAGAAAGGGGGGTGCAATGCTGATCATAAAATTTTCCCATAAATGTACTATGTCTAAGTATAATCACTATAATACACTGTAATCTTCCTTGTGTCTAGATAAAATTTAAAAAAACGTTTTTATAAATCATGTCTTAAAAATATAAATCATGATTTTTTGCTAACAGTTTACAGATTTCAACATTTTAACCTAAAAAGTTGGTCCCCATTTTAAGTTAGTTTTCAAGTGGTATAATAAAACCGAAACGCCTTAAGGGATATATTGGGATCTTATGCCCACCAAGTCCCTCTTTTCAACCAAAAGGATCGAACATGATTTGTCCTACAAAATGTTTTGTACCTACCTATACACCTACTCTTCACCCGGCAAAATTCTGGGGGTGTCATGCTCAAATTTTTATAAAATCTTGTATTATTTTATTTTGCAATCTTTATTGTGAAATAAAATACGTCATCACCCAACAAAACTCATCAACTTCCTTATTTTTAATGAAGTACTTGAAATTTATTGTGCTTTTCAAGTAATAATAATTCAATACAAACCTCATATTAACTCATCTAATACACATAACCTATAATTCAGAATTCCTCTTGGTATATCTCTCCGCTGTCACATTAACTAGATAAATAGACAAGGGAAAGCCCATCACTTCACGATATTGTTACGATGTTGAAAAAATGGAACGTCTGTGTTTGAATCAACGTTCGCACATGCGCATCGTAACTCAAAAAACCAAGCCGGCTTTATGGTAGATAGAAAAGTTATGACATCAACGTTTTCATGTCCGTACAGTCAGTAATAATTCCAGGCAGATAGGCTAATAAAATTCGGGCATCGTGTACATAAATTGACATGTTGTATGACACAAGTTTTCAACTGGTAATGATACTTGCATGTCATTTGTAATGTTCGAATCAAAAGCCAGCCGACACATAGGTAGGTTTGTGTTGTTTTGCATTGCCCACGGGCGTTCAAAAATGAAGAGGAATACATGGATTCAACACAATATTTAATTGTTTATTAATTTGTACTTGGATAATAAGGTAAACGAGGAAATATTTGCATATAAGGTTAACAATTGTAAAGATTATTGTTTAAATGTGTTTATTTTATCTGCATAATAATAAAAAAATATTATAAACATGTTTATACCGAGGTATAATAAATATGAGCAAATGGCTTAAGCACATCCAACAACATTTGCATCTGCTAACAAAGATATGACTATAAATCAGATTTATCATAGCTCGAGGACGAAGAATTATCGTAGCCAACAGATTAGTGGGAGGATGAAGAGGTTTCGTCCAAATAACTTGATGATTTTATATTTAAAAGATATGCTTACGTTTTTAGGTGACAATCCGAAAATAAATACCTTAAAATAATCCAAAAAGCAGGAAATTTACTGTGGGACAAACGTTTACTGAAATCATTATTTAGGTAAAAGGATGCAACTTATTTTTTTTTGTTACCTATAATCACGCATTTTACAAATTAAGTAGGTAAATATGATTATTTTATAAAAACAAATATTAAAAAAATCTTACCTATATTTACTTCTTTAATTATAATATAATATTAAACAATGACAATTGACTTTGCCATCCTTTGTTCTTAAAAAAACATTTTAATGACGTCAACAAAAAATATATTCAAAATCATATCCCAGACACATGAGACACAAAACAATTCTTATTTAAAACGACTTTGCAATCATCATATTATCCCCGTGTGACGTGAACGTCGACACCGACGCTGCCGACGCTCTGGTGACACGCCGCGACGCTCGCGACGCCTCGACTATAACTCCGTCCCGACGCCTTGACTGACGAGCATAGCGACGCTATTTTGACCTGAGATCTCGTTTAGAGAAACTTATGAGACAAAACAGAGCAGTTATTTATACTTATAGAACCATGTGTCGTGATGCCTGAGGTATTTGGTTTTTTATATTAGATCGGAGGAGATTTCCTAGAGTAAATGTCGGGTGGATTTAAGATGGATTAATGAGGGAGGAGAGTGGCAGATTTCATTTCACCTTTCTGTACGGAGATTTTGTTGTACGGCTGTGCCTAACATTGGTTTGGGTTTCACAAATTAGGCAAAGTGTCTAAAATATTAATTACCTAAGCCTGAATTACTTGGATCAGTGTTATGAATCATATGAACAAAACAGAAACAAAACAGTGATTAAAACAAAATTAATTTTGGAATGTTTTGTTATGAAAAATGTTAAGACAAAAGCAGAGCATGAAGTGATTAAAACAAAATTAATGTTATTATGATTTGTTACGACAAAACAAAATTAATTTTGTTATGACATGATTCGTCACAATTATCAAATACCCTCATGTAAGAACTAAGAAGGTCTGCTTCCCAAGGGTCATTGAAACAATAAAACTGACATAATTTAGAACAACCATTGATAAATAAACAAGACATCTACCTAAGTGAAATCAATAGTTGAATATCATAAATTAATTTAGGAAAGGCTCTGAAAAAATAAAATTATAAGAAAAACATAATATTGGAGTGAATTGAACATGAATTGAAGAATTTCTATTAAAACTTGTTTTAAAAGTTTGGATCAAAAACATTGGTCCCTAACAGAAACAGTTTCATATTTTGTAAAAATTTGAGTGTATAAGATTTAAAAACTTTATGAACGCTACAGCAAAGCCATAACTATAACGAATAACACTTGCCAATACCAAACATAATTCAACGGTTATGTTTGAATTCAGCTTCCACAAAGTAACCGACTAATGTGAACCCAGCTAAAGAGCCGAATGCATTGCAACTGCAGTAACCTGGAAACGCAGTTTGTCTGGCTTCACATGCAATGTTTGACGACAAGGAATGTGTAAACTGCATTCGACGCCGCGAAGCCCCGCATATCTCTGACGTCGCAGGGCTTATTTCTTGATAACGCAGCCAAGAATCCGCAGCCCATGTTCTACCCAGCATACATCTGTTCACGACGATTAGACGCCTATTCATCATCGTAGGCGACATTAATCAGAGTATTTTAGGAGGTATTTCATGAGGATCAGATGACCGAATATGTTTCAGAGATATTTCATTTGGTTTAGACGTAAATGCAACGCGTTAACACGTTATGGCGTTTAAATTAATTATACTCAGATTTAATTTATATGAACTGTTAGTATAATTAGGTTATTTAAATCCCATTGAAATTATAGCAGATTCAAGTGATTTATCTCTTATAAACATATTTATTTTTGTATTTAATTGAGATCACATTCGGATTATACAAAACTTCTAACATCTATTTTAGAATACTTTTTATAAAGGCCCACATAGAATACGAGAGGTGCAAAATTTCATAAGTGCTTTATACCTATACAGTTTGTGCAAAAGTGTATTCTGTTTGAGTATTCACTCTTTCTTACCTAATATATATTCTAGTTCATTCATGTCGGTTTTTGGAAAGAATATCCACGTACCTAAACAGCTTTTCTAAAATCCACGAAATTGAAAACAAATTCACTTTAAATGAGAATTCACCAACACCACAAATAACACCACTTTCAAAGAAGCCGACAAAAATACCTAAATTATATGACCACAACTATTTCCATAATTAGACCTCTGATTGAGTGAATTAACGTCGGATAGCCCATGGATTTGTCTACCACTGAGCTGCCATATTTGCCGACAACTCGAACAAAGGCGGTGTGCTTTTAGTCGACGCTTCAGGCAAGGTGACTAGATTGTTAATGATCTCGACCCACGGTTGTTGCATCAACTAGGTGTGGGTGTCGTCTGTCCCATGCCCAAAGAGATCACAAACCAAAGATGAAACTAACACAACATTTCGGCGCTTGATGTTCCCCTAAATAGCAAGATTTTTTTTGTGTGTCTCGTTTGACAAAGTTCATTGTTTTCGTGAATGGCGTCTCGATGTCCAGACAGTTAAGTTTCTCTTCTCTTGTTTTCAGTTTTTTAAGGGCTTTTATTTACTGAAAAGGCTAATCGGATCTTCTGATCAAATAGGCGTCTTCGAGAGGAGCCCTCACGAATGGTTCATCAAAATGAGATGAATTTGAGCTAAAAGATGCATCCCAAAACTGTCTCACTACCGTTAGGTATACAATTCAAACATTGCTAATGGTTCATTAAATAAAGTTTCGTCAAATGAAATTAATTTGAGCTACAAGATAACCCAAAAACTGTCACACTATACCGTTATAATATTTCAAACATTGCTAAGCTCAAAGGATATAGTTTTAATTAAAGTCAGACATGTCAGATTATCAATTCTTCAGCTGCCAGATTTTCTGGTCTGTTCAGCAAACAAGAACATGTATAAAACTTATATTAATAAATGGCCATCATGTTATACGCATTCGGAATTAATAATTCAGGGATTAACCGATGTAAAACTACTTTTATAATAAAAGGTCTTGCGAAACAGCGGTCTAAGTTCTTTGATGTCATCTTGGCTTCGGTTGGATTTGGCATCTTCCGCTCTTCTTCTCCCCATACTACCATCTCATTTGATCTCGAATGACGATAACATTTGATTCAGGCAAATGAAGGTGATTATAACGAACGTCGCTGTTTGTTTTGATGAAATCCGGTCTGGTAACATCAACCCAGCATCCCATGCTTCATTTCATCTTCATAGCTAAGATGAGGTAGGAGACTTGTGATGTAAGCATTAAACAATCGCTGAAGAAACTATAGAAATGGTTTTTATTGAATGAAACAAGTTTCTTGTTTGATTTTGTCGAAGAGGTTTGTCAGAAAGTGTACGACGACCCTATTTGGAGTCGTTTTCATATATAATCGAGGATGATATTCTCTCTACAACACAGAGAGAAGCCAGTGCAGGTACATGGTTTGAATTTCAATTAATTCAGTGAATAGCAAAGTAATAATCTGCTATTTTATCCAATCAGGTTCTGTTTTCGAGCGAGTCACGTGTTCGGTGTAAATACCATGTGCACGTTGATGAGGGGAGGAGTCGCTTTCGTGCACCTTGCACGTGAGAATAATGTTCGAAAAACACGCCCACTTCGAAAGAAAATAACCTATCAGAGAGTGAAAGAGTCATGATAGTGAAACAAGGTTTTGTTAATAAGACGAATCTTGTTTTCTTCGGCCATCACAAGATGGAAGAGAGTGGCGCCATGGTTGAAAGTTGCGCCCAGACGGAGATTCAAGATGGCTGGAGGAGCTGAACCGGTGGCCGAGAACCTACAAGACATGCTGAGATAATTACAAGTCCACGGACACGTGCACCTCCTGGATAATAAAATGCAATTACTTATCGTGTAATGGAAGCACCTCTTTATCCCAGGACAAAAACACGCAATCCTTCTCCAGTTTCAACAAATTTAAATAATTAATTAAAAACAACACATTATCATTTTATTACACTTTTTTTCAAGAAACTTTTACCATCCTATGTTTTATTTCAATGCTAAATTGACGTGATAAAGTTCGACTTGAATCACAAACGCCTGTCTTTAAAATCTTATTTTCTTTAATGGCGCAGTACCCAATTTATTCAATTCAAATCAGACATGCATTTTCATTTCAGCTCTATCTACATACCCTCTCCTCGTTATCTTCATCATTTAGCATGCACTTAAAATATGATTACACATTCTTAACAAGCCAAACATTAATTAAAGCAACCGTCTATAAGGATGTGGTCATTCCAGCAACCCTCCATTCTTAATACCACGATGATAAAAGCATTCTAGCTCGGGATTCTTCATGTAAATGCCAGCCCAAGCCGCAACTTTGCATGAAATGCCTCGAAACTTCATTACAGGGCTGGAGAGATCTTATGGAGGAGTATATGAGATAATCTTAGGAGGCATAAAGAGACTGATACGGGCTATAGAAAACATGAAGCTCGTGAAGATGTTATAGAAAAGGGGAAGCTCTTGTTCCGGCAATATGAGCAGTCATCAAAGTGAATGAAGAGCGATGAAGAGTTCATATCCACATTTCTAAAGCGAGAATTTGTACTAAAACGTCTTTAGATGCGAAGGCGTCGTTTTAATACGTCATTATCCTTAGATTTATTATAATAAGTTATGCCGTCATATCTCCACGAAATGTTTGACACATGACAAGAGTTCAAATTTTCATAATCCAATTCAATTTCCACGATTCTCAAAGTCGTTGTTCTACGAAATCTTTAGTCATTAACCGTGAAAAGCGACGTCACGACGCCCTTAATAGCGTCGAGTTTATGAATAATACTCGACGTCGAACACTTCGACGTATACAGAGCGCCGACGACGTCGTCGATTACTCATGCTCTTGTCGTCAGGTTATACATCGGATTAGTAGAGAGCGATGTACGAACAAAGGGTTGAGTAGTAATACAGACTTGTATACAGAGAATTCCATGGCGAACCTCCCCGATAGAATATATTCGTATAAAACAAGAGGACTGTGAATACAAGGAGATGTCATTGCGGGCCATAATTTGTAAGACTCCGAAGTAGTGTAATCCCTTGCTAAGACATTGCTATCTCTAAATTGTTAACAGCGGCTTTCTAATGAATAGTATGGCCATATTTTAGTGAGGATATATTGCACCGTCTAGCGTTTCCGCCCACCTCTGTTAATGAAAAGCTACCCCACCCTCATCCCCCGAACAGTTATCTTGACTATAACACCAGACACTGTTACCCCCTCTCTTTCTCTCCCACCGTACATTTCTAGATAAAGTAACAGCTAGGTGAAATATTAGCTTACAATGTATTACACTTGTTTTAAATGAAGACTATACCTTGGAACTTTCCGAGTGGATTAAAATGTAACCCGAAACAGAAGAATAAATCTAAATTCTAAAACATAGAGAATCAAGAAATTCTGCTGGATGTGCTGTTTGGAAGGAACAAATGTTTTCCAACAACACAAATAAATTCAATTAGAGATTGTTGTTTTAATCCTAGTTTTATTTCTGCTATAGAACCCCTGAAGAAACGTCAGCTAAAAAGAATCCGGTAATAAATATCCATGTGTGGCTCCAAGCAGAATGATATTAGTTTGTTGTTTGTAAAAGGATACCAAAAAGACACCCCTACCCCTGTTAGGGGATGGAAATAGTTCAGTGACAAATCTCCATGTGTGTGTTTGAAATATCACTGCGAGTCTCACACTTCCAGACTTGTATCAATGGGTTTGAGTAGTCTTGTAGTGGCATAAGAAATGTGACTACATGTGATAAAGGTTATGATGTGCCAACACACTCAACCAAGATAATGCTACTTGAGATGAAAAGTGAAATTGTCCAGAATAACGCTTGAAATGTCCGAGATCATCTTGAACAACCTCTGCGTTCACTACAAGTGGTTGCACTTTGGCTTCTATTTGGAATATAGACTGCAAGTGCAAGTTGTTACGTTTTTAATAGTTGTGGAAGTTGTCGACTAGAATAAAGTTCCAATTTGAGCTTACTGTCATGAGGAAATGTGGCAAGAATATCCATAAGATGGTACCTACCTATAAAAATATTTTCAATGATTTTATTTTGGAGAAATGTCTCTATACACAGAAAAAAACATTAAAAGAGGTTACGAAGTATATCTAAAGTGGACATTACATAATAACGAGATCATACGTTTATAATGGTGTCAAGTTACACGAAAGTCAAAAGAAGAAGTAGTACCTATAATATTAGGAGTCCTGGGGACAGCTATATAGAAACTGACGTTTGCGTCAAATTTCCCCAAAATACCCAAGTCTCCCCAAGGCTCATTATTCACTCACTGTTATGCAACTTTGGGAGGTAGTTTTGGTACCCATTTTTTCGCAATACTATTGAGAAAATTTATAAGGAAAAAGTTGAAGAAATAAAAGTTTTATTTTTCACATATTTCATGAAAAATATGATTTTTTTTGTTTCAAGTTCGATTCGATTTATAATAAAGATGTGTTCAAATTGCATTCGTTTACAGACTAAAATATCGGTTATCTATACATTTTATTCCCTTACGCAGACCTCGTCTGCAAACTCAAATCAATATAAATAAAAAAAATCAGGGTAAATAAGTATTAGAAATAACAAGGTTTACTTTTATACCAAAAATAATTCTTAATATTGAGTATTTCTATGTACAGAAATAAGCATAAAGTTTACAATCCTGTCTATAAGTTTACTATTTCGATGTTTATGTTTGTCATGACTAAGAACTTCTGTTTCGCATATCGTCTTATAAATATCGCACAGTCTCGAGTGTTGCCGACAAAGTCTCGCGACTCGTCACTCTCGTCTCACATGCCACGTGGTTTGACCTCTGACCTCGTGGGTCGTGAACACAAGCCAGGCAAACACTTGACATCGAGGCTCCAGATGACAGAGCTTTCCAAGCTGCTGAGAAGAAGAGGTTCACATGAGATCTCAGATGCAGGGAAATAGCTTGTGTTTTCATGAGAACAGATGAGTGTGAGTGGTTATTTGAAGAACAAGGAAGGATTAGCGCAAATAATTACATTCATTTTATCAAGTTTTAGATACAGAATCTAAACTCTATCAAGAGGAGGAACATAGTTAGACAAACAACAAAAGTTAAATATGAATATTCACTCCCAACGCACTCTAATTACTGACAGCAATTACATATTTAGTTATTTTTATGTACACTCGACAATTCATAAAACGGTATTTGAAAGAAATGGATTGTCTGAAAAAAATGTGATGGCATCATCTGATCATAGATCTGATGAAGTCTATATACTCGTCATCTACCTCTAGTAGGTGAGCTCTGATTTCATTGATAATAACAAGGATAGATTGTCAATGAACCTGACCAGCAGCCAATCTGTTTCGTTCAAATACCGTTTTATGGACTGTCGAGTGTACATGTAAACCTTCTACGATTTTGTAGCCAAAGAAGAATTCAAGTTTTTACAAAAATTATCAATTTTTCAAGAACGAAAGTTGTGATTTCTACATCATATTTTTTAAGTCCAACACAAATTTTTGAGTTGTCTTTAATAAATTGTAAAATTGGAACTGTTTTGGTATTCATGCAATGTTTTTTCAGCTACCCAGAATAACAGTTTTAATTTAGTTGTATTATTTTCCATGACAAATCATAGATTTCTGACGATATTCAACGCGATTCGTGAAGACAAACATTTTTACGATTTAATTGGTCTAGGTATATTTCCAAACACGATCCTAGATATTGTAATAACAATTGGCTTTATATCTTATAAAATATCCACCTTCATCGATCGCCCCGTGATCACGAGCCTCCACTCCTTCCAACATTCCTTCTCCACCCGTTGTCACCCAGCCTCTGTGGTCCAGATGATGAAGATGCTGCTAGCTCTCTTATCTCCCATCAGAATGCCTAATAATCAGGGAATAATTGCGCGCTATCAAGATCTCTTCTCGACACTGAATGTCGCTCAAATTGGTCCTCTACCATCTCGCGAGCGTAATACAGAAGGATGCTGGATGCTGGAGATACATAGAGAGATTTGAAACGTCACGACGACATTATATACTAGAGGGCCGTGAAATCTATGGCGTCATTACGACTGTTTTAAAATGCATGGGATGTGGACATGGGACTTGATGTCCGAACTGACGTCACGTATTTGATATTCATCTCGATATGCATATTGATTGAAGTATAGGAAAATAAGTCGAAAGAATTGTACGAGTTTGTGAATATATAAATATAAAGTAGTGGAATTAAAACAAAATTCAATAGTGAGTACTTGCGAAAGAACTGTCGTATCCAATGAACCAGGAAGAGAGAAGTAATTCGAAATTGATGATGAAATTTTACTTTGTAGAAGTTCAATTTTTTTCATAAAGAAGTAAAATAATGTGAAAATATTACTTATTATTCTCTGAATAATAGTAAACAAATCAGTAAATTACGTGATATCATGTTATATATTGAAATGTTTTTAAAGTTTTCTAAATTCATGTGTGCCCCGATAACAAATTTTGTAATTTTTTTTTAAATTTAGGGCCATTTTGTGATATTTTCCAAATATAAAATAGTAAATACACCCTTCTTCAGGCGATAACTGACCCTTTCCTTCCAGGGTCATCGAATTCTCTTGAAGAAATACCATTTTGTCTCCATGATTCCAAAATAAGTTTCGTTATGAGTGTCAGTTAAATTCATTAACATCTGTAGAAATTTGCATTGCTGTCTCCTTATACTAAATTTAAAAATATCACAATTGACAGATGATCAAACAACAATCCAAATAAATACCTCTCTAAACCGATTTCAAAATAAAGCAACATTTCCACCTGACGTTATAAAAACCCTAATCACACGAAAACCTCACTAAAGTCGAGATAACTCAGTAACATGATAACCACCGTTCAGATCCAACTTTTGATGTCTAAAAGATTGTACCTGAGTTTGATATTCTTTACGAGCCGCCCTAATCTTTAGTTATGTGTGATGCTGAGCGGCCTCTGCATGGAGCTCAGCGAAACCCGAGCCGATGATGCTATAAAGTTTATATTCGCCTTCCACTAGCCAGGCATTGCATTATCCCTTCATCACAAGAAACCATCTCTAAACGCAGAGAACAAGCGCATTACATTATATAAGAACAAGGAGAGATAAACTAGTGGACAGCAGGACATTGATTATAATCTACGGTAACCTCTTGAGCTCGCTTATCTTCTTCTTTCTCATGGATATCTTTCGTTTGTTGTATCTTAGTTGTAATTTCTCTGATGCCAGTTATTGCCTTCGTATGGATTGGAGATAGATTGTGCTTCGATTTAGTATTACGAGTTAGAGGAATCTGATGTAGTACGATGGTTATTGTTCTTGTCGATTTTTATGATTCTGTTCTTAGAAAGTCATGAAAGGCGTTCAAAGATAACGTTTTTATTTATTTCGAATCATAGTTTATGTTTCAGCAGAAATTGAATCAATCGAGGTCTTTTACAAATCTCGATAAAATGTTGGTCTGAATGGCGATAAATTTGTAAAATCATTCATATTCTTGTTGTCTGAAAACTGGGAAAGTCTTTGTTGTCTTTCAAAGTGCCCTCTGTTTGAGGTTACGAAAATCGTACCACCGAATATTAATATGCTTTGATTTGGATATTAATTTGATATTAATATTAATTTGGACAGACATGGGTGGTTATTTAAATGCAATTTGTTACTCGCACGACACTTCCAACCAAAAGATATACGTGAACGGTGAAATTAAAGGAGTTCACACATTTTTAATTTAAATTCAGTTGATGTTATTTGATGTAATGTCTGACAAAAATAAATTTATTTGATAAAATTTGCCTGATAATTGGATTTGTGCAATTCGAGATTCTAATTTTGAACTCTCTATCCACCAATGAGTGACGTAATAGGAGGTAGTAATGCGCCCAGGGTGACCATTTATGGGCAATAAAGATTCTTCGGGCAACAATTTACTTATTTTAGAGAAAGGATGCTGCGTTATTACTGTGCTTACACAAATAATTAACTGACTTACGTTCAGACATGGGCAAAATACTCTGTTTCAATGTATTTGGAATACAAGATACTGATACTTTTAATTTGGGTATCTAAAATACAAGATACAAGATACTTTTTAGAGATGTATTTAAAATACAAGATACAAGATAGTATCTTTAGATACTTCAAAAAAGATACATTTAAAGATCCTTTTTTTATTCTCATACATATTAGACCATGAGCCAGCCGTAGTGGACCCTCCCCCCCCCCTGCTCCATGAGGTGTGAAAGTGGTTTTGGGTACCTCAAGGTACGCACATTACACTTTCACTTGTTTGACATCTGCCCGGTGGTGGAACAACCCCCCAGGGGGGCGCAAAGGGTGATTTTTGGGGTATTTTGTCACACGTTTTATTTTTTTGTGGGCTAACGGGACATGATAATTACAATCAGTTTGCATATTTGAATGAAGGTTGACATAAGTAAATATATCCATATTTGTTTGTAAGGGCAATACCCTTAAATCAAAATTTTGGATTTTTTGGAAGTTAGGGGGGAATTATCCAAAAATGTTTTTTTGGTAGTCAATCGATTCGTATTTAAAAGTTGTTCATGAATGTATTCCATCAATTTTGCAAAATTTTGTGTTTACAACCTGTTTTTACGGGATTAAGTGTCTCTTATGGGCTTATAATGTTAAATATTTGATTTTTTTTTAGGGTCAAAAGTAAAATTTTATAATTTTTTTTTTCAATATTATTAATTGGTATAGCATACGTTAATATATTTACATATTTTTGTTAATGCAAACCCACTATTTTTAAAATGTTTACAAAATTTTAGAAAATTACCATTAAAAAAGTTAATATTGTCAAAATTTTATAAATAATGGTTTCACTTCAACAAAAGTATATAAATATATTGACTTATGTCATACCAATTAATAATGTTGAAAAACATTTGATAAAATTTTAACTTTTGACCCCAAAAAAAATCAAATATTTAACATTATAAACCCATAAGAGACTCTTAATCCCGTTAAAACAGGTTGTAAACACAAAATTTTGCAAAATTGATGGAATACATTCATGAACAACTTTTAAATACGAATCGATTGACTACCAAAAAAACATTTTTGGGTAATTCCCCCCCGACTTCCAAAAAATCCATAATTTTGATTTAAGGGTATTGCCCTTACAAACAAATATGGATATAATTACTTATGTCAACCTTCATTCAAATATGCAAACTGATTGTAATTATCATGTCCCGTTAGCCCACAAAAAAATAAAACGTGTGACAAAATACCCCAAAAATCACCCTTTGCGCCCCCCTGGGGGGTTGTTCCACCACCGGGCAGATGTCAAACAAGTGAAAGTGTAATGTGCGTACCTTGAGGTACCCAAAACCACTTTCAGACCTCATGGAGCAGGGGGGGGGAGGGTCCACTACGGCTGGCTCATGGTCTATATCATCCAACAGTAAAAAGTGTAGTGGACTTACTTTCTAAATTAAATTTTAATTTGTTCTATTTGTAAGGCAACATACTTAACATTTTCTTGATCGATTCAATACGGCAACTTGTATTATTTGATGATTGTTTGAAATCAAGCAAGAGATCAAGCTATCTTTGAAATTCTAGGCGCATAAAAATGTATCTTGTATTTTAAATCTTCAAAAAAGATACAAAATACTTTAGAAATGGGTATTTAAAATACAAGATACAGATACATTTGGCTCATGTATTTAAAATACTAGATACAAGATACAAATGTATCTAAGATACGTATCTTAAGATACAAGTATCTAGATACTGCCCATGTCTGCTTACGTTACGCTTTGAAATTTGTATATAAAAATGAACAAGAAACACAAAAACTAATTACTAATTTATCGTAAGTGATAATTTTGTAGATAGAAAACCATCAAATTTTATGAAATTTAGTGAAATTTGCACTAGAAAGTTAATGATTACTATAAACGTGAACATTTTACAAGCTTTGAAAAATATAACTAAGTCTGTAAAATTAAATTCTGTCATGTTTCAGGATCAGCTATATATATTTGCCAAAACTCAACCTAAATTATTACCTCAAAAATCACAAACTATGCAAATATTAAAAAAAAATCTTTTAAATATCATGTTTCGTATCTTATTGTATTGTTCATATGTAAATAATAAAATGTTTTCACGTTGTTGAATCAAATTTCCGATGTTTTATACGTTGTAAATGCAGCATTAGGATTTTATCACAGCCTCTGCGTCTTTCAATGTTGCATAATATCTTGATACTAAATTAAAGATGGTATGTATATAAAGCGTTGAACAGCGGATGGCAATCTTCGAAGGAACGTGGACATATTTTAGTATGGTTTTAAACGTATCCCTCCTGCTGAGTGAACAAAACTTAATACCTATTTCAAGTGGCAGATAAAACTTGAAACATCTTCTGTGGACCCAAGTGTCCACTGACACATTGTCAAGTAGCAGCTGAGTTACAAACATTAGTAGATAGTAGCTATATCAATTTACTCGATCGGGAATATAAAAATTTAATAGGTATGTAAGTGGTAATGCATTTAAAAGGCGGAGTAGCATTGCATGCATTACGTTATTGCAAAATATTTCACAGTGTTGTAATGGTTGTCATAGGTTATCAACCATCAGGAAGTGTCAGTAAGGTTGACATGTTTATTACTTATTTTTTATCAGTTAATCGGAAGAAGTCGTTTTAAAATAATGTCTAATTACTGATTTACAGATACATGAACCACTTATACAGGATATTGCATAACTTTACATCAATGCTATTTTCAAACTTATTTCAAATACACAAGCTAAATAATTAAAATTGCATAACTTCATTAAAGTGTACAACATTACTAATTATTTGCAGTATCTAGAAGAAATATATAACTCCTATAAAGGTAATTACTGCATATCGTTTTATGGAAAATCAAGGTGTATAAGGTGGAGGGAAAATAAAAGTCTTCTATAAGAAAATGCTAAAAGCAAAATGAACCCAGACCAATGCATAAAAGGCGCAACTATAAAATAATGAAACATGATTTGTACCATCATTTATCATGTAACGTAATCACTGCAAAATGTCTATTAGAGATAATCGGTAATGTACTCTTCTTGCAATTAGCTTCTGCATGAATGTAGCAATGAATCATCGTTATTACTTATCTATTTGATACGCCGCTTGGGTGGGCTAACCTCACTATTAATCCTTGGTCTTCTCATCGCGTCACCAAGTCCCCATCATCACTACAAGATCGTCGCATAATTACATCGCTAAACTACAGACAGACACATAAATAATATTACACTCCCTGATTATTAACTGCAACTGCATTAAATTGCATTTCTCAATGGTATACATTCAACACCATTGGTGAGAAATTGGAAGTAATAGTTAGTATTATAATATATGACCTTTACCCGCTCTGTACATAAATCATATTTGTGGAAGTTAATTTGATATAACTTGATTGCGAGCAATTTAATTGGCACAAGTGAAGCAAATGACATAACATCATGGGACACGTCATCCTAATTTGTACACAGATCGGTTTATCAAATATGATATATACTAATTGCTGCAGTACTTAATATCATTCTCATTTCTATTTCTGTCTCCTCTTCTAGAATTTTTTTTCTTTAGAAGTCTTTCTACTCGTTTTGAATTTATTCCTCTTTACATTTGCTTTTTCCCTGGAGGACACCAATGGGGTTGTGTCTCTTTGATGTATCGAATCTGTAATATGTTTTGTGTTTGTTTCTTGGTTCTTGAATAAAATCATCTCTCTTCGCTCCATCTCATCTCCAACTTCCTGTACCGCTTTCTTAGCAAAACATCAAGTTAATAATACCAATATAATTGGAAGAACGTGGAAGAACTTCAAACGTTTCAGTTGTATACCGGAAGCCTAGAATATTCGCAGAAACCAAAGAACTTCAGTGTAAAGACTAAAGAATATTCTATTAATCAATGGATTAAAATGCTTTTAAGTTCATCGTGAGGCAGAAACTACACATGGCTTCTCGTAATTCTGTCCAAGAGAGATCATGTTGGTACGAACAGCGTACCGGTACAGTTCTCATCCTATTAAAGTATTGAACAATGATCGGTGGTGGTTACGAGGCTTAAGCATTGCTTACTCGTGATTCGTGACGTGTGTCATCACTTCATTTACCTTCTGGTAATCCTAGCTGACCTGAATAGAGTAATCCTAGAGGAGACTGGCACCTCCACCAAGAGATGCATCGTCAAGCATAATCATTTATTATCAAGCCATTCCTGACACCTCCAACAGCGTTCTATCATCAAGATTGGCACTTCCACCTAGAGTTATTAAGTTCATTGTATGCTAGAAGGAGACTGGCACCTCCACTGAGACTTATAAAGCCCATTGTATCCTATAGAGGGAGACTGGCACATCCACCGAGAGTTATCAAGCTCAGGTATCCTAGAATTAGACTGGCACCTCCACTGAGCTTTATCAAGCTCATTGTATCCTACTAGACGGAGACTGGCACTTCCACCAAAGCTACTTGAAAGCTCATTGTATATCCCAGAAGGAGACTGGCACCTCCACCGAGACTTAAAAAGCTCATTGTATGCTAGAGGGAGACTGAACTTTGAACTTAAACAAATTTGTATAACTTGAGAAATTTATTTCTGCTCAAAAGTAGGATTTTGGTGTTTTAGTTCTGTTTTCTTTGGTATAGGTTATCATTACACCTTATCACAACTTACTTATCATTTAGGTACTTTAGCATTTGTATACAAATTACCGCATTATGTACACATTTTATCATCTAATTAACTTTTATGGTTTAGTATCGTATTTATGAAATAGGAGTTTAAATAGTATTTTGACTCATATTTATATATTTTTAAGTACATCGTCTATATATGTATCTTGGACAAATCATGTGTGATTAACTTGGTAAACTAAATACCTTATTGGCTTACTGCAAAACATTGTACATAAAATGGCGTCTTCCTTCCTGCCCCCCCCCCCCCCCCCCCCCCCTTCCCCCTGAACATCTTGTTATCAAGTCTCCAGCCAGCTGGACCATTAGCTCCAGCCTGCACCGTGATCATCCAAGGAGCAAGGATGCTGCGGCTAATAAACTCACTGGTCATCAAAGTGGAGCGTGCTCTAGAGAAACAATACACAACATTTTGATCACGTCCCGCTCGCTACCGCAAGGGACAACGTGGAAACATTGTCTCTCTTATTGTTAGCAGCCCTTTGCGGACAAGGGAGGCAGGTTCATGATATTTGTCTCGGTATTAAAAATGCGAGTCAGAGAAACTTCATTTCACTCTTCTGTGGGGACATATCTGTTTTGTATTTTGTGTTCATCTTCAAGATAACTTTTGACACAAATCGAGATGATATTGGGTTGAAACGTTAAAAATGTAACGGACACGTCTTGTTGAAATTGATGTGCATGCATATTTTAATTATGTACTTATTACACATTTTAAATTCTCTCTACTGAAAGCTTGACTTTATCGCAAAAACACACTTCTAATTCTGTCCTTACAATTTAGTTGTATCAATCCACTGCTAAGGTAAACTTGTATCTTATCAAAGTACCCTTATCTCATGAATACCAAAACATGACAAAATATAAATTTAACTGAAAACTTGACTTTTTATCGAAAAAACTGCTAATTTCCCTTTACATTTTAGTTGTCATTCCAATGCTAATGTAAACTTGTTTACCTACACAATTTATCAAACTATAATCTCATGAAAAATTATTTGACAAAATAATGAAAGTACCTCATGTTGTTGTTATCTTTGTAATAGGTACATTGCAGAAAAAAATACTTGAACTGTTTTCATTAAATGAGTAACTCTTTTACTTCCTGCCAATGACTAACAATTTACAAATATGTGATCAAAAGTATTAAAGTGTTAGGAAGAAGATTGTACTTCGAAATAATCTGTGCTTCGACAGGCACATCTCAGACATAGTCTTGCATCAGGCATCGTCATGAATCAGGCATAGACGCATCCCAAACCAACCTCAATTCATAATGATTGTAAACGAATTCTTTTGAACATGCGTCATTCAAATGATTTTCCTATATAACTTAAAACACCCTATAATTCCAACGCCATTCCGTGCCAGGAAGTCCTGATTCCAAGATGGCGGTGTCCCATGAGGCAATGCGCGGCGCACTACTTCGCGCGCACGAATACAAGACGCTAACACTGTGCAGCGATTTATCGCTCGTCGGTGCTATCAACTTTTATAGTAAAGTAACTCGACATTGCCTGCATAAAACACGAAGTTGGCGAAGAATTATTGAACTTACATTTAGGAGGGAGAAAAAAAACACTTTGCCGTGTCCAAGTGTCATTATTTATACCATTATGATTGTCGTCATACATTTGGGATTTGACATTTAGTTGTAAGAACCTAATCTAGCTTATTTTAGTTTGACTACACAATGAGGGGCCATAAAACAGTTTGATAATAAATTAAATTGGAGGAATTAATGACTGGTTAAGTAAAACTTAAATGTTAAATGGCATTTCAACGCTCACCAACAAACAATTTAAACGGTATGACAAATATAATTACTTTCTCATTTTAAATCGAAGTGAGCTTTTATGATTTTTTAAAATATTTGCTGGTTTCAGTATTATTTTAGGAATAAATCCTTTTACAGCTTTTTATCTGACAAGACAGTGGCTAAAGAAGGTGTGACTGTAGGTAACAATATTAATTAAATGTATCCTAAGTTTAAGAAAAGTAATATTTACTGAACTTTGTACAATATTTTCTTCACATTCTTTAAAAAAATCATTTTGTATTAAAATGTACTTATTTTCTACAAATAAGTAATCAATATAAATTATACTAATTAATAATATTGATTTAAACTATACCTACTAGCATCTCATTAATGTCTGATATAATTTTTCTTTTTCTAAACCCAAAGTGAACACTTTTACTGACTATTCACAAACACGACTATCAATCACAGAGTTTCCCTAGTTAAATTCAAATTTTTTAACGACCCATCTGCTTGATATGTAAACAAAGGCCCCGCAAAACGTAGGTATTTTATATCACTTTGAAAACAATGTAACTTGTATACCTGAACTACGTACTAAACATTATCAACGTCCAACAAGGGCAATAAAAATGTCCTAGTAGTCTGTGTAAAATGTGTCCGGGAGAGAAAGAAATATGAGCATCATTTATCCTGACTCAATACCTCCACGTCACTTGCCGGTCTTTGTGGGCTGTACACCGAGCACTCTTTGTTAAAGAGTCAAACCGATTCAATGCTCTGTTAATGGGATAATTATGTTAATTAATATATATGGACGGGAGCGTTGTAAAAGATGAGGATCCTTTTGTCAAATATCCTAATCATTTTTTTTCAAGTGCGATATTTTTTTTTCACGAGGAGCTGTCTATTGTTACGTGTATTGGAGTGATTGTTTCGAATGGTTGTGCGAGTTTTGAGTTTGTGGTTATGTCAGTTTTATCGGTTTTAATGTCCGTACAACGATGGGGGTACTAAAGTAGCCAAGTTTCAGGGCAGGGGTGGAGAAAATCACAGATGTTTTAGGGTGCAGAAATGCAACCTATCACAATATTCAAAAACCATTTACACAGAGCAAAAAATTTCTTAGCTGACTTCATTTTTTAAGAATCATTAGTAAAAAAATGTATAAATATTATAATAAAATGAAGTTTTTTGGTAAAAGGACGATTCCCAAACTTTATATTATCGTCTTTTTTTTGAAATAATAATCTAAACTTATAATCGGGAGAGAAAAGTTCACCTCTTTATAATAATTATTTTATTTCTTAACTTTGTTGATTTTATTAACCAACACTGCTGTCGAAATGTGAACTATTTTCAAATTTATTTCAGAGTCATAATAAAGTCGATAAAATCAATCGCTGCTATTTAAAAAATTATGTCTGAAACGTTTGTTAATTACTTTGAATCAAGTAGAAATCTGACCTATAAACTCTGCCAATCCCCACGTCAACTTTGTCACCCCTGTCTGTTGAACTCGCCACCTATCACATCCATGAACGATCTGCAACAATGGCGGCCAAACACGTGACTTCAGGAAGACATTAGAGGTTGTCATACAAGTCGCGGTCATACGTCACGTCGCGGAGGCGTCGCCGACGTCGCTCGGCGTCGCGTGCTTGTCAATGGCGTCACATATACATGCAGTATGGAAAAAAACACACTCTCTGCACATGTCAGGAGCGTTGTTAAAAACTTGAAGTAATGGCATTGTATGTAGCTGCAAGTTTTACGTTTTAATTTTGATTTAATTCAGTTATGCAGAAGAACATAACCAAGAGGCACAACATGACCAACAGTTCAGTGAATGTGGCAAATGCATGTTTATGACGTGCTGCTATATAAGTTATTATTTATTACAGATTTATAAATCGAGGTAAATTATTTTATTTCTATTTGCATCTACTGCGAGTATTTAATTTATGTAATAAAAAAGATATATCCTAATTCTTATTTTCAATAAAGAGCTTTGCATTAATCTTAGTACCTTTTACTATTCTTAAGAATCAATAAATAAAAAGATCGTATACAAATGATATACTGTTAAGCCTGAATAAATTCAGACCCATTTTATACTATATAAGGTTGAAAAATAATAAAACATTCCACTACATATAAAAGGCGTCAAAAGGGTTTAAACTTTTGCAAAAATATAGTCAATTGTATACCCTTTATTGAATCCCGTAGGCGGCCGTCTGCATCGGATAGATAAATATGATCCTGAATTTATTTATTGCACACGCTGCTGTGTTTAATAGTTTATTTGATATCAAAAGAGCAACCCTTATACCAGCGTCAAGCGAAGGGGTGTGAACGAAAAATAATACCCTCGAGGGGGTGAATTTTAAAGATGCAACGAGGTGCGTAAGAGCCCCGACATTAGGTTGAGGGGGATGATTTTGGCTAGCATTTTCATCCCCATTAGGTTATATAAAAGAGGGAAGCGTTAATTCGATCGGAAATTAGGGAAAAGAATGGACGGACAGTGAACGAGAATCATTTGTTGAATATTTGAGTAAATGAACGGAAGGCAGTGGCAGTAATGAGTAATTTAGCCAGTCTAATACAATTAGTGTGGAAGCATGGAAGAGGAGGAACTATTGAGGGATAATCTAACCCCCTGCATTGAGATTGATACGATGCTGGATAAATCGAGGCGAGGATACTGTTCGCTACTTTCATTGTTGATGGGCCAAGTTTGATTGTAGCCGAAATTAAAGCTCATTAGGCCGGTTAGCGAGTTGCCGACTGATGAATAAGAGATGGGCTCGTGGAGAAGCTTAATAAGACCGAACTGCGGTGGTTCACTAATTGACACCCCCCTTCCCCCCACTCCTGCTGGGTCTGATTGTGGCTCCAGCATCCATGAAAGATTCAAGAAGAGATCTGAGATTCTGCCAAGATGGGAGCTAATAAAGTAAAGTCACTAATTAGCAAAATACGTGGTAATTGGTCAGTAATATTCTGATTTTTATCGTTAGTTATTTTAATGAAGGATTATGTTCATAGCACTCGCCCCTTTTCACTCTTGGTCTCATTAAGAACAATTATACTTTGCATATATTTTTAAATGCAGATCAAGATAATGCAGTTTGAATATTCTTGAATCATAATAATTATTAATTTCTGAAACGAAATTTCAATCAATTGACACATCCTTTATATCCTCGTAAAAGAATTATAAGAGAGGGAAGTAAATTGTTAGACTGAATTGTCAGGTTTTCAGAATTGTCAGTCCTTATCAGTTAAAACTGTGCATTTTTTTATTAGAGGTGCCAAGAGACTATAAAAATCATACGCAACTCACAGCACGGCACTTCCACCAAAAGTTAAATCTTTTTTAGTTTGTTATTTATTTAATGCCTACCTAAAACTTTTAAGAACTACATAATAATTACATACCTATTATCTAATTCTTATTAACGATTGAACATAAAAAAATCAATCTTTCTTGAGACAGAAGTAGAATTCTACTTCACTTATAAGCAATGTTAGTCCAGTCCCATTATGTTTGGATATAGAAACTTACAACAAAACTGTTGTTACAAAATAATTGCCTGTCTGAGCAATTCTATTCTGAGTATAACTAAACTTTACTGAGCTTTATTGAACAGTGAGCTTTAGCAACACTCATTTCATCATGTTTGATCTGTTGTGCTTTTCGTTTGCAAATGGCCGCTATAAGAACTATTAGCGAGTGAACAGACAGGAATAAAGAACGACGTGTAGTGTTTGTGTGTGTGTGTTTGTCTCATTGTCTCGATTGGCGTGACCTGAAACTGATGTCGATGAAATTATCCAGCGACGGTGGCTCCACCCCTAGCTACATAGGCACGCCCGCAAAGCTTAATCACAACCAAACAAACTGGAAGAGTAACAAGCTGATTAGAGTGGAGAAAATGGCCTGTTAGACAAAATAAAAAGTCACAACACGAATATGGGTGGAGCTGCGGTCCAACGAATAGAACGGTTTTCGGTGAAAATAGATGTTTCGGAGTTGTTTTACGGTCAATGGAGGGTGCAAAGTGATGCATGTTGTTTTTAAGATTTTCGAAGGGTAATTTGTTACTTTGAAGTCTATGGATGTTAGCATGCCATTTTTAACAAGACCACAAGAAAAAATACATTAATTGCCGCTATCTACATATTTATTACATTTATTTAACATTACATCGTGGTTTTACTTTTAGGTTTTAAGTCAAAACAATTTTAATAAACAGTTAGATATGCACGAAAACCTGAAATTAACCGTACACTTTAAAGCCAACCACGTAATCAGAATGTGAAACATAACCACACTTTATGAATATCTAGGAACTGGAAAACGCTCAGTGTAACGCGTTGATGAGCGAGCACCGGTACATGCAAACTCTCAACAGGAATTCCGTACCAAACGCACAGAAACATTACGTCCATATTGAATTGAAATATGATCCACTCAATCAACATAATAGTATCTGTTTTATATTGAAACTTAAGAAGAACACTCTGATACATAAAGCAAATCAGATTCAGTTGCAGTGGAAAACATTCATTTCCATACGTCAATTCTGACAGTTATTAAAACTGTCAATAAGTGCATACGTTCTTGACTGATTGGGCTGAAAATTTGTAAAAATAAGAGACAATGTTGGTCTTAATGACCATGCAAAATATTAATTTGATCAGATTTATTGAATACTTTGATAGGACAAACGGTGTGAGCTACAGGCCATTTTCATTTCTCCAATCACAGGCTCCTGTTTAAAAACGATGCCAGAGATTTCAGATCGATTGGTTGAACGGATTGACCTGGGCAGTGAACACAAAAAGAAGAAAAAACAAAAAACACACAGAGAAAGTGCCAAGAGTACCGTGGTGACGCTCGCTAAGCTCGCTCAATTATCTATGAAATTATCGACTAACTATGAAATCCTTGAATAACTATAAGACATTCTCTACAAATTCATCAAAACTCCTGATTAATATTATTATAAGCAGCAGGTATAATTGAAACTAAGAGAGCGCATAATGTTGCATTGAAACTCTCGCTTCTCTCACTGTAAACACCAACTCAACACTCATGAAAGTACTTGCCTCGCAATTAGCATAAAGTGGTCTAAATAATGACGTCACTCACCCTCTAAGTCCACAGATCAGCTCGTAGTGTGTGTTCGATTGCAGATCACAATTCATCACTCTCCAAGCAAACACAACTCCCCTCACATTGTCTTAACTCCACACTCCTAGTGCCATATCAAGACCACGTGGCTTGTATTAAAAGTGTTGGGACTAATCCCAAACGCATGTATTGGGTTGATTTGACATTCCCTTCACTCTCTTCTATCTGTCTCATGACCTCTCTGCTATCCATCCCCTTATCACTCGTCCCAATGCTGCGGGGGTGACGTTTTATATTATGCAGATCAAATATTGATCCGCAAGTTCAAATCAATATAAAGGACTCTTCATTCTTTCATCTTATTCTTTGTCCCCAGTTTCCTCCCCTTTTATCTCACCCTCACTCCCTTATGCCTTCAATCCCTATAATATATATTGCTGCAGGATGATAAGGGAAGAAAATAATATTTTATGTAAATGTTATAATGTGTGTTGATGACTTGGTAGGCCGGGGGGGGGGGGAAGATCAGGAATAATCAAGGAGGTTTACTGAAAATCCCCAAGTCGTTAGTTTTGACGACTCGTTTTCAGTTTGTATGACTAAAATAAATTTTATGGAACAAATCCTTATAATTACCGCCCTTGTTTTAACTTAGGTATTAAAAATTATGTGCAAAGCGTCATAAAAAAAATAGATAATTTGGTACTGTTCAATTTGTGTTGGTGCTCTTTTTATCTGCATTATCATTGTCATAGTATTCTGGGAAATCTCAGCTTCTGGATGAGGGGGAGAGGGGGGGGGTAACTAGGTTCGGAGGTTGATCATTTCACAACTGTTAGCTCGAATTAAGTGAGTTGGAATCAATTTATTCCCGGCTCAATCCCGAATCCCCTCCATACATTTACCATGGAGAAGGAGGGAAAAAAAGAACGAGTAACAATAAAATTGACTCATTCAAACTAAACGCATCCAGTGGGGCGATAGCCCGACGCCGCCACGTTCATCTCATAGAAGAACGGTATTATTATTGTAATCCAAAGTCTCAACCTATCATATTAATATGTACATCTTATCATCTACAGATAAGATGATAAGTTATAATCTTTGTATAATATTATTACAATTTTGTATGGTATTGGGGTTGATCGTGGTATTTTATTATTTTTTCTAGTAACTTGGCCGACGTTTTTACAAAATGTATTTTTCTTCGGTGATGCACTTTACTTGCCCTTTTAATCAACCAAACTTTGGTTACGCCTCTTAGCTTCAAATTTATTCCCCTCGTCTACGAATTGCGATATCTCATTCTCGTTTACGTAAGGGGCGCAATTGCAGTGTATTTAGGGGCTACTTTTCTCAACTGACATCTGTGCTTCCCCTTGCAAAATAACGATATAGGCTCATCAAGAATCTTACATTGTTATGGGGTAAAAATATATCAACTGACACAGAATGTAACAAACTATCACCGATTGTAGTTGTATGCAACGAAATTTTAATTACAATTATTTGATTTACTAGGAAAATGCTCTGTGTAACGCGTTGGGGAGCGAGCCTTCGTACTGCATGCGATTTGATAAGTATGCGTTTGTAAGTCTCTGCTTTCCTGGCATTGGCACGGAAGCATCAAGATAGCACTGATTATAAAACTAGGAAAACGCTCAGTGTAACGCGTTGATGAGCGAGCACGGACACGCGCAACACCTCGAACCGAAATTATGTCTATCGAAAATATCATTAAAAGCCAATAATTCTTGAAATTCGTCAGACTTGTAGGTATAAAAATCTTCAATTATTCCTAAATTATTAGTCCCAATAACCATGCAAAGTTTTAGGTTGATTGATTGAACCTTTATGATTAGAATGTTCCTTGTTAATATTCAAAAATCATAGGATCTATTTAAAAAAATATACCTGGGACCACTCATATGATAAAAGTGTGTGTACTTACACAATATTAGACGATCTGTTGAACGGTCATATCAGTTTCATACGTTTGAAAGTTTCTGCTCTAACTACCTTGGAACTATAAAGAGTCGAAGTAGCCGTGATCAACATTTTTGAGTAATTTGACAGCCAACACGCAAAATATCCGTAAAATGTCAATAACTTTTGGATTTAAACACAGATAAGTCTGAAAATTGTCAAAAATACAGATAATGTTGGTCCCAATGACCATGCAAAGTTTTAAGTTGATCGGTCATACGGTTCTAGTTTAAATTTCAAAAATCATATGAAAGATTTTTTTAAATTTTAACCAATGGGAGGATTTGGCTGAAACTTTGTATGATTGGGTACAATGTTGGTCGTAATGACTTGTCAAAATTTCAAATTGCTCGGAACAACCAATCAAAAGATATTTTTTTTTAAAATTTGAACCAATCACATGAGCCCGTTCAAAAACGATCCCAGGGACCGCATAGATTACGTTAGTATATGTGCAAAATTTCAGATCGATTGGTTGTGCCGTTTGACTTGGGCTGTGAACACAAAAAAAAAAAAAAACACAGAGAAAGTGCCGTAAGAGTACCGTGGTGACGCTCGCTACGCTCGCTCAATAATTGATTTCCAGCATTAATTTGCAAATATTTCAAGATTAGAGAACAAAACGTCCTTAAAATGACAGTAACTTTTGAAGATAACGGATTACGACAGATTTGTCTGAAAATTGGCAAAAATAGGTACCTAGCATGTTGGTCCTGGCTCGGTCAAACGGTTCTAGGTAGTTTAAAAATGTAAAAAATCACAAAAAGATGGTTTAAATTTTAACCAATGGGAGGATTTGGCTGAAACTTGGTAAGATTAGGGACAATTTTTTATTTCTTCCTGGGGCTTAACATCGCACTGTTCTGCAGCGAGGATAATGGCGACCACTGGGGACAATGTTTGTTGCAATGTTGTTTGTTTGCAATCGCAATGTTGCAATCGAAGAAAAACTTTGACTTGTATATCGTTAGTAACAGAAAAAAACAGAGGTCCGTGCCAAAATGCCTAAAGGAGTCGCTCGCTTCGCTCGCCAATAATTTTTGAATTTGTATAAAATATAAGCATTACCTACCGATATACCTATCAGTTTGCTTTTATGTAACAATCAAAAATTGAAAGTTAAACCTCAAATATTACATGTATATCTTTAGCTAGAGAATTGAAGAAAAAATACAAACTATATAGCTTATACATACGTCATGTTCTGTTATGGACATATAAATAGGATACATAATGGAAGTACAATATAGTGACGGTTTCTTGTATCACCTAACCTGTGAAAATCTCCGTCGGAAAATGCTGGAAAATGCCCCTCTCTCTTGTATAATCATAAGAAGAGATCTGGGCTCTGTTGAAGAAGTCAATACTTCCCCGCGATGCAATATGGATGATGGGATTGGTTGACCCCTTACAATATGTTATTGGATCACAGCTTCCAGTGGTCAGGAGCCCATTGCATCGGGATTTTCAAACAATATTGGCTCGGAGTGCGGAAAGAGATAGCAAAAGTCGGACCACATGTCCAGGCTTATCGAGAAGGTGAAGCGAACATTCGTGTCGTCAGAAATTGGAACAATTTTCTACGCCAACACAAAACTCAAGGAATAGTACTACAAAATTAATGATTAATATTATCTGTGGTATTAACATTAAATTACTGGATAAATAGACAAATTAAATTAAACATAATATGCGAAAAGAAACAAAATAACTGATTTAACTGATTAAAATCAATTAAAAATAAACAAGTTTCTATAAGAAGATATCTGTTATAACGATTTTTTAGAATATTGACCAATATAATTTTAAAGAAATGCAATCATCCTATAATCCTATCATCCTTATAAATATTAATGTATCTTCTCAGCGATTCTCCATTATATTTTTGGTTATGTACAACTTTCTTCCAGCAAGGAATTAATTTGAAAACTTTGTAACTCATTTTAAAACCGTTTTATAACTCAAGTTTTAAATTTCTGTCTTTCATCCTTACGTCCACCTGCCTGTAGATGATCGTGGTCGTCGAGGCAAAGAGATCGTCCAGGGAGCGTCAGGGAGCAGGGAGCAGGGAGCCAGGGAGCCGGGGAGCGACGACGAAGTACGTGTTGTATTATGTAAGAGTTGCGGCTGTGGGGGTGTGGGGGGAGGTGGGTGGGGTCACAGATTCACTCAACACAATTCACAAAACCCACGTGCGATATATTGCCTGGAAATAGCCATTGGTGGACAGAATAATACAAAAGAGGGTGCGAGATGACACAAAATACTGGACAATTCGGTTTATATATTTGAATTTCACTGGCCGGTGGTTTATTTTATTGACATCCATTGTGAACTGAACTCTATCGATTCGTCCATTCTACGCACATCAAGTTATTCTAGATTATTTATGAACGTTGTATTTCGATGTGGATCAACAAATGGTAATAATGGATGACATATGAAGAGAATCAGTTCCAGCCAATCGCTCTGTGGCTTATCACTCAATAATACAAATTCAATTTACGAATTCAATATTGAATAAAATAGGATATAAACGAATCGCGTCATGTGACTTGCTAATTCATTACGTAACACATGGAATACAATAGCCGGCATGACAGCTAGGATAAATAAATAAATATATACTACACAGATGTCCAATTACCAAGGATATAGCAACTCTTTAATTTCATATCCATTTCAATTGTGAGTCTGACATGTCCATCGATCTTTCGAAGGCGGCATCGGGTTGTTGACAGATAACAAGCTGGCGGGGGGATGGGGGGTAATGATTGCCAAGAGTATTCCAGCCAGGATAAACTCGAAAGCTTAATCCAATTTGGAAAGTGAATTTGAAAGGGGAAAGGGGTGTTGTGGTGGGTGTCATGTGGACAAGATACAGAATGTTGAATTTGAGAGACAAATTGCAGTGGGGGGACCTGACCACCCTGCGTGCAATTGTGGTATTCGATGAAATAATTCATTGTAGAGCTGAAATAATGTGCGGATAACGGTTATTGAATGTATTTTATTTAATAACAATCAGATTGTGCAAATAATTGTATAAAAGAAGAATATAAGTTAATAATTATAAGTAATAAGTTAAAGTTAACAATTAAGGGGGAGGAAGAGCCTCTGAATGAGGACCTCGGCTGGAAAGCAGTTATCGTCCCGTCTCGTTGAAGATAGACTAGATGTTAAAGCGACAAAGTTGTGGAGAATGAATTGCAGATTATGCAGCGTTGACCACTTATTTGAAATTTTTAATCACCTTAAAGTTATAAGTAGTTATATGTTGCGTAATTATTGAGTAAATAAAACTAATAATTTTAAAAATTGGTTCAACGACGCTTAAACTATATTTAATTTCAAGCAACTTTGCTCTTGAAACTTATTTTCTAACTTGATCGGTAGAGGCACAATTTGCTTTCTCACACCATCAATGTTATGAGTTTTGCATAAAACCAGGGGCACTATAATCGACTAAAGTCGCAAGTATAAACATCTGGGAGTTCCAGTAACGGTGTGGAAGGGGATGATGGGAGGGTCCTAAGAGACAGCATGGAATATAAATAGTGCACTGATAGCGAGAGTTTGTATGTCAACAATAATCATCAGTTTCCCCAGCATTTACACAATCAACGATGACTGGAGACAGACGGACCTCAGAGTTGTCTAAATCATCTTACCTAATTTATAAAAATCTATCTATCATAAAGTGTATACCGTCTAAAATGTTGGAAATGGCCTAAAATTAAATTTTCATTGTAAGTTGATAAAATGTAAGTGAAAATTTTCAGAAACATAGAATGTCGATATTCAAAACAGCCATGTACAAATCTTCCCAACAATTTAATTTATCATAAGAAAATTCGCTGTTGTATTAATAAAGATTTCACTTAATATTATTTTGTATGCTATTTTTTAAATTTTAATTTGAATATTTATGTTTTTTTGAAGATATGAATATATTTTTGCTAATTGAATAACTGTTGAAATCGGCAACACTTCTCTAAGCATCCATAATAATTCACTGTAAATAGTAGCATCTCGGGCTATCTATTATTCTTGAGTCAATCTCGGCAAGGTTATGTCACGATGTGTATTTATTCTCATTGTGACAACAATGTCGAACAGTTTTCCCGTCTACAATTACTAGTGCAGAATAACAGATGAATTTCGACGCTCGCTAAGAGCACATCAATGTGTGTCTCTACTGTATGCACTATTTTATTATTTATAACTGAAAACTGTATGTTATAAGGGTAAAGAAATATTTTTGGTTGCAATGTGTATCATAGCAACTGAATGATAATTATACATTGTACGTGTTATTTCACACGTTAATCCCGAACACAGGTTTAGGTCACCGATAGCAATGATTAAATTGTCAGACAAACGGCTAATAATTATTTAATTGTTGTATTGACCGTTATCATTACTCCAACCATTCCATTTTAAAAAAAAAATCGATGTAGGTGTCAAAGGTTTCAAAATATAACATATAAAGTGTGTGACTTTTTGTTGATTTTTTTCTACTAGTTTTGAGCAATGAAATAATATATGATATTATTTCAAAATTTCCTAATTAATTGATTTATAAATTTCACAACATACCACTTATATAGTCCGGAGAAAAGGCTGGAAATATTCATGTGTATTTTTATTACTTTATTTCATTATTTTTCGTATTTTCTACTCTCTACTTACAAGAAGTAGACAGTAGACAGTGTCTACATTCTACTACAAGAACCACATGCACATGCACAAAAACTAAAATGATTTTCTTGCTCTGATTGCGATAATATTATTCTCTTAGTAAAGAACCCAGAGAGAAATGAGACTACCTATACCTATCCGTAAACAAATTTTTCCAATGGCATTATACTCTCAGGTGGTGAAATAAGATCAGTGTCATATATCGCCGTTATAATGGTTAAAAATCAATAAAAGGATTTGCAATCTTTGAATCTATTAGATAAGTGTTGAACACTTTATTGCGTGTGATTATTCTTGATCCTCGATGATTTTGTTCGTGTTGTGAAAGTGATGCCAATGATGTCATTTGAGTTGGTAACCAGTCTGGACCCAGCGATCATAACAACAATACTCGGGGTATCCGATCTCACTTCTGTTTACATTTTTTGCATGGGAACTAAAGTCGGAAGAAAACATTCATATCAAACATTGTTCCCAGCTAGACCAATCACAGTAATGACAACAAATTCGTCGCCAAATCTGATCCCGCCTTATTTACCTATAAAAACCCCGCCCACAATAGCAATTAGAGCTGATTCTCTAGGAGCAGTCAGCCGGTCCTTCCCCTTAATTAACGCTTCTTTCTTAAACTGTCATTATTCTTTATCGACCGACGCAAGAATTTGAATAAATAAAACTATTTGTTGTCGAAATGTGAGTTAGTGACTTTCTGCAGTAAGCCAAAGATGAAAGTGAGTCATAGGTATTTATTAATTTTAGTTAATACTTCCAACGCAAAAGACGTGTGATTTGAATAATAGAAGAATCTAATGGTGATATCGAACAACAAATTTGTGCATGAAAGTGGACCATTATTTATTTATATTTTATTCGGTACGCCCCACTAGTATTTGATTTGATTGATTTATATTTATTTTTCCAAAGGTATACATTATTACATAGATGCGATTACATAATATAGATGTTTGTTATGGTTATATTACATGCATACATAGATGTGAGTGTAATATACCCCAGTAAGACAAAATCTTGTAGCGGGGCATATGTGAAATATTAAGTCAGTTAATGGGAAATTATTTTTTTTAGCATTTAAATTAATAACTATTTATAATACTGTACTACACTTAATTATTCTAAAGTACATGTGCTATTGTAAATAATTGACGCCTTACACACTTATTCATTTAGTGAACTAGTATGATAAATCGTCCTAGTTTAGAGAATTTAGAGTTGTTTAACAAGTACACTTTGTTTACATTAACAGATAGGTACTAATCATAAAACTATTTTAACTTATAATATAATATACTATAATATAATATAATATAATATAATATAATATAATATAAAATACTATAATTTAATAATAATAGAAATAGTAATAAATCAAATAATATAATAATAATAATATAATAATATAATAATTATTATAAACTTAACTGTAGCATTAATTGGAATCTAGGGAATATCTGCTTGTTATCTGAATTTATCGTAACAGATATTAATCCACAACAGATAGAAACACTACAGTTCTAATTTAAATTAATTGGATATTAATAATATTTTTAGAGTTACTCAGAATTAACAATTACACTTAGTCAATATAAAGTAATTAAATGAGATAATTAACTAATTGAATGTTGTAAAAACTTTTGATTCTTCAGTGTCGTCAAACAAGACATCCACAATTTGTCCACAGCTATAGAATTATTCGGATTAGAGTTTATGTTCGCTCAGGGGTATGATTATCAGGCTAATTTCTAGCTTGCCTAGGTATGGTCGCGAGGATCTTACAGTTGATATTTGCGTTGATAATATCAATGTGACATTCTTGAAGCCACTTTTTGGATTCATATTTAAATTTTATGTCGGATTTAATGCCACGTATTTCGTTAGGAAGAAGATTAAATAATTTACTCGCTAGGTACAAAGTACTCCGTTGGGTTAGGCCCTTTGTCACTCTTTGCTGAAAGAGCTTGTTATTTGATTTAGATCTCGTTATTCTACTCAATTCTGAAGTTGGGTCGGGGGGCAGTTCAAGTTTTTGATAGTAAATGATCTTAAACAACGCTAGAGCATAGAGTTTACGAACTTGGAGGATTTTGGAGGTTTCGTAAAGGTTGATGGTCGGGTATCGGTACTTCTTCTTCATCATTACTTTTATAATTATATTTTGTATTACCCCTAGTGGATTGAGATGCGAGTCGTAAGCGGCGCCCCAGGCAATGATTCCATATTGAATCGTGGACTGCACTAATGCAAAATATACCATCTTTAGCGTATTATACGAAAGGATATTCCTGAGATTATAGAAATTGGTGACTAGACGTCTGATCTTCTTGACCGTAGAGGATATGTGATCATCCCATCGTAAATGTTGGTCAATGTATATTCCCAGGTATTTTGTAGAGTTTAATTTCTTGAGAGAAAAGCAGTTGCAATCTATGTTTGAAGTCAGACAGTTTTCATCTTTGTG
Organism: Leuctra nigra; assembly: GCA_934045905.1. Taxonomy (NCBI): domain Eukaryota; kingdom Metazoa; phylum Arthropoda; class Insecta; order Plecoptera; family Leuctridae; genus Leuctra; species Leuctra nigra. Next base: position 15,792,705 of record OW203764.1, on the reverse strand, counting down.
CATCTTGAGGACGGTATTTACGGGCTGTCCATTTATTCTTGGCGAGAAGGTGATGTAAATTGTTTTCTCGACATTTAATGAAAGGAGGTTAGAATTCAGCCATTGGTTAACTTTAATAAGGACTTTAGCAGCTCTTCTGTGCGATTTTTCCCATGTTTTTTCAGATATGAAGAGCACCGTGTCATCAGCAAAAGTAATTATCTGGGATTTTGTTTCCATTGAACATAAATCATTAATATAGATAAGAAATAAAAGAGGACCCAGAACTGTGCCCTGTGGTACCCCGCATACAATTTGACGACGCTTACTACTTGTTCCGTTGATGTTAACATATTGCTCTCTGTTCGTGATATAGTTCTTTAACAGATCTAAGGGAGTACCTCTGATTCCTAGCTTATACAGTTTATTGAATAAATTAGCGTGGTCCACAGTGTCGAAGGCTTTTGCTAGATCCAAGAAAATTGCAAGAGGTTTATTATTTCTGTCAATACTTGTATGAATTAGAGCTGTAAGTTTTGCAATTGCATCGTCAGTACTTAAGTTTTGGCGAAATCCGAATTGGTTAGGTGATATAAGAATATTGTCCTCAAGGAAAGAGTTAATTCGTTTCTTAATGCATTTTTCGTGGATTTTGGAGAGGTTCGAAAGTAATGAAATTGGTCTGTAGTTGCTGGAGCACAATTTATCACCTTTTTTCTTATATATAGGAATGACTGATGCTAACTTGAATGCAGTTGGGTATATTCCTGTTTCAAAGCTTTTGTTAATAATGTGTTCTAAAGGTATAGCAATATTCGTTTTCATATTTTTTATTAAACATGCGCTAATATTATCAGGCCCTGTGGCAGTGTTGTGTTTTATTTCATTAATATATCTGATAATCTCAGAGCGTGTTACAGGTGCCATGAAGATTGACTTTGAATTTTGAGTGTTATTTGGGCCAATTGTGTCATCTGCTGCTGGGGTCATGTAAGAGTTAACGCTACTTTGTCTAATATTGTCTGCCATTTTTTCTCCTATATCACTAAAATAATTTACAAATGTGTCCGCTATTAATTCCGGATCTTCTGTAATATTATTATCCATCAAGACGTCATTTGTACGAATTTTTGTTATTATTTTCTTTTTTGTATTTCTGTTTGTAATTTCGTTGATTATACTCCATACTCGTTTACTGTTTCCCGCTGCGTCACTTATTTTCTCACTATAGTACTCGTTTTTAGTCGTTCTTATTAGATTGTTAATGTAATTTCTATACGATTTAAAATGATTTTTGATGGTTGTATTTCCTGGGTTCTGAAGTACTTTTTTGTGTAGTTTGTCCCTCATTCTGATCGATGTGATTAGATCTGCCGTGATCCACGGTTTCAGTTTGCGAGTGCGACTTGGTTTCACATTTATCTTTTTTGAAGCTTCGAGTGCATGTTGTTGTAAGGTAGCGATAAATTGCTGAGTGGCTAGGTTTGGGTCATTTTCTTTAAGCACCAATTCCCAATTTTGATTATCAAGGATTAGTTTGAGCAATTTGAAATCAGTTTGTATTATATCTTTTTTTTCCGGTGATTCTAACAACTTCCTTTCTTTGTTCTTGTTTGTGTTATAGATATTATCAGATGTATTCCATCCTATGGAAGTTGCATAGTGATCCGTAATATTAGTTTGTAGAATGGCACTTATTTCTTTTGATCTAAACTTAGTTGACTTTACAAATATATGATCTATGCATGTGCTCGAGGAGTGGGTAGAGCGCGTTGGCTTATCAACACATGATGTATATCCAAATGCAGCCAGGCAGTTAAGGTATTCATTAGTTGCATGGCTAGATTCCAAGATGTTTATGTTAATATCTCCAACAATTAGATTGATTTCACTCTCCGTTGAGAGTAACGCATTGTTTAACTACATGTTTTACCGGGAGAATGGCATTGGATCTTGATGCGAACCCTGTATCGGACATACTACCTTATTGCTCTGTCAATGTACCTAAACTAGGAAAAACTCGTTGATGAGCGAGCACCGATATGAGCAACATCCAACTAAACATGATCCATCCAATCAAAGAAACTAATAAATACATAATTTCTGATTTTCATTGCAACTTCCATCTATAGGTACCACTCCGGAACAATTGCGAATTACAGACCAGTGCTTCAAACATTTGGTATACTTATCAATCAATCTCTTTTGACAGCTATTTAAAAACTCTTAAAATGGCATTAATTACTTTACTGATTGGGCTGAAAATTTCTCAAATATTGGACAATGTTGCAACATTATCTCACTTGATCACCATTGATCTTTTTGATTTTCGACTAATCAGAAGATATTATTTAAATTTTGACCAATTTTAGGATTTGGTTGACATTTTGTGAAATGCTAATGATAAAATGTAGGTCTAATTGACCATGCAAAATTTCGAATTGATTGGATCAACCAATCAGAAGATATGTTTATATAGTTTTTTAAAAATTTAAACCAATCGACGGATTTCGAAAAAAAATGATTTTGAAACCGCTGAGTTGGTTCTTTCATGTGTGAAAATTTCAGCCAGATCGGGAAAACGGTGCGACCTGTATACGCAGTAACAGGAAAACGAAAAAAAGCAAAAAAAGACACATCGTGCCAAAAGAACGAAGAGGAGAGGCTCGTTCAATTATTATTCTGAACGATGATCCGGTGTTTACATCACATTTATGATCACAGAATAATATTCGTGAGAAGATTTCAACACCTGAAAGAAAAACAAAGAAACGTTGACTTTAGTACTGGAAATACTAAGCAAGCTTTGGAACATGACTTGTGATTCATTCACCAAGGAAAACCTTCAAATATGTCACACGTACTCCCCAGAGTACCTGGAAGTTTGGAGGGCGTTATAAGAGAAAAATTGGAATCAAGCGGATCTGAGAAATTTAAATAGCCAAAGTATATGTCTGACGACAATGCTGACAACGCGTGATACCTTTTCTCTGAAATATCTAACATAATCGATAAGAGTAAGAAAATAAGTTGTTGAATATTAATATTTAATACAAAGTAAGATTATTTAATATATCCTATTTCTTGAGCATAGAAACAAATTTGATTTTACTTTTTCTGAGAATAATTGTGTAGGTATGTTAGATGCTTCGCATATACGAGGACCATTCCCAATAATGAATATATGTTAAAATAAATATAATACCTATTATGAATATAATATATGTTTTGTATTTGATGAGGATTTTATTTCTCAGTGCCCTTCTCAACAGGTGTCGGTACATTACAGTGATGTAAATTTTGTGTATCATAGAACGAAATGAAAGATGCTCCTATAGTTTCTTCCTATAGTTTCTATAGTTTATAGTTTTTTCCGTCGCCATTAGCCTCGCTGCAGAACAGTGCGACGTTAAGCCCCAGACAACTTAACTTATAGTTTCTCTGGAAGAACTGACACAGTTTACTGGAAAAATATATAGCAATCCCAATGACTTCACCATAGTTATAAAGATATTATTGCAATATTATAGGATATATCCAAAAACTTTGTTATTCAACTTAGGATACCATCATAAAATGTACAAGTAGGGTAATATCGTAGCAATTTGACACTCACTTTAAGAAACATTTCCAAGTTGTACGGAAAACAATGTGCAGCGGACACGACAAACGGTTGATTGGCCATAGACATCATGATCCTCATTGAACCTTTGAAGCTTTCGGTCGCTTCAAACCACTCGCACGAGTAGACAGCCTCTCCGACCAGCGCGCACTGAAACTCGAAATAGTCGTGTTACAAATGGCGCCCAACGTGAGGTAACATTTGATCATGCTTACCTGCTCTGTAAGTCTCACGAAAAGCGAACAAAATGACCCAAATGCTAAACATCCAAGGCACGAAACCCCACACACTGTTGACGTAGCGATATCAAAGGACGACGCCTGAATCAGAAAGTAAATCTCATTGTATGCCGAATCGGTACATATGATAATTAATATTATATAAGAAATGAATGTCTCACAACTGTGATGTAGGAAACAGCCAGCGTAGCACCGATGAGAACAATAATAATGCCAACGTTGAAATTAGTTTGATTAAACGTATGAAAGTCTCGCAAAATTCTGGAAAATAAAAGTAATTTTGTCCTGAAAGTGTCCTGAAAGAGTTTTGAAGCGCCTAACCATACAGTATTCGGCCAAGGGTATATATGAGTAGGACATTTCCATACCTGAGCAATGCTTGGTGGTGCTTTATACAGTCAACCAGACGCCTTTCCATCTCCAGGTGGATTGTATCCCTTAACTTTGGACCTCTATTTACAGTAACTTCTAGGTTGTCGTCTGTTGAGGCATTTCGTAACCGGTGCTTGGCAATGATATGGTTGAGGTTATCGCTTCTAATGTTCAGCAAATTGTTTTGAAGCAATTCGAATTGAATATTAATATGTATAAGCAATGAAGCCAGTATTAGGTTATAAGTCACAAATAATGACAATGACGTTCCCCAAATTACACAACAGATGAACAAACTTATTTCCCGAAGTGGAGACGAGCTGAAGTCGTGGATACAATAAATCCTGAAAAACATCGCAACCCAATGCAATTGTTATTCATAAATCAATCAGCTGTTTGCACGTTTATATCATGCCTACATTCAAGTGAGCGAGAATTAAGTTATTGGTGTATTAACACTAACTCACACTAACTAAAGCAACCGTGAATGTGGGAGAATTTCCTAGGGTAGGAAAACGCTCCGTGTAACGCGCGCATGCGTGTGTGCAATACATCTACCGTTGATTTAACCAAAATTCCGTAAATAATCCCTGAATCATCATTTGCAGGATCACAGAAGAGTTCAGATCTTCTTCAGAAACTAGACAGATTGCCACAAAGACGAAATGTCAATAAAACAAATGTCACTGTCTCCAGGAACTTACTACAGAAATGTGCAGTCCAATAGGTATTTTATAATAACTAAGCTTTCGCGAAACATTTCGTTGCTATGGTAATGATACCTTAACAACTTAAATCCAATTGCCGATGAAACCAGTAGACCGATCTTGCTGAAAATCATTATGACACCAACCAGAATCGTAATATAAGTTTTGTAAAAAATTAGTCTGCCGTTACTTCGTTTGGCAGGAGACGCCAGATGCACAGACAAAAAATAACAGAGATTCGAGCCATACGTTTCAATTGGAGACGCTCGCTTGAAAAGAAATGAGTACATGCATAATACGATTGATCAGATTTACCCAAGAGATAATTCTTTGTCCACGACAAATGTAATAAAGCCAATTAAACTCAGTACAAATAGGACTGTACACATAGTTGGCGGTACATATTTCATCGCAGTGTCAATCTTCCTCTTTACATCCGCCACAATCATGCGGTGGCTTTCCTTCTTGGAACTGTAGTTAATGTTCATAGTCTCAACCGAGAGGAACAAGTCGCGTGCTTCACCAGAGTTGTAGTAGAAATGATAGAGATGAGAAGAGAAGCATTTTAAAGCTATTAAAGTATATACTAATTTTAGCAACTGAAGTACCGACAATTGGCTCCAGTTATTGTAGAAAAACGGGTATCTGTAGATGGTCTCGCAGCAAAGCTCTGCCACAACAAGGCGAGGTAGATAGTACCTCAGCCAGTTAGACCAACTTGCATTCACTTCAGAGGAGTAGGATTGCATTCCTTAAACAAACACGCAAGCTCAGTGACACTTGTTTGTGTATAAGTGTGATATTATGGTGAGCAGTTTAGTACTAGACCAATTCAGAAATTATCTGGATGGCTCTGGATTCTAATGAATTTCACATGCAGTATGATTTTCCAAGTGTGTATTCTTATTGTAACCCATTGTTGTACAACACAAATAGATATATGGAAAACCAAACTGCATGTGAATTTATCTAGAAACCAGAGCCACCTAGATATTTTCTGAATTGGTCTAATAAGGACACATCACAACCTTGACCGTTATTTCAATTTGTCATACATCTAGTGGAGCGGTCGCTCCACGCCAGCCAAGTCGTACGGCGCGCGCACACTCTCATATAAAGGCTGGAGCAAACCCACTTTTACTGTAAGCATCAAAGTGGCATTTTCGGCCTACTGGATCTTAAAATTGAGAAATCTCACATTGTTGCGAAATATCTTAATTTCGAGCTATGGCCCACCCTACAACATATACTAAATTTGGGAACAATAGGTTACGCCCTTTGCGCGCTAGAGGGCCGTGAAAACTGTGTTTTAGGGCGGTTTTCATAATAATAATCTTAGTAGTAGTAGGCTGGAGCTCAAATCCGGTAAACAGGCCACAGCCTAAGCGGCTGAACCGATTGATCTCACATTTTTACCACGTGTGCACTTTTGGCGTCTGATTTAACCTTGTCCCCATGAATTTTTTGTGCCGCCATTTTGAAACCGGAAGTGACGTCATATCTCGTCAACGGTTGGACCGATCGGAACGAAATTTGCGCCAATCGTTTCAGACGGTCATCTATATGGATTATCAATATCAAAAGACTGAACATTATTTTAAATAAACCGGAAATGACGTCATGAAATTTAATATACATCGATTTGCATTTCAGCAACAACTGTTGATCCGATTGTCTTGATATTTATGTAACGTTTGTACTTTTGATATTTCATTTGACTTGTTATAAAACCAACCGGAAGCCGCCATTTTGAAACCGGAAGTGACATCATGTCTCAAAAACGGCTAAACAGATTAGAACAAAACCAGCGCTAAACGATTTAGACGGTCAACTTTATGTAATCAGTAATATTTGATGATTCAAATATCGAAACCGGAAATGACGTCACACATTTTATGACCTATACCGGAAATGACGTCATAAATATGCTAAATGACGCTAAATTCACCACTTTATACTTTAAAATAGATATAAGTAAACGTACTTTGTAAATAATTATAAATTCAAGGTTGCAGTGTTCTCGGCGGCCATTTTTAAAACCGGAAGTGACGTCATATATCGTAAACGGTTGTACCGATTGCAACCTAAGTTTGGAAATGTGTTGGACTAATAATTATGAATTCAAGACGACATTATTTTCGGCCGCCATTGTTAAAACCGGAAGTGACGTCAAATATCGAAAATGGCTGTACCGATTGCAATCAAATTTTGGAAATGTGTTGTACTAATAATTATGAATTCAAGACGACATTATTTTCGGCCGCCATTGTTAAAACCGGAAGTGACGTCATATATCGAAAATGGCTGTACCGATTGCAACCAAATTTTGGAAATGTGTTGTACTAATAATTATGAATTCAAGACGACATTATTTTCGGCCGCCATTGTTAAAACCGGAAGTGACGTCATATATCAAAAACGGCTGTACCGATTGCAACCAAATTTTGGAAATGTGTAGGAGTAATAATTATGAATTCAAGACGACATTATTTTCGGCCGCCATTGCTAAAACCGGAAGTGACGTCATATATCGAAAACGGCTGGACCGATTGTAACGAAACTTAAAGCTATTCTTCTTGGATAATTATTTTAATCTTATATACCAAACGCAACTTTTCTAAGTATCCAAATCGGCATAGGCGTATTTTTTTAAAGAAATAAGTTCTTGCACGGACACAAGCTGTGCTACAAGCTGTATGAATAAACTAACAAAAGAAGTGATATCCCAGAAAAAAACACTCCGTGTAAAAAAGGCAGCCAAGTCTCTTTACTTTAAAAAAATTCAACACCGAAAAGGAGTGATATCAAAAAAGGAGCCAAGTCAATGACATTTCCAAATATTTAATCGTATCTTTGAAATAAAAGTATAAACACCGAGAAATACTTTACAAAAGGACTTGGCGCATCGTTTTTTTAAAGACATTTTTCTATTCATAAGCATGTGCCATTTATATACAACCGTCATTTTGAATGTTTAGAATAATAGGGAAACATCTTTCAATTAGGTACATATTATACATACCTTCTGTAAAATATTTTCTATATGAATATATACGCTATGAAACTTGTTGTCTATGCTTTCTATAAATATACACAATAGTAATCTTCGTAATATTGTTTCGTGGTGAATATAATTAAGTCTCATGCGTTATACCTTCTCATCATGTAACAATTTCTATTAATACACATTTTATAAAAATACATTTCACAAAGAAGACAGTCATATTGAATTTCTATTAAAAAATTTAACTTTATACACTTGACACTTCAAAAATATATAATTGTGTTCCATTAGTTAGTAATTATTTGACAACGTTTCATGATTTCCTTCAGTCAAGATCAAATTATGAAAAGATACCAGTCTAATATCGCCATATTAACAGTACTGCAAGAATATGTATGAGCCCACTTCCAATTGATATGAAGGGATGTGTGTTGTGAAAAATATCCGACCGAACCGGGGCACGAACTTGGGACCTCTCACTTGCCGGGCGAGAGCTCTACCAACTGAGCTACCCGATCGGACGGGCGGACATTAGACACAACACACTGATGAGGATCCTGACTCCTGACTCCATGGAAGTTTTCCAAAGAAACCTACATTCTCACCACTTCCAATTGTTATGTAATTCTTTCACCCTTATATTACTTATATATTACAGCATAAAATCATGCTTCTATCGCCATTGACAAAACTATAAAATAGTCATTACTAAAAGTAGCTTGATTCATAGATTCTGGCTCTAATAGAAAGAGGAAAATGTACCTACTTGTAAATTTCTTTCCACTTTTAGGATAGAATGATGTCTTTAAAAAAACGATGCGCCAAGTCCTTTTGTAAAGTATTTCTCGGTGTTTATACTTTTATTTCAAAGATACGATTAAATATTTGGAAATGTCATTGACTTGGCTCCTTTTTTGATATCACTCCTTTTCGGTGTTGAATTTTTTTAAAGTAAAGAGACTTGGCTGCCTTTTTTACACGGAGTGTTTTTTTCTGGGTACAGGATACATTGAAAGGTTTCCCATTTACATTTCAATAATTGGAACATTTTGAAATGTTATTTTGGAAGTCGTTTAGTCCTCTTATAACCAAGTGTACGTCCTTCTTCTAGTGTTTTGTGAACTCTAACTAAAGATTTTCAACCGGTGCAAAAATTGTAGTAACTTACCAATATCATCCATGACCTTGAAAGTGGATTTGAAGATGTTGGAGTCATTGCTATCAGAAGTTGTTTGAGACATTTCTGTGATATTACGTGAACTAGTAGAGCAGAAGGGCAGGAATGAGCTTTTCTCTACGCATTACTCTTCATACATTCGACCGTTTCACAAATTGCATGACTGTCAGTATAAAATATTAACCTACATTGAAATATGAAATTCGAAGTGGACACAAATTCACAATCACAATTCACAATTCTGTGAATTCAATGTATTCACTGAATTCATATTGAATTCACTTTTAAGAATTGATTGATCCAGTAAACAAATAACCTTGACGACATGATACGCTTGAAACACAAGGAGCAGCCGGTGTTAAATTGGTATAGTTCTTTCTTTCTCAAGATACAAATGATGGAAGAATACGAATAATCAAAATCCGACGGAACCGGGGCTCGAACCTAGAACCTCTTGCATGCGGGGTGAGAATATCTCTACCAACTACCCGGACAGGCAGACATCAGACACATTGGGAAAACCATATTCGTCATTCGATGTGGTACCACGTGACTAAACATATAAAACAGGTCATTCATTGGTCAAACTATTGATAATGTATTTTCCTCATTCAATAAGAGATTCTATGGTCGGTGACATGCAAAGATGAACCCGCTCTAGCATGGGCCGCCCTACACCTGGCAATGCTAAACTGGGTTCATCTTTGCCTGTCACCGACTCTACAGGCCACTTGACCTTTTTCGCCTCCAATATTTTAGTCCAGAAATTTTTTTGATGAAATATTGCTGTTGCATTAAAAAAAGCGTGAAGATCGCAATTTTCACTCTACAGACTTGCAATTGGGCTCGTTGTCTTCGTTATGAATAGGCGAAGAGGGCACTAAATTTATGTCAATAACTTGATATACAGGCCACAGGCACCAATAAATGTGGATTTTCTCGACGAAAAATCCGGTACCTACCGACTTAGAAAAATGCAATAAAAATACCAAAAAAGGACTTTAGTACTCCCTAGGTGTATAGGTATTATAATTATTCATGCCAAGTTTCAGCTTGCTTTGTTGAACGGTTATTCAGTTTCGATTTTTTTGTGAATCGTCTTGAACCAGTTTGGATCGTCCCGGATATTTTTTTACTTTCCAAAATGGGTTGATTTCGCTAAATATCGGTCTCAGCTGACAACTTACAATATTTGCCCTGAAATTCAAAAGTCATACCCCCCCTGGAATCCCCTTTATAATCAAGATAAAGATAGTGCAGGATATATTTCCGATTTTTGAATTTCATATTTCATATATTTTATATTTGAGTTTCATATCAAATTAAGATATTATGCAACAATGCGAGCTTTTCCATTTTTCCATCCCTCAACAATGAGGGATATCACATGCAAACTATGAATTGGGTATTTTGTTATTAATAATAATAATGTTTGATTAGTTATTTTTATTTTTATTGTGAACAAGGAGAGAAAAGAGGGAAGAAATGTTATACCTATACTTATTCGAAAAGATGTTGAAGCTCAAACGTCGAGTTTACACCTAGTCCAAAAGACGCGCGCACCTATATCTTTACCTACTCCGTACCAATATCATGTATCAAGTTTCATAATGGAATAAGTTTCCCCAAGTACCAGATATGCAAATTCAAATGTTCTTTAATTTAACTTCAACTCGCACTCTGTTCTATATAACGTTTTAATATTATTCAAGCTCGGGAAGGGTTTTTTCATTGTGCATTATGTAAATGATGTTTCCTCACAGGTCACGATCCACGACGACAAGTGTTTCTTTTCTTATCTTTACTAAGGGAGTTGTAGTAATCTCTCTCAGTAGCATGGACTCCTTCGCCAGTACGCGATAGGCGTCGCCGACGTCCATTGAATGCAAATACGACGCCGGCGACGCTCTGGGCGGCGATATTAGAGTCACTCGAACATGGACCTAGAGCTTTGGATAATTGTTCGTTCTTTAATTTCAAGTCTAAGACGTGTTTGGAATGTTTAACAAAAGCGATTCTTGGTGGAAAATGCTTTTAGGGAGATTTGAGTTTGTGAGAGCGTGTGCGATATTTTTCTTTTGAATTATCAACAATAAAGGTACATATTAAAAGATAGCGCTACTTTACTACCCTAAATTAAAAAATCTTAAAATATTTTACATTTATTATTTAACCACGTGGATACAAATATTTAAGTGGTATAAGATATTTCTTCGTAACATGGTACTATAGGTAGACGATGATAGGTATTATTTTCTATACATTTCTGGATACGGAAATTTTTGTTAATCGTGAAACTGGTTGGTTTTATAACAGATTGATTAATAATTATGTTATTTACCTATACAGTTTGCGGTTGGATCGAAATTGAACTTGTCAATTTGATTATACTGAATTCAGTCATAATAAATTCAAAAATAATACAGAGGCATCTTTTAATATTTTTCAATTCATGTTCTTATTTGATGGAAGGTATATATATATATATATATTTTAATAATTTTTAAAATACAACATTAAATTCAGGACAATGAATCTTATCACCCTGTTGTATTACATTTCTAGCTAATTCCTTCTAACAGCATATGTATATTTTGAGCCAAGATCTGGAAGCGTGTCTAGTTGGTGAACCAATGACACACATGTCACCTGTAATCAACAAACGTATTTAACACGGTCAGAGGAGTAAAACAACTTCGAAGAACACTGAAAAAACATTGTTATTTCTGTAAGAGACTGAAAACCACGGGGAGATAATGACTTGCGACACCTTTCCGTTGATTATTATTAGAATCTCCCGCCGCGCCGTCCAAATGAGCTGTCTTGAATGTATAGCAATTAGTAAGTTGGATAGAAAGAGGTCGTTTGGTACAGGAAGAAGCAAGACGAAGATCTTAGAACATTATTTGGCGACAATTTTTATTTTGAAGGCTGTATGTTTAATTTGTGGTAATCATCTATTTGTTTCCTCAAAATCTACAGATACTTTATTAATAAACCTGTAACTCAGAATAGAAGTCCCGAAATCCACTTCAATGATTCTTGAAGTGAGCTTAAAATCCAGTAATTCTTCCTTCATCCAATCAGAAATAGTGTCACCTGTTATATTGCAAGAGAATATGACTGCAGCCAAATTGCAATAGCTTGATTAAAATCGAGAAAATGGACATATCGGGCATTCTACCTTTGAGGTACAGAAATTAAATCACCTTCAAGTTAGAATTATGACTCTAAATTTTACTTCAAATACCAAACTTTTTGTACGGATTATTAAAATAATCTGTATTTTCAAGTTCATTGGTAGTGAATTTGAGACAAGCACAAGTATTTTATTTTGAAAAAGTCAAGTAAAAAATAAAATACTGGTAGCTGCGAGCTTGGCTCAACTTCACTGCCAATGAACTTGAAAATACAGATGATGTTCTGTCTGTAAGGAAAATAGATGATTCTGATTTAAATGACGAGTGACGGACATCTTTTATCTTTATCTGATATCACTTGAGGTGACGAAATCTTCTCTCCGGCGACGTTTTATCTGCGAACAGATCTCAGAAGTCTGATCTTATCTTTGCTCGACGAAAGCTCAGCGTGGAGAGAGAATCCTGACATTCCTTCACATCTGATATTTGAATCTTCATTGACTCATGGAAATCTGAAAAGTCCCCCAACCCAGCGTGGCTTGAATAACAATCTACTTTATACCTACCCTCGATTCCACGGTCACTACCCCTTGATGCGTTTCCATCTACTCTGGATTATTCTCTCGGTTATTCAAACATGATAAAAGGGCTGCAGTTTTTCAGAATCAAGTTTTACTCTATGTTTGGACATTAAGCCAATTGTCGATGGGGGTGCTTTTGAAAGCGATGTGAAAACATTTTTGGTACAGAGTAGAATAAGCTTTGAACTGCGTGATATGTGATACATCTCGTATACACGCTGTGGCAAACTGTCATGGACCAGAACACAAAGCCGTGATATGGATACATACGAGGTTCACGAACACAATGACATGTCACCGAAAACTTTCGTCGAGGAAACTGCGCTCGACTTTTTCCCTTCCAAAAGCATCTCTGCAAATATTATCAAGTCGAGTTTCCTGTCATTGAAAATCTCAGCGTGAGTCAAAAAACATTAATCTAAATAACGTTGGTCATCTAATGAAAGAAATGCAAGGAGCACAGAAGGTGTCAGTGCTAATACGACACAATGTACGTGGAACAACAATAATTTACGGCGGGCACGACGGCAGCGACAACGGGAACGACAACGGCTTGGGGTTGACTTCATTAGACCGAGCGGAGGGATACTTAGGAGATAGAGTAATAAACTCTTTTTTTGCCAGTGAAAAGACCAATGCCTCTACGGGGCGTCTAAAAAAAGGAGCGAGATACATTGTACCTCCAACAGCAGATGGCGGACTAAGGTTATTATGCAGTCACAGCTCACTAAACTACTAAAGACCAACTTGGATTTATAAGCACCCAATTTGATTGTGGTATCATTTACATCAGCAGTTGAGACGCTTTTTCGACGCACGTTTACTTTTATTATTATGCCCCTTCGACGTATTTTTTTTTCCCCCCGTGGGGTTGTCAAATTGGTTTTGTTCGACTCGCTCATCCCATTCAGGCGATGTTTACTATCGACAATAACAAGTGACAAAGCCGTCGCGAGACACAAACACAACCACCGAGTGAAACACAACAGTTGGTGTTCCGATGCATTGTTCGTTTGTAACCGGGCGCGTCGCGACGGGCGTCGGTATTAGAACATGACGTCGCCGCGTCGCCAAGTCAGCTATTTCACTCTCGTCGACGTCCGCCCGTTTCTTGTTCGCCCTCATCACTTTCTCCGTGGACGCAACCTCCGAGCACATATATTATCACGTCGAACGAAGTACATTTATCCCCAACGAGTATACACTTCGCATCCATCTAGACGTGTGTTCGACTCCATCATTATTTGTGAGAGGGTGTCGCTGTTAATCCAGAGTGCCCATTCCCCCTAATCCAGACTGAATTTTTCTCATCCAGTTCTCATTTCAACGTAATCCACACCCCGGATCCCATCCCTTAATACAGGACTATAACTTCCCCATGCGTATACACATCACCATTACATATGCATAATAATGTAATCAAACTTGCAGTAATGAAAGACTGCCGAGTAAATCTATCACACATTGAAATCTCGGGGTAAAGTACCCCCTTCCTCGCACGCCCCTCGACACCCTTGCATTGTTATTTGTAGTTTAGTTTGGTTGATATTCATTGTCGTGATTAGATACTTTGAGTGGCAACACATTTAGTAGGGTAACTGGCCGAGAAATGTCGAGTAATCATTTTGGCCATGTGTTGTGGAATAGTGTTATTCATGATGATTTATTATTAGTGGATATTTTAATCAATTGGTGAGAGTCGTTATTATTTCATATGATAACATCTTTAGGAGGGAAATGACCCACTCACTTGAATTATATCCTAATTAAGTTAATTGCATTCGGCCCGCTTGATTGGGTCGTGCGTCACAATTATGCACATTTTTTGCTGTCTTCATTAATTATAGGAGTAATTAACACTTCGTTATACCGGAAACAAGGAACATACTTTCTTGACGTAAGAAACTTAATTAATTAACGATCTTAAAATAATTGTGATTGACCACAATTGAATGCGAAAATATACATTATTTAGTACCCATATTAGGTACACTGCATTGGAAATACCTACATAGAATTTACAAACATCAGAATATCAGAATAAAAAGAAAGAAAAACGTAATTTTAGTTGACTATTGAAAGATAATGTGTTTTTTGTCAGCTTAGGTGTAACAAATCCAATGAGACCATCAAAATCTAACTACTTTTCAATCCCCATTATCAAACGAACGTATAATTTATCTCTTTCCATAAAAAAAATGCTCTCAATGATCCACCACATTGTTTCACATAACGAATCCACCCTGCGAATTCGCAACTCCTTTGAATTGAGCCGAAAGCTTTCCATCAGTAGGCGTCGTATTGCCCATCTCTAATACAAGTTGTTAGCCTGTGTCGGGGCTTACTTCACACTGCCCAGCCCAAGGGAATTCCGCGCCAACGGAAGCGACAGCAGCGCTACGCGTCGGCGATGATGGAAAGCTCGGAGCAACGCAATTGGTATTAATGTTCGTCTTGCTCGGGATATATACAGATAAATGACCGGAGTCTGATGTCCATACACCTTGGGAGAATGGATATTAATGGATGGATGTCAGGATGATGCAGTGGTCAACCATACCCGGTTACCCCACAGGATTACGGCGGACGTTGGGAAACCAATGGACCAAGGATCTATTTATAGAAATCCAGGCTTGATTCTGGAATTGTTCTATGTGTTGGAACAGAAATACATGGGCATTACAAAATGCTTACCAGTGGGATAATAGAATATAATAGTTCGGTAAATCACGGCTCCTCCACCGGTGAGTTTTTTTTCAGATTAACTTAGATGTTCAAACTAAGATTCTATTAAACTCTGACAATTTACTCGTTTATTTTATCAGGAAACAGTGAAAAATATACACAAGGGTAGAATATAATAAATCGTGTCATTATTACAGAGTTAAATCGTTATAAACTAAATAAAGCCCTCAATTTATTGCATCGTATTTCAGGGAGAATCTAATTTTGAAAAGCAAATAATGATACTGATGTTTTTTTCTACAAATTTAGTATAACAGTGATCTTTAATTGGCTTTGTAAAGTTCATTCAACGTTGGACGAAAGCTCCAAATTAGAAGCTAATTTGATTTTCACCGTGAAAATCCAGTAAACCAATCAGGATCAAAGACAATCAGGATCAGGACAATACAAAAGGACGTGCTTGATAAATAAAACAGGACACAGAGGCATAACTCAGCGCCCTTCTTTCGCTTGAAAGTAGCTGTTTATATCACACGGCACCTCCACCAACACTCACTAAATGCAATTTATATGAACTAAATCATAAAAAAACTATGAAATGCACATAGCATAGGTTGAAATATACAGATTTATATTAAAAAATCAGTAAAAGGACGCATGGCCCCTCCACCAAATTTATTAAGATCGATATGTGCCTAATTATGTATAATTATAATAATCACACTGTCACACAAAATAACTGCAATTTTAAGCACATTTATTTAACGTTGTTTCGACACTTCCCTGACCCGGCACCTCCACTTAACTGAAGAGCTTTTAGTGTAACATGGCACCTCCACCAACACACTCTAAATGCAATTTATATGAACTTTCATAAAAACTATGTAATGCACATAACATAGGTTGAAATATACAGACTTATATTTAAAAATACAGTTTAAAGGACGCATGGCCCCTCCACCATATTTATTAAGTATCGGTAAATGCCTAATGTATAATTCACACAAAATAGCTGAAATTTTTAACACATTTATTTAACGTTGTTTCGACACTTCCCTGACTCGGCACCTCCACTTAACTGAAGAGCTTTTAGTGTAACATGGCACCTTCACCAACACACTCTAAATGCAATTTATATGAACTTTCATAAAAACTATGTAATGCACATAACATAGGTTGAAATATACAGAATTATATTAAAAAATCAGTATAAAAGGACGCATGGCCCCTCCACCAAATGTATTAAGTATCGGTATGTGCCTAATTATGTATAATTATAATATTCACACAAAATGACTGCAATTTTAAACACATTTATTTAACGTTGTTTCCACTTCCCTGACCCGGCACCTCCACTTAACTGAAGAGCTTTTAGTGTAACATAAAACCAACACACCAACACACTCTACACACTCTAAATGCAATTTATATGAACTTTCATAAAAACTATGTAATGCACATAACATAGGTTGAAATATACAGAATTATATTTAAAAAATCAGTTTAAAGGACGCATGGCCCCTCCACCATATTTATTAAGTATCGGTATGTGCCTAATTATGTATAATTCACACAAAATGACAGAAAATTTAAACACTTTATTTAACGTTGTTTCCACTTCCCTGACCCGGCACCTCCACTTAACTGAAGAGCTTTTAGTGTAACACGGCACCTCCACCACGGCGCCTCTGCAATCAAGTGTGTTTCTACTCTCTGCAATCAACTGCTAGGAACTCGATATGTCGCTAATGGGCCTCAAGATTGTTTCAAGGGCGGAAGAGATGGAAATGGACACCCAGGAGGCATGCGAGAGTTTCAATGATGGACACTCCACGCTGGTACAAGGGATGAAGTGAGGCCCAAGGGAGGAATCAGAAGAGTCATCAGTCAACAAATAGGCGCCGGGATTATTGCGAGGTGGCGCTATAGTTCGAGTTTAGAGAGGGTGTTCGTTTGGTCCACAATGGTTGCCTCTGCTGCTAATCAACTAACTGAAGTTTTGGTATTATTTATAAACTAATTTAATTATTGCACAGTTCTATATACACTAATTTTACTTTTTGGGTTATGTTAGGGGTCAAATAGGGCCAAAAAAAGGTTGGATAACCTCTGACAGGCTAATTACAAAAAATAAATGTTCAAATGTCACGATCAAGTTATTATTCTACACATATTTGGTATATTTTGTATAGAGAAAGGGCCTGTTTTTAAATGCTCTGTTAAATTAAAACATTAGATTATGTCTATTGTAATGGCAACAACCAGTATTATTCCTAGAATGATCAATTACCCCGGTTTTAATGCTCTGTTAAATATAAATAGTTGATTAGAACTTCAACAACTAATGACATTCCAAAGTTACTGTTAAACTTAACATCTGATTAACAGAGCAAAGGAATATATAAATATATAAAGTTAACATTTTTTAACATTTTAACGTGGAGACCGAATTCCAGAATCTCCTTTCCTGGAGTGAAACAAAAGAAAGTTATACGATATTTTTACAATGTCAAAACTACTCGAGACTTTTGCTTCAAAGTAGCACACATTCTACTGATATTGCACATTGTCCGCATTGGCACGCTGCCGACATGTGTGAGGAAATATTTGTCTGTAAAGGTTTTGAAAGTTTTAAATGTATAGAATGTATTAGTTGGTGTAAGTGCTGATATAACTTGGCTAAAACAAGCAATTGTACAAAGCGATGATTGATTATGGTTGTCAGAGTAGAATGACAAAGACAATGGGGAAGGACGGCAAAGTGCTGGCAAAGTAGAAAACTAAAGTATAAAGAAAATGAGAAACTGGCGGAAAACTGTGACAAATTATGTGGAAAAACGTATAAGAAGATAAAGTGATATTAATGATGATGGCAGATGGAACGAAACTTTACTTACACATTTACAAAGAGCTTGAAATGAAGAGAAATAAGAAGCTGCTACAGAAATGAAGACAACGTATATTCTTTTTGTGTGGAAGATAAAAGCAAAGTATAAAGAAACATCGTGACAGGAACTCTACATAGACAAAACAAGAAATGACATCAAAAATTATAATAAGAGAAAAAAATAAACTTTTTGTTCAAGTTTCCTGCAGCTTCTAAAGTTTTCGTCTTGGTGGAGGGGGCGTGTCTTGGTGGATACAGCGGGGTCGTCATCATCAATTACCCGTCCGCCCGATGTCGCCCGTGTCGTCGCGAGAAGATTAATTATACCAGCGACATATCTCGCCTAGTCTCTCGCTCTAATCGCAGTGATGACTTATTGCAACGCGCGCGTCGCTCGCTCAGCCGTCGGGACGCTCGCTCAGGCGTCGGACGCTCGCTCAGACGTCGAGACGCTCGCTCAGCCGTCGGGACGCTCGCTGAGCCGTCGATCCGCTCGCTGAGCCGTCGTGACGCTCGCTGAGCCGCCGGGACGCTCGCTGAGCCGTCGGGACGCTCGCTGAGCCGTCGGGACGCTCGCTCAGTCGTTGAGACGCTCGCTCAGTCGTCGTCGTCGGGACGCTCGCTCAGTCGTTGAGACGCTCGCTCAGCCGTCGGGACGCTCGCTGAGCCGTCGGCACGCTCGCTCAGTCGTCGTCGTCGGGACGCTCGCTCAGTCGTTGAGACGCTCGCTCAGCCGTCGGGACGCTCGCTGAGCCGTCGGCACGCTCGCTCAGTCGTCGGCGTCGGGACGCTCGCTCAGTCGTTGAGACGCTCGCTCAGCCGTCGGGACGCTCGCTGAGCCGTCGGCACGCTCGCTCAGTCGTCGGCGTCGGGACGCTCGCTCAGTCGTCGGGACGCTCGCTGAGCCGTCATGACGCTCGCTCAGTCATCGGGACGCTCGCTCAGTCGTCGTCGTCGGGACGCTCGCTCAGTCGTCGTCGTCGGGACGCTCGCTCAGGCGTCGTCGTCGGGATGCTCGCTCAGGCGTCGAGACGCGCGCTCAGATTTCTGGATCTTTTACATATCTCTTCACACCAGTTTCGTCGCCACAGTCCAGCTTCCCACAACACTGTTACCTACAACGCTGCTCTCTACAACACTGCTCCCTACAACGCTGCTCCCTACAACGCTGCTCCCTACAACGCTGCTCCCTACAACGCTGCTCCCCACAACGCTCTCCATCAACGCTCTCCTTACAACGCTGCTTCCCACAACGCTCTCCATCAACGCTATCCCTACAACGCTGCTTCCCACAACGTGCTCTCCATCAACGCCATCCCCACAACGCTCTCCATCAACGCCCCTTCAGATAGTCGTTATGCTGATGACTGCAACACTTTCAATTATATTCCACCGCTTCTTGGATTCTGTGTTCCGGTGTCAAACCGGATCTTTCATCCAAGAATACGCCGGTTGAAATCCAATTTGCGCTCTCCTCAATTTCAAGATAGAGAAGAAGAAAGAAGAAGAAAAAACACATCAGTGCGGGAAATTCTCGTCTCTTTCGTTCTTATTACATATCTTTTTCCTCGAAGCGGCAAAGTTGTTCCTGATGCTTTTATCCTAACCACATCGCCTCGTCTCCCTCGCTCGTGAGGCACCTCCATATCGCCATCCTCCTCGCAAGTAACTCTTCCGCGAGTCTTAAGGACAATCTACATAGAGCGGTGGCTTCCAGCAATAGAGACGATTTTAATATCGTTGAAAGTGTTAGCATCAGTTGAAAATAATGAATATTTCATGATACGCGTATCTCCATCCCCCCCTCCCCCACCCCCTACATTCACACACACCATGAAGGATCTTGTGGCTTTTCTCTGTCGCTTCTTTTGCTGCTTCTTTGGAATGAGTGTGCATGCTCATATAATATATCCTCCGATTGGTTCGGCTTGCGGGTGGATGGGAGGGGATGAGGGGGGTGCAGATTTGCATGTAGAGAGTTCTCTGATGATGCGGTAGAAACATCTCCTCTCCTTCCTTATAGCGATTGCGGAGAATCATGCCTTATACGCATTCGAAAGTAGTTCTATCCAATCTGAACCGAAAGACTTCTAGCCCCCCTCTTTCTTCAACCCCCCACTACCCTTTGAAAAACCACCAGAGTCTAATATTCTATGGAAACGATTGGTTTACCGTTTTCCTCGCAAAATCCTCCGCAATCATCAATAACCCTGTCGTTTATTTCCTCGGGCTGACAGTCCTAGTTATACGACCTCTTCCTACTCTATTTCAAAACCAATTCTAATCCATTACATTACCATAAACTTTCAAACTGTTTGAATCACCATTTGTAATATTTACCACCGAGTCTGTATTTGCATGGAATATTTACCAAGCAGAATCCACCCGTTCGCTTCTCAAACTGCTGTTGCACCAACATCACTTTATTTGCATTTTATTCCTGTATAAGAAAAATTCCCCAAGACAAAGAAAAAAAAATAGCATTTCTTTTCGTAGAATTATTATCGAATAAAAGATTCACGACCATCCGTATATTATAAATACATTTTATTAAAACATCTTTCTTTTCGAATATTCAATATTTCAGCTAAAACTGACAAACATTCCTCCAGTTAGCCGCGTGTGTCCTGCGTTATTGCTCCAGCATCCTTGTTGGTCCTGCGAGAGCGAGCGAGAGGAAGGGATCATCCGTCATGCCCGCGCTCCATGCATCCAGATAGAGATGTGGCTCCAGGAGACATACCTGGCCTCTCGCCGGGCAGTACATGAGGATGCTGGCCCATGCTGACATGTCGAAATTATTTATCCACTCCATTTGTTTTATCAGACGTTCTGTTATACTGCTGGAAGAGATACTGTGTCCGCCTAACGCTTTTACAGCTAAATCATAGTCTTTGGTAAGGTGATGGATTGGACTTGTCGGAAGAAAATGGTGCACACATTGATGGTCTTGTACTTTCTGATGGGCAATGTAATATTAGATATCAATTTCAAGGAACTGTATTCTCAGTTTTTAGAAGTTCTGTGGCATCGTACCTACTTCCAACTAACTAGCGAACAAGCATAATGATCCTGTAGAAAATAAACGTATACAGCATAATTTTATATCTTTGAAGTATATCTTATTTATTACGTATATCTCTCTTTTTACTAATTCCAATTTAGGATAATAAGAGAAATAGAATATTTCTGCAATATCAAACGCAATTATCATTAAGTTTTAGAATTATTGTATTACATATTTTAATAATTAGGTACAATTTAGTTAAAGCCAAATACATTAAGATCATTATTAACAATAAATACGGACATTTTAAAGCCATAATGTGGCAATTAGTTTTCAAGTTAACAATACTTTGCCATGTTTGATACCAGTTAAGTACCATGAAATCTTTCGATTTTAAGTATTATTAAGTAATTAGTCTTAATCATTTTAATTATAGTTATCTTGTTAAGCGAGCGTCTTCTTTTAATTCCTTGTCTTGGGATTCATTTTCTCCGGTTGTTGGTGCCACACACGTCACATCATTTCTCCGATCAAGCTGAAGTTGCAGACATTGTCGCATGTAAACACCACCTGATAGTTTTTAAATAAATTCCTCTGCTGCATATTGGAAATACTAGTTCGAGCAGTCAATTGATATTTTGCAAGGGCATGAAAATAATTGTTTTATATTTTTCTTGCGAAATAGGTTGAAAACTTTTGGAAGCATTGATGCTTGAAATAAATATTAAACATGATAAATCGATAATGTCCCAACTTGATCATCCAAAAAATAAAAAATACGCGTATAAATTGGGTTTTCCAGAGTGTAAATGACTCCAGAGTGGATAGTAGTGAAAAGCTGAAGCAGTAATTATTTTTTATTGATTGATTGGATATTTTCCGTGTGTTGATATCTTGGCTCGAGGTGTTGCATATGCCAGTGCTCGCTCATCAACGCTTTTCACAGAGCGTTTTCATACTTACAACAAACTCCTCGGTGAAAATTGACAACTCTATGACCTGTCGACCTTCAGTCATAATCGATCGATTGATGTCTGAGACGAGAAAGATATTCTATAATTTATAGCTCGCAGTTATAAATTGAAAATCCGTAGAAGTTGTTCAAATCTAATATAAATCATTATCTCCGTCTCTGACTTCTACGTTGAATAATATTTCTGTCTATTCGCTGGAGACATAAAATGAAATCCTTCTCGCTATAAATTCTCTTCGATATCATAATCCGTTATTCTTATTCTGAAAGTAGATGCATCGGAACTGGAAGGACACATCTATTCATGGATTTCTTGGCAGTTGCTTTTATTCATGAGAAATCCCGATATTTTATAGTAAAATCTTCTATGGACAGATATCGGAGGACTCGCAAGAAACTATATTTCAAGAGAGCAATCTTTCACACTTTCGATAATGAGGAATGAAACAGTGCGGCTAATTAGAAGAAATAATTTCGTCACTGGCAATGATCTGTCACCCATATGAAATAGTGCCAAAGCCTATTCCAGTAGCAGTTCATTCACGCTGTCACATCGCAGCTATAAACCATTCGTGAAATAAGTTTGCTTATAAATTCTGAGTATAATAGGATTCCGTTCTATTGGACGGTATAGGCTTAGAATAAGATGTGGTGCTGGGGTCAGAATAGTAAAGATGTTTTTACCACCAACGGTGGGCCTATTGAGAAGATCTGCCACCTTTATGTGATTTAAAGACTGTATTAAGGCGACCACCTCCATATATTGTTACCATTTCCACTGCCATGGTAACCACATTGGTCTATATTCACGCCAAGTCGCTATGCTTGTGAAGATGACGATATATCTTCCTCAATTTTCCATGGAATTAAATGAGTTGCATTGGTTTCTTTCTTCCGATTTCTTCGGATTCGTCATTAGGCCTGTGAATTGTTGCTCGCGTGTATAGAAGCAACTCTGCCAGGGGTCTTCCTACCACACACTGGGGGGGCCCCTGGGTGACATACCCAACAGAGACGTACACGCACAATACACGGTATTGTGTCATAAAGTGTGCAACGTCTATGCGATTATTTATTAGCTTTGACACTCGCGAAGTTCTGGTTCAATTGCTGGATGTTGTGGGTGGCCACTAGAGTTTCTTCGCTTTTCTGCTTCGATGGGGGGAAAGAAATTGAATGCTATTTTTGCTTGCTCACTTCATTTTCTCCTGAGATCCATTCATGCCCCAGCATCTGTTGAGCTCCATTCAATCTTCCACGATTCTCTACAACTCGAGATGACGCAGGTATTGGCTTCACTTTCGAATGTTGGCCCACGTAAATGAGAAGCCCCGCTGAGAAGTTAGGGTTCTGCTATTTCATAACACCAAAATGCTGTCCATGGATATAATAAATAAGATTTTATGCTTGTCATAATTTTATATGGTCATGTCAAGGCATAAAAGCTCGGAAATATTAGTGAAATCTGTTCATTGAAGAGACTAATCTTTAATTGTGTTTTTCTGATACGGACAGTTTTACGTGTCTGTGAAAAGCTTGTTTTTATGCTCTTGCCCTCTTGTGAATGGCGAACGTGTGACAATCTGTTCGTCGACTCTCTGATCCGATTTGTCGGACATCAACTCTGACAGTTTGCTCGAGCAATGTTCGGGGGTCCCCCACCCCCTCCCTCATGATTCCCGCAGGAAGACGAGAGCGCTGATCCTATTTTCTCCTTGTTGCACCTTTGTAACACCTACAATAGCAAGCTCGAGGGGGCGCTCTAAGCCGATTTACTTTCAATCGAACTCGACAACTCGCGAAATGCAACTCGACGAGTGAATACTTTTGAAAGAGCGTCAAAACGCGTTATCTCGAAGTATTGTTTCTGTCCCCCCCCCCCCTTCCTCCCCCCTCAACAATACACCTCGATCATCTGAAATCCCCACACTTGGAATCTGGGCGAATCACGGAGGCAGAAAACGGCGATGCAAACACTAACCATTATGCTCAAACCGTTGCTATGACCTTTTTATTCAGTGAGCCTAGCGCATTAGGGATCAAGGGATGCTCAGAGGAGTGAATATTTGCTTTTACAAAACCCTCATTACTTTACTTCGATTCCAGGTGCCACCCTTCAGGATGTAAAACGTGCATGGAATTACAAGGTATGGTAACTAATCATTAAAGTGGACCCTGTGAACTCCCACCCCCGCTTTTCTAACCCTGTTTGGAATTCTCTAATCACATTATTTGTCACCTAGTTAGAAATGACATTTGAATAGAATGAACCTCGCCCAAAACCACCCCCATCCCTTGCATTCCTCTGTGGGGTAACAATAGCCAAACAACATCGAAATGAACACCTTTAGGTGCCAAATCGCACATACTGATAGCAGTACGCGACTCATTTCTTCAATCTAATCAATTTCTATAAATCCTAACGACTTTTGAATGATCGCCATAAAAATTTGAACTTTTTTTTTCATGTTATATTCCAGTCTAATTATTTTCATATTATTCATTTTTCAAACGTGCTTATCCATGTAGAATAACGTCTAGTAAAAGATACATTCTAGTCAAATGATTTTTTTTTACCCCCACGTTGTGTATATAGATGCCACATCCAGCAAATGTCAGGGGTGTGAGAGGAACCATTCATGCTATCCCAGTCTCATTGTCCCGATTAACACGGTCAATCTAACAGACAACAGACCTCTAGAACCTCCCATACAGGCCTCCAGACTCTTTTCAGGTGTGATCAGAAGGTAAAAAGAGAGGTATGAACAAGCTTATGCTACTAGATGGGAGAATGTTTATAAAGGATCACTACGGGTGGGTGCCACCTTTATTGAATTCGTGAACCAAAGTGTTAGTTCAGCTTATTCATTCAAGTTAGGACTGTAACCTCACTCCACTGTTTAGGCTAGAGGTGCACATAATATACCTTCTTAAACACGTTCTTGATAAATTACTTATTAATTGGTCTCTTCGTATGGATATACAAATGTAGGCTTTTCAGAGTGGTTTTTCGAAGGAGACGTAACAGGCCACATTGCCCTCGGTGACATGTGGATTATAAAGCTAAAGAAAATCGCTCATTTGTATTATAATTAATAATTAATAAATTATCACTTGACGGCAATGTATTCAGAAGTAAATCCACATTAGAAACGATCGCCAGAAGTCTAACTGAAATGGTGTTGGTAAAGAAATTCAATTCATAATCACACACGACTTTAAAAAAAAAATTAACACACTTTGATTTGCAACTCATTTATTATACATTTTATAATTTCATACAAAGAAAGTTGAGCTGAAACGAAGAAATTATTTAGATAGATCGACTCAATTCAAGATATCAATTAAATGATGATTCATACAACAATAAAAATAAACACATCATCCTTTATTGGAATCTTTTTTGGAAGTAAGTCCATCATTCCAATAAAATTACAAGAAATTCGAGAATGTCATTATTTTAATTTTAGGAATTTATGTTGGAATTTACACTCTTTGCTGCAGAATCCACGATAACAAGATGGGATGATTTTCTATCTTCAGGAAGTAACCAAAGGTCCTATAGTAAATGACAGGAATGACTTCTCTCAACCCAAATATATTTGTTGCACAAATTTTTGTTGAAAATGGTTGCAACAACTTTATTTTTTATCAACGTGCCACGTGTACCTTTCGTTGAAAACAGAGCAATTTGTGTTTTGAATCAATATTCAAGCTCTTACCGAACTCGTCTCTAAATCTCTTTCTCTCCTCTCTGAACTGATGATCTCTGCATCACAATCAGCCATGCAGCATCATCACGCGACGCTCGACGTCGGCGTCGGCGGCCATGTTGGCGGCGTCGCGACGCACGACATCACCACGGCAACCGACGCCGACCAATCGACGCTAGGTACTCGCGGAGGCGGAGAACCTGGCGTCGCGGTCACGCAAGGCGGCAATGATCAGGTTGTTGACTGGACTTCCGGTCAATGTTTTATAGACTTACTTCTGCGTGGATGGGTGGGAGGCTTTCTAGATGAGATTATGGGAATGTGGAGCTGATTCTCTTTTTGATTGTGAAGCGAACAGCAGATTGGGGACTCGGGAGTTTTATTATATCGTACCTGATTAACGAAAGCTGGTGCACGATGGGAAATATACCTAATGCCTCACTCAAAGCTGGCTGAGGTTCAAAAGCTCTCCAAATCATTTCACTGTGATCCTCTTCACATCTTGCCTTCTGATAATTTAAATTTTTGAAGTTCTGATTTTTCATTCTCATTTTATTGTATTTTCACGGGAATTGCACTTTTTCATAATGAATATCCAGGCATGATTCAAAATGCAATTGTCTAACAAAATGATCTGAGATGAAATTGTGGAGAAATTTGTTTTAAAAAGCGCGGAGAAAAATTGTATAAAGTATAGTAGAGAACTTCGCTTTCATGACTTGGATTTAAAGTTAAGCTTTTGAGTTTATGCTCTCATATAAAGTTTAATTTCTAAATAACGAAATGTCCTGGAGAAGTCCTGTCATGGATCATGATCTAGATTTTCCATCCCAAATCTTCCGAGCTTTTCATTTTCCCCGTCATGTTACCAACCTCGCGAGAATAAACAGAAAACATCTCGTCGTGACACATGTTCATGCTTGGGAAAGCTCGTAGCCAACTTCACGGCTAGCAAATGAGTGACTTCACAACCGATGTTCACTTCACGAACCCTCGCTCGTCGACGCCGACGATATTGAGTTCTTGACTTGCAAGCTGGAGTGCAAGCTTATCAGGAAATTAACACTTGGACGCTAGGGGGGAGGGGGGAGGGGGGATCACTGTCATCTAGAAGTTTAATTAACTCGACTGGTGTTTTGTGTCAACATTTTCTGTCCGAAGGGGTGACTTCGCGAGAAAGAGAGGGAGTATGATATTTGCTTGGCTTTCTATTAAGCGCTTTCTCCCCCACTCTTCAGTTGGGTATATATCCACGATTTTGAGTGTTTGTATGATGTTTATTAGACGTATCTAAAGTTGTTTGCCCGATGTTAACATATGGGAGGCTGTGTATGAGATCAATGTGTACAGAGAGCAAAGGATGCTGGATGCAGTGAGAAGTTAGTTGGAAGCGTATGTGACGACTTGGTCGTCTCTACATGAGTTTATAGTGATAATTTAAAAATTACAAATCTTTTATATTTTGGAATGCCTAATCTATGTCAACTAATTTTATCCAAAAATAAACATAGTCTTATAAACATTTTTGTTTAAACATGTTTCAAGAAATGTAAAAATAAAATCACGTGTTTTACTATATCCTGTATACAATCATAATGAAATTTGTTAATAAGAAATTGGTTACAAACGCCTGTAAATATGAAATAACCTTTGTGAGCAATATTATGAAAATTTTACCCTAATTTTTTATTTAATTATTCCAATGTAAATATTGTACTAAAACCTCAATTCTAAGCCCAAACTGTCATGGAAAGAAACGACAAATTAGGTAACTCTTTTACTATGTAGTTTTCAGATTTGCGAAATAAAATTTATAAATCTGAGATCAAAGTCCGATAAAGTCAATTCATTACCTCTTATAAAAGCAGTGAACTCCGAGGTTTCTTTATAATATTTTAACCTTGTGTGTGGCTTCAGATAAGTCTCTATACAAAACCCATTTTCAAACATATAAAGCATTCTCGATTCTTGTTTAAGATTCACCTTGTAACTTTCTGTGCTGTCCAGCATCACATTTATTAGTGTGACGTCCAATGTGAATAACTTCTCCTATAGAGAGGGTGGGGAAACTTTGTGCGTTTCCATAATAGAATAATCCGACAGTGCGATTTACTGTAATTATATGCTCCTTGTAAATAATCGTCTTCTTAGCGCCTTCGACGGTGGTCCTACGCGGCATCACGGTTTTATAATTCAAGAGTTGAAATAGTTCCACACAGTAGCCGTGATATTGTCAAGTGCTATCGCGAACACGGATCTGATTGTCGACTCAGAGATGGTCCATGTCCCAGCATCCGGCTACCAGAGACTTTATCATCGGATAACAATGCATTTCGAGATGAATTATTGGATTTGTACGTGGTGCATCGTGTTGGCTTTTGCCCACACACATTGATACTTTCGCGGAATCACACGCATAATTAATTAGTTTTTGTATTTGTGTAAATGTATAGTATGCTACTTTTACACACTTTTTTTTAACTCTTTACCGAAACGCATAAAGCAGGCTCGCTCTGGGTGTTGCTTTTCGTGACTCTCCTCCCGTATATAATCTTCCGATCACGAGACACTAAGTTACTAAGTAGTCATACTGGACCAAAAGTGTGTTACTAATCCCTCTAATCTCGTAAGACATCGTTTATACAAAGTCCAGACATTTTCTATTAGAACATAAACTTCTTGTACTTATGCAACCAGCTTCTGTTTAGTAATTTATACTCTTGATACTTTTTTAAAAAAAATCTCTCGCACACCTTTTGTTGCCTGTTTAGCTCGCAATCCAGTAATAATTCCATCAGCTTAGCCCAGTCTCGGAGCACGTGTGTCTTAGAGGAAGTTATTGGGCCCAGTTGGAGACGCAAACTTGAAACAGATAAATCCCAGATGAAGAGAAGTTACGACCAAAGATCGAAACAGAGGTGATATTCTCTTCGAGATGTCTAGTTTCCAGAAGGACATGTTTTATTCTTGGCGCCATACGGGTAGTTAAAAACAAACCCGTGTAGTGTCTTGTCAATTCGTTAAAATTGTAATAAAACCCTTGTGACATTGGGGTGGGTTTTTAGAAGGGAGGGCTAGAGGGAGTTGACCGATCTGTTGCGAAGATCAAGATGCTGGACGCTCTAGAGCAACTTAACCCTCAATTAGTTGGGGCCCTGCCCCCGTCCCCCTTCAGGGCTAGTTAGTCCCCGTGTCTCAAGAGTGCCTTATCCGTCACATCAGCATAGGCCTCGTTATGATACAGAGAGAATTACGGCCGGAAGTCCAAATGATCTAGTAAATTAGGTAACAGACTTTTGTCTCAGTTGCGGAGGACGGCGATTCAGGTCCATTGATTGCGGGGATGTGGGATAGAAGAACAGAAGTTGTTTTTGTCTTTTCTGGATGGTTAATTGTGAGATGTGTCTTGACTTTTGCTCCTGATAAGATGCTGAGTTATGGCCTTCATCTCGAGGATATGGCATTGTGCGTGGCTCGAAGTCTGCAAAAGATGATAGTGACAGATTAGGTGAATACTTTTCCAAGATCCAAAGCTTATTCCACAGGGGTTTTGAGACCACTTCTTTTCCTAGACTTTCTCTTTCATTTTTAACTAGAATAAATTTAAAATAAGAATTTCAGCGTATACATGACATGGGAGGAATGGCGTATAAGCATCGTGCAATGTGAACTTCCCATCCCCCTTTTCACAACGTCAAGAAAATTCTCATAATATCAGGCTCCACGGTTGTCTTTTCAAAATTCACAGCTTGAAAGTGCCTTGTTACTATGGAAACTAAATCATTCAACTCGGGGGCACAAGTTGAAAGGCCAAGATGAACTCCCAGACTTGAGATGAGATGAGGAATTGAGAATAAGACTTAAGGACTCCAAGATTCATATAAAACTGCAGAGAAAGAGAGAGAGAGGTATATTTAGGTGAGGGAGTGGGGTTGAGATGAGACGTTTGCTTCTTCAAATATCAACATCCGAGCGAAATTGCGACGTTCAAATGAGGAAAACTCTTAGTACTTTGTGAGTTCAGTTTCTTTGAGTTGATATGATGAAAAACTAATCGAATAGAAGTATACACAGTCGTTCGATTCTTATCAATATGATATATTATGAAAAGTTTGATAATTCCTTCAAAAGCTCATTGGAATTTAAAAATATCCTCGTGACATTTTTCAACGAAGGTAACACATTAAATGTATTTTCTTCAAATTAATTTGATAATATTAATTTAAAGACACACTAGAATTTATATTCTTATGTTCATGCATGAGGAGCTTTCAATTATTAACTCGCTAAAAGCTCAGGAATTAATTTTGGATGAAACAGCATATTTTGTTTATTTGTTATGTAAATTCATTTAAAATATGAAATTATAAAATGATACATTTTCTCGCCCACATGCATCACAAACTTTCTTATTACGTTACCCTCAAAAAGCACAACTTTCAATGAGCAACTTCATGCCTCACTTTGAGACCACCCAAGCCACTGTCACAGCCATCACGTGGGTGTTTGTTGACCCGAACTATAGCCATTCCTCACTCACTTTCATCTCATTCTCACACACACTATTCATCTCCAAGAATGGTCCAGCAAGGAATGTCCCAATTCATCCATCGGATGCTGGCCTTTTAGATTCATTCAAGTTTCTCAACGAGCGAGTAACGTTTCCGAGAAAACCTTATCCTTCATCGCCATTGACTGGTTTTGGTTGCCCAACAGCCATTGAAAGACACAGAAAGAAGTCACAATTGATCTCTGGAGGACCTGAGTATTGCGTTACGTTGCCATGATCGTTGCATAAAAGCGATGTTTGCGATATTTTGACATGAATGTTGTTGTGAGAGAATGGAACAATGAAACAGGGTGGTTTGAGGTGTTCAACTTGCTGATGGATGAGGCTCAAGGGATGCGTGGAAAACAGGTGTTGGGAGTTGTACTCTCAACAAGATATCCCAAATATGTTACATAAACTGATCACAATTTCGTAAACATGCAAAGGTAGAATAGAATGTTTTCTTGATGTTTTCTTCGTAGTCTGTAAGATTGATCATGGGAAAATCCGATTCGAAGGAAATGTTTTGGTTTTATGAAGTATTTGAGATAAAAGTCCATCAAATGGATTACTTCTGTTTTATGTTCACACAAGAAAGAAACGGAAGTGATTACTTCCATCTCGAACAAAACTTTTAATATTAGTAAAAACAGAAACAAAAACAAAAATATATTTGGCCAAACAAAAACATTTCTAGAAAGTCTCAATTGGTCTCTACATCAATAATCATCCACTCATTTAAAATTTGAATATTTTATGTCATATTAGGTATCGTTGTTGGTTATAAAATGTTTAAATTCTATAAGTTTAACTGTCAATGGTTTATCTAGCAATTATTTCTCTGCGTGTTATACATTTTACACCTTTTGAGCTAAAAAGTTTTAACATGATAGCTGTACTTTATTTGCATTAGTAAAAATCAAGAAGATGTGATATGGAATATTCCCTCAATCCAAAACTCATTACTCTGTAACAACGCTATTCGACAAATAGCAATTGACCGAGCAATTACAATTGACCGCATAACAATCCATGTCCACGGCAAACCGCGACGCGTAAAGGTCCGAAGCCATCCGTGAAATCTCTCTCAATTGTCCACTAGTTCAATGAAGGTAGGTAACTAGGGGGTGGGCACCTGCGCCCTCTCTGATAACAACTGTGCAACGAAACAAAGCCAGGATTAGGCGTCCCGTGTTATCACCAGGAGCACACGGTCCCTGACACGCCCCCCTCCCCCCTATGTCCCTAACCCCACCGTTATCTTCTTTATTAACGTTCATTCCCGACTACCATGGAGTATACATAGAGGATTAGAGATGACATTCGTTTTATTAACTAACTTTAGTTAGCCGTGTTTTGAATAGGTGTTGACACTGATAACACGTTGTCAGTGTGTTCATTTGTATTATCAATTCTTTTTAATTTTGCTAGTTTCAAATTAAATTATGTGATATCTGTTTAATTAAATCGTGCTTTATTGTATAACGGTTATTTATTTATTGAAATGGTGTGCAAATATGATAACAATTTTGAGTGAGTTATATTAGATTTAAGCTTGTTTAAAATGATGGGTTTGAGTTTTGTGAAACTGAAATTTTTAGGTGACAAAATTATATTCACTTGTCAAACATTTTCTTCTGCCATGAAAGTTTTATTTGAGGAACATTAAGTTTTTCCTTCAAGAACTCTTGGAGTCCGGGAAAAAGTTTGACTTTTTTCGTCATTGTGGTTAGTTTTTGAAATGTCTGATTAGTATAGTGAGTATAGTTAGATTATAATTATGATAAAATATATCGCTTGCCCAGAGTGTAAAATGAAATAGTTAAAACACAATGTTCTCTTGGGTAATTCCAAAAACATAATGTCGCTGTGAAAAGAGGGTAGGTTGGTGATTGAAATAGACTGTCTCTGAATTGCAACCCCTGAGTATGTAAAAACTAATTTATCCTGCATTTACTCGCTTTTCTCACCCCACTCATGATTCAGTGGCAGCAAAACACCGCGAAACCAGCGCTCGTAAATCCAATTTCAACCAACACACACTGGGGCAACCGACTAGAGGAAAAAGTGCATTTTCCCTTCTTCTCGCTCCCGTTGTTCCTCCTTTCTATTGTTTCCTTTCCAACAAATCTATTGCAATATGTTTCAAAGATGAGAACATAAAGTATTTACGAGGAGGTAAGATACAAGGGATGAAAAATAAATTGCAAAATAATTAAATTCGTCTTGATTAGGATATTTCATCCTGTAGGTATAGTGTAATAAAATCCTGAATCTTAAAAAAAAAAATGTTATTTTTAACTGGTAATAGCGGCGGGTGTATCGAATCACTAAATTAAAAAC
The DNA here is from genome assembly GCA_934045905.1 of Leuctra nigra. Lineage (NCBI taxonomy): Eukaryota > Metazoa > Arthropoda > Insecta > Plecoptera > Leuctridae > Leuctra > Leuctra nigra. Next base: position 15,759,727 of record OW203764.1, on the reverse strand, counting down.
AAATCGTGATCAAATCCTTCGTTCAAGATAGAGCGAATTTTTTTGGTAAAATATTTGTATTATTTCATAAAATTGGTCTCAAAGTTTATTTTTTTATCAGATTTGTCTGCGAAATACTTCAGTTTATAATTACAAAGTCCTTGCAACATAGAAAATATGAAACAAAGACGAAGCATTACATTTATAAGCATTCTGTAATATTCATAGGACAAGATACTTTGTTAAGTTATAATTTCTAGTGCACAAGTTTCAAGACACATAATGTGCTCAGTTGTTCCTATTAATTCTGATTTCTCTTTGTTTTCGAGAATAGTGATTCAACGAACTGGAGAGCACTCAATCTTCAGTTTTGCTTGACTCTGTTTTACATTAGCCCTTGCCATTAATTCTGTCCCCTCGGCTGTTTGTGGGTCCCAGGGGCCCTGCCCCAGGTCGCTGGTGACAGGGTGGTGATAACAGGGGGAGGGGCAGGGGGTTTAAACACTCAGCTAACGTACTTGCCATTCTCCTACTCTCATTTTAATATTTCTTTCGGATTATTCTGATTATATAATCAATAGATCAAATATGAATGTTAACTAAAAATATTGATCAAAGGTAAATTAAAAAAAACGCTTTCCATCACAAAAATAATTAAGGTAAATTAAGGTATGAATACAATTATTTCAAATATTGTCTCAACATTTGAACTAATACATTATTTGAATTGTGAAAATTAATCTAAGCTATTTATGGAACTGCTGGCAAATATTAATAAAGCGATATATTGCTAATTTACTATATTCAAGCTTTCCTCAGCATGAAACATTTTTTACGTATTTATCAATTGTCGAATTCTTTTTCAAGTAAATAATTGGAGGGATTCAAAAGTAAATGCAATATTTAGTAAAATTTATTATCAGGATTTTCCATGGAGTACAGCCAACTTTTAAAAATGCAGTATAATTTTATGTTAAATCTCAGAATC